>JAVUPR010000207.1:7200000-7800000 GCA_036785695.1 Gentiana straminea
ATAATTTTCAAAACCAAGGGTTTAGTCAACCTTCAAGTTTTAATCCTAATTCGAATTTTAATTCGAATCAAAATTTCAATAGAAACCCTGGTTTTAATCAGAACCAAAATTCAAATTTTTCCAATCCTACTCAAAGGTTCAATCAGAATTGGCCCGCCAATTCTAATTCTGCGATCCAAAGTCGGCCCAAACCTGTACCCCTATTCTCCAAATTTCCAAAACTCTCAAGGCCCCACCCAATCTACCAATCTTGAAGCTAAATTGGAGGAGCAAAGTAGATCAATGAAGAATCTTGAGAGACAAATTGGGCAACTGGCTGAACAGTTAGCTTCTAGACCCCCAGGGCCGCTGCCCAGTTCACCGAGAAGAATCCAAAGGGTGGTCAAGTTGCTCAGGCTGACTTGAACAAAGGCCCATGTATTGACCTCGTGCCATCAATTCAATACGGTAAAGAGGAGGCCAGTGCAATGAATCTGAGAAGCGGTACTCAAGTTAGTGGTCCTTCCCATCAGGGAAACCACTAGCCCCTCCTGCCATTGATAAGGCAGGAGGGGAAGCTGAGCACCTACACTCCCCTCAACTGCAAGAGAAAACTCAGGTGGCTGACCCCCTGAGAGGTGAAGAAGTTGGTGATCCTCAAGTGGTTGATCCTTTGAGGACTGAAAAAGCAAGCGAAAGTCAGGAGGCTGATCCCCTGACTACAAAAAAATCTGAAAAAGCTGTTCGATGGAAAGATCTGGAAGACAAAGTTGTAAGTGCATCCTCAAAGAAAGTCTTTTCTGAGAGTGACCTTAAGAAGCTTCCATTTCCACCGAGAAAGAGCAACATTCCCTTGAGTGAGGACAAAAAGTACGAAAAGGTGCTGAACCTTTTGAAAAATACTCAGGTAAATCTTCCATTATCAGAAGTCTTGGTCGAGATGCCTAAGTATACAAAATTCATCAAGGATGTTGTGTCTTCGAAAAAGAAGTTAGCAGGCATGGAAAGGCAAATTGGTGAGGATTGCTCCATGATTAATTATGAAGACTTTCCAATTAAAAGAGGTGACCCTGGCAAGTTCGTACTTACAGTATTAATGGGAGGTCTAGTCTTCCCTAATTCTTTGTGTGATCTAGGTGCCTCTATAAGTCTTATGCCAATGTCTGTATGCAAACAGCTCGGTTTACAAAGCCTTCTAGAACCCACTACTATGAGTCTACAATTCGCTGATAGATCTTCTAAAAAAGCTTCAGGGATCCTAAAAGACGTTTTGGTTCAGATTGATAGATTTACCTTTCCAGTTGATTGGTATGTTTTAGATATGGAGAAAGATGAAAACGTCCCCCTGATTCTTGGAAGACCTTTCTTATCTACAGCTAGAGCCCTCATCGATTGCGATGGTGGGCAAGTGACTATCCGAGTTGGTGATCAAGAGGTGAGTTACAATGTCTTAAAGTCCATTCAAGTACCCTCTCGGCCCTCCAACCGGCTTTTCCATTGATTATATGACGGATGATTTAACCGATTATATGGATAAGCAAGTCATGGTTTGTAGAAGTTTGAATATGAGCGATTGGTTGATAATCTAAATACCCATGGTGTGGTCAATCTAGATCAATTAGCAAACTGATTTTGAGGAAGAATTGTTGGAAGGAGAAGCTTTGGCGGTGGGACCACGAGTAAACTCGGTGATATTGAGTTGAAAAGTGGAGATCTCAAGTCGAGTTTAGAAGACCCCCCTGCAGATTTGGTGTTGAAGCCGTTGCCTAAACATCTTAAGTATGTGTTTTTAAGAGAAGGTGACAAGCTTCCATTGATTATATCTGCCAAACTTTCTTGTTTAGAGGAAATGAAACTAATCAACGTCTTGAAGAAAAATGAAAAAGCCTTTGGTTGGCAGGTAGGAGATATCGAGGGATATCTCCGGACATCCGTATGCACAAGATCAAGACGAATGAGGGTGCAAAATGTGTTAGACAGCCCCAGAGGAGGCTCAACCCTCATATGCAAGAAGTCGTTAAAAAGGAAATCATCAAACTTCTGGACATGGGAATCATTTATGCCATCGCGGATAGTGAATGGGTTTCCCCGACTCAAGTAGTTCCCAAGAAAGGAGGAATTACGATTGAGAAGAATGAGAAGGGAGAGGAAATAGCATTGAGACTTGTCACTGGTTACAGAGTCTGCATCGATTATAGAAAGCTCAATGAGGTAACCATGAAAGATCACTTTCCCCTTCCATTCATTGATCGATGCTTGAGCGTACGGCGGGACACGCATTCTATCGTTTCCTAGATGGATATTCAGATACTTCCGATACCCATTGATCCGGTCGACCAAGAAAAGAACACCTTCACTCGCCCATATGGTACATTCGCTTACGGGCGAATGCCATTTGGTCTCTCGCAATGCCCTGCCTACATTTCGGCGATGTATGCTAGCTATCTTTGACGGGCTTGTAGAAAAGTGTATGGAGATTTTTATGGACGATTTTTCGGTTTTTGGTCAGTCTTTTGATGATTGCCTTGACAATCTTGATCAAGTGTTATCTAGATGTGTAGAAAAGAACTTAGTACTTAATTGGGAAAAATGTCATTTCATGGTAGATGAGGGAATAGTTCTTGGCCACAAAATCTCCGCCCAAGGTATAGAAGTTGACAGGGCAAAAGTAGAAGCTATCGAAAAGATGAGCTATCCTAAGAATGTGCGTGAAGTTCCAGCCTTTCTTGGACATGTCGGTTTCTACAGGCGATTCATTCAAGACTTCTCCAAGATAGCCAAGCCCCTATCCACTTTACTAAAGGAAGACGTTGAGTTCAATTTTGATGAGAGCTGGAAGCAAGCGTTTGAGGAGCTTAAGGATCGTTTAATATCTGCTCCAATTCTTATATCGCCCGACTGGAACCTACCTTTTGAGCTTATGTGCGACGCATCAAACTATGATGTTGGTGCTGTTCTAGGACAAAAGATCAAGGGGAAGTTCCAGCCTATCTATTACGCCAGTCACACATTGAACCCCTCTCAAGTTAACTAGACCACTACTGAAAAGGAACTTTTGGCCGTAGTCTTTGCTATGGACAAGTTTCGTAGTTGCTTGTTAGGAGCTCAAGTGATTGTGTGGACTGATCACGCTGATTTGCGGTATCTGATGACTAAGAAAGAGGCCAAACCGCGCCTACTACGTTGGATACTGACCCTACAAGAGTTTGACGTTCAAATAAAGGACAAAAAAGGCAGTGAAAACGTAGTGGCTGATCACGTTTCAAGGATGCTAAGTGAGGAAAAGGATGATCCAGATGATATAGATCTTTACTTTCCTCTAGAGAACATTATGTTGATAGACGGTTGTCCTCCTGATGTTCTATGGTATTCTTCCATTGTAAATTACCTTCATGCCCGATATCTCGATCCAGAATTGTCTTATCAGGAGAAGAAAAAGTTCTTCTATGATTTGAAATCTTTCGTTTGGGATGAACCTTATCATTTTAATCTGTAAATATGGTTTGCTTAGGAGATGTGTTCCTGAATCTGAGCAACGGGATATTATTGAGCAATGCCACAGTGGACCCACTGGAGGTCACTTTGGTCCGTGGAAAACCGTTGCTAAGATCTTCCAATCCGGTTTCTATTGGCCTACGATCTTTAAGGACACAGAAGCTTTCTGTAAAGCTTGCGATAGATGGCAAAGAACCGGTACTCTGATAAGGCGTTTTGACATGCCTTTGAAACCCATCCTAGAATGCGAGGTCTTTGATGTATGGGGTATCGATTTTATGGGACCATTCCCATCATCTTGCGGTAACAAATACATTTTAGTCTGCGTAGACTACGTGTCTAAATGGGTGGAGGCTCAAGCCACTCCTCACAATGATCATAAGACGGTCATGAAATTTCTAAATAAAAATATCTTTGTGAGGTTTGGATGTCCACGTGCCTTGATCAGTGATGAAGGGACGCATTTCTGCAACCGACCCATAGAGAAAGTTTCGAAAAGTATGGTGTTCGTCATAAGACAGAACACCATATCATCCGATGACTAGTGGTCAGGTTGAGAGAAGCAACCAAAGTATCAAGAAAATCCTGGAGAAAACAGTCAACAGTCATAGAAAAGACTGGAGTTTGAAATTGGATGATGTACTTTGGGCATACAGAACTGCCTATAAAACCCCTATGGGTACATCTCCATATCAAATGGTCTATGGAAAGCCATGTCATCTGCCTGTCGAGTTAGAGCATAGAGCTTATTGGGCTACAAAGTTTCTGAACTTTGATTCCCAATCTTGTGGGAAACATCGACTGCAGCAGTTACATGAGTTAGACGAATTCAGACTCCAGGCCTATGAAAGTGCCAGGATTAGTAAAGATAAGATGAAGCTACTCCACGATGCTAAGATTAAGAAGAGAGAATTCCACGTCGGCGAACAAGTTCTTCTATACAACTCTAGGTTACATTTGTTTCCTGGAAAGTTGAGGACACGTTGGTCCGGCCCCTTCGAGATTCTCCAAATCATTCCTGGTGGCGTTCTAGAACTTCACGGTTATAGCGGTAAACCGTTTCGAGTGAATGGTCAAAGGTGCAAGCACTATATTTGTGAGACCAAGGAAAAGCTTTTGATTGTTCGTTTCCTCGATATCCTCGGGTGGTGCTACAGAAGTCGAAGAATTTGATGTGTTTTCACCCGACCTATTTTCAGAGGATGACGGTAATGGTAAATCTGAAGAAGTTCTAGCTAGTAGTTGGGATATGGAAGAGTATTGGAAGGAGCGTCAACTTAAACATCATCAGAAGACTCAGCAGGAGAAGAAGTCAACCATGGGGAAGTTTAAACGTGTTTGGAAAGCTATCAAAGATCTTACCCCATGTGTGAGATGTTGTTTCTGCAGCCACACTACTAATCAGAGCTTACACGAGGTAGTGGCTGGCAGAAAAGTCAAATGGCCTGATCCAGGCTGAGCTTTAAACGGTGTCGAGCTAACGACATTAACCAAAAGTGCCACTAGGGGGCAACCTAGATATCGTTCTTTTAGTTGTTTTTGTTTTATGCTTTGGTAGTGTTAGTATTTAAGTTTAGTTTATTCAGTTTTAGCCTTATTAAGTTTTTGTTTTTATCTGTCAGTTAGTTGTGCTTTCTAGATATGGATTTCGGTGTTCAGCCAGAGGAGTTACCTTTCCTTAGGAGGATTCCACTCATTACTGTAGATGATGGACCGGGAGGAACCATCGTTTTGAACGTAGATTTTGACATTAGTACCCACGTCAAGACGGTCACCTATGTTCTCATTGTTCCCCGTTGTTCGGGAGGTGGAGACTTTACTACTGAGGAGTTACAGGCAGCTCTAGGACGTCCATACACAATCCTGAATGATCCGATGCTGACAGATTTAGCGCTAGTGCAGCAAGCTGAGCATTTTCGAGGTGTTGATGTAGCTGGTGAGGATTGGGGTTTGCAAGATGAATATGATTTCCCTCCGGCGATTGACATGCTCCGCCGTCTTATCCGAGTTGTGGATTGGTCGGAAATTTATGAGGACTAGCGTGGTTAGGTTGTTTCGTCGAGCAAACGACGCAAAACAAAAGCGCTTGGTGGGAGGCAACCCACTGTTTTCTATTTGTTTTTATTTATTCTCTAGTAATTTTATGTACTTCGTTTGATTTTTATTTGTATTTTTGAAGTTTTATTTAAGTTTAATAAGAAAGTGCTGTTTTGAATTTGATTTGTATGGAAATTTTATAATTTTTGCACTTATACTTCTTAGACGCCCGTCCAGAACTCTGGACGCCCGTCCGCCTTGACCAATTTTTGGACGAGCGCCCACTAAGCCTGGACGCCCGTCTGCTTTATTCCCTCCAATCCTGTATGTGATTTAAACTCTTGGACGAGCGTCTAATAAACTGGACGCCTGTCCCGTTCATCTGATTTCCCAGTGGACGCCCGTCCACTGAGTTGGACGAGCGTCCAACCTCTGTCTATATATACCCCCTCCGACAGTGAACCTTCACTTTTCTGAATTTTCAAACGCAAAAACCGACTTTTCCCCTCCTTTTGCCCTAAAATCTTCAATTCTAAACCATTTAGGGCGATTCCAAGTGCTATAGACCGCTCTTGACACCCTCTCTTTGATTTTCATAGCCAAATTCCCCAACACGCCATATTTTAGGAGAATCAGCACCCTCCTCAGTCCGAATTTTTGGAGAAAAATTCAATTTTGGAGGCCATATTTGTGTTGTTTGGACTCGTTTTCATCTCGATCAGCATCTACTCACCCTACTTGGTAAGTTAGTAACAACTTTTCTAGATTTTATTCACGTTTTTGCGAGTTCGATTTTTGGGTCGGCTCGTTCACTTGAATATTACCTTAATTCGTTTTTTTTTCTGGTTTTGTGTTTCTGTCTGCTCTGTTATGGTGATATGGTGTTGTGATGGGTGATGAATGGGTTGTTTGGTGATGATTATGGTTGTGGTTTGGTAGTTTTGAAATCCCGCTTTGGATGTTAAACGGGTATCTTGTTGCGAATTGGGTTTGTTTGGTTTAGTCTAGGCTTGAACAATGGTTCATAAGAAGGCAGTGGTGAAGCGGCATGGTAAGGAAGTGGCCCGGGAGGCCGGGAAGAAGCGTAAAGAGTTTGATCCAACCTTAGTTGATCCGAACCGGGGTGTTAGTATTCGAGAGCAACCCCCTAGAGCCACCCAAACTAGGGCTACCTTAAGAGATGATCCAACCTCGGATTACGAGACGGATGAGGATGTGCCATTGGCACGGATGCATAGAGTTCCCCGAGGTGGAGGATCGTCTGGGGCTGAGGACACTGTAGATGCTACCCGGGAAGGGGAACCGGTTGTACCTAGGGCTGCCCAAACTAGAAAGAAAGCTAAAACCGTAGCTCCTATGCCGTTGCCTCGTAGATTCGTGAACCCTAGAGCCCATGATGTTTATACTAAACATTATTTCTCGAGGACAATGTTGATTGAGAGGGCGACATTGGAGGCAAAAGTCGATCCGGATTTCGTTAAGTTGCTTAAGGATCGGAAATGGGATGCCTTGATGACAATCCCACCTACCCCGGTAAATGGCTCCCTAGTTCGGGAATTTTATGCTAATTGCTCGGAAACCGACTTAGGGACGAAGGTAGTTGTGGTTCGAGGGGTGGAAGTTCTATTTACACCAGAGGTGATTAATCAGAAATACAACTTAGCGGCTTTTGAGGGTCGGGATTACAAGGAGGAGATTGTTCATAGACAGAGTTTGGGGCAGGATCCTTTGGAGGAGTTGAGGTTGCGAGTTTGCCCGGATGTGGCCTGGACATTGAGACCGGGAGGAGACCGGAAGGAGTTGGTTACCACGACCTGGATGGAGGACTGGAATGTCCAGTGTCGATTTATTCGAGTCGGTTGTTGCCTAAGAACAACTTGACACATTTTCATATTGGTGACCTCGGCATGCTGTATGCGTTGACATTTGGCCTGAATGTGGATGTGGGACAAGCATTGTATGACGAGATATCTATCAATCAGAAGGTTTACACGCGGAGCTTGATCGTCCCTCACCTGATCCACAGTTTGTGTATCGATGCCGGTGTGCCTGAGTTTGGAGCCGATCATAAGCCGAAGAACCCGAGGCCTTTACAAAGGGAAAAGGGTAAGTCTTCGGGACAGTCTGAGACGGAGGCACCTCAGGAGCCTGGTTCATCTTCGGCACCGCCTCGTGCATCCTCCCTTCCTACTTTATCTCCCGCAGTCAGGATGCGGTTCAGCATGGCAAATAGTTTCCGGGAATGGATGGGCGATATTCGGGATACGCAGAACAACATTTTTGTCGATTCTTCAATGTATCTGTGAGGGCCGGCAACCGAGGGACGACAGAATCTTCAATCCGAACTCCATTGATTATATCTTTGCTGATGAGATTGAGCAGGCCATCGCGGATGTTCTACACGAGTCTGAGTCTTCGGATGAGGAGCAGCCTGACTCGGCAGAGAGGACTACGGCACCACCTTCTGGACCCTCCTCTGATCCTCCGGCTGATGATTCTGCGGCGCCGAGCCAACCTTGATCTTATTTGTTTGATTCTAGATTTTGTGGTTTTGTATTATTGACATTTTTACTTATATGATTCGTGTAATTTTTATGTTGCTACTGTTACTTTTTCCGATGGATCATGTAAGCCATAAGGCACCCGTACTTTCATTTCTATTTTGTTTATACTTTTGGATGTATTGGATGCTTTATCTTTTGATTTATCTTCATTTTTGATATCTCTTTTCATTCTGGTATAATCCCCCGTTTTCCCCGAGATGTTTCCGTGTTTGTCAAGTCGTGCGGTGTATCTTTTTAGCGGTTTTGTCGAGCTACATTGTCTGGTTACGAGTTCTAAGTGTCACTATATAGGCTCCGGCCTGACCGACATTCGAGTAACGCTTGACATCAGCTAAGTCTTTTATCTTTTCTTTAATTCTGCACAACATGAGGACATGTTGATCTTTAAGTGTGGGGGAGGGGAATGAATGACGTGTATCTACACATTTGCTTATATCAATGTGTTTCTATGCAAAATGAGCTAGAATTTTCAAAATTTTCCGACATTTTTGTTTTTGTTTTGTCCCGAGTGAGCAAATGCATATTCTTTGTTCGTTATTTTTATAGTCATCCAAGCTATATATCATATGTTTAGTAAGTTAGTTGTTTCACCTGATCTATTTTTCACGAGCCATAGTAAATGATGAGCTAATTTATAAAGTTATACCCCTTTTGGACGAGTGATTTCTGATTTTCTTATAAGTCATGTGCTTAGTGCTACGTATATATCTTGAGATTTATGATAGTTTGTATTTAGATCCGAAGTATGTCATACTGTGAATATCTAAGGTTTGAATGTGATAAGTGACACGTAACTTAATGTCAAATGAAAAAGTTGAGTTTAAATGAAGTAATTGGGTGTGTCGGAAGCTGGTCGATGATTTGAGTGCGATAGGGTATACCACGTATGTCCTATACCACTATGATGACCAAAAGCTCACGACAGTCAGGAAAAGCTGCCTGATGATTGGAGTAAGGTAGGGTATATCTCGAATATCCTATTCTGCTATGACAGGGCAACAGCTCATTCTGATGTGCGTTTAAAAGTGGAAATAGTTGAATCAACTTATATAAGAATTGTTATGAAATGAATGAGAGACTGAGTTATCGTCTATCTTATCCCCAGTAGAAACTGACAGATATGCTGTAGGGATTATCCTCTGAGTATTTCAGAAAGGCCCTAGATATATTCGATCATTCTTTTCGGGATATTTTACGTTTGTAGGGTACATCTTATGAGTGTTATTTATTGCTAGTCTACGAGGGGGTATTAGCTAGTTTTGCTTTGAGTTTCTCGAGTTTGGATTTAGTGGAAGTTTTCTATGGCTGTGCACACACACTGGTGAACTTCTGATTTATTGGATATGTGTTATATATGTTTAGATGTCTGTTCTTTTCTCGAGCCTTTATCTTGTCTTGTTTTGCTCGGGACGAGCAAAAGCTAAGTGTGGGGGAGTTGTTAAGGGTGAATTTATACGATTTATAACGTTATATTCTATGGTATTTTCCCCCGTATTTGTATGAATTTGCATAAGAAACGATTGTTTAATGGAAATATTGAGCAAATGATATTTTAAATGAGTTAATCGCAAAATAGGTTGATTTTGGTGCTTTAATTGTGATTTTATGATTATTTGAGCATTATTACATTTTGCGATGTTTTTATGTGTTATAGATACATGTTTGAGGCTCAAAAGATGATCAAAAGTTGATTAAGTTCGAGCTAATTGATGATAAAAGAGATAAAGATAAAAAAAAATCAGAATTCGATTATATCAAATCAAGGCGTCTGTGTTCCGTCCAGTGGACGGGCGTCTGATGAAGTGAACGAGCGTCCAGGGATGGGAAGTTGATTCAGGAAGTTTGGACGCAGGAGTGGACGCTGGATGGACGAGCGTCTGATCATGACTCGGCCCGATTCGAAGTTTATTTGAAGAGTGGACGGGCGTTCAAGGATCCAGACGGGCGTCCGGTAGCCGACTTTGCTGAACCGACTTAGAAATCTATATATAGGCGGCTGTTTCTCAACCCTAAAGATACCATATACTCATTATTCAAAACCCTAAACCTAGGGGCGGCTTTAGGCTGCGTTTTTCTCCTTTTTATTCCAGTTTTTATGCACTTTAGATTTAGGTTAAATTAGTTATCTTTTTATGCACTGTTTCTGCAAATTTGAGTTGCTGAGGATGTTCAGAAGCTAAAAGCTTCATCAAACGAGTATTGTGAAGCCATCCAACAATTGTTGATTTCGTTTTCATCGATTATACTGTGAGTTTTTATTAAAGGTTGTTTCCTTATTCATGTTTAATATGTTTAATTGCTTTTACATCGGAAGATATGCATGTGTTGATTGTTTATTGTTGATGGAAATCTTAATAAACCTTAGATCACCATGAACAAGAATAGTAATTTGAATCTATCATAACGGAAGTTAATAGGTTTAATTGCTAGATTATAAACGTAAAGTTTGCACCTTTGGTTAGAAAACGCGTTAATCTTGCATTGGAAGATAATAGATTAATAGATGAACTTTCTAAGGAATTAGGGTTCTTATTTAGATAAGGTGAATCACAACCTAGATAAAAACCACAATATAATCGAGATAGGAAATCAATGCTTGTTGGATAGGTGGATCAATCCTCGTTTGTTCGTTATACACTTGATTTAAATCCTTAAAACTTGAATTTGTTTAGTTAGTTTACTTTTATTTGCATCTTAGATTAGTTAGTTAAAGGTTCGCAACCCGTATTCTTCCTAGCTTTGGACTATATCCTCTCGTCTAGTTTTATTTTCTGTTTTGTTTTGTTTTATTCGCAGTTTAGATTAGTTTCGTGACATAGTTTAGGTTAGACAAAAACTAGAATCACAATTGTTTAGTTCCCCGTAAGATCGACCCGGCATTAACCACTATTACTACGATCCTTATACTTGAGGTTAACCGGATTATTACTTGTTTGTTTTGTGTTAATAAAATCCGTGACATACTCCTAGGTCGGCTCATAAATTGATCTTCCGGGACTTTCAGCGAGATCTAGATCTGTGTTATATTTGGGAATTGCTAGCACCTAGTTATACATACATCGTAGATTAACATGATACCTAAAAAGTTAGTGTTAATGGGATGGAGACTGATGCGATCGCCTAGGAAGTACGCCTAACCACATGAACGTTGCCTAGGTGAGGAATACGGTTAATATCGGCATCCCTAGTTTTGTAAGCGTGCGAGTTATATGAGATGGAGGCCTACGAAGCGAAGTCACGTAATGTAGCACAGTGATCTAGATGGCCTACCCGGAGCTAGATTTAGTTTAGGGGATGACTCTCGTAGCCAATATAAAAGAAATACGAATCGGATTAATAGTTGTCGAGTCTTGCTTAATTATATAGAATCTCTAGATCTAAACGATAACATAATAATTGGGGAGGTTAATTACGTTGTTTGTGTCGTGTCCTTTATCTTTCTTGTCTCTTGTTGGTCGTAGATCGCCTTTGTGTCCTTGCTATGAATGATTAATTGTTTTTATATAAATGACCCACAATTGGTTCCCTGTGGGATCGACCTTCATTCGCTATAGCTATACTACGATGGACCTAGTCCTCTTGCAAGTATTGATTTATGGTGGTCAAGAATTTTATTATCACTTGATCTACGTCATCAAATACTGAGGGGCAAGACGTCCCCTGTTATAAATCATTAAAGAGACTTAAAGTTCGGATTAAGAAAACTCATCAAGAGAACACCTCAACTCTGCAGTACGGAACCAACTTACAATCAAATCTGCAAGACAGATTCGACCTAAGCTTCGTAGGTCGAACTCAGTAAATTTCGCAAAGGATATGACAGACTCAAACTGAGACGAGCTCCGTGAAGTTTGTCGGTCAAGCTCATTAGGTCTACAAGTTGGACTCGAACCAAAGTCCGCGGGTCGCACTCAATTGAGCTCCGCAGGTTGGACTGAAGAAGTTTGTAAAACAATCTCTTTAAGTCCGCAAGTCGGACTTAGCTGCATTCGTTGTCTGTAGGACAAACCCGGACAAAAACATGACAAAACCTTTAGTATACCTCACCATTAACGAAGTTCTTAAATAAAGTGTGGGTTAAATCAAGTACTTAAAAAAGTGCTTGGAACATAGTTAAGGCTGAGAACTTAACAAAATACTCATTCTGTTATCAAATTGTACAAATGACAATTTTATTTGAAATAAAATTTCAAAACAAAAAAACTACAAGTCCATAAGCCTACTGACCTAAGAACCGGGGGCTGGACTCTAGTGGCTTTGAAGAAGCAAGAAACAAGCAGCCACAACACGACAAGAGTACTCGGACACAATGTCCACTACCTCAGGAAGTCCGTCAGACAATTGTCATAGACCGCATCCATGACCAACTTTGAAAAAGCCTTTCTAGGGAGATTGTCCCTGATATATTCAGCAACCTGACCCTTTGCCTTATCCACCCCCAAAGTGTATCCATGGTTAGGTTGACCTAGCCTCAGGTCAGCAATCTTCTTCAAATCGCCAGTAAACTTGCCCAGCCCTGGGAAAGCGTCTTGGCCAACTCAGGTTCCTTACAAGTGAGAAACTCTATCAAAGTACAAGACTCGACTAAGAAAAGCAAGCTTGAGTCTTCCATGGCCTTGAAGCAAACGCCAAATATCTCCACATCGGTCATCCCAGAGATCGTTTCCTGTTCCACATGCCGGGTTCAATAAAGTCTACGGGAAACACAATCTGAGATTCGTAAGTCCAGCTCAGCAAGCCTATGTCAACTAAAAAGTACATTGAGTCTGCTTTATAGCACGGAATCAGAGCCCGTCCGCTTAATAAGGTGAGAAGTCAGCCCAATATGGCCCTGCTCGCCGTAAAGCTTAACGCTAAAAGTCAGTCTGATAAGCCTCGAGCGAATCTGTTATACGCCTGACTCTAGCTCGTTATCGTAGTTAAAGCTTGCACCCGAGTGAGTCTTCTCAAATTTGTGGCCTTACACTCTCAAGCCAGACGTGGTGGCTTGCACTTTTCTTGCTCTCTATTGTGACAGGTGATGCATTGTCTGGTGCCTTTTTTTTGCTCTCTATTGTGTGTTGCTTCTTTTTCAGGGGAGGGCGACATTCTGTTACACTTTGGAAGGTGGTAACTGGAAATCAGGAGCTTTGGATAATAGCGATGGACATCATTGGACGCACCTTACCCTGCCTGGTTAGAGTGCAAATCAGGATGGCTAATGAGGCCCACAATAACGAGGAAGAGACAAAGATTTCATGGATGACCGTTATTGTTTTGCACATGAACCCTGATATTTTTGTACCACTTAGCATCTAGCTTCGGGCTAGAGTGTCATATAAATCAAAATACTTTGTCTTTGAAACACTTATCTTGAATAACCAAAAAGATCCACATTGTATTTTGCACCGTGTATTAGTACTTGTGTATACTATAATGAAACACCGTCTCAAATGGTCTTTTTGGGCATAAAATATTTGATTTGATTTGTATTAAAAAAAACATGAAAGCACGATGTAGTGCGGTTTTTGAGGGGGCGCCGATCTATGCCTCTTGCAAGACTTCAGCTTCAGTAACGGAAGCGTTGGAGTATGCCCCGGCGATGGTTGATTCGCCGGAGGTGGGTGAGGGGCCTTCTCACCCGGTTTCATGTTCTGCCCCGCCCCTAGGTTCTTGGAAGTGAAACATTGATGCCTCGGTTGTGGAAGCCGGCTCGGGTATAGGGCTGATCTTTAGAGACTCGGTGAGGGTTATTGTTGTTAGGAAATCTATGCGAGAACGCAGCAGAGTTCAAAATTTTATTTTCTTTTAACTAGGATCGACTTCGTTTAAGCAACAAACATAATAAGTTGGTTATCACTTTAACATTTTATAGTCGAGATAAAACTTTCCTTATTTGGTTATCACTATGACCGCATTTTAATCCGGCTAGATGTTCTTATGTATATGACCCGATAGGCTTCCGAATAAGTTGGCCGTAGGCACAAAGTGCAATTACAAAAATGCCCTTCATACCTAACGATCATAGATAGTCCACAACCCCCAATCATCAGAAGAGTCAAATGCAATGACTACTACCTTTTAATGTGAAACGGTTACCGTGTAAATAGAATCCTCACGCTGTAATAATATCCATACGATCGTATCTCGAGTGTCAAACATCAACAACCGTATAATTTGGATATCCTACTCTCTCGAAGTAACATACTACTTCCGCTTTGCAAAGACTTTCGAGAATAAGACATTCCTTATAAGAATGCCCTTTCGGATATTACTTCTAATAATAGGATACGCGATGACGAACAACATGAATCCTACGCATGTTTCAGTATCACACCCAATCACTACCGTATGATTGCCCCATGGCTAAGGGAAACCTCAATAGTGTCAAAGTATGCAATCCACATTGTGATGTCATGAAGACTCCGGTCTTAGGATAATTACACAACCGCCACATAATGTGACACTTAATAAAATAAGTGGGTCAGTCTAACGTACGCATTCTCTAATACACGTCCACAAATAGTCCAAGTGTTCATACACTTTGATAGACGAGATCTATCCCTACCTTCAATAAGATAGAAGACATCTAATACGTGCTAGTCTAATTGTACTATTAATGTCCAATTTAATAGTACAAACGACTAGAGACATTTAAGTATCAAACCATTAAAGTGAGTCGAGATCTCATCAACCATAATCACTAACATGGTTTCTCTGTCATAGTTTAATACGAAGGACGTTATCATATAAGAATATCATAATTGGTTCGTTAAACGAACAAATATATGATAATAGAAAAGCCATTTAATATATATCTATAAACATAAAGAAATAGTAGAAATGATCTGACCCGGTCGGTTCCGGTCCAACCCGATTGGGTTTAGGACACTATTTCAACAATTGTTGCGGCTTTCGCTTTCCATATGGGAGATATCCAGAGTTGTTGGAGATGCGTGCGGTTCTTTTGGCTCTAGCAGAGGCTGGTCAGTTGGGTCTACCATCTATGATCTTTGAGAGCGACTGTCTTTCATGCGTCCAGGCACTGTCTCGGTCATCCGAGGATCTTTCTATCTTGGGCTGCCTAGCTCGTGATTGTCTTTCTGCTTCAGCGTCCTTTAGACCTGTCAGTTTTCTTTTGTTAAACGGTCTGGTAATATCCTGGCGCACCTTCTTTCTAGACATGGTATTGCGGCTGTGAGTTCATCTCCCGCATTATGTAATCTCTGCCGCTTTGGCGGACTTGCCTTAATAAAATAATTTTTCCTCAAAAGAAATGTTTGATTTGTATCAAATATAATTTCAAATAAATGAATACAATGTTTTATCAAAAGAAAATAAAAATCATTAATATGCTACAACTACTTTATTCAATCTAACTAATTAAACCAAAAATCGTTTTGCTCATACAAACCTTGATGACTGCGTTACAACAGTGATTTTTTATTTTTGAAACTGAAAGCAAAATTTTTATTAATAAAGATCCAAAGCCACATCTGAGAGGACATATGATGCGAAATTTTCCTCCCAGCAGCGAGAGCCTATAAGAGAGAGACCCTCTTTAGCTAACAAATGAACGGTGACATTCCCCTCCCTTTTGGTAAAAGAAAAGGATATATAAGAAAAACTAGGAAAGAGCTTTGCGTAATCCTCAATAATGCAACCAAGAGGTGATAGATCTTCGGACGGAGAGATCAACTTGTGATAAACCACCTGCGAGTCTCCTTAAAAGATGATGTGAAAATAGCCCCAAGTGATCGCATACATAGAGAAGTGGAAAGGGTCCGGGTTTCTGCAATAGTTGCATCTCCTCCTACACCTAAGTTTTCGTTGGAGGCTAGAAATTTACCATCACTGTTTCGGATTAAACCAACGGCTGAAATAATTCCTTTACGGCATGAAGCGTCATAATTAAAATTAACCATATCCGAACTCGGCTTCTTCCATTTGGGCTTAGGGGGTTGCGCAGGAGAGTGCTGCTCGTTGGTTCTTTCGTGTTGGGTGAGGTTAGCTAGATCCGACTCAATTTGACTAATAATTCTTTCAACATAACAACTTTTCTCTCAAATACCCATGAGCATCTTGCCTTGCAAATGTGCCACAAAGCCAATATAAAACGTGTTATAAGCATTTCCTCATTGGAGCTAAAAATTATATCAAATAAATCTGCAAAGGAGTTTACTCGTAACTTGGTCCACAACTCAACAGAGTCAAGATTTCCCCATACCTCTTTTTCTATTGTGCACTCAAAAAGACAATGGTAAATGGATTCATCCGTTCTGCCACATACCGGACATGCCGCTGACCCTATTTTCCTATAAGCCAAGTTATGAGTTGTTGGAAGAGCATTGTGGATAATTCTCAAATCAAAGTGGACTACTCGAGGTTGGATTTTCAGCTTCCAAAGGTTTTTCCAAACCCAATCCCCACCTGCTGAACTAGAAGGCACATTGTGTAGCCCTCCATGCGTTTTTGATTGGAAAGCTATATGGTAACCCATTTTGACTGAATAAATTCCATATTCCGAGTAGTGCCAAACAAGTCGGTCGGGTCTAAGTTGAACTGAGAGGGGGATTTGTAAGATTTTTGCCACTTCAAGAAAAAATACCATTATATTATCACCTATAAACAACAAAATCCTTTAAATTGTTTAAATTGACAGTTTTTTTCTCCCATAATCAATGGTTCCACCGATAGATTCATTTATCTATATAAAATATATAGAGGAAGGAATTTAACCCAATTACCCGTAAAAACCCGTTCCAAACCAGTAAAATATGAAGAAAAAAACTACCATAATTGTAAAATTTGGCTACCCTAAAATATGGAAAAACCATAATTGCAAAATTCGGCTACCCTAAAATATGGAAAAAATAAATAAATAAAACCTATTCAAAATTCGGCAAGCTTACAATATGAAAAAAAAAACCCTTCCATAATTACGAAATTCGGGTACCCTAATTAGAAAAATCAATTAAAGTTTTATTATTCTAATAAGTACCCTATCTTAAATTTGATTCCCTTAATAAATACCCTATCTTTCCCAATAATATAGATCTTTCTCGAGCTCACATTCATCTCATTTCAATAAAAATTTCATTTCCCAATCTTTCCTAAACTCACATACATCTCATTCTATATTAGAAACTTTGGCTACCCTAATTACAAAAATAAATTAAAATTTGATTTAACCATTTTGTCCGGTTTTGTTTTTGTGGCTCTATGTCATTTAATGTGAAATATTTTTACATTAAATACATCCGATATATATTAGTTACCCAATTAATACCAAATATTCTTACATTAAATTGAATGTTCAAAAATACCTAAATTCAAAAATGGAATTTAACGTGACATATTTTACATTAAATTATAATTTGCGAAAAATGATAAATTCAATTATACCAATTAATGAAATAAAATTATAACATAAAATTACAATGTCAAATATTTTTACATTAAATTATGTTTTAAAAGATAACGATATTCAAGTTTGCCAATTAATTCAAAATATTCTGACTTTAAATTTATTCCCTACAAAAAAGCTACTCTATTTAATGCCAAATATTCATACAATCAATTATATTATCATGATTAACTTACTTCAAATGTTTGCGGTGTAATGCGAATATTTTTAGATTAAATAAATATGTTATTCAACGTGAAATATTGTTACATTAAATTACATAAAAAAAATTCAAATATGTCAAAAGATAATAATCCTCGAAAACTATTTTAAATTAATTATATAGATCATAAATAAATTCTAATATGTTAAGAAAAAAATCATTCCGTACAAATGAGAGTCCTCCATTGATACAGAATATTCAGAAATAATTACATTTTGAAAATATTAAAATATGCCAATTAGTACGAGATATTCTTAAATTAAGTCACCCGTTACGCATTAGCCACCTTATTTAATGATGTGGTGGGT
The DNA here is from genome assembly GCA_036785695.1 of Gentiana straminea. Lineage (NCBI taxonomy): Eukaryota > Viridiplantae > Streptophyta > Magnoliopsida > Gentianales > Gentianaceae > Gentiana > Gentiana straminea. Next base: position 7,217,992 of record JAVUPR010000207.1, read on the forward strand.
ATGGTACGTAGGAAGCGTATTTGAATAAAGTGAGGCGGTGGGTAAGGTAGGGTATGATGAGGTGGTGGGTAGTGTATGGTAGGGTGGTGGGTAATGTAGGGTAGGGTGGGGTCGTGGGTAGGGTAGGGGTGGTGGTAGGTGGGGTAGGGTAAGTGGTGGTGGTGGTAAGGTATAGTAGGGTAGGTAATGTGAAGTGGTGGGAAATGTTGTGTTGGTAGGGTAGGGTAAGGTAGGGTAGGGTAGGTTGGGGTAGTGGGTAAGGTAAGGTAGAGTGGTGTGGTGAGTAAGATAGGGTGGAGTGGAATGGTGAGTACTGTAGGTAGGGTGGGTAAGGTGGGTAAGGTAGTGTAGGATAAGGTGAAGTGGTGGGTAAGCTAGGGTTGGTAGGGTAGGGATGGGGGAGTATGGTATGATAGGTTGGGGTAGTAGGTAAGGTAAGCTAGGGTGGTGTGATGGGTAAGATAGGGTAGAGTGGAATGGTGGATAGGTTAGGGTAAGGTTGGGGTGGTGGGTAGGGTAGAGAATGGTGGGGTGGTGGGTAAGGTATGGTGGTATGATGGGTAAGTTAAGGTATGGTAAGGTAGATGTGGGTGATAGTGGAGTAGAGTAGGTAATGGGTAAGGTAGGTATGATGTCGAGGGTAAGATAGGGTGGTGGGTAGGGTATGGTAGCGGTGGGTAGGGCTGGGTGAGGAGAGATGTAGGGTGCAATGAGGTATGGCGTAACGCTACCCCACCCCTTCGTCTATATCCTACCTTATGAACCATACCATACCTTACTCCAGCCAACCTTAATTCACTATCATGCTCTACACATCACTCAATGTGTCATCTTTTATATAATTTATTTGATTCAAATCTTGCATATTCCAAATGCAGTAATAGAATTAATTTATTTCATAATATTCCATTTTGTTCCTATTATTTTATTCTATTCAATTTCATTCCTGTGTAACAGACATGCCAATAAAATCTTCCTTTCATCCTTCAAAAAAATTCTTCTTTTAAAATATATGTACTCCCGTGCAATGCTAAAAGAAGAAATACAACGACAATTATTGGTATCACTATTTAGGACATTTTGTGTTGTCCCTTTTTTACTCTATCTAACGCCGGAAACGAATACTAATCTTAAATAAAGGGCCATATTATTTACACCCCATCTAATCTACCCATACACCACTATACACATTACACCACATCTAATAATCCAAATCTACTTGTACACCACACTTAAATTACAACATTTTTATTTATTTATTTACACCACATCATTAATTACACTTTTGCCATACCTACCTACACACCCCATTTTCATCCTATTTCCACTCCAAAAATATATTACAAAAAGGCCCCTAGCTTTTTATATCATATTATCATCTTCATCATTTAAACTAGCGTAGAATTTTTCCGTCCCCGTTCTTCATTCATCAAACCCTACTTTGTTCATCAACTCCATCATTCTCAAACCCTTACTTTTATTCATCTTCCTAATTATTAATCATCTTCACAAATCTAAAACCTTCAAAAAATTAACAAAGACAATCGATCATACTCAAAACCTTTTCCTAATTGGTGTTTCATGGTGCCCAATTATCTTACTTTATTAATTTACATATGCATGTTTGGATATCTCTGTTCTTATGTGCACCGTAATCCTCAAAATTAAAATGTATGCACTGTATAATTATTAAACAGTACTAAATTTGGTGGAACCATCATTTCATCAACATTCATCACCAATTTGTCTTGTGGAGTAATGTGAAAGAGGAACCAATCAAAAACAATGGAAGTAATTTGGAGATGAAATTAGGTTGAACAAGAGAAGAGGATATAATGTGGGGATAGGGGAGAGGAAAGCCGATAAAATGAGGAGGGGGCGGCGGTTTATAGATGGGATTGGTGTTATTATAGTTTTGAAATCTTGGCAATAGTAAATTTTTTTTTTGGCAAAAGTGTTTTTTTTTAATTCATATTAGATATGGGGTGTGTAGGTAGAATGTGGGACCCGAAACATAATAGGTGTGGTGTATCAAAAGTTTTTTTTTTTACAATACATGGGGTGTACAAGTAGAATTGTTGGGGTGTAAATAAAAGGGCCCTAAATAAAAGAATTTTAATAGCTAGCATTACAATAAATTTGAAGGGTCTTAGTTTTGTAATACATATTACGCATATTAATTGAATGTAATCATATTATTATACATCCCCTTGCAATTCACGGGTTATTGACTAGTTCTTATATATTGGTTAGAAACCACCGACTCAGATTTGATGTAGGATCAAAATAAAGGAAAATACTTGTGGAGATACCACACGAGTATTTCCCAAAAATAAAATTCGTGGAGTTACAATTTATAAACTTGTCAACATCAATCAAATCCTTATTTCCAATTGGTATAAGATGCCCTTGAGATATCTTTGTTTGCACTACTGAAAGTTATTATTATTTTTTTTTTTTTTGAAAGGGAAGTTATTATTTTTTTAGTAAAACAAATTTGCTTGAAGAAAAATCCCACTTTACCGTTTGATGTTTTACACATGCTACTAACAATTTTTTATATGTTTTCCAATATTTTTCATGTGTGTAAAATATTAATTTTGGTGTTATAAAATTGGAGCATGATTTTCTCCATGGAAAAAAAGGACGTGTTTTTACAAATTTGGGAAAAGCAACAAAACATGAGCTTTGGACGTTTGGTATGGAAAAAATGTTTGTACACAACAAATATCATAACATACTTTTAAACCATTAATTTTTAGTGATTATTAGTTATAAGGCCGTCGTTAGAGACTTAATGATCATTTAGGACACTCCAAAAACTTATTATGTTATAAGGACAATCTAATTTTTTTTTTTTAATTCCACCTTCCCACGTATCAATGCCCAATTTGAGCAATCCGAACCAAAACATCTGTGGCAACCAAAACATCTGGCTTTTTTTCTTGGAAAGATTTAATGGCATGAATTCTTTCTTCTTGATCTTTATCTCCATGAAGCCCGACGGCGTGTACCCCTTTTATTATAAGATACTCATGAACATGATCCACAACAACTTTACTTTTACAAAAGACAATCACAGGGGGTGAAGTTTTTCGTAGGGATTCACGAAGGTGAATGTCTTTTGATGAGCTCGTTTCACATACTCAACTTGCCGAATTATATTTGTTCTTCCTCCTTGTGCTTTTCCATCACCAACACTAACAACCACAGGTTTCACAAGTGCTCTTGCAGCGAAATCTCGAGTCCTTTCCGGCATTGTTGCAGAAAACAAAACGGTTGCGTTGTTGTTGGTCCTCCTTAAAATGATAAAAAAAAAACGTCTTTGATCTCGTCTTGAAAACGTTGATCAACTAATCGGTCCGCTTCGTCCAATGTCAAGTACCTGCAATTATCAAGATTCAATCTTTTCTTACAAAGCAAGTCATTTAACCTCCCCTGGTGTAGCAACCACTATATGGACCCCTTTCTTCTTCACATCTTCCAACTCGGACTTGATATCCATTCCACCAAGACTGAGTAGTGACCTTAATTTCGGGTACCCGGATAAGGATTGAAGGAAGAATTCGACCTCGAAAAAGATCCGTCTAGCAAGCTCTCTTGAAGGTCGATATAAGTGCTTTGTGGCATTTGGCTAGCGTGGTTTTCGTATTGGAGCCGGTTTATGGGCTTGCAGCTATGAAAAAGAGCTATCGGTTGTTAAAGGGCAGGACCATGATAGCTTTCGGCCTTGTTTTTGGGTATTTGGCTATTTGTGGACTGATCACAATATATTCTCATCAGTTGTGGTTAATGGTGGGGATAATCATGGTGTGCTTACAAGAATTATGGTTGGTGGATTCTTGGTTGGGTTGCTGGTGATAGTTAATCTGGCGGGCCTATTAGTGCAGAGTGTGTTTTACTATGTGTGCAAGAGTTACCATCATCAAGAGATTGACAAGAGTGCCCTCAATGATCATCTTGGTGGTCTGGGCTTATGCAGTGACATTGCTGACTTATGCAGTGACATTGATGTCTGATGCAGGGACATTGATGAATTATGCAGTGACATTGATGTTTGATGCAGTCAATAGCTTTTCGATGTTTACTGACGGTCTCCCTTGTGTTTATATGCTTTTGACAAAGAAGTGTAAGCTCAAGAACTACTGAAGTAAGAATTATTTTTCTGATTTACATGCTACTTGATAGAGTGACATTGATGACTTATGCAGTGACATTGATGTCTGATGCAGGGACACTGATGACTTATGCAGTGACATTGATGTCTGAAGCAGTGACACAATAACCCGTTTAGGAGAAACATTCAGAGCATTCATAGATTGTGTTTTACTAATTAGTTGACAGTGTATTTGGGTGCTTATAATAGATGATATAGTCCCTTTTGCTTTCGCAACACAAGTACGATCTAGGAGGCTCTTTATTACCTTCTTATGGGTTTCACTCACCATGGTGGCTTACAATTAAGTCTTTTTTGGGTTTCTGGTGCTGCTTATAATAGCTGTGGATACTCATAGTTTGGGGTTGTTTTTCTTTTCTCTTATGGTGAAAAGTGGAAATCCATGTCCGTGGCTGTAAGAAATTCCTTCTAAAATTGGTGTGATATTAGGCTCTATGTATCTATGTATTAGTACCTTCGAAATCTAATCTCCCACAACAAGAAAAGGCTCATTTTCAAGCTAAAGCTGATAAGAGAAAGATTGATTACCAGAAATACCTCAAGGCTTATGAGAAGAAACTGGTAATTTGCCTTCTTAAAGCAATTGACTTGTGAATTATCTCTTGATTTTGCTTATTATTATGAATTTTGAACAGTTTCAGGAGTATATTAGTTAAAACCTGTGTTTTTAATTCTTCAAAACAGGCTGATGGACCTGGAGATGAAGAAGAATCCGACAAGTCAAAATCAGAGGTCAATGATGACGACGATGATGATGAAGATGGAAGTGGGGAGGTTAGTTCAACCAACATATGCAATTATATGTTCTTGAAACTCAGTTTGTTCATTTTCCGGTTACTCTTTTTTTAACAGGAGGATGAAGATGATGATTGATAACCATGTGTCATAGTTTTTTCAAGAAATTCAAAAACAGCAAAGATACATTGAAGTAGCTGATATTCTAAATGGTGAAGCAACTCATTTACCCGGAATCTTCAACCCGGCACAACTCGCTCGTTTCTTACAGATGGGGTAGGTAATCCGTAATCAATCAGTAATGATGTTCTTAGCTGCTGCCGGATTTATTTTCCGAGATGTAAAACGAATTATGTGACTTCTTAAACTTGTAAATCATGTACCTGCATTCATAAAGTTTACAAAGTCAATAGCTTTTCGATGTTTACTTACTTGTCTCCCTTGTGTTTATATGCATTTTGACAAAGAAGTGTAAGCTCAAGAACTACCGAAGTAAGAATTATTTTTCTGATTTACATGCTACTTGATGGAGTGACATTGATGACTTATGCAGTGACATTGATGTCTGATGCAGTGACATTGATGACTTATGCAGTGACATTGATGTCTGATGCAGGGACACTGATGACTTATGCAGTGACATTGATGTCTGAAGCAGTGACACAATAACACGTCTAGGAGAAACATTCGAGCATTCATAGATTGTGTTTTACTAATTAGTTGACACAGTGTATTTGGGTGCTTATAATAGATGATATAGTCCCTTTTGCTTTCGCAAAGACAAGTACGATCTATGAGGCTCTTTATTACCTTCTTATGGGTTTCACTCACCATGGTGGCTTACAATTAAGTCTTTTTTGGGTTTCGGTGTCGCTTATAATAATTTGTGGATACTCATAGTTTGGGGTTTTTTTTTCTTTTATCTTATGGTTGTCTTTGTCCCGTTTCTTGGGTTGCGAGGTCGAAATAAGTGCTTTATGGTATTTGGCTAGCGTGGTTTCTGTATTGGAGCCGGTTTATGGGCTTACAACTTTGAAAAAGAGCTATCAGTTGTTAAAGGGTAGGACCATGATAGCTTTCAACCTTGTTTTTGGGTATGTGGCTATTTGTGGACTGATCACACTATATTCTCATCAGTTGTGGTTAATGGTGTGGATAATCATTGTGTGCTTACAAGAATTATGGTTGGTGGATTCTTGGTTGGGTTGCTGGTGATAGTTAATCTGGCTGGCCTATTAGTGTAGAGTGTGTTTTACTATGTGTGCAAGAGTTACCATCATCAAGAGATTGACAAGAGTGCCCTCTATGATCATCTTGGTGGTATGGGCTTATGCAGTGACATTGCTGACTTATGCAGTGACATTGATGAATTATGCAGTGACATTGATGTCTGATGCAGTGACATTGATGACTTATGCTGTGACATTGATGACTTATGCAGTGACATTGATGTCTGATGCAGTGACGTTGATGACTTATGCAGTGACATTGATGACTGTATTTACAATTAGATAACTGATGTAATGATATTGATGTCACCGCGTATACAACTTGATAAACACATTTGATAACTTTGTAAAGTAACTTTATTTCTTTGTTATCTTTAAATATTTGATTGATCTTGGTTTATTTGATTAGTGTTGGTTTAAATATTCGATAACTTTGTAAAATAACTGTATTTCTTTTGTTTTTTTTTTGGTTTAAAGGCAGATTTTTACAACCAAAGGTATGAATAAATCGTTACAATAACACGTCACCGCATAAATCGTTACAATAACACGTCACTCTATAATTCGATACTATAAGACATTACTGTATAGATCGCTACAATAAGAAATCACTGCATAAATCGCTACAATGAGACGTCATTGGATAAATCGTTACAATGAGATGTCACTGATCAAGGTTGTCAATGGATCGCGGCGGTCAATACATCATGGTAGTCAATGAATCGCGGCGGTCAATGCATCGGGGTGGTTAATGGATCCCGGTGGTAAATGCATCGGGGTAGGTGGTCAATGTATGACGGTGATCAATACGCCACGTCGATTTTTATGAAGAAAAAAATTGATTTATGAAATTTATTCGGAAAATATCAAATTTGATTTTAGAATAAAGAAAACGAAAAAAATGAATTTTAGTGAAAAAATTATGATGATCCGAGTTTTAGATCAAAATATATGACGTTAGAAATAAGGTGAATTAAAAAATAAAATAAAAAACAAACTGTTGAGTGAACGTAAGGATTTTTTTTTTTTTTTTTTTTTTTTTTTCCTTTGAGCTCTTTTTTTTTTCTTTCCCTTCTTTCCTTTTTTTTTTTTCCTTCTTTCTCTTTATCCACTTGAAATTAAAATCTTCTTAAAATTAGAATGTCCTTATAACTAAATAAGATTTCGGAGTGTCCTATTATCCCTAATAAGTTGAAAATCAGTCCTTTTAAATAATTGGCCCTAATTTTTATAAGACTCATATGATTTAATAAGTCCCACATCATAATCAATGATATCTAAATATGTTATGTACGGTGTTGAGGTCATTTTATCGTGATACTATCATTACTCTTAATTGAATTTGCTGACATGTTCGTCATAGATTATCATAAAATCTCTGCAATTTTAGGTTCGGTATGCCCATTGTTTGTTTGTCTTTACTTTGAGATTGTCATTGGTGTGTGTGATGTGTTCTGGTCGTTAGCAGGGGCGGCACTCCTTTCTGTTACGTCTGAGTAACCGAATCGTTAAAAATAAATAATTTCTATATATGTATATGTAATATTGATTCATGATTAGTTATTTACAACCTAATTTATATATTTATAAGCTACAGATTTTTAATACGTGTCTCAAAATACTGAAGCATATTTTAAATCGAATATTAATATTAATTTAACCTTATTCAGTAAATATTAAAATGTCAAATGAGAATTTTGATATATACAAGTTTGTTTATATATTTCTTCAAAAAAAAAAAGGTTGTTTATATAACTTATGTATAAGTTAATTAACACACTTTGTCAAAAAAAATAAAAATAATAATAATAATTAACACACACCAAAAAAAGAGAAAAAAACCTACCACTAAACCATTTGAGAAATTTTGTTGTGGTCAGGGGCGGATCTACGTTATAGTAAAGGGGGTCTACGGACCCCGTTAAAAATAAAACAATTCTACATTTTATTTATATAAAAATATTTTGGACCCCGTGAAAAAAATTATTTAATATATTAAATATTTACGGACCCCGCTGAAAAAACATTCTAGATCCGCCATTGGTTGTGGTCCGACCGTTAGGGATGACAATGGGTACGGGTGGGTACGGGTTTGGCTATATCCATACCCTACCTATCAAAAAATTTCTTTACACATACCCTCCCCATACGGATATCCACGGGTATGTGGATATCCATGGATATCTAATTTTATTCTCCTTTAATTATCACAACTCCATATAATAAAGATAGCCAACACGCAAACCGAAACAAATAACATAGGTTGATCGACAACACCAAGTGATAATTTTTAATGTAAAAATAATTGTTCAACTAAGTTGGTTCATTGAAATAAATATATGACTCAAGCATATTAATATTAATAATAAAAAGTAGTCACAAAAAAAAAAATCATATATTAGATCAATATCATGTCAAAACATAATTTTTTTAAAACCAACATTAAATCAAACACTTATTATTCAATCTATTATATATCCGTTCTAGCAAAAAAAATAAAAACAAAAGAGAGACCACTCTATTTAACCATCAACTTCATTATATCACTATTTTCATCTTCAAGAATAGTCAACACACAATATGCATCGGGTAGGTAAGAGACGTAGAAGTTATCATGTATGTAACAACACATAAAGCTTAACAAGAAGAAAAGTATTAAAAAACATAGCTCTCAAACCAAAAAATGTATTAGAGTTGAAGAACTAATTAAAGAAATCAACCAAAAAACAAGATATAAGAACAATTCTAATTTTCTAACATTTCTGTTGCTACGATGGAATACAAGGTTGCCGTAAATGCAATAAGAATTAGCCAATTCGGAAGAAAAGTCACAACAATAACTTCCAATCTTTGTAGAATACTACCAATGATCGATGCATGATTATTAATTTAATTAATATTTATTTAGTTTCTTTTTATTAGTGACAATGTGACTTGTTCTTTTTTTCCTTTTTAAATAAGCATGACGTTTTTTTTTCCGATATAGACTATTAATTTTAATACATAATACATTATAAACAATATAGTATATGATGGGTCGGGTGTGGTATTATGACAGCAGGTATAGAATAGATATCCATACCCTACCCTACCCTCGGCGGGTTTTGAAAAGTAAAACTCATACACTACCCTACCCTTAAAAATACCCTAACCTAACAGGTAGGGTCGGGTGGATATTCACCGGGTTGAATCGAAATTGCCATCCCTACCGACCGTTATGTAGCGATGTATAAAAATACTGTAAAATGCAAGGTTTATTCATGCGTATTTGATAAAAACATTAAATACACATAAACTCGAGTTTTTTTTTTCAGATAAAATTAACGATATCCGTCGTGCGGTAGGAGCAGAACAGAATTTCCCAACAAAGTGCTGCCAGAATCATAATCATTAATCCACCCCTGTTCTTCCTATAAATTGCTTTCAAGATTTTTTCTTTCAACACAAAATCTCCCTTCATTCCTCCCCTCAATATTCATGCTAAAAATAGTATTTTTCAGCAAACAATTTCTCCATATATCTTCATATTTTCTTTTGCTGCAGAATATATGGCATCTGATCAAGCACAAAAGTGCCCAACAATTGCAGAGGTATATATGTTTTACCTTCAAAAGCTCACCAATTTCATAAAATGGGAAAACATTCTGACAAATTTTATTTATTTTTTATTAGGTGAAAGAGGAATTCAAGAAAATGACAGATATTGGATTCCCGATTTTCGCGATGGGATTACTTAATTACCTTAAAAACATGACATTAGTAGTAAGCATGGGAAGATTAGGCAGCTTGGAATTAGCAGGGGGAGCACTAGCAATTGGGCTCACAAATATCACTGGTTACTCAGTACTATCTGGTCTTGCAATGGGGATGGAACCATTATGTAGCCAAGCTTTTGGTTCAAGAAACTTAATCTTAGCATGTCGCATTCTTCGAAGAACGATAATCATGTTGCTTTTCGCCTCAATACCGATCGGATTGTCATGGGTCAATCTTAAGCCCTTCATGTTATTACTACATCAAGATCCGCAGGTTGTTGATGTAGCAAGCTTGTACTGCAGATTCTCTCTCCCGGATCTCGTCGCTATTAGTTTTCTTCATCCGATACGGATTTACTTACGCAGCAAAAACACGACTTGGCCATTGTTATGGTGTACTTTGCTCTCAATTGTTCTACACTTTCCAATCACTTTTTTCTTGACATTCTATCTTAATCTAGGAATTAAAGGGATCGCGGTTTCTTCATCGATATCCGATTTCAATGTATTGTTCTTTCTTTTAGTACATATTGTTCACACACAACAATCAACTATTAAAGGAACATTGGCTACACCATTATTGACTAATTCGACGTCATTAGGTGAAGATTGGGGCGTGTTGATTCGGCTTTCGTTGCCAAGTTGTGCAGCGGTTTGTTTAGAATGGTGGTGGTATGAGATAATGACGTTTTTATCCGGTTACCTCGAAAGGCCTCGAGTTGCTCTAGCAACAAGTGCTATAGTTATACAAACTACATCATTATTGTATACACTACCATCATCACTTAGTGCATCAGCTTCAACTCGAGTAGGGAACGAGCTCGGTGCAGGAAGGCCGTATCGGGCTCATTTAGCAACGATCATATCGATCGGATTGGCTTTTCTAAGCTCGATGTTCGGTTTCTTGTTAACAACTGTTGGAAGACAATCATGGGGCAGAGTGTTTACAACCGATAACGAAGTCTTGCAACTGACGATAGTGATTCTACCTGTAATCGGGCTGTGTGAACTAGCCAACTGTCCACAGACAACGTGTGGCGGTGTCCTGCGAGGGATCGCTAAGCCTAGTTCTGCTGCTGCTATCAATTTCTGTTCTTTTTATCTGGTCGGAACACCTGTTGGTATCACACTCGCGTTTTTTTGGAATCAGGGGTTTATGGGACTGTGTTACGGGCTTTTAGCCGCGCAGGTTGTGTGTATGGTGTCGATCGTTGCAGTAGTAAGCAAGACGGATTGGGAAAGAGAATCAGTAAAAGCTAAAGATTTAGTTGGAGAAAGTGACTATGTATACATAGAGCAAAGCAGTAAAGTGTGAAGCATGAAAGGGTCTTCTTGAAAATTGATGGGGGCTGTATTTTCACCAAAATGGAATCGACCTTTTGAAATTCGGTTCTGGAGTCAAGAACCGACTTCTTATAAGTTCTGAAATCAAGAATCAACTTTTCCAAGGTCGGTTCTCATAATGCAACTACAAGAACCCGGTTTTTGGTTGTATAACCGACTTTGACAAAGTCGATTCTATCGTGATGCATAAGTAAAGTGATGTACCAGTAGAATCGCCATAGTGCAAATAATATATAACACCCAAATTGATTACATATCAAATTTACTAAAATACATAAAATAAATATGAAATATATTATGATACAACCGTTATAATAAGGTTGTATGTAGAATGTAAATGGCTTGGATGTTTAGTGTACCGGGCTGTTGGTTTTTTTTTTTTTTTTTTTTTTTTTTTTTTTTTTTTTTGTGTATGTAGAATGTAATATACTATTGATGCCTCGTTTGTAACTACATTTGTAACTAATTTTTTCTGAAATATATAACATGCAATAAACATGAACATTTGTGAACCTTAGAAAACTTTTGTTTCCTTTTCAAAATTCACAATTGTACAATTGATTACATATTGATTTTGAGGGATCTTAAGCCGTGACCTTATGGGCCTTTGCTCCATAATGAGTATGTGTGCAACTGTTTCTAATTATGAACATATTAGCCAACTGTTATAATAACTCTCACACAATAATTTTTCTGAAAATGCTTACACTAGTTTTTATATGATGTGGAGTTTTTTGGACCCACACTATAAGGATGCGAATATTTCTCGATGAGTGCTACGACAACAATCAAATTGACACAACATGGTTTTACACCATTGTACAATGTGGGGTATTGATCCATAAATATATCATACGTAATAATCAATAATGTAAAAGAATGTTGATGATTCTGAAGAAAAACAGAATAGTACACCGAAAGACTGTAAAAGGTTGTTTTTATTGAATTGGTTCTTCCATTGATACAATAAAGAATTTATAGGCTAGTACTACTTTGCCTCTAAGAAACATTTATTACAAAGATCGTGTGCAATCAAAATACAATCATCAGAATCATTCAGCATTAATCATAAAAATTATTCAGGATTAATGATGTGGTCAAATGTATATTCAACATCGATATCTTCTTTGACTCCATCTCGATCTCTTCTTTGACTCTATTTTTTTTTATCTCATGTCTTTATAATTTATTACCCTCCCTCAAACTAAGCCGGGTTTGGAGGCCGAGTTTGTTTTTGCATATTTTGGAGGACATCTCCACTCTGGCGGTCTTCCGGAGTCCATAATTGTTATATTTTGGAGGACATCTCCACTTCGGTTGTTTTTTCCGAAATCCATAGTTGTGCTGTTTTGGAGAGTATCTCTACTTCGGTTGTTTTTTTCGAAGTCCATAGTTGTGTTGTTTTGGAGGGCATCTCCACTTCAAATGTTTTTCCGAAATCCATAATACTGATGTTTTGGAGGGCATCTCCACTCCGGATGTTTCTCCACTCCGGATGTTTTTCCGAAATCCATAGTTTTGTTTTTGAAAAATAACTGTGATATCGCCCTCCAATTGTGATTGATAGATTGACATGTCTTTCCGTTGAATTATCTGAAAAAAGACATATAAAGGATGCCAAATAGAAAGGAAAAAAAAATAACATATGCTATATATAAGATTGGCATTTTGTTACAAAATAACAAATCTAAACACTAAAAATTATGCGGAAATTCGTTTAATACCCTGTTTTTGAAAATAAAATCGAAATATACACCTCTTTAAATTTAAAAACTTCTCTTATCTCCGTCTTAAAACGGGTGAAATCGCCCAAAAATAGACGAAGCCGCCCATTTTTCGCCCATTTTTCTCCCACAGATAAGGGATCCCACCCTTCCCCGCCCTTAAGCCCGCCCAACTTTCGCTCATAGTGAGCGGCCCCATCTTCAAGATGGGCGACCCCGCCCATTTTAAAAAAAAAAAAATTTCAAAAAAGTTAATAAAAGCATAAATACCGTTGCCTCTTCCCCTTCTTTTTCATAAAGCTAATAAAAGCATAAACATCTATTCGTTCCAAATATATATCTCTTTGATTAATTTTATTTTTTTCGTAAAATCAATGGCGTTGCAGATGAAGGCATTTCTCATTTCTCTGTTTGCTGTAATATAATGATCCTCTCCGTCTCTGCTGCTCCGTCTCCGGCCTCTTCTCCAGCTCCGGCTCCAGGACCCTTTGTTCCTGTCTTTCTTCTTCTCCATGATGAGGCACTAGATATTTTTTTTATATGATTTCATTTATCATATATATATATATATCTCTATCTCTATCTCTATCTCTATCTCTACTATACTAAAAGTGTGAGTGTGTTTCCCACAAAAAGTGTTTCTCTCTGTTTCTCCCTAATTTAATATTAATTTGGAAAATAAAAATAAAAATACAAAACAAAAATTAATAAATTAATCATCAAAATCCCTGATTTATAATTTATTAAATAAATATATAAAAACAAAATTAAAAATAAAAAAACGTGAATAATCAAAATCATGAAAATCAATGATTGAATATTGATTAATTATTAATCATCATTAATTTAATAAAATAGAAAAGCGAAATTAAAAATATCTACTATACTAAAAGTGTGAGTGTGTTTCCCCCAAAAAGTGTTTCTCTCTGTTTCTCCCTAATTTAATATTAATTTGGAAAATAAAAATAAAAATACAAAACAAAAATTAATAAATTAATCATCAAAATCCCTGATTTATAATTTATTAAATAAATATATAAAAACAAAATTAAAAATAAAAAAACGTGAATAATCAAAATCATGAAAATCAATGATTGAATATTGATTAATTATTAATCATCATTAATTTAATAAAATAGAAAAGCGAAATTAAAAATATAAAAATGATAATTTAAATAAAATTATTTGATTTAAGTAAAAATTTAAAAAACGAAATAAAAAAATATAAAAAATCAACAAGATCCACATCAAAATTTTTGATTGATTGTTAGTTAAATAAATATAGAAAAACAAAATTTAAAATAAAAAAACGTAAATAATCAAAATCAGCAAAATCATTGATTGAATATAATGATTAAATAATCATCATTAATTTATTAAGTAAAAAGGAAATAAGAAAAATATAGAAAAAATCAACAAGATCCACATCAATGATTGATTATTCATTAAATAAATATAGAAAAACTAAATTTAAAATAAAAAAAACCGTAAATAATCAAAATCAGTAAAATCATTGATTGAATAATAATTAATTAATCATAAATAATTTATTATAATAGATATACGAAATTAAATTGAATATATATAACAAAAATCCTTGATTTAAGTAAAAATATAAAATTTAAATAAAATCCCTGATTGATTATTTTTTAAGGAACCTTGATTGATTATTGATTAAATAATCACTATTAAGTAAATGAAAATATAAAACAAAAATCCTTGATTTAAGTAAAAATATAAAAACTAAATAAAATCCTTTATTAATATTGACTAAATAATAATTATTAAGTAAATAAAAATAAAAATATAAGAAACATCACGGATATATTGTAAAATTTTTAATTTTCTTAATTTATTATAGTTCATTGTCAACAATGACACATTTAGAAACAAATCAACAAGGTCCTCATCAAAATCCTTGATTGATTAGAAAAATCCTTGATTTAAGAAAAAATAAAAAAAACGAAATAAATAATATATATAAAAAATCATCAAGATCCTCATCAAAATCCTTGATCGATTATTGATTAAATAAATATAGAAAAACAAAGTTTCATAAATAAAACGAAATCAGCAAAATCATTGATTGAATAATGATTAATTAATCATCATTAATTTATTAAGTAAAAAACAAAAAACAAAAAAAATATATTAAAAAAATCAACAAGATCCTCATCTAAATATTTTATTGATTATTCATTAAATAAATATAAAAAAACTAAATTTAAAATAAAAAAACCGTAAATAATCAAAATCAGTAAAATCATTGATTGAATAATAATTAATTAATCATCAATAATATATTATAATAGATAAACGAAATTAAATTAAAAATATAAAATGAAAATATAAAACAAAAATCCTTGATTTAAGTAAAAATATAAAATTAAAATAAAATCCCGGATTGATTGTTCTTTGAGGAACCTTGATTGATTATTGATTAACTAATCACTATTAAGTAAATGAAAATATAAAACAAAAATCCTTGATTTAAGTAAAAATATAAAAACTAAATAAAATCCTTTATTAATATTGAGTAAATAATCATTATTAAGTAAATAAAAATAGAAATAAAAAATAAAAAATATAAGAAACATCACGGATATATTGTAAATTTTTTAATTTACTTAATTTATTATAGTTCATTGTCAATTAGGACATATCTAGAAAAATATGAAGATTTTAGGATTATAAGAAAAGATTTTTGTCAAAAAAGATATTTCATCAGTGAAAGTGAAGTGAAAATGAAAGTGAATTACTCTGGTTTTGTACTGAAAATCCACGTAATTCACTTTCAAATTTGTTGATGAAATACCCTTTTTGACAAAAACATTTTCTTATAGTTCTTTTTGCCTGACATCTTCCATATTGTGTCATTTAGAACCATTATCCTGATTTTTAATTAAAAACCAAAAATGTTTATTAATACAAAAATCAATTACAAACCGAAAATAATTATTACTACGAAAATCAAATAAACTTTAATTGATTATGTATTTAACCAAATAACCTTGATTGATTATTGTTTATTAATTAAAAACAAAAAAAATAAACGAATACATATTTAACTCTCTCTCAATAGCTGTTGAAAATCCGAAAACATAAGAACAATATGGTAAAAGAGACATAATCCACCGAACGCAAAAGTAACACATTATATCTCATTTTGACCAATATAGATGATGTGAAAATTTATTTTTGTAAATTTTACAATATAGTTAAGCACAAGATAAAATTTGCATCATACACAAGTAGAATGAAAAGTATATTGTTATTTTTTATTATCATCTTCACTGTTATCGCTTTAATCGGTATAATGTGAAGGTAAAGAAGACGATTTGCACAAACTAGAAGTTAAACGAATAAAATATTCTCAATTGACCAACGATGAACGGTACAATAAAATTAATAGTGTCATGGAAATTAGAAGAAAAAAAAAATGCTGAATTGATACCTGCTTTAAATCGCAATGAAATGTGAAGATTTCTTGTAAATATGGCTAAACCCTTTTAGTTCTTATATAAAAATACATACATACATAATACAACGTAGAACATTTAACATTCTCATCACCCCATTTAAATGGGAGATCAATGCAAGTAATGATTTACGGTGTCATTACACAACAATCAAAAACTTGATCAAAAGAAAGAAACAAGAATAATAAGATAAACAAAAAATATTATAATGAAACAAACTTGTCAAATGCAATAACCTCATCGCCTTTATCAACATCAATTTCATGAACATTCATGTGAGTCAAGTCTATTATGTTATT
Organism: Gentiana straminea; assembly: GCA_036785695.1. Lineage (NCBI taxonomy): Eukaryota > Viridiplantae > Streptophyta > Magnoliopsida > Gentianales > Gentianaceae > Gentiana > Gentiana straminea. Next base: position 7,234,734 of record JAVUPR010000207.1, read on the forward strand.
TCACCAGTTTTAAAGAAGATGCAAAGAAAAGAGGTTTGATCATCTCAGAATGCTTATATAAAGCTATTGTCATTCAAATGCCTAATGCGTTAAGAGGATTTTTTGCAACTCACAAAATGCTTAGACATATTAAGAGTGTTTCGTGATGAATTGTTGATAGTGATTCCCCAAGAAGAGTACATTTTAGAAGAAATGCTTAATCATGAACAACAAAGTATATTCCGAAAATTTCTCTATCAAGTTTCTAATGGCCACTGTGCTAAGTTTTTTATTGATGGTCTGGTGGCACAGAGAAAAAATATATATAAGGTTCTGCTAGCAAATCTAAGAATAAGACAATAGATAGGTATAACAACAGTTACATCAAAAGTTGCAGCTAAAATTATGACCAGATTGCTCATTCACGTTTTAAAATTCCAATTAGTGCGCATGAAATAAATATGTGCAATATTCCAATGCAAAGTGAAAATGCAAACTACTAAGAAAGAAAGCACCAATGGTAAATAGGCAATTGAGACACTTGACAGATGTTTAAAGGACATCATGAGAAATTCTAATGCATTTGGAAGAAATATGTTTGTATTTAGAAGTGATATTAGACAAGTGCTTAATGTTCCAAATGACCGATACTACAAACAATAGAGGCAAGCTTGGTGAAGTCAAATTTGTGGAAAATGATGGAAAATTTATATATTCCAAGAATATGAGAGCAAGAGCAGATATACACTTCGGTCAAATGAGACAAAGAGTAACCAAAAGAAATGATCATTGAATATGATGAAAATGATGAAGGGGTTTTCAAAAATCATTTAAACATTTCTATCTTTCTATCGATACATGAGAATGCATTATCCGTAGAATACATTACAAGAATAGCAATACGGGGCACGACTAATGAACATGTTGATAAGTTGAATGAAAAATTGATATCAACCTTTCTAGGGGATTGATATTGTTTCAACAGCTTTGATAAGGCTATTGATGATACTAATGATTATTATCAAAAAAAATCTCAACACTTTGACACCAAATGAATTGTCTCCTCACAAATTATTGTTGAAAAAGTATTCACTGATAATAATGTTAAGGAACTTAGATCTAGCAGGAGGATTATGCAATGGTATAAGGATGATATGTAAATGGTTCAAAGGAAATATGTATCATCTTTGAAATCACGATTGGGCAACATTATGGAAAGCAAGTTTTAATCCCACATATCTCATACTCACCGGCGAGAAAATGAAGGATCCCCGTTTCATTTTATAAGAAAGCAATATCATATACGTTTTTCCTTTGCAATGACCATCAATAACGCACAAGAACAAACAAAACCATTTGTAAGGGTTTATTTGCCTCGACCGGTGTACTCTAATAGACAACTATATGTTGCACTTTCAAGGCAAACTTCAATATCAACAACTAAGGTGTTGATCAAACCCAAAGATCAATTAGACAACACCCACAAATGTACATAAAAATATAGTATATAAATAAGTTTTATAGTATTACTCCTTCTTAATGAAGAATGGAAGCACACAAAATTTTTATACTTATTAATGACCCATTTATGCTATGGAAGAGGATGACACATGAAAAATGAGAGAACACATTATCGACAACTGCATCATTAAGTATTGGTTTTCAAAGTAGAATTTTGTATTCCTATAAATTGCTATTGTTTTATTTTATATAAATATTCGACTTCTTACACTTTTATTTTTATCTTGAAATCCACAATAGTATCTGATGATATCTGAACTCTTCAATGTTGAAATTGGAACATTATGCGGGTAATCAGGCTTTGTAAGGATAATCCGATTCTTTGACTGATGGAATTTGTGATGAATTATAGATGAGACAGTGTGATTGACTGCCTACATACCCAGAGGATTGAGATCAATGTATTAATAGAGTTCTGAATTTGTGAGGACTAAATCCTTTTTATATGATCCCCCTTCCGGAGAAGATGCCTTGGAGCACATGATTAGGGACATGACTGAAATAATGGGACGGCTTACAGTTTGTGCCATAATGTAGTGAGAATCATGGAAGCAGTATTGTGGCATTTATAGTATGCTAAATGACCTAACCGGTCATCTCAGAAACCTGAAGTCAGCGATGATGATCTGCCCGAGCTGAGAGTTCAGGACCGAAGTGATACTGCACCATATCGCTAGAACAAGAGTTGGAAACACATCATATCGATTGAGAAATCCTCATCAAAGTTATCTAGAGTATAAGACCCTAAATTAGGCTGAACTTTTGTGACTTATATGGTAAGAGGATCTAATGTAGCCCATTAAGTGCCACGTGTGTGAAGTCGGGTCATACGCACATCAAAAGCCCTATAGACATAAGCTAGAATGGAGGTCATAGGTTAGGTCTGAGTGGAGATGATGTGGCACTTCATAAGAAGCGGGAACCCAAAGGTCTCGACATGAATACATTTTTGTTTGTCTTTTGAAATTCAAATCTCCATCAACAATGTAATTCACTTCTTCTATTGATTTGAAATCCTCCGGGGAAATATCAACAGCTTCTATTGAAGATTAAGGTACCTCAATTCCAGAAATTTTGGGTCCATATGAAAGTACTCAACCCGCTCAAAAGAAAGGTAAAAACTCATCTAAGGTTGTGGTAGTATATTTACTGGTGTGGAGGATATTCGATCCTCCTTTAACGTCGATGCTTCCATTGAGGAGATTTGACGGATTTATGATATCGACCAGAAAATATTCAGTACTCGCCTCCCGTCATCTGATGAGACTGCCAATAAAACTCCTGAAGGTTTTATGACCATTTACAAAAAACAATTGGTGGGAGGTCTCCGATTGCCCTTGAATCCAACCCTCATACATGTCCAGAAATTTGTCCGGCCCAAAGGTTTTTTCAGTATCCATTTTTTATGCTTCAGTTTGTTTATATTATGTTGTAACAATAGACGTGTTTACAAAGTTATGTTGTTTAGATTCTGTTTGTATTGATGTTTATTCCATAATTAAATTTACAATTGTGACAACAAACTCATACAAGGTTATCATTGTAAACAATACAATTATTTTATGAGTTAAACACATCTTTAACAATCTATACCGTTAAATTATGTTATTAAATTTCATATAAGTATATCAATTTAACCAAAGACAACACGTGCAACGCACGTGCATTTTGCTAGTATATCATAAATATGGAACTTTAGTGTTTAGATTTTTTTTTTATTTTTAAAAAGGGCGGGGCCGCTCACCATGCATGGGCGAAAGTTGGGCGGGATTGAAGGCGGGGAAGGGCGGGGTCCCTTGTCTGTGGGAGAAAAATGGGCGAAAAATGGGCGACTTTGCCTATTTTTGGGCGATTTCACCCGTTTTAAAACGAGGGATAGAAGAAGTTTTTAAATTTGAAGGAGTGTATATTTCGATTTTATTTTTAAAAACAGGGTATTAAACGAATTTTCCAAAGATTATGGACTAATGAAAAATACTGGCTCATATTTGTATGATGAAGATGAAGATGAAGATGAAGATGTTGGATGCAAATTTCTTTTTTTTTTCTTAGGACACCGGACGAAATTTCAGGACAAAAATGGTGGTTTTTTTTTGCTTTTTTTTTTTGTTGACATGGTGGATTTTTTTTTTCCCCCAAAGGACGAAAGCTTTTATTAAAACCAAACAAACCAAATTTACAACACGGCCAAAGCCGTACTACAACGCGGCCTATAGCCGCACTAACAGCGCCGATCAAGGCTATCAAGACCAAATGTCTCCAAGAGACCGGCTTGAAAAAGGAGTGAAGAAGCCAAGAGAGGCTGATAACTTCACCCATCAACAAAAAGAACTAACTAGTAAAACAAACTAAACAAAATACAAAACGTCTAGCAACAGGATTGAAACTAAGGGAGGAGCAATGATCCTAATCAGCCACCGTCGGCAAACCGCCGCCGCTGCCCGCCACCTCCAAGCGGAGAGAGAAGCCTGAAAGAAAAGCAAACTCCTCCGAAGAAAGAGTGACTGCCATAGACGCCGCCTAAGAGCCTAGAGCCTTAGTGGGTATATGAGAGGTCCACGTCGCCGGAACGCCGCCGCACCACCGCCCTCACCTAGACGCAATCAACACCACCACTAGACGCGAACACCACCACAGGCGACTGGAGCACAGATCTAGGCGGGGATGAGCTAGATCTGCAAATCCGGCCGCGATACACAGAGGGCCACCCAACGCCGCCAAACACCAGCAGCCCGAACATCAATCATCCCCATCAGTCACGATGCAAGCTACAAAAGAGCTTAAGAACGGAGATCGAAGCCTACTGCCGGATATTGGAGAACGAAGCCGGGGGAGCACAAAGAGGAACCACGAGAAGAGAAGAAACAAATAAAACTATTTACAATGGCCGGACGCCGACAGCCTAACGCCGCCGGCGCCGGAAGTGATCAACAGATCTTGGGCTGAAGTGGAGACGGGGGACGATGAAGAGGGAGAGAAGTCTCGAGAGTTTTTCTTTTTATCGTTCGATTTTTGTTCCGCCCCTGTTTATAAAGGTTTAATGACTTGGTGGATGAAATTTCAGGATTAAAAAATAACCGAGTTTTATTTTTTTTTACCCTTTTTTCTTTTCAACGAGGGACATTTATTTGGACTCATGGTTAAGGAAAGAAATGTAATGAAGATGGATGCTTGGACGATGAATTTAACCTTTTTATGTATTTTTTTTGAATGCACCATTGAAGAGAGGAATGGTCGAAAGAATTGTTTAAAAGCGGAAGAGAGGAATGGTCGAAAGAATTGTTTAAAAGCGGAAGAGAGGAATGGTCGAAAGAATTGTTTAAAAGCGGAAGAGAGATCGTGCGAGGGTTCACCAATATTAAGGCATATGAACCCCGCTTCTGGCTCCGATATCATGAAAAAAAACAGAATAGTACACCGAAAGACTGTAAAAGGTTGTTTTTATTGAATTGGTTCTTCCACGGATACAATATAGAATTTATAGGCTTATACTACTTTGTCTCTAAGAAACATTTATTACAAAGATCGTGTGCAATCAAAATACAATCATAATAATCATTCAGCATTAATCATAAAAATTATTCTGCATTAATGACGTGGTCAATTGTATATTCAACATCAATATCTTCTTTGACTCCATATCGATATCTTCTTCGACTCCATTTTTTTATCTCATGTCTTAATATTTTATTAGATTCAAGAAGCCTGTAAAACAAACAAGACATAAGACGGCCCGTAGTTGTTCTTCGGGAAGCCAGTCCGACGCGCAAGTCAGTTCGGTACGCAATAGAGTAATTTCTATAGAAGTATTGTGCTCACGTAAAATGTGTATAATTTTGGCGTTCCTTGTAAATGAAAGGAATGATTCCTTCATATGATGCATCGTTGATCATTAAAGTAATGTAGTGGGGCAAATATCTCGGAGCAGTTACAAGGCCATAAAATAATGAAGCGATTATCACAGGACAATTACCCATCGTGGTGTAATGTTTGGCATACTCTTTCAATAGGGTATAACTGTTGTCGGAGTCTGAAGACGACCTGTGCCACACCAGGTATAAGAGACCGGGGTGCATGCACCACGTTGGTAATCAGAGACCGTAGACAACCTGGGTCACGTTGGCTATAGTGGACCATGGACGACCCACGCCATGTCAATCAATCAATACATAGTTGAAGGTGGAACCAGAACCCGCTCATATCCTAACATTATCTTCTATACTATGAGTGCGGTTCGATATGTGCTACGTGTAAGGTGCCTGATCCCCGTACTCAATTGCTAAAGGAAAAATATATGTGCACAGAACTTGTCCATTAAAAGTGTGCACACAAAATTTAGTTTAGGTGACTTTTTATATGGTTGAACTGCGTGCATAAATCTATCTACATCGCTAAGCGAACTTTGATATATAAGCCTAAATACTTTTCTATGTTTAAACTAGGAATAAAGCATATGAGTAGTGATAATGGCATAATAAAATTGATACAAAATTGTACAAAATACATTTTAGGACCATTGATTATGATGTGAGACTTACTGAATCATATGGATCCAAAAAAATCAATAGCCTAATAGTTTATTGTGGAATTTGTTGTGCATATTTTGTTGTGGTACAAACATTTCTCTAAAGCATATTTTCTAGCTTTCAGTCCGGCCACAAAGCTACAAGCTCCGTCCTGTTGTGGAGAATATATTTGGAGCATTAATAATAACAAAACAAACTGATAAGATTTGCCGTATATTTGATCCCATGTTAGGTATATCTCCCAGTTGGATTCTTGAAAAACAGAGATCATAATTGGGCGCTATGCGTTCTTACCATCATATTCATATATAGTAATCGTAATAGTCTATCGTGACATGGATTGTAACGCCCCGCTCCCGTATACCGAGTCCTTATCCGGAAGAAAATGTTCGACGCGTATGACATTAAATAAATCTAATATTATACAGCAGTCTCTACATCGTCGTATCAAAAATAAAGCAACGGAAGCCAAAAATACTCAGGTAACATCATAAATGCTACTAGAATAGAATACAAACTGCAACATCCCGATTTTTCAGAAAGGGTAAATTAGTAATTGGGCATACCCTCTACGACCTAATTATTATTTATCCTATTTATTTAATTAAGAAGGATTAATTAAAAGGATTTAGTTATTTAATTAATGGGTTTAATTAAATGACTATAAAAAGAAAATAATCCCCAAATTTAATTCATTAAGCTGGTGCGCATCTTCTAAAAAAAAAGAGGAATGGCGGCAACAGAGAAGAAAACCAACGCAGAAGATGCCAGAAAAAGGGAGAACGTAAATTTCAACCGTGTGATCAATCCGTTCATCTGTTCAAGATGCCGCAGGAGAGAAAAGTGATCAGCACGACGAGACGCAACTTTGTAAAATAACATCTCTCGATTTCGTAAGTTTTCGGTTAAACCCTAGTTTTGGTGTTCGTAGAGTTCGATTCTTGAAAAATTCGTATCTTTTAATCCGTAGCTCTGTTTCGCAGTCGTGAGTAGTCGAAACAATCGTCTTGGAGCGTAGATTAATCTAAAATTAGTTTGACAGCAATTAATCCAGGTAATATGCAGTTTATTGCACTTTTTCAGTTTCGTTTTTCTGCAAAGAAATAGGATTTTAGGGTTTCTTGTTGATCACACAGGTTTTGGGGTTGAGGATCAACAGTTGTTGCAGTTGCTTGGTGTTTTGCTGTCGGTTTTGCAAGCAAATAAGGTAAGAGGCTCTTCCTATGATTCCAATTATCGTTTATAAGGTTTAGATCAAGTTTTAAGGTGTTTAGATGATAGAAAGATGTGTCTTTTCGTTGATCAATGATCATAGATGCTATAGTTTGATTAGATATGTTTTTCTGTGTTCTACTGGGGTTAATTTGTTGTTAATTAGGTTAGAAACGGTTTAGAGATCGTGTTTTGAAGATCTTAGCGTTTTGGGAAAACCCAGGCGGACGTGCGTTTGCATTAGGCAAACGGGCGTTCGTGACCTTAGTAGCTCAGACGGGCGTCCGCACAAGGCAGACGGGCGTTTGAGGTTAGAATTTTGATTCAGGATGTAGCTGTTTTTTACGGACGGGCATCTGGGGTTTAGTGGACGGGCGTCCAATGCCAAACGGGCGTCCATAGGATGTCAAACGGGCGTTTGACCTGTTTGACCTTGTTTTTACTGTTTTATCGTTTCAGCTTGGTTTCGGGCTTCATAATCATGTTGTTATAGTTTTAAACCCTTATTTATGATATGATAATGTTGGATAAAATTAACAAGCCTCGATTGAACTTCTGATTCGTTCAGTTAAAACACCGAATGTACTCTTAAAGGGAGTTGAAGTTCGGATCCGTCGGAAGGGCATGAAAGGGCTTGTGCTTTGATGAACTAGAGTTCGTCAATGTCTGTGTAATTGCTAGGACTTGTCCGTGTCTAGTGGTCTAGGAAGAGAGTTGTATTTGTGAGGGAGATTACTTGAAAACACTCAGGTGGCTAGTTAGCAACAGATAATAAATACATATGTGTAGTAAAAGATAAAACATCATCTATTCTCGGTTAAGCACTCTATCATATCGGCGATGTGATACATTCTTAAAAGGTGAACAACGCTGCTGGCCTATAAACGGCTGAATGGCAGTGAAGGAAATTCATCGGACGTATACGCATACCGGGGAGACCCCGGAGCTAATCGGTGCTAATCACCGTTAGTTAGCAAGTACATCTTCAGGCTGATGAACGCTATGCGTAGTGTCCTTGAGTAATGATGTAACAAAGATAAGCTAAGCTAGAAACGTTTAGCCATGACGTGTCGATGGGCATGAAGTGAACTCTAGATTGAGTCGGTCACACAAAGATAACTAACTAAACGATTAAATATCTTTTCTTTATAAATCTTAATTGTTGTCGTAGCTTTTCACTTTTACTAAGTACTTTGTACTTACCTCCTTTTCATTTTCTTTTGTATGCATTGTGGGGTGAGAAGACGAACAGGTTGATCAAGTGTAGACGACGGCCTTTGAAGACTTAAAGTCTTGACGAAGCTTCTAGATTATTTTATTATTTTCTTTGTAAAGGTTGTATTAGACTGGTTGTATTTCCTCTATTAGATTTGTTGTACTTCTACTTTTAAGGCATCGTATTGTATAAGTCCTTGGTTTTTTTTCATCGTTGTAATCTTAACTATCTATCTTCATCATAGTAGCTTTTACATTTTTACCCGAGTCTTTTTAGCTTCCGTTTGCTTTTATTTGATACGACGACGTAGAGGCTTGCGTATAATATTAGATTTATTTAATGCTATACGCGCCGAACGTTTCTCTTCCGGATGAGGGCCGGTATCCGGGAGCAGGGCGTTACACAAACCGACTAGGGGTGGAAAGGAAAAGCTTACAACAACGATATAAAGCTTACAACATACGATGTCTAAAAAGAAAGATACAACACTTGTCTTACAAATTTGAAATTAAAGTACAACATAATATAGTACAACCTTTAATAGAAAGATAAAAGAAAGTATCGTCATGACATCAACGTCATCTAATCATCATCGAACTCCTCAACGAGCTCAAGGCTAATCTGTTCGTCTTCTCACCCCAAAAGCACACAAAACAACATATGCAATTGAGGTAAGTACAAATTACTTAGCAAGAGGAAGAAGCTAATGTATAATTAACTCTTACAACGAAAGGTTCATTAATTATGATTAAGTTATCTTTATGAGACCGACTCGATTCTCGGGTTCACTTTATACTCATCAACATGTCGTGACTAAACGTTTTTAACTTAACTTATCTTTGTTACATCAGCACTCAAGGGCACTACGCATGATGCTATCACTCCAATAGCCACGGGATAGGACCCGATAGTGTACACGTTCGGTGAAGTCCCCCTACCATTTAGCCGTTTATAGTGCAGTAGAGTTATTCACTTTATCAGACCGTCCACACATCGTGATAAAGACTTGTGCCTTACCAAGAATGGGTTGATGTTTAGTCTTTTAACTACACAAGTACGTTTTTAATTATTAACTGGTCACCTAAGTATTTTCAAGTAAGCTCCCTCAACTCTACTACTCTCTTTCCTAGACCACTAGACACCGATAAGGCCTAGCACATACACAGACATTGAACAACGCTAATTCATCAAAGCACAAGCCATTCATACCCTTCCGATGGTCCCGAACTTCAACTCTATGGAAGAGTTGCCGGAACTATACGCATCAGAAGCTTAATCATGGCTTGTTCATGTTCATTTAATGTTATTAGATCCATTAGAATGTTCCTAAACCAAGTATAGTATTAAAACACATATTTCATGAGAAACTGGGTCAAGAGTGCGCTTGCCCTGGTCAGGTGTGCGCTTGTGTAACTATTAACATTCTGTTTTTCATTTAGCCAGCGCAGGTGTACACTTGCTCTGGTCATGTGTGCACTTGTGTAACTATTAACATTCTGTTTTCATTCAGCCAGCGCAGGTGTGTGCTTGCCCTGAGCAAGCATACACTTGTGCACCAGAAAAGCCTAAAACCTGCAATTTTCTGCACTTTACGATTTCCAATCCAAACCAAACATGTTCTTCAACCATATACTCATCAAAACAGCAGAAAAATACAACTTTTACATAACTAAACATCACATACTTCTCTAGAACAAGTAGGCATGATTTCTAGCATTAAAACACCACAATTCATACCCAAAACACAACCTTAACAACATAAAACCTTAATTAAACATTAGGAAGAGTCCCTTACCTTATTAGCAAGCAAAACCAAAGCCAAACCTTCAAGAAAACTGTAGCACTCTTAGCACTCCAACTCAAACCTTTACAAAACTCTGAAACCTTGCTACCGAAACGACGATCTCTTCACCACGATTCCGATTATCTACTCGAACTGAAAACCGACTGACGATCAAGAAGATCCTTTGGAGATTGTCTTTTGTCTTTTGCTTTCCTCTCTTTTTTTATTTGGAGACAAAGTTTGAACGTTCTTTTCTGCATTCTGCCAACTCCCTTAGATAATGTGAGGTTTTATTAGAAGTAAAAACCTCCACATTGTTGTTGTTGTTGTTGTTGTTGATAATTAAATCCTTTAATTAAATAAAACCAAAAATCTGAATTTTTGTTAAAAGACTCTTTTGCCCTTTTTTGAAAAGTCGGGATGTTATATTTTCCCCCCTTAAAGAAGTTTCACCCTCAAAACTTGCCAGAACCAACTTCACTTTCATCTTAGATACCAGCTTGCCTATCTTCTTGTTCACTTTCAAAAACAAAACGTTATCTCCAACTGATTTGAACCTTAGTATTTTCATCATCAAGACTTCAATACGTCCATCACAACTAATTTTGTACTTCAGACCCTAGCACTACTCTAGCTTATTCACACCTTTCATCTATCTTATACTCAACTCTACTAACTTAACCTCTTAAGCACCGCCTATAACACTTTGTCCCAAAGGTCATATGTCAATCCATTAATTAACAAGTAGTATTCTTCTAGGTTCTTCGTCCATTTTTCACCCTTACAGCAGTTTCCATACTTATACGAAATTTACTTTGACCTATACATCCGCCTTACCTTCAAGAAACTAGCTATCAACTCCATTTATAGCACACCCAAACCATAGACATACTTCAATCTTTACTAGTCTTCAAAAAGAAAACCATATAAACATCTTCTACCAAACTTATAAGGCTTTCCTATAGACAAGAAACAACTTTTGACAGTGAGTTTATCAACAATCATAACAGTTTTGCGGTCCAACTGGAAAAATGGAGTTGTAAAAGAATTTATTTTATGCAAAACACATACCAGAAACAATATGTATATACATACCCCCACTGGATATCAGAAGAAAGGTAATAATGGTTATAAAAGTCTCTTGAGAACCAAAACTACTAAAGAAGATAGCAATAGGAAATCTTGAGACATGTAACACAAAATAAATGATGGTTTAAACCCGGTCCTCACGCACATAGTACAAAATTTGTTTAGACGACCCAAAATGAATGATATGTAAGATTTACCAAGATGAGGCTACTTGTAATAAAATCAATAAAACAAAAGTTCTCTGTCTGGGACATTTATTGCAGCCAAAAGGTTATTCTATATAACCCATAATGAAAACATTTTTCTTTCCCTTGAAGTAATTGGTATGATTGAATACAAAAGAATAAATTTTCTTACTTCGATATCAAAGGGTTCAACATAAAAGGTTTGGAAGTGGAAGAAGTTTCAGATCTTGTTCAAATATGAATGTAAAAGAATTCAGAGAATGCATTTTCCTATTTCGTTCAACAACCGTTGCAGGTTCTTTTATTTTTTATTTTTTATTTCCAGAAATGCGACAACACTTTGTTAGTGAAAAGAATTCACCAAGCTAGCTATTTCTTCCAGTTTGATGAAGGAATGTTAAAAACAAGACAAAACGACTCAACAATTGTAAAATTTTATCCAGGAATACTTTTAACAAAACAAGTTGCAGGCTAATTTTTTTTTTTATCAAAACATAACTTTAAAAGGCATGTATGAGATGTGAAAAGAGGTTTGACTACTCGCTTATTTTTAAAAATAAAACTTTGTAAGGAAGCAAAAATGCAGTAGTTTGAAAGTAATTATCGACGGGACTTTTGAGCATATGTATATATATATATATATATATATATATATATATATATATATATATATATATATATATATATATATGTATGTATGTATTTTTCTAAAATAGTCTGGAACTATTAAATGACACTTGGGTAAGAAATGGTTGTTCACATATTCTTACCAGAAGGCAAAATGATATGTAATTAAAATGGGTGTTTTGAGAAATTTTGATCTTTCAACCGGTTATCAAAATGGAATAAAATTCAAACAAAAGAGTTGAGTCTTTTAACAAAAAATTTTCTGTACTAAAACATCTTGTAGGGGTTGCATTGAAGGTAATCACTAGGATGCAAAAGTATGTTGCCCCGAAATAGCTAAACATGATACCGTTGGAAGAATATGCAGTTGCCAGTTCAAAAGTTCGAAGGGTGAGAAACTTATTTCCTTAAATCCAGCATTTGACACGATAAAAACATTTTCATAAAAATAAAATAATAATAAGACACATCAAAGAATGTACACACTTTGAAAACAAAACTTCGCAATAAGAGAACTTTTTCCGAGTTTCAAATGGATGATTTATCTAGAACATGGGTTACAAATAGTATGGATGGGGAAACATTTGAAATTTAGGGGTAACCAAGTATGAAACCAAATGATTATAAAAGAGCACCACGTCAAAGAAAACGTGGGATTGGAAAGTCACCATGTAATTGTTTCTCGTCACAGAATGGTATTAAATCTACAACACTTAATACATGCCTACTAAACTTCTTATTTTGGATAACAACTAAGTTAAAAGTCTTATGCTTCAAAGCCTTCCCAACGACTATAACCCCACAACTAAACTTTCAAGGTGAAAGAATGTTGTCTAGCCTTTCATGAACAAGTACTTAAATGGTTTTAAAAGTTTAGGTACATACGTCAAACATGAAATGATTGACTTGCACAAAACAGAACAAACTGATTTTGAACATGATGCATAAAGAAAAGTTGTAGATATATAACTTTTACATATGCTGCTCAAAAATCAAAATTTTTGGAAAAGCATAGGTTTGGTTAAAATAATTATTTTCGTCGACTGCTGCAAGCTGTCAAAAATTTCAGAAAATTTATAATCAGCATTGTGTTGCAGATTGTACTCAAACCAGAAATAATTTGCACTTGGATCCAAAACAAAAATTGTAGAGCGGAAAGTTTTCTACAACATATCAAAAATCCAAATCATTTGGAGGTGTTTAGCTTATTCAAAATAGATTCCTAAGTAAGAGTACCGCTGCAGAATTTTCTGAACAGAGTACTCATCCTTGTCAAGCAATTTATGAACAATCCAATTTAAAAACTGAGTTGATGTAAATAGAGAAATTGTAGATAAGACAACTTTCTAAGTGGCTGAAAATTTACAGAATTTTTTTGGAACATCAGAAATGATATTACAAGACATATAAAAACGTGATCAAAATCGTTTACTAGTTTTGCATAACACAAAATTATAAATAATAGAAATGATTAAATCAAAATGTCGCAATAAGAAAACTTTAAATCCTCCAAGAGAAAGAGCAATGAGAGAAAAGTCTGAAAGCTCCAAAAGAAGATAGGGATTCTATTAAGGATCCGAGAAGGAAAAAACTTGAGGGCATCACATAAAAGATGTGAGCTTAGAACTCAACCTAACCTTCGACTAAGAAGACTCTTCACTTGGTCCTAGTGCAACTTGACCACGGTCTAAAGATTCTTAGTTTTACGAGGATTTACTACCAAGATTAGGTTGGAAATATTCTAAGAGATCTAAGATACCTTATCTTAAGAACAGAAGCTTAGGTTAGCAAAGAACATTTACGGGTTTCTGCCAATCTGAAAGATCGAGGGAGGATCCGAACGGTTCTAAGTGGTCTAAAGGGATCTTATCTTAAGAAAGGGAAGCCTAGAAAAGCATGGAACGCTTCGCTCTGATACCAACTGTAACGCCCCGCTCCCAGATACCGAGCCCTTATCCGGAAGAGAATGTTCGGCGCGTATAACATCAAATAAATATAATATTATACACCAGCCCCTACGTCGTCGTATCAAAAATAAAGCAATGGAAGCCAAAAAGGCTCGGGTAACATCATAAATGCTACTAGAATAGAATACAAACCGACTAGGGGTGGAAAGGAAAAGCTTACAACAACGATATAAAGCTTACAACGTACGATGTCTAAAAAGAAAGATACAACACTTGTCTTACAAATTTGAAATTAAAGTACAACATAATCTAGTACAACCTTTAATAGAAAGATAAAAGAAAGTATCATCATGGCATCAACGTCTTCTAATCATCATCGAACTCCTCAATGAGCTCAAGGCTAACCTGTTTGTCTTCTCACCCCAAAAGCACACAAAACAACATATGCAATTGAGGTAAGTACAAAGTACATAGCAAGAGGAAGAAGCTAATGTATAATTAACTCTTACAACGAAAGGTTCATTAATTATGATTAAGTTATCTTTATGAGACCGACTCAATTCTAGGGTTCACTTCATGCTCATCAACATGTCGTGACTAAACGTTTTTAACTTAACTTATCTTTGTTACATCAGCACTCAAAGGCACTACGGATGATGCTACCCACCACGAGGTATCGTTTGGATCACACCAATAGACACGGGATAGGACCCGATAGTGTACACGTTCGGCGAAGTCCCCATATCATTTATCCGTTTATAGGCCAGTAAAGTTATTCACTTTATCTGACCGCCCACACATCGCAATAAAGACTTGTGCCTTACCAAGAATGGGTTGATGTTTAGTCTTTTAACTACACAAGTACGTTTGTTATTAATTAATAACTAGCCACCTAAATATTTTCAAGTAATTTCCCTCAACTCTACTACTCTCTTTCCTAGACCATTAGACACGGACAAGGCCTAGCACACACACAGACATTGAGCAACGCTAATTCCCAAAGCACAAGCCATTCATACCCTTCCGACGGTCCCGAACTTCAAGTCTATGGAAGAGTATATCCGGTGCCGGAACTAAACACATCAGAAGCTTAATCATGGCTTGTTCATGTTCATTTAATGTTATTAGATCCATTAGAACGTTCCTAAACTAAGTATAGTATTAAAACACATATTTTCATGAGAAAGTGGGTCAAGAGTGCGCTTGCCCTGGTCAAGCGTGCGCTTGTGTAACTATTAACATTTTGTTTTCCATTCAGCCAGGGCAGGTGTACACTTGCTCTGGTCAAGTTTGCGCTTGTGTAACTATTAACATTCTATTTTTCATTTAGCCAACGCAGGTGTGCGCTTGCCCTGAGCATGCATACGCTTGTGCACCAGAAAAGCCGAAAACCTGCAATTTCTGCACTTTACGATTTCCAATCCAAACCAAACATTAACTTCAACCATATACTCATCAAAACAGCAGAAAAGTACAAAATTTACATAACTAAACATTACATACTTCACTAGCACAAGTAGGCATGATTTCTAGCATTAAAACACCACAATTCATACCCAAAACACAACCTTAACTTCATAAGACCTTAATTAAACATTAGGAAGAGCCCCTTACCTTATTAGCAAGCAAAACCAAAGCTAAACCTTTAAAAAAACTGCAACACTCTTAGCACTCCAACTCAAACCTACAAAACTCTGAAACCTTGCTACCAAAACGACGATCTCTTCACCACGATTCCGATTATCTATTCAAAACTGAAAACCGATTGACGATCAAGCAGATCCTTTAGAGATTGTCTTTTGTCTTTTGCTTTCCTCCCTTTTCTTATTTGGAGACAAATTTTGAACCTTCTTTTCTGAATTCTGCCAACTCCCTTAGATAATGGGAGGTTTTATTAGAAGTAAAAACCTCCACCTTAACTTCCTCTTTTATTTCCATTTTGTTATTATTATTATTATTATTATTATTATTATTATTATTATTATTATTACAAAAACTTAAATCCTTTAATTAAATAAAACCAAAAATCTGAATTTTTGTTAAAAGACTCTTTTGCTTGAAATGTCGGGATGTTACATCGATCCTCCTGCCATCTAATTTTGTTGCAGGAATTGAAACCCCACATATTGTTTCCACTCCATTCGAACTTCAGAATTTGTATGGTAGAAAAACGAAACGTTTACACGTAATACAAAAAGATCCAACAAACGACGAATCGAGCTCGGCTGCAACCACCATGAAGCTATTACGATCGCTACTGCTTGGATTGAACTGTGGGTGGTCCCCTTAGCTGGGGTGATGGGGACCAACTACAAGTCCTTACTTCCTACCATGAGTCACAATCTGATACGTTGTCTGCCGTAGAAGACAAAAGTACTCTGGCTCTCAACTAACTCTATCCTCTGACAACCAACAAGTTGTACTATCTGACTTTCAGGCGGCTACCTGAGTATGTTGTCAAAAGTGACATTTCCTGTGAGCTGAATGGCGGTCCGACGTACGGAACACCGGAAATTATAGGACAACTGGGATGATTCAACCGGGAAGTCCAAGAATATACCGTTTCTTGATGGTTCTGACGTACTAACCCAAATCTCAACAAAATTCCAAGAATATACAAACAACCAACCCAGAAAATTGCTACCAAAGCATTAGCTCAACATGAAACCCAGAAAAGTATGACCAAAACGTACGTAGAGGTTACACCAAAACAAGGAATAACTTGGAAAGCTTTGTCCTTAACACGAAAATGATGAGAGTGCCAATTTCTCTAGTGAAAACTCAACAAGATCGTGTGTTTGTACTTGTTTCAACAAATAAACCTATAACGCCCCGCTCCTGGATACCGAGCCCTTATCCGGAAGAGAAACGTTCGGCGCGTATAACATTAAATAAATCTAAGCTTATACGCAAGCCTCTACGTCGTCGTACCAAATAAAAGCAAACGGAAGCTAAAAAGACTCGAGTAAAAACCATACAAGCTACTAAGAATAGATTTCAAACACATAAAGATGGAAAGTGTAGCTTACAACACGAAACGTCATACGAAATAAGGTACAACAACTATCTTATGAAGCTAAAACAAGTCACAACATACTCTATGTAAAATACGAGATACATTATACATCTAGATAGCAACTTGGTAAAACTCCATAGCATGCATATGAGCCGTCCTCCTCATAATCATCATGATCCGTCTCAACCTGTTCGTCTTCTCACCCCAAAGCACAAACATGCAAAGGGGTAAGTACATAGGTACTTTGCAAAAGTGAGAAGCTAATGAATAATTAAATTCTACGATGAAGAGGTTTACATTATTATTAATAATAATATTATTATTATTATTACTACTAAGTTATCTTTGTGAGACCGACTCAACTATAGGGTTTACTTCTTGCTCATCAACATATTGTGACTATTGGTTTCTAATTTAGCCTATCTGTGTTACATCAACATTCAAGGGCACTACGCATGGTGCTACTCACCATGAAGTAAATGGGTGCAACATATTGGTGGATCACACCAATAACCACGGAAGGCTATTCTAGTAGACTCCGATAGTGCACACGTTCGGTGAAGTCCCTCCATACATAAGGTCTCAGGCTTACGGGGTTACATTCCTCCGTACGTAGGGCCTCAGAGACTTACAGAGTTATTCACTTTCAGAATGCCCACACATCGCGATATAGACTTGTGCCTTACCAAGAATGGATTGATGTTTAATCTTTTAACTACACAAGTAAGTTTGTTGTTAATTGTTAACTAGCCACCTAAGTATTTTCAAGTAAGCTCCCTCACACCTACTACTCTCTTTCCTAGACCACTAGAAACGAACAAGGCCTATCAATTACACAGACATTGGTGAATTCTAATTCACCAAAGCAGAAGCCTATCATGCTCTTCCGACGGTCTCGAACTTCAAATTTTTGGAAGAGTATATCCGGTGCGGTAACTAAACGCATCAGCAACTCAATCAAGACTTGTTCAAGTTTAATTATCCAGAAACAACATTTAAGACTCATACCATAGCTTAAAACAACATTTAACATGAATCCTTGCTACAAACCAATACCAACACTCAACCTAAACATTGTAAAACCATGATTATTCATTAGGAAGAGCCCCTTACCTTAACTGCGAGCAAAGCCGATCCCAAAATTGAAACCAAAGCTTGAATCCTTCGATTCACAACTCCTACAACTAAACTACGATATTTAAACGATACTCTACGATCAAAACAACCATTCACACAATCAAAGCTCGAAATTTTATCAAGAACGATCAAGATTACGATTTTAGGGCTAAAATGAAAACTCATTGTTTAGAAAACGAAGAGTATGGAAATGATCATCTTCTCCCAGTGATCGATTTCTTCTACTACTGCCTACTCAAAATCCTGACGGATTAGCCGCACGATTGCAGATTCTGTTCTTCTGTTGCTTGGCAACTCTGCGTCCTTTTTTTTAATGTAATGTCCCACATCGGTAAAATAAGAGAATGCTCACTCCCATATAAGTGTGAAACATAAATGTCTTGTCAACTCGGGTTAGCCCTTTTAGTCCAAGCGAGGACGGTGGTCTAAGCAGTTGACCGGACCATTTATGACTCATTTAGCGCTACTAGGCCTAGGATCTGGGAGCGTTACAAAATGGTACTCAGAGCCGAGTATCAATCGGAAGTATGCGCTGCACCGTACAAGAAGATGGTGTAAGGATGGCTGTCCCGGATTTTATCAATACAAAACACAAGTAATAAACCGGTTAACCTCAAGTGCAAGGATCGTAGTAAAGAGGCTATGCCGGGTCGATCTTACGGGGAACTAGACGAATGTGAACCCTAGCTTTTGTTTTTAACTAATTATTGTCACGAAAACTAACCTAAACAAATATTGCATAAAAGTAACTAGACAAGAGGAGATTAATCCAATGCTAGGAAAGATTGAAACGATAAACTAACTAAACTAGAGTGCAGAAAAAGTAAACTAAAGCTAAACAATTCAAGTTTCAAGGATTAAAATCAAATTATAACGAACGAACAAGCAATTGATCCACCTATCCTATCAACATTCAATTCTAATTCGGATTAATTCGTGATCTCTACTCAAGTCGTGATTCACCTAATCGAAGGCATAAACTCCTACTCTCGTGGACAAGTTCGTTTCCTAATCTTTTATCTTTCGATGTTAAAGATTACGTCTTTCTAACCTAGGCGTGAAATCTTTCAATTTCTAATCTAGAAAATCAATCTAATAACTCTCGTTTTAGTTAGATCGAAGATCTATTCTTTTAGCATGGTGATCTAATGTTTATATGATTTTCATCAATAAAACAATCATAAAGCAAACATCTTTCGATACGACTTGCAATAAAACAATGTAAAGCATGATAAAAGAAACAAACTTGAGATAGAAACTCACAAATCAATCACGAATCAAACCGAATTGTTGATGGACGGCTTCACAACGCTTGTTCAAGAGGGTTTAGCCTCTTAACATCCTTGTTGCAACTCGAATTGATGAAATAAAAGACATGAATCTATCTAATCTAATCTAGGAATTAAATTGCATAAAAGTAGATAAAAACTGTAGAAAAACGCAG
The DNA here is from genome assembly GCA_036785695.1 of Gentiana straminea. Classification (NCBI taxonomy): domain Eukaryota; kingdom Viridiplantae; phylum Streptophyta; class Magnoliopsida; order Gentianales; family Gentianaceae; genus Gentiana; species Gentiana straminea. The sequence continues at coordinate 7,254,376 of JAVUPR010000207.1, forward strand.
CCAAGCTGCCCCTAGGTTTTTAGGGTTCGAATTCTGTGTGATTAGGGTTTGGGAAATCGCGCCTATCTATAGATTTTTAGGTCGGTTTCGCTGAGTCGGTGCCGTGGACGCCCGTCCACTATCTTGGACGCTCGTCCAGCCTCTATGAACGGAGAATGAACGCTCGTTCAGAACGCGTCTGAACTCTCTGAATGTAAAATACGATTCTGGACGCCAGTTCACTTTTATGGACGCCCGTCCACTACCTTGCTCTAGTATTTTGCTCATAACTTCACTTCTACGGCTCCAAATGAGGTGATTCAACATGCGTTGGAAAGTTATTTCAATCCTCTACAACTTTCATCAAGACAACTTTCCCTGAAAGTGCCTACAAGTGTGGACAAAATCCCCATGAAGTGCCTGGTTCCGGTTTCTTCAATGAGTTTTCACTTAAACATCTTTCAACTCTTCCATCTTCATGTGATCATCGTTTAAGCTCCTTACTCATCATGAAAACGTACCTAACAACTTGATAGAAACATGCAAAATGTAACATCATACGAATAAACATAAAACACCGATAAAATCACGTAAATATCTCGATTTTGCATTTAAACACATTTAAAACTCGTTTGCTCAATAAATCTAATAAGCACTTACTTTTCTATGCAATTTATCGATTATGGGAGAAATCGTTACGAAATATAACGGTATAAATCATATAAAATCACCCTTAACTACTCCCCCACACTTAAACCTTGCTCGTCCCGAGCAAGACAAAACAAAATCAAGCTCGAGATAGTATAGACATCTCAACAAATATAACATATATTCAATAACTTAGAAGTTCACCATCATGTGTGCATAGCCATAGAGAACTTCCACTAAATCCAAACTTGAGGAACTCAAAGTAAAACTAGCTAATACCCCCTCGTAGACTAGCAATAAATGACACTCATAAGATGCACCCTACAAACGTGACATATCCCGAAAAGAATGATCGAATATATCTAGGGCCTTTCTGAAATACTCGAGAGGATAATCCCTACAACATATCTATCGTTTATGCGGGGATAAGATTAACGAAAGACTAAGTCTTATATTCATTTCATAACCAATTTCAAGTTGATTTAATTTACTTCACATTTAAACACACATCGAATGAGCTATTGCCCGTCATAGCGAATAGGACATTTCAAGATAATACCCTACCTTACTCCAATCATAAGGCGGCTTTTTCTAAGCGTCGTGAGCTTTTAGTCATCATAGTGGTATAGGACATACGTGGTATACCCTACCTCACTCAAATCATCGACTAGCTTCCGACACACCCAATAATTTCATATTAATTCAACTTCTAACTTATCTTTTTAATTGACATTAGCTCCGTGTTACTTATCACATTCAAACTTCTAGATATTCACAGTACCTCATACTACGGAACTAAATACAAACTACCATAAATCTCACGATATATACGTAGCACTAAGCACACGACTTACAAGATAATCAAAAATCACTAATCCAAACGGGGTATAGCTTTATAAATTAGCTCATCATTCACTATGGCACGTGGAAAATAAATCTTGGTGAAACAACTAACTCACTAAAAATATGGTATACAGCATCAATGACTATAACAAACCGAACAAAAACGTGTATTGCCTACTCGGGACAGAAACACAAATTTTGAAAATTTAGCTCATTTTAGCATAGAAATAACATCATATAAGCAAATGGTAGATACATAGCGATCATTCCCCTCCCCCACACTTAAATAACAACATGTCCTCATGTTGTGTAGAAATAAAAAGAAAGAAAGAACTTAGCTGATAGTAGTTCGAAAGTGGCAAGTCTGGAAGTGGTCGCGATCCAGATCCAAAAATGCTTGATGAAAGCAGTAGACTGTGGACCATCCACCGGAAAACTGATATCATCTGAAACTCACAATTGCTATCGCAAGTATCCTGCATACATGAAAAACAACACAAAACGTACCTCGGGGGATAGGGGGAAATTATATCATATGAAACACAAGAGATAATCGTATTAGATGGAAAAATCATCGTCCAAGGAAAAGTGCAGAACATCCAACCGTCAATTACAAATACGAGCGGATTCACACAAAACCCTAACTAGACTAAAACTAAACGAAGACACACAAAAGAAAAACAAAAGAAAATAAACAAAATAAAAAAATGATATCTAGGGTGCCCCTAGTAGCGCTTTTGGTTTATGTCGTTAGCTCGACACCTTTGAAGCTCGGCTGGATCGGGCCATTTAACCTTTTCGCGCCCACTACCTCGTTTAAGCTCCGGTCCGTAGTGTGGCTGCGTAAACAAAGACATCTAACACATGGGGTAAAATCTTTCATAGCCTTCCAAACTCGTTTAATCTTCCCCATGGCTGATTTCTTTCTTCTCTCGATTCCTCCGATGACGTTTAAGCTTTTGCTCTCTTTCATACTCCTCCATATCCCAACTACTGCTAGAACTTCGCCGATGAACCAATACCGTCATTCTCGGAGAATAAATCGGATGAAAACTCATCAAATTCATTGACCTACGGAACACCACATCCGAGAATATCGAGAAATTTAACAATCAAAGGTTTTTCTTTAGGTTCACCAATGTAGTGCTTGCACATTTGACCATTAACTCGAAACGGTTGGTCCGGATAACCGCGTAGTTCTAGAACACCTCCAGGAATGATTTGGAGAATCTCAAAAGGACCGGACCAACGTGTTCTCAACTTCCCGGGGAAACAAATGTAACCTAGAATTGTATAAGAGAACTTGCTCGCCGACCCGGAATTCTCTCTTCTTTATCTTGGCGTCATGGAGTAGTTTCATCTTCTCTTTACCGATCCCGGCACTTTCATATGCCCGAAGTCCGAACTCGTCCGGCTCTCATGTAGCCGCCGAAGTCGATGTCGTCCACAAGTTCGGGCATCAAAGTTTAAAAACTTTGTGGCCCAATAAGCTCTATGCTCTAGCTCGACAGGAGATGACATGGTTTCCCGTAGACCATTTGATATGGCGATGTACCCATAGGGGTCTTATAGGCGATCCTATATGCCCAAAGTACATCGTCCAACTTCAAACTCCGGTCTTTTCTATGACTATTCACCGTCTTCTCCAGGATTTTCTTAAGACTCGGTTGCTTCGCTCAACACGACCACTAGTCATCGGATGATATGGTGTGCCGCTTTATGGCGAACACCATACTTCTCGAGGACTTTTTCCAAAGGTCGGTTGCGAAGTGTGTCCCTTCATCACTGATCAAGGCACGTGGACATCCAAACCTCACAAAGATGTTCTTCTTCAGAAATTTCATGACCGTTTTATGATCATTGTGAGGGGTGGCAATTGCCTCCACCCATTTCGAAACATAGTCAACGCAGGCTAAGATGTATTTGTTGCCACAAGATGATGGGAATGGTCCCATAAAATCGATGCCCCAAACATCAAAGACTTCGCATTCAAGGATGGGTTTCAACGGCATGTCAAACCGCCTTGTCAAAGCTCCGGTTCTTTGGCAACGATCACAAGCTTTGCAGAAAGCTTCTGCGTCCTTAAAGATCGTGGGCCAATAGAAACCGGACTGGAAGATCTTCGCAACCGTTTTCCAAGGACCAAAGTGACCACCTGTGGGTCCACTATGGCAATGCTCGATTATATCGCGTTGCTCGGATTCTGGAACACATCTCCTAAGCAAACCATCTTTACAGATCTTGAAAAGATAAGGTTCATCCCAAACGAAATATTTCATATCAGAGAAGAACTTCTTCTTCTCTTGATAAGACATTTCAGGATCGAGATAACGGGCATGAAGGTAGTTTACAATGGAGGAATACCATGGAACATCGGGAGGACAACCGTCTATCAACATAATGTTCTCTAGAGGAAAGTAAAGATCTATATCATCCGGTTCATCCTTTTCCTCATTTAACACCCCGAAAACATGATCCGCCACTACGTTCTCACCGCCCTTCTTATCTTTGATTTGAACGTCAAACTCTTGGAGGGTCGGTATCCAACGCGATAGGCGCGGTTTAGCTTCCTTTTTGGTCATGAGATATCGCAAAGCGGCGTGGTCGGTCCACACAATCACTTGAGCACCCGGCAAGTAACTACGAAACTTATCCATAGCAAAGACTACGGCTAATAGTTCCTTTTCGGTTGTCGTGTAGTTAACTTGAGAAGGATTCGGTGTGTGATCGGCATAATAGATAGGTGGAACTTTCCATTAAGCTTTTGCCCTAAGATCGCACCAACAAAGCATAGTTGGATGCATCACACATAAGCTCAAAGGGTAGGTTCCGGTCGGCGATATAAGAATTGGAGCGAGAGATCGTCTACTCTTAAGCTCCTCAAACGCGCGCTTGCAATTCTCATCAAAATCAAAAGTAACGTCTTCTTTGAGTAAAGTAGACGAGGGCTTGGCAATCTTTGAAAAGTCCTGGATGAACCTCCTATAGAAGCCGACATGTCCGAGAAAACCTCGGACCTCCCGAACATTCTTAGGATAACTCATCTTCTCAATAGCTTCAACCTTGGCCCTATCTACTTCTATACCTTTGGCTGACACTTTGTGGCCAAGAACTATGCCTTCATCTACCATGAAATGGCATTTTTCCCAATTGAGCACTAAGTCCTTTTCCACACATCTAGACAACACCTGATCAAGATTATCGAGGCAATCATCGAAGGATTGACCAAAGACCGAGAAATCATCCATAAAAATCTCCATGCACTTTTCAACTAGCCCGTCAAAGATTGCCATCATACACCTTTGGAAGGTGGCCGGGGCATTAAGAGACCAAATGGCATCCGTCTGTAGGCGAATGTCCCATAAGGGCAAGTGAAAGTAGTCTTCTCTTGGTCAACAGGATCGATGGGTATCTGGAAGTATCCTGAATATCCATGGAGGAAACAGTATAATGCATGCCCCGCCAGACGCTCAAGCATCTGGTCAATGAAAGGAAGGGGGAAATGATCTTTCATTGTTACCTCATTGAGCTTTCGATAATCGATACATACTCTGTATCCAGTAACGAGCCTCAATGCTATCTCTTCTCCCTTCTCATTCTTCTCAATAGTAATTCCACCTTTTTTGGGAACTACTTGAGTTGGGGATACCCACTCACTGTCTGCAATGGCGTAAATGATACCCATATCTAGAAGCTTTATAATTTCCTTCTTGACTACTTCTTGCATATGAGGGTTAAGCCTTCTCTGAGGCTGTCTAACTCGTTTTGCACCCTCCTCAGTCTTGATCTTGTGCATACAGATGTCGGGAGATATCCCTCGGATATCTCCCACCTGCCATCCAAAGGCTTTCTCATTTTTGCGCAAGACGTTTAACAGTTTAAGCTCTTCTATTCGAGATAGCTTGGCAGAGATGATCAAAGGAAGCCGGTCACCTTCTCTCAGAAATACATATTTAAGATGTTTAGGCAACGGCTTCAGAACCAAGTCTACAGGGGGTTCCTCTAGACTTGATTTAAGATCTCCACTCCTCAACTCAACATCGTTGAGCTTACTTAGTGGCCCTACTGCCAAAGCTTCTTCTCTTAGCTCATCCTCGAATTCGGCTGCTAACTGATCTAGATTAACCACACCATGGCTATTCAGATTATCGATCAATCGCTCATATTCCGCTTCTACGGCCCAAGACTTGCTTATCCATGAAGTCATTGAAGTCATCGACGTCTCCTCGATGGAACGCCGGTTGGAGAACCGGAGGGTACTTGAATAGATTTAGAAACACTATAGCTCACCTCTTGGTCACCAACTCGGATAGTTACTTGCCCACCATCGCAATCGATGAGGGCTCTAGCCGTGGACGGGAATGGTCTCCCAAGAATCGGGGGACTTTCTCATCTTTTCCCATATCTAAGACGTACCAATCAACAGGAAAAGTAAATCTATCGATCTGGACTAAAACGTCTTTCAGAATCCCCGAAGCTTTCTTAGAAGATCTATCGGCGAACTGAAGGTTCATGGAAGTGGGTTCTAGAAGACTTTGTAAACCCAGCTGCTCACACACAGACAATGGCATCAGGCTGATGGATGCACCCAAGTCACATAAAGAATTTGGAAAGACTAAGCCTCCCATCTGCAATGTGAGCACGAATTTTCCGGGGTCACCTCTTTTGATTGGTAAGTCCGGATAATTGATCATTGAACAATCCTCACCAATTGCACGATCCATTTCTCGCTAACTTTTTCTTCGAAGACACAACATCCTTGATGAATTTTGTATACTTAGGCATCTCGACCAAGACCTCGGATAATGGCGATTTACCCGAGTATTTTTCAAAAGGTTAAGCACCTTTTCATATTTCTTATCCTCACTCGAGGGATGTTGCTCTTCCTCGGTGGAAATGGAAGCTTCTTCAACTCACTCTCGAAACTACTTTCTTTGAGGAAGCACTTACGACTTTGTCTTCCATGTCCTTCCACCTTACAACTTTTTCGGACTTTTTATTAGTCGGGGGATCGGCCACCGACTATCATTTAACTCATCGGTCCTCGGGGATCGCCACCCGAGGATCCTCAATTATTTCACTTCTCGGGGGAATGCCACACCCGAGGATATCCGATCGATTCTTTATTCCTCGGGATCGGCCACTTGAGGGATCTCAACTCTTTCTTCTATCAGGGGATCAGCCACCTGATTTGCCTTCTGCAGCCAAGGGGACGATGGGTGCTCAACTTCCCCTCCTGCCTTATCAGTGGCAGGAGGGGCTAGTGGTTTCCCTGGAAGCCAGGGGGACCACTAACTTGAGAACCACTTCTCAAATTCATTGCACTGGCCTCTTCTCTACCGTACGGAGGTGAAGGAACCGGTCAGTGCATTGACCGCCGCTTAAATCGGCCCGAGCGACGTGCCCGCCTCTTGGATTCTTTTCCGTGAAGCCGGGAAACCTGCCCTGACGGTCTAGAGGCTAACTGCTCAGCCAATTGCCCGATTTGCCTCTCAAGACTTTTCATCGTCTCGCTTTGCTCCTCCCGAAATGAATTCCATTCGGCTTTTATATCGTCCCTGGTGGGAGGTGCCTTGAGAGTTTTGGAAGTTCGGGGAAATGGCCGGCTTGGCCGACTTTGGAATGCGAGAATTAGAATTGGCGGGCCAATTCGATTGAACCTTTGTTGTGGATTGGAAGAATTATAGCTTGGGTTCTGATTAATACCAGGGTTTCTATTGAAGTTCGAATTAGGATTAAATCCCGAAGATTGATTAAACCCTTGGTTTTGGAAACTGTTCTGGCCAGAGAATTGGTTATTGAATCTCTGATTTGTCTGGCCAGAGAAAGCATTGACTTCCGCATTCTGCCCAATCATGGGACAGAAGCGAGCAGTATGCCCCATGCTATCACATACTTGGCATGCGATTGGATTATGCTGTCCATAGTCATGAACAACATTGACTTGCTGAGCAGAGGGGGAAGAAAATTGACATTGGCCAGTCATATGGCCAGTCTGACAGCAAGCTTCACAGTACAGAACTTGAGAGTTCTGTGAAGGTGAAGGAGCCAGATAACTCGGATTTGAGAAGTTTTGAGCAGCTGTCATTTGAGAGGTTGCCATTTGCTTCTGCAACATGGCAACGAGATTTTGCATAGTCACCTCTTCGACCTTGGGAGGCGGAGGAGGTGCTTGAATGGCTTGATAAGAGGGGGCATAATTGTACTTGGCAATGTCCTCGAACAACGCCCACCCCTCATCGGTGTTTTCTTGAGAAATGCCCCACCGGAGGAACTATTGACCATGCCCTTGGTGAGCTCGGTCAATCCACTGAAGAAAGTATGGACTTGCCTTTGCTTTGGCAAGCCATGATGGGGACACTTGCGCAGGAGAGACTTAAACCTTTTCCACGCCTCAAAGAATGACTCATTTTCCAGCTGACGGAATGTGAAGATTTCGTTCAGACAATGGGCTGTTTTTGAAGGAGGAAAGTATTGACTTAGAAATTCCTCCTCGAGCTCCGCCCACATAGTGATGGATTCAGAGGGGAGAGAGTGATACCACTCGAGTGCCTCCCCCCGTAAGGAAAATGGAAATAGTTTAAGCTTGATGGCGTCCTCACTTACACCTTGGATACGGGTAGTACCGCATATTTGCAAGAATGTGTGTAAGTGAGTGTGGGGGTTTTCGGATGGGAAACCATGGAAAATTGATGCATGCCGCATCATCCGTATAAGTCCGGGTTTAAGCTCGAAGTTTGGAGCGATAATGGTAGGCATGACGATAGCCGGGTTGATGGTGATTTGTACCGGGCATGGCATAGTCGGCCAACGTCCGTCTATCTTCCGCCGCCATTATTACTATTCTTTCGATTTCTCCCGAAAGATATTGCTCAAATTCTTGATCTAGAGCGTTTCCTTCGTCGAAACGAAGTCTCCGCCTATTGGGTCGGACTATGGTCCGCTCGGGGTCGGGGAATAGATTAGTGGTCCCTTATGACTACGAGTTTGCATAAACCGAACACCAACTCAAGGTGTTGAGCAAGAAAGGATAGAAAGTGACGAAAGGACGGATCGGACGAGAGGGAAAGGATAACTAAACCTAGAGGAATCAAAAACTACGAAACTTAACTACGAAAAATTTAAAAAAGAAAAAACGGAAACACCAAAAACGTGTTGAAATCTTCGAGCCCAAAATGGAAGGGAAAACAGTGGATTTTGACCTCGAAAACGGTGTCGGACGGCCTCCGGCGGTCGCCACGTCGTCGGCGTCGGAACGAGCTTTCCGAATTGGGGTCCCGCGCGCCAATCCGACACTCGAGCCGAAAGTTATGGCCAAAATACTATCAAGTGCTAAAACGGACCCTTTTATCCTAAAATTTGATCGTGAAAGGTGTGGAGTCAGATGATTCAACCTTAGATGTCACCGAATCAATGTGGAAACTAGAAAGGATAGAAACAAAAACCCTACCTACGAAAAGACAACGAAATGGGGGGAGGACAGACGGGCGTCCAAGGTCCTGGACGGGCGTCTGCCTGGAGGTTGAAGTGGACGGGCGTTCAGAAAACCGAACGCTCGTCTGAGGGGTCAGAAACAGAACAGAGTTGAAATTTTTACAGTGGACGGGCGTTCATAGGTATGGACGCTCGTTCATATGCAAAATTTTCCAGAAAAAGAACAGAAACGATTTCAGAAGTAAAGAAAACAGAGCAGGAAAAACAGGGAGAAAAAACTAATCACTAACAGAAACTTTAACCCTAATCTAAAACACCAATATCCTAACTACTTAAAGGTTAATCTTCCTAGGAATCGACCTAAAAACGGGGATTAAAACGCGAGAAAACAGAAAGAAAAAAAACCGAACTAACACAGAAAAACGAAAAACAAATAAAAACAAAAACTAGGCAAACCGTCCGGTTCCCCGGCAACGGCGCCAAAAACTTGTCCCGGATTTTATCAATACAAAACACAAGTAATAAACCGGTTAACCTCAAGTGCAAGGATCGTAGTAAAGAGGCTATGCCGGGTCGATCTTACGGGGAACTAGACGAATGTGAACCCTAGCTTTTGTTTTTAACTAATTATTGTCACGAAAACTAACCTAAACAAATATTGCATAAAAGTAACTAGACAGAGGAGATTAATCCAATGCTAGGAAAGATTGAAAGCGATAAACTAACTAAACTAGAGTGCGAAAAAGTAAACTAAAGCTAAACAATTCAAGTTTCAAGGATTAAAATCAAATTATAACGAACGAACAAGCAATTGATCCACCTATCCTATCAACATTCAATTCTAATTCGGATTAATTCGTGATCTCTACTCAAGTCGTGATTCACCTAATCGAAGGCATAAACTCCTACTCTCGTGGACAAGTTCGTTTCCTAATCTTTTATCTTTCGATGTTAAAGATTACGTCTTTCTAACCTAGGCGTGAAATCTTTCAATTTCTAATCTAGAAAATCAATCTAATAACTCTCGTTTTAGTTAGATCGAAGATCTATTCTTTTAGCATGGTGATCTAATGTTTATATGATTTTCATCAATAAAACAATCATAAAGCAAACATCTTTCGATACGACTTGCAATAAAACAATGTAAAGCATGATAAAAGAAACAAACTTGAGATAGAAACTCACAAATCAATCACGAATCAAACCGAATTGTTGATGGACGGCTTCACAACGCTTGTTCAAGAGGGTTTAGCCTCTTAACATCCTTGTTGCAACTCGAATTGATGAAATAAAAGACATGAATCTATCTAATCTAATCTAGGAATTAAATTGCATAAAAGTAGATAAAAGCGTAGAAAAACGCAGCCAAGGCGCCCCTAGGTTTTTAGGGTTCGAATTTCGTGTGATTAGGGTTTGGGAAATCGCGCCTATTTATAGATTTTTAGGTCGGTTTCGCGAGTCGGTGCCGTGGACGCCCGTCCACTATCTTGGACGCTCGTCCAGCCTCTATGAACGGAGAATGAACGCTCGTTCGAACGCGTCCGAACTCTCGAATGTAAAATACGATTCTGGACGCCAGTTCACTTTTATGGACGCCCGTCCACTACCTTGCTCTAGTATTTTGCTCATAACTTCACTTCTAGGGCTCCAAATGAGGTGATTCAACAGGCGTTGGAAAGCTATTTCAATCCTCTACAACTTTCATCAAGACAACTTTCCCTGAAAGTGCCTACAAGTGTGGACAAAATCCCCATGAAGTGCCTGGTTCCGGTTTCTTCAATGATTCTTCACTTAAACATCTTTCAACTCTTCCATCTTCATGTGATCATCGTTTAAGCTCCTTACTCATCATGAAAACGTACCTAACAACTTGATAGAAACATGCAAAATGTAACATCATACGAATAAACATAAAACACCGATAAAATCACGTAAATATCTCGATTTTGCATTTAAACACATTTAAAACTCGTTTGCTCAATAAATCTAATAAGCACTTACTTTTCTATGCAATTTATCAGATTATGGGAGAAATCGTTACGAAATATAACGGTATAAATCATATAAAATCACCCTTAACAATGGCCTCTAGTTACCTCTGGTAGGGACGATCCGAGAATAGTCTCGGCCGTCCTGGTGAGGATGCCAGTCCCTTATAAGGGGGAGAGAATGTAAAGTCCCACATCGGTAAAATAAGAGAATCCTCACCCCCATATAAGTGTGAGACATAAAGGTCTTATCAACTCGGGTTAGCCATTTTAGACCAAGTGAGGACGGCGGTCTAAGCAGTTGACCGGACCATTTATGACTCATTTAGCGCTACTAGGCCCGGGGTCTGGGGGCGTTACAAAACCGCTCCAAACAACTAAAATATTACTCCAAAACTGAAATTCTTTAGCCAAAAATGAAGGAAACGGGTCCGATGAGTTTCTTGATAAAAAAACTTACGAGACAAGTGATGATTCAAACGCTAACTCATATATTCTGAACAAGAATTGTGAAGTTTTACCTTGTTTTTGACGTCAAATGTGAGGTTTTCATGGAGAAAAGGCTGATCTGACAGATTTAATCAAGGAGTTGTTGCAAAAATTGATGAACGTGATGAAGATCCTTGCAGTGCCGCCGTAAATGGTGAAGAAAACGGCGGTGCCGTACACCTGAATGAGTTGAGAGCTTGCTTTTTCCTGGTAACGGAGCCAATTGATAACGTTGAAATTATCATGCGTGTTTAGTGGTGGCGAATGTGGTGGAAATCTGGCTATAACAATGGATGACCACTGTTAAGGGTGATTTGATATGATTTATATCGTTATATTTTGTAACAATTCTCTCCATATTCGTATAATTCGCATAGAAATTAGGTGTTTAATTGATTTATTGAGCAAATGAGTTTTTAAACGGTTTAATCGCAAAATTGGTTGATTTATGTGTTTTATTGATGATTTTATGATTATTTGGATGATATTACATTTTTGCGATGTTTTTAATGACTTGTAGATGCAAATCGCGGCTCAAAAGATGATTCAATGAAGATAAATGTCGGATTTAATTCATAAAAAAAGAGATAAGGAAGATTTGAATGGGAAAAAGGAGATAAAGATGAGAAAATCGACTGTTGACCAAGTGAACGCACGTCCTGAGTCCCGTTCAGTGGACGGGCGTCTAAGAAAGTGAACGAGCGTCCAGGTTGAAGAATTTTGATTCAGAGATCTGAGATATTTAGTGGACGAGCGTCTGGTTTAAAGAAGGACGGGCGTCTGATCATGACTCGGCTCGATTCGAAGATTTTAAAGCATCTGGACGGGCGTTCAACCCATCAGACGGGCGTCCAGTGGCCGACATAGCAGCAGCCGACTTAAAATTCTATATATAGCTGTGTTATTTACAACAATTACATCAGATTTTCGAACCCTAAACCCTTGGGGCGGCTCAATTTTTACTGTTTTTATTTTCTAGTTAGATTCAAACACTTTTTATGTATTTTTATTCAAATAATTCGATCTTCAAGAGGATGCTAGAGGCTAGACCTCTATTGAACAAGCATTGTGAAGCCGTCCGATCAACAATTCAGTTTCGATTCTCGTTTGTCTTGTGAGTTTTTAATTCAAAGTTGTATCTTTATTATGCTTATTTCGTTTTTATGCGATTATATCGAAAGATCTTTGCATGTATGATGTTTGATTTTGATGAGAATCATGTTAAACCCTAGATCGCCATAATAAAGATTATACCTTTAATCTAATTAACGAGAGTTATTAGGTTGAATCTCTAGGTTAGAAACTTATAAATTTCACACATTTGGTTAGAAAGTGTTAATCTTTAGATCGAAAGATAGAAGATTAATAGGCGAACTTGTCTAAGAAATTAGGAGTTCATACCTTGGCTAGGTGAATCACAACATGATTAAGAATCACGAGATAATCGAGGTAGAAATTGATAGTTGTAGGATAGATGGATCAATTGCTTGTTCGTTTGTTATTTCATTGATTACACCACTTGAACTTGAATTGCTTAGTAGATTTACAACCTTTATTTCGTAATAGATTTAGAATAGATTTAGTTTAGATAATTCGTTCGCAACCATATTTGCCTTGGCTTTAGATCTCGATCTTCTGTCCAGTTATTCTTATTATTAGTTCCGTTTCTCGTTCTAGTTTTCACTGTTTTATTTTCGTATATTTTTAGTATTAATCGTGACATAGTTAGGTTAGATAATAAAAACTAGATTAAACAACCCCGATTCCCCGTAAGATTGACCCGGTATCAACCTCTATACTACGATCCCTACACATGGGGTATACCGGATTTATAAATATATTACTCGTTTATTTTCATTGCAAAAATCCGTGACAAGTTTTTGGCGCCGTTGCCGGGGAACCGGACGGTTGTCTAGTTTTTATTTTCGTTAGTAAGTTAATTTAGTTATTTTTTTGTTTAAGTTTCTGTTTCGTTTCTGTTCCAGTGAACGGGCGTCTAGAGTAGTGGACGCCCGTCCAGTCAAGTTTTCATAACTCTGTTTGTTTTTACCCAGTCAGACGAGCGTCTGGTTATCCAGACGTTCGTCCTGTTCATCTTCCAGGCAGACGCCCGTCCAGGAATCTGGACGCCCGTCTGACCTCTTGTTCTTTAAAAATCTTTTCTCGGGTTTAACCTTTGATTAAAAGGTTAAATATCTAGATTTTTGGTTTCGGTTTATGCAAACTCGGAGTCAAAAAGGGCCATTACTCTATACCCCCGACCTCGAGCGGACCATAGTCCGACCAAACAGGAGAAGACTCCGTTTTGTCGGATCTCCCTGACAAAGAGAACACAGTCGATCGAGATATCGAGCAAGATCTAGCTCAAGAGATCGAGAATATAGTCATTATGGCTGCTGAAGATAGACGTACGTTGGCTGATTACGCCATGCCTGGCGAAGTCAGGGTCAACCCGGCTATCGTTCTACCAACCATCACTGCACCTACTTTTGAACTGAAACCCGGGCTCATTCAAATGATGCATCATGCGTCTATTTTCCACGGTTATCAGTCAGAAAATCCTCATACTCACTTACACACGTTTCTAGAAATATGCGGTACAACTCGCATCTAAGGAGTAAGTGAGGACGCTATAAAACTTAAACTGTTTCCATTTTCCTTACGAGGGGAAGCAAAAGAGTGGTACCACTCTCTCCCTTCTGAAACCATCACTACCTGGGCCGAACTCGAGAAAGAGTTCCTGAGTCAATACTTCCCACCTTCTAAGACAGCCCAATGTTTAAGTGATATTTTCACATTCTGCCAAAAGGAAAATGAGTCATTTTTCGAGTGCTAGAAGAGGTTTAAGTCTCTTCTTAGAAAGTGTCCCCATCATGGCTTGCCATTACAAAGGCAAGTCAATACTTTCTTCAGTGGATTGACCGAGCTCACGAAGGGCATGGTTAATAGTTATTCTGGCGGGGCATTTTTAAGGAAAACACCTGAAGAGGGGTGGGCATTATTCGAGGATATTGCCAAATACAATTATGCCCCCTCATATCAAGCTATCCAAGCACCTCCTCCTCCCAAGATCGAGGAGGTGAATATGCAAAGTCTGATCGCCATGCTGCAAAAGCAGATGGCAGCTTCTCAAATTTCTCCAAATCCGATCAATCAGAATCCTTCCCTTCAACAGAACTCTCAAGTTCTGTACTGTGAGAACTGTTGTCAGACTGGCCATATGGTTGGGCAGTGTCAATTTGATCACCCTCTGCTTATCAAGTTAAATTGTTCATGAAAATGGACAGTATAATCCAGTCACATGTCAGAACTGTGACAATGTGGGGCATACATCTCGTTTCTGTCCAATGAACGGACAGAATGCTGAAGTAAACGCCTTCTCTGGCTAGACCAATAAGATGTTTAACAATCAATTCTCTGGCCAGAGTAATCTTCAAAACCAGGGTTTCAGCCAGAATCAAAATTTCAATCCTAATTCAAATTTTAATCAAAATCAAAACTTCAATCGAAACCCTACTTACAACCAGAACCAGAACTGCAATTCTACCAATTAGAATCAAAGGTTCAGTCAGAATTGGCCTAACAATTCTAATTCTATATTTCAGAATGGGTCCAGCCAGCCTTATCCGCAGAACTTTCAAAACTCTCAAGGCCCCTCGCACTCGAATGATATCCAAGCTGAATGGAACTCTTTTCGGGAGGAGCAAAATAAAAACCTCCAACTCCTGATGAGCACAAACAAGAATCTTGAGAGGCAAATAGGGCAATTGGTTGAACAATTAGCTTCTAGACCCCCAGGGCAGTTGCCCAGCTTCACGGAAAAGAATCCAAAGGGTGGTCAAGTTGCTCAGACCGTTCTGAATAATAGCCAATGTGCACTGATCTGGTGCCTTCAATTCCGTACGGTAGAGAAGAGGCCAGTGCGATGAACTTAAGGTCAGGTACTCAACTAAGTGGTCCCCCTCACCAGGGAAACCACTAACCCCTCCTGCCAGCGATAAGGCAGGAGGGGAAGTCGAGCACCTACGTTCCCCTTGGCTGCAAGAAAATACTAAGGTGGCTGATCCCCTGAGAGGTGAAAGAGTTGGAAGTCCTCAGGTGGCTGAACCCCTGAAGAATGAAAAATCAAGTGAGAGTCAGGAGGCTGATCCCCTGACTAGTAAGAAGAATGAAAAAGTGGTAAGGTGGAAAGATTTGGAAGACAAAGTCGGTTCATCCTCGAAGAAAGCCTTTTCGAGAGTGACTTGAAAAAGCTTCCATTTCCACCTAGAAAAAGCAACATCTCCTTGAATGAGGACAAAAAGTATGAAAAAGTGCTAAACCTTCGAAAAATACTCGGGTTAATCTTCCATTTATCCGAGGTCTTGGTTGAGATGCCTAAGTATACCAAATTCATCAAGGATGTTGTTTCTTCTAAAAAGAAGTTAGCGGACATGGATCGGTTGATTGGTGAGGATTGCTCTATGATCAATTATGAAGATCTACCAATCAAGAGGGTGACCCCGGGAAATTTGTTCTCACCTTGCTAATGGGAGGCTTAGTCTTCCCAAACTCTTTATGTGACACGAGTGCATCCATAAGCCTGATGCCATTGTCTGTCTGCAAACAGCTTGGGTTAGACAATCTTCTAGAACCCACCACCACGAATCTTCAATTCGCGGATAGATCTTCTAAGAAAGATGCGGGAATACTTAAGGACGTCCTAGTTCAAATTGACAGATTTACCTTTCCGGTGGACTGGTACGTTCTGGACATCGAGAAGGATGAGCATGTCCCTCTAATTCTTGGGAGACCTTTTTTGTCTACAGCCAGAGCCCTCATTGACTGTGATGGTGGGCAAGTGACGATACGTGTTGGTGATCAAGAGGTGAGTTACAATGTTTCCAAAGCTAGCCAGAAACCCTCTGAAAGACCGACCGGCTTCTCCATTGATGAAATGTCTGATGACTTCAATGATTTCATGGAAAAGCAAGTCATGGCTGTTGCAACTGAATACGAGCGACTAGTGGAGAAGCTGAATAATCATGGTGTGGTGAATCTAGAACAGTTAGAAGCTGATTTTGAGGATGAGTTGTTGAAAGGAGAAGTTTTGGTAGTGGGACCACTAAGTAAACTCAGCGATGTTGAGTTGAAAAGTGGAGATCTTAAATCAAGTTTGGAAGACCCCCTGCAGATCTGGTACTGAAGCCGTTGCCTAAACATCTAAAGTATGTGTTTTTAAGAGAATGTGACAAGCTTCCATTAATTATATCTGCCAAGCTGTCTCGATTAGAAGAAATGAAGCTGGTAAACGTCTTGAGGAAAAATGAGAAAGCCTTTGGTTGGCAAGTAGGAGACATAAGAGGGATATCTCCTGACATCTGTATGCATAAAATCAAGACTGAAGAGGAGGCTCAACCCTCATATGCAAGAGGTGGTCAAGAAGGAAATTATCAAGCTTTTAGATATGGGTATCATCTACACAATCGCTGACAGTGAATGGGTATCCCCTACCCAGGTAGTTCCCAAGAAAGGAGGAATTACCATTGAGAAGAATGAGAAGGGAGAAGAAATAGCATTGAGACTTGTTACTGGTTACAGAGTCTGCATTGATTACAGGAAACTCAATTAGGTAACCATGAAAGATCATTTCCCCCTTCCTTTCATTGATCAGATGCTTGAGCGTCTGGCGGGACACGCATTCTACTGTTTCCTGGATGGATATTCAGTATATTTTGAGATACCCATCGACCCAGTTGACCAAGAAAAGACCACTTTCACCTGCCCTTATGGTACATTCGCTTACAGGCGAATGCCATTTGGTCTTTGCAATACCCCAGCTACATTTCAAAGATGTATGCTGGCCATCTTTGACGGGCTAGTTGAAAAGTGTATGTAAATTTTTATGGATGACTTTTCGGTCTTTGGTCAATCCTTCGATGATTGTCTTGACAATCTTGACCAGGTCTTATCCAGATGTGTGGAAAAGAACTTAGTCCTAAACTGGGAAAAGTGCCATTTCATGGTAGATGAGGGAATAGTTCTTGGCCACAAGATCTCCGCCAAAGGTATTGAGGTAGACAGGGCTAAAGTAGAAGCTATCGAGAAGATGAGTTATCCTAAGAATGTGCGCGAAGTCAGAGGTTTTCTGGGACACGTCGGTTTCTATAGGAGATTCATTCAAGACTTTTCCAAGATAGCCAAGCCCCTGTCTACACTACTTAAAGAATACGTTGTATTCGATTTTGATGAAAGTTGCAAGCAAGCGTTTGAGGAGCTTAAAAGTTGATTAATTTCTACGCCGATCCTTATTTCGCCTGACTGGAATCTCCCCTTCGAGCTTATGTGCGATGCGTCAAACTATACTGTTGGCGCAGTCTTAGGACAGAGAATAAAAGGGAAATTCCAGCCAATCTATTACGCCAGTCACACACTAAATCCATCTCAAGTAAACTACACGACTACTGAAAAGGAATTATTGGCCGTAGTCTTTGCTATGGATAAGTTTCGTAGTTACTTGTTGGGTGCTCAAGTGGTTGTGTGGACTGATCACGCTGCTTTGCGATACTTAATGACTAAGAAAGAGGCTAAACCGTGCTTACTACGTTGGATACTGACCCTACAAGAGTTTGATGTCCAAATCAAAGACAAAAAGGGCAGTGAAAACGTAGTGGCTGATCACGTTTCAAGAATGTTGAGTGAGGAAAAGGATGACCCTGACGATATAGATCTTTACTTTCCTCTGGAGAATATCATGCTTCTCGACGGTTGTGTTCCAGATGTTCCATGGTATTCTTCCATCGTAAACTACCTTCATTCCCAATATCTTGATCCAGAATTGTCTTATCAGGAGAAGAAGAAATTCTTCTCGGATATGAAAACATTCGTTTGGGACGAACCTTACCTCTTCAAGATTTGTAAAGATGGTTTGCTGAGAAGATGTGTTCCAGAATCCGAGCAACGTTATATTATTGAGCAATGCCACAGTGGACCTACCGGTGGTCATTTTGGTCCTTGGAAAACCGTTGCTAAGATCTTTCAATCCGGCTTCTATTGGCCCACGATCTTTAAAGACACAGAAGCCTTCTGTAAAGCTTGTGATAGGTGTCAAAGAACCGGAACGTTGACACGGCGTTTCGACATGCCATTGAAACCCATCCTAGAATGCGAAGTCTTTGATGTATGGGGTATCGACTTTATGGGACCATTCCCATCATCTTGTGGAAATAAATACATCTTAGTCTGCGTGGATTATGTATCAAAATTGGTGGAGGCTCAAGCCACGTCTCACAATGATCATAAGACGGTCATGAAGTTTTTAAAGAAAAACATCTTCGTGAGATTCGGGTGTCCACGCGCCTTGATTAGTGATGAAGGGACATATTTTTGCAACCGACCCCTGGAGAAAGTGCTCGAGAAATATGGTGTCCGGCATAAAACTGGTACACCATATCATCCTATGACTAGTGGTCAGGTTGAAAGAAGCAACCAAAGTTTAAAGAAGATCCTGGAGAAAACAGTTAACAGTCATAGAAAAGATTGGAGTCTAAAGTTGGATGATGTGCTGTGGGCGTATCGAACTGCCTATAAGACCCCCATGGGTACATCACCCTATCAAATGGTTTATCGTAAACCATGCCACTTGCCAGTCGAGTTAGAGCATAGAGCCTATTGGGCCACGATGTTTTTGAACTTCGATACCCAATCTTGTGGAAAACATCGATTGCAACAGTTGCATGAGTGATGTGTAACATTTATATGATAAAAATTACGATGTTTTATATACGTTATCGACTATTTTTATATAAAATATAAGTAATTATAACAGATAATCTTATAAAATATTAATAGCTATGAATAAATCTAAATACTATAAAAATCTAGTAAAAATGATAAAAAGTTATAAATTTTGTACCGGGTTAATAACCGGAGTGTCGTGTCGATTCACGTGGGTATTTTTGGTATTTTACGGACCTTAGGTAAACCAAGACCCCGAGTGATGACATTTTGTGGAGTAAAATCATATCTTTTGAAGGAATAAAGGAAGTGCCACGAGACTTAAAGTTCAAGTGGATCAATGGTTCGTGACGCCGTATCAAGTTATATTTTCGACGAACAAATGGCCCAGCAAAAAGGCATTTTCTGAAAAAGAAGTCTTCATGGAAGTTATAGATCTCCTCAAGAGCTTTCCAACGCATCTTGAATTATGTCATTTGGAGATCCAGAGCTCAAGTTATGATTTTATCAAATTTCGGATTAAGATTGGAAAAAATCTATCCGGATCGATCCGGATTTACTTCGGATCGATCCGAGGAAACATCATGATTACCCAGCATGTGGCCCTGCAGAGAATAATCCTGGGATAAGATTTTTTATTCCCGGATCGATCCGGCCCTTTCTCGGATCGATCCGGCTTGGGAAAATATGCCTATAAATAGAGCAGCTTGCAGGCACATAAAGGGGGTACCAAATATATTTTCTTCACCTCTTTTTAGTAGTAGTAGTATGTATATATATAGGCCTTATGCCATAAATAAAGTAGTATCGTTATAATGCTCGAGAAATTATCAGAAGATCAATGTTGTTGAAGTTGTTGTAGCATCCGGAAGAATACAGCTTCTGATTCAATCGTTGTAATCGGGTAAAATTCCTAAAGTATTTATGTTTGTTTTGTCTTTTTATCTTTTCGTATAATGTTAGTAGGCTAAATCTAATAACTAGCCAAAGTTATGTAATCGTTTTATTTCGATCTTTTCGGTAAAGGAATGTTGTCTAAGTAAAATTGAATAAAATTGAGTTAATTGAATCTTTTCCTATTGATAAAGTTTGACTTGAAAGAATTCATAATCTAATTATGAATTGACACCTCGTAATTAAGTTATGAACTCGTTAATAGAAAAACCGGAGGGTAAAATTGGCCGAGTGAAAACGTGACAACGGAACCCAGTTTCCTACCCGGGGGCAGATTTGTCCTAAAAAGATGAATCTTATTAAAATTTGTACTCAAGATCGTAATAATGTTAAATTCATCAGTTTAATTGAAACTTAAACCGGAAAGTTGAATCGCCCGGCCTTGACAACCGGAGCCTTTAAATAAAATTGACCGTTTGACGAACGGAATGACTCCTTTTTATTCAAAGGTAGAATCGTACTCGGGACCTGTTCAGAAAAACCGTAACAGTTGTGGACTTTGGATCGATGACAATGGACATATGACAATTTCACACACTAATGTGAGGACGAATTGTTAACCTTAGGAGTACACCGTTTCATTTACTCAATTGAACCTAAAGATCGAGCACATTCCATTCACTGAAAAGATCGTATAAATCAATTATATAAACTTTGGCTAGTTCTCTAATAATATATTTGGCATCTATATATTTATATCTATATATATACTTTGCAATTTATGTACATCTATATATATTTATATATCTATATATATTATATTAGAATAACTTTTAAATTACGTATTTATTTTATGTTGACTAGAATAATAGTGATACGTGTTATAAAGCGAGATTTAGATCGAGTTAATAACGACTCTTTGGTGTTTAACCACACTTAGAAGAATTACAAAGTTCCACGAGGATACGATACTCGACTCACCATACTAGCACTACAGTTTGACCCGATACACTTGTCGGTTAAGGACGGTATTAGCACTAGAAAAGGCCACGTCAGCTTTCTGGCGTCGTTGCCGGGGAACGACGCTAATTTCTTTTTTGTGTCTATGGTTACTACTTATATTAGCTCAAAATTCTCGAGAATAAGTCAACACTTTTCTTATCTCATTTCTAATTTTATTTTCGTTGGTACTTACCTTAAAGGTAAGTTACCAAATTTTTTTTTTTTATTACTACTATTAATTTCGTGTTATTTTCTATTTTCGTTAGTTGATGACCAGAAGTGGTAAGGCCCCACTCACTCCTTATAAGCCTGACATAAACACTTACGAAAGGCAGTTAAGAGTAGAGAGAAAACGTGGTCATACTAGTCAGGGAAATCCTGACGAATCATCTTCAAACAGAAATACGAGAATGGCTGAAATCAGTGATGAAACACCTGAACAAGGGCTGGAACATGCTCTAGGGCATGGACAAAACCCTGTTAACCTTAATAATCAAAATAATAATAATAATAGAAATAATCAAAATCGGAACCAGAATAATCGTAACAACCCAGTAAACCCAAGGCCTATCTGTGACCAAACCATAAGAAGAAATCAGACTAATAATCCCATACTTTTACCTAATGAAGGAGCGAATAATTTCGAGATTAAATCTCATCTTTTTGGTTTAATTGACGCAAGAGCCCAATTCCTAGGAGAAGATGATGAAGATCCGCATCATCATCTCTATCTTTTGAAGAAGCGTGCAATACGGCCAAAAGTCAAGGTGCTCACAAGGAATTAACAAGGATGACTATGTTTCCTTTTTCTCTAAAAGGACGAGCCCGAGATTGGTTTATGTCTCTTCCGCATCATTCACTTACAAGTTGGGAGGAGATTCAAGCGAATTTACGAAACAATACTTCACTCCCTGGACGGAATTTGGAATTAAAAGTCGAGGTTGCTAATTTTAGACAAGGATCGAAGAAACGCTTGGGAATGCGTGGGAAAGATTTAAAAAATTGCTAAGAGCGTGTCCCGACCATGGTTATTCCTTAGATATGCAAATTCAACTTTTCGTCGTAAATTAAGAAAAGATTCACGTCTTGATGTAGATCATGCATGTGGTGGTTCGTTAATGATGAGTGAAGCTCAAACGAGTTTACGATGCTATAGAAAAGATTTCCAAAAATAACGAGAATGTGGGAAACCGGTTCTAGCACCGGAAAAGTAGCTTTTGCGGGAGAATGTACGTCTAATACGGAAGTTCTAGCACATTTAGAAAATTTGAGTAGGAAATTTGATGGATTACAACGAGAATAAGAACCAAAGTTCGGAAAATAGTACACCAAGCGAATACTCAAATCGGGATAAAATACCACTAGGGATTGAAGAACCGACGGGATGCTCAAGAGAGGAGGTGAGTTTTCTTCGACGGCATAGAAATTTAAACAATGCTTACTCAAACTCGTTCAATGCTATTAGAAGAGATCACCCTACTTATCGATGGTCCGAAAACCCTAGTAAGCAAGGACAACCGCCGTATCCGAGTTCCATATAGGAACTTGAATAATAATCAAGTTTATCAAGAAAACACATCTAATCGAATTTACAATCATTACCTAGATCCTATCCTCAACATACCACTCAAAGTATACCGGTAACTCAAAGTTCTACTCACTGCGACGAAGGAGTTGAAAAATGGGAAAAACTAATGGAAAATATGATGGGTGTAGTATCTACTCAAGCTAAAAATATAGAAACGATGGTGACTTCTATTGGTACGATCACTAAGGACATGAGTTCAATGAAAACATCTATGAGCGGACATGATACCGGGATGAGAACGATAGAAGCCTCATTAAGGAATATGGAAGATCATTTGAGTAGGGAAGGTGAACGTAATAACGAGAGACCCCGGGAGGATTACCAAGTAACACCGAAAGGAACCCAAGAGAGGTAAATGTTGTAGTTACGAGAAGTAGGAAGCTCAGTGGAAGTAATGGAGTTGAAAACTTTGGGAATAATGAAGTAGAAGATGACTTAGATGGTAAGAATGATAGAACTAAAGATGAACTTGAATTTACAGATGAGGAAGAAGAAATTATAGACAATTTCTTGAAAAGAAATAAAAGTTCGGAACCTGAAAGTGAAAAGGAAAATTGGGTAAAAATCCCTAAGATTCTGAAAGATCCCATGGATAAAGATTTAAGGACTTTATTTAAGGAACATGTTAGAATGGAAAATAATGAAAACAAGGATGAAAAACGGGGAAGAAAAGAAGGAATCGAAGTAGAGATTGATTCGGGGAACAATTTAAAAGAAAGAATTCAAGAACCGAAACATGGCGGCGAGTAATACTCAAAGGTTTAAGGAAAAAGGAAAAGAGAAACTGACAAAGGAGCCAAGGGTCATAGATCTAGAATCTTTACCTTACCCTCCTAAAGATCAAATCAAAAAGGCAAAAACTGATAAGAAGTATGCTCGTTTCCTTGACACTTTTCGTCATATTCAAGTTAATATCCCTGTTATCGAAGCTTTGATTAATATACCTGCCTATGGAAAATTTCTGAAAGAAATTCTGTCAAACAAGAAAAAATTAGAGGAATATGAGAACATATGCCTAAATGAAGAATGTTCCGCAATTCTGCAGCATAAGTTACCACCTAAACTGAAAGATCCTGGTAGTTTTACCATTCCGTGTGAAATTGGAGGATTTCTGTTTAAGAAGGTCTTATGTGATCTAGGAGCAAGTATAAATCTAATGTCTTATGAGGATTATAAAAAGCTAGGCATAGGAAAGCTTACTACGGCGAAATGACTCGCAAATGGCGAGATAGATCGATTAAGTACCCTAAAGGAATTATAAAGGACGTATTGGTTAAAGTAGACAAATTCTATTTTCCGGTAGACTTTGTAGTTATGGAAATGGAAGACGGTTATTCGGCGCCTCTTATTCTAGGTCGTCCATTTCTAGCTACGGGAAGAACTTTAATCGATGTTCGAAAGGAGAATTAATCTTAA
Source organism: Gentiana straminea (assembly GCA_036785695.1). Classification (NCBI taxonomy): domain Eukaryota; kingdom Viridiplantae; phylum Streptophyta; class Magnoliopsida; order Gentianales; family Gentianaceae; genus Gentiana; species Gentiana straminea. Next base: position 7,278,373 of record JAVUPR010000207.1, read on the forward strand.
GAGTCAATGAAGACGAAGTTACTTTCAATATTTTCAAAGCTATGAATCATGCATCATCGGAATCATGTTCTTTTATAGAAGATATTCATTACGTCTATGATAATCAGTTACCAACTTTTGAAGACGATTAGAAGAATGCTTAACTCGTCTATCTATAAAGAAGATGAGGAAGACATTGAAATGAAAGAGATAATTCTTTCTTTAGATACGAAAGTTTTACCTTTAAACCACCATGGCATAAGTACTTGGAATTAGAACTAGAAGGACCGGTTCTTAAATCGTCAATAGAAGATCCGCCAAAGAACCTGGACTTGAAACCATTACCTTTAAATGCGAAATATGCTTTTCTTGAAGCGATAATCTATTACCGATTATTATTTCATCAACTTTAAGCGAGCAACAAGAAGATCAATTACTTAGAATGTTGAAAAAGCATAAGAAAGCTTTTGGATGGACGATTCTTGATATTCGAGGTATTAGCCACGAGATTTGCGTTCATAAGATAATTCTGAAGGAAGATGCTAAGCCTTGTATTCAACCGCAACGCCGCCTCAACCCAAATTTGCAGTTAATTGTTAAGAAAGAGGTCATTAAGCTATTAAAGATGGGAATAATTTTTCCCATATCAGATAGTGAATGGGTAAGTCCAACTCAAGTGGTACCAAAGAAGGGAGGTTTCACAGTGAAAGAAAATGATAGAAATGAATGGATTCCAACAAGAGAAATTACAGGTTATCGAATGTGCATTGATTTTAGGAAACTAAATGATCATACTAAGAAAGATCATCATCCACTTCCATTCATAGTTCAAATGTTGGAACGTTTAAGTGGTCATAAATATTACTGTTTCTTAGATGGTTATTCAGGTTATTTACAGATTTTCATTGCGGCGGGAGATAGGGAAAAGACTACTTTCACTTGTCCTTATGGAACTTTTGCGTATAAAAGAATGCCGTTTGGTTTATGTAATGCTCTGCTACGTTTCAAAGATGCATGATGGCTATATTTTCCGATATGGTTGAGAAATTCTTGGAAATTTTTATGGACGACTTTAGTGTTTACGGAGATTCTTTTGGTAAATGTTTATCGCACTTAGAAAGAGTGTTGCAACGCTGCGAGGATACCAATTTAATTTTAAGCGGGAAAAATGTCATTTAATGGTATCGAAGGAATTGTTCTAGGCCATAGAATCTACGAAATAGGAATTGAAGTTGATAAAGCTAAGGTTGAAGTAATTGAAAAATTACCACCACCGAGTTAATCTAAGGACTCTAAGAGGATTTCTTGGACATGCAGGATTTTATAGGAGATTTATTGCCGATTTTTCAAAGATAGCAAAGCCTCTAAGTCATTTGCTTGAAAAGGAAGTACCTTTTAACTTCGATAGTAAATGTAAGGAAGCTTTTCAGACCTTAAAAACAAGATTAACTACTGCACCAGTGCTAATAGCACCAGATTGGAATTTGCCATTTGAGATTATGTGTGATGCAAGTGATTTAGCTGTAGGAGCAGTTTTAGGTCAAAGATATAACAAAATTCTCAAAGCTATTTACTATGCATCTCATACATTAACTGCAGCTCAACTGAACTATACAACTACAGAAAAAGAACTGTTGGCTGTAATTTTTGCCTTAGATAAGTTCAGATCGTATATTGTTGGTTCTAAGGTAATAATTTATACAGACCATTCAGCTTTGAAGTATTTACTAAGTAAGAAGGATGCGAAACCACGTCTTCTTAGATGGATTCTCTTACTTCAAGAATTTGATATTGAAATTAAAGATAAAAAGGGAAGTGAGAATGTAGTAGCGGATCATCTAAGTAGAATGGAAAATGATGGAGAAAAGGGAATAGAAATTAAAGATTCATTTCACGATGAACAACTTTTTAGAATAGATACTCCTTCAACCATGCGGTTATTAAAGAATAGAATTCCTTCTAAGGAAATGTCACCCTGGTTTGGAGATATCATTAATTACTTAACTTGTGATTATATTCCGTCTCATTGGACTTGGCGACGAGAAGAAGAAATTCTTTTATGACTTAAAATTCTATTGCGGGAGGAACCGGACCTTTTCCGTAAATGTTCGGATGGGATAATCGAAAGTGTGTGCACGATAATGAAATTTTAAGTATTTTATCATTTTGTCATGATCGTGAGGCGGGAGGTCATCATGGAGGTTGGAAAAGCTGCTTTTAAAGTTTTACAATGTGGTTTTTATTGGCCTACGCTATATAGAGATGCTAATAAGTATGTCAAATCCTGTGAATCTTGTCAAAAATGGGGAAATGTATCTAAAAAACATGAAATGCCTATGCAACCTATTTTAGAATGTGAGTTATTTGATGTTTGGGGTATAGATTTCATGGGACCATTTCCTATATCTTTTGGAAAAAGATTTATTCTAGTAATGGTAGATTATGTTTCGAAATGGGTAGAAAGTGAAGCTCTTCCCACTAATGATACCAAAGTTGTCATACGATTCCTTAAAAAGAATATATTTACACGTTATGGCATTCCGAGGGCTATCATTAGTGATAGAGGTTCACACTTTTGTAATAGACCATTTACCAAGATAATTGAAAAATATGGTGTAACGCATAAGTTAGGAACGCCCTATCATCCGCAAACCAGTGGTCAGGTAGAGGTGTCTAATAGAGAGATCAAAAGAATCGTAGAAAAAACAGTTGATTCAAATCGTAAAAACTGGGCAGTTAAACTAGACGATGCATTATGGGCATATAGAACAGCTTTTAAAACACCAATTGGTTGTTCTCCCTATAAGTTAGTTTTTGGTAAGTCTTGTCATCTCCCAGTTGAGCTAGAACACCGAGCCTTCTGGGCTATTAAATTTTTGAATTTCGATCCTAAGAAATTTGTCGGTGATCATAGATTGCTTCAATTGAGAACTAGAAGAATTCCGTCTCGATTCTTATGAAAACGCTCGAATCTACAAGGAACGCACGAAATCCTTTCACGATAAGAGAATCTATAGTCGTGAGTTCCGTGTAGGTGATCGAGTGCTCTTGTACAATTCACGTTTAAAGTTATTTCCGGGAAAGCTTAAATCAAGATGGACGAGGTCCATTTAAAGTAACGAGAGTTTACAAATGCGGAGTTTGTTGAACTAAGCGATGGAAATACAACTTTTATAGCCAATGGCCATAGAGTAAAGTTATTTGTGGAAGGAGAAGGAACCGCACCGAAAGAAGAAATAATGCTACTAAGCGATCCTCCGACAAAGTAAAAAGCGAGAGAAATCAAGAAAGCGAAAAGTAGAGGAACTAAATTCAGCCGAATACCAGGTGCTATCTATCTTTGCTCTACTTTTCTCGCGTTTTTATTTATGTTTAAATTAGTTTCGTCTTTTACCGGATAGACGTAAAAGAAGCTGGATGTCTTTTTTAGATAGAATAGGAGTTTTTATGTTGCTTTTGAAATTAGGCTTGGATAAAGATGTCGCGTTTAAAATAGAAGCTTCAGTTTTTGAGAAAAACAAGCAATTGTTGAGAGAGATCGGAGGCGAAAGAACTATGTAATGGAAAATCGAGAAGTTCGATAAAGAGAAGGGCAAAGTTTTTAAGAAGGTGTAGAAGCTGTGGAAAGAGTGAGCATGAAGGGAAATGTAGGGAAAGCACAACCAAATCCCAGGATGAGTGTTTGAATGTTGTTAAGAAGGGAACGATTAGGTGGTTATCCGAAAATCCCGATGGAGATCAAAGGGAAAATTCGAACGCCTCATTCCTTAAGATTAGGTTAATGGACCGTTATTATAGAAATCTTGAAGATTTAAGAATGGTGGGAGTAGAATTAGATTAAGTTTTTGTTTATTTTAATTTTAAGACTTCAAAAATTTTTATGATAAATCTTATTTTTATCATATATATGATTTATATGATATAATTGAGGATTATCATACCAAAAATATTTTTTATAGTTTTAAAAAAAAAAAAAAAAAAAAAAAAAAAGTGGTCGGATCGATCCGACCTAACCCCGGATCGATCCGGAACCTGAAAAAACCTAAAAAAGGGACGGGGTCTCTTCTTCTTCTTTCTTCTTCTATTTTTCTAAAAACAGCCGCCCCTCCCCTTTTCCCCTCAATTCGAATTTTTTCTTCAAATCGTCACACAACATCACCATTAAACTACCCCACCTCTTATACTTTTCTCATTTTCCATTCCTCTCTTCAAAGTTGCATTTAAATTGAAGAATTTTTCAAGGGTAGCTTCAACTTTTATTCCGGCGAAATTTCCATCTTTTCCGGCCAAATTTCAACCTTTTTAAGCTTTGTAAGGTAACATTGTAGTCACTTATTTTCTTAATTTCGTTTTTTTTTGCAATTTTTTATTTTCAATTTGTTTTGTCACTCACATTTGTCTTGTTGCTTTGTGTTGTTTTGTTGTTTTGTGTTGTTTTGTTATTGTGTCAATATCGTAGAATGGCCGAATCATCGAAAGCTAGTAAAAAACGCAAACCGCATATCCTTACCCAAATTCCGAGTTATAGAAACTAGGCCTTTAACGAGAAGAAGAATTGGCGAGTTAGTTTTGAAAGAACCGCGTCTGCCTGTGCCTAAGAAAGCATTGAAAAATAAATTTGGACAGTGTTTAGTTGCAATAGAGAGGGGTTTGGATTTTAAGGATTTGGGAAGGGAGGTAAAAGAGATTTTTGAAAGGCGACATTGGTTGGAGTTAGCCAGTTTAAGGTCGGGAGAAATTAACACCACCTTAGTAGCTGAATTTTATTCTCTGGTAGCAACTCATAATGCTACGGATGAAGGTGAGTTAACCTCTGTCAACCTGAGAACTAGGACAGTGCCGTTTACTCCTCACATTATTAATGCTATTTATGGTATTCCTGATATACCGGAGAATGAGGATTATTATACAGTTTGGAATTTGGATGAGCCAGCAGATTTTGATCATATTGTTGCGGTAGCCCAGAATGAGTTAGATCCCACTGCCGTCTGGCATGAAAACAGGTTTTCCTATGGGAAATGTATTCGGGATATGAAAGCCATTAAACGTTTTATCAGTCACACTCTTTACCCGACTCGGCATTTTACATCTTTTGGTAAAGAGGATTTGTGCATTGCTTGGGCTATAGTTAATGATGTACCTGTGGATATAGGCAGAGTAATGTGTAGAAGGGCCAAGGAATTTGCCCTGACTGCTAGACCAGGCAGTCACATGCCTTTTCCGTGTTTTATTTCTTCCTTGTGTCGTCAGATAGGAGTCCCTGAGCTCCCAAATGATAATTTGATGATGGTGGATGACACACTTATAGGTCCTAGTTTACCACTTAGGCCGGCAGGAAGAATAAACTTTTTGGACCCTAACCGTCAACGACCTCGGCCCTACTCCATCCACTGCTGTCCCTCCTTCATCCAGTCAAACTCAAACTCAATTTCCGAATACCATCACTTACGACATGTTTCAATCCATGGCCTATGATGTTCATCGTGCTAATGCCAATATGGCTGTTTTTGCGGAAAGGAATAAATTATGGTCTGAAGATTTACGTCAAGGCATAAGAGGTTTATATCAAATGAATATACTGCAAAACCCTACCTATGCCGAGATGGATATTCCGCAATGCCAAACCCAGCCTTATACCTTGCCCGATTTCATTCCACCGATGCCACCTCACTCAGACTTCCAACAAATGCCACATTCTTTTGGATTTCAAACTAGTGGTGTAGGAGATTTTTCGACAGGTACTACGGCGGTGCGACATCGAATGGACCTGGATCCGGATCATTTGGCCATACCACGACGAGATGGGGAAGCACTTTTTCTGATATCACGAGAGAGATGAGCTCGATGGGACTAGATAGCTCGGTACGGATGTCCACTTATTTTCAAGATCCATCCCAAGAATCGACCCGTTCTCAAGCTATGCCAAGTTCAAGCCACGTCGAGCTGAGTGATGAAGAGGAGTGATTTTTAAACATTCTATGATTTTTGACATTGAAACATTTTATTTTTCGTACAATTTCGTTTTCGTAAAATTTTAGGTTATTTTGATTTTGGTTGGATTTTATTTTTAATACGATCTTCATGTTTTCGTTACATATTTTGGTATTACGTATCGTGTAGTAAAATTTATGGTTATAATAAAATGAAAATGAACAAAAAAATAGGAAGAAAACTTGTCCCCTAGAAAAAACTAGGCATTTTTCAAGCAAAATCAACTCTGTCCGTGAACAGTAATGTTCCGGATCGATCCGGATTTTCACCGGATCGATCCGACCTGAGAGTACCGACCTGACAGCATTACTAGTTCAGAGGCCGGATCGATCCGGCCCTTTCTCGGATCGATCCGGCAAGTACAAAAACGCGCAGAAAAGAGATCTTTTCTACTTTTGCTTGATAGATTTATTTCTATAAAAGGAAAGAGCAACAGCCATAAACTTTGCTCATTCTTCCCTTCCTTCTATTTTTAGTCTCTGTATCAGAAATGTCTAACCAATCCTCTCCCTCGGTTAATAGTTACGAACCACATACGCCTGATGGTGTGGTTCCCGAAGGGCATGCCTCTTGTTTTCATAATAACGTCCCGAGACATCTAAATTTCGTCCGTTCTCCTATTCTGATGGAGAAAGGCTTAAACACTGAAAAAATTGATCAATGGGGACGTAATCTAATCCGAGGTTGCGGGTGGAAAAAGTTGATTAGGACTCCCAGAAGTAGAATAAACATTTCGATTGTCAGAGATTTTTATGCGTCTCTCACTGAGATAACATCAGTAGCCTCGTCTCAACTTATTACAGTTAGGGGAATCGTTATTTCATTTTCACCAGTCATCATAAATCAAATCTATCAAATCCCACCATGTACTTTTGATCGAAACCCACACTTCGAGTTTCTTTGGGAACTTGGGGATGCGTATAATGTTGTAAATCGTACTGCAGAAGCCTTTCAGTTCGTATTTCCGTTGTTTGATCATAACTATGATTCTTCAACTCTGGCTTTACCCCTCATTTAAGGGCGTGGAAACGCTTCATTAATTCTCGGATCTATCCAACTAGAGATTTTTATGGGGTTACGGATGATGAGATGCCGCCGTTGTATGCATTAAGCGTGGGAGCATACATTGATTGGCGAGTTTTGATTTTTAAAAGCGCAATTAATTTTGCGGTAGAAAGACGTAATAGGGGAAGACCGCTACCATTTGCCTGGGTTATCTCTCACCTTTGTATCCAACCGAATCACGTGCCACGAGTTTGCTACCGACGAGATTTTTCCATCTCGTGATTCTCGTTAGGATTACTTCCGGTGGATACTCCCGGATGTTCATCTACGGTTTGATAATCGGTTAGAAGTTATGTTGTTAAGTTGGTAGTTGTTTAAATTAGTTGTTTAATCGTTTGTTGTTGTTTGTTACTTTTATTTATAGTTTGTAATAGTGTTTAATATATATGTCATTTTCTTTAATCAAAATAATATATGGTTGCTAAAAATAATAAATAATAATCAAAATCATATAAAATTTTAATTTTATTTGCCAACTACTTTTTATTTACTCACTAAACATCGGGACAATGTCATTTCGTAAGTGGGGAGTGGAAGTAAGTTAGTAAATAAAAATTAAAATTTTCTTATATAAATTTATACTTAATTGCTCAATACTTAGTTTAATTTTTCTTGGAACAAAATAATTAGATAATATATAATTAGTATGAATAAAAACAATATAAATTGGTAAGAATAGATTTTAATTAAGTAAAATAAATTAGATATATTATAAGTATATTATATATGTCAATTTTAGATCTTTATAAGATTTTAAGTATATGTAACTATACATAAATATTATCAAGTAAGTTTCTTATGAAATTTTAGCAAATATACTTATATTTATAATGAATTTTTTTTAGAATAATTTTCTTTGTAAAACGAAATATGAATATGGAATCGGATTAGGAATGATGAGATTTTTGACACCATAAAAAATTACCTCAACCTTGATTAGAGTGATCAAGACCTCACTCGAAATAGCCATTTTTGATCATAACCGACCCTTGGCTTATTTTGGTCTACATTTCCTAAAAATCCCACGAGTTTGTACGTACTTATGAAAGGAGATGATAGCACAGAAGCTAAGGATGGTGTATGCTAAAGAGAAAAGAAAAAAAAGATATATATAAGAACGAAGCACCATATTTACAGAGAATTAATCGAATACCAGGTATCTTCCTTATCTTTGATCGACAGATATCGGTAGTAGCTTCCAATGATTTGAGTGCAGTAGGGTGTTATCTAGAAACGTCCTATATCACTATGAGGTATAAAGCTCCCGATAAAAATTCGAATCATAAGATCTCAAGAATGATTACGAGTTTAAGGAAACCGGACTCGTAATTTTAGATCGAAAGAGTATTACTCCGATCAATCTTGATGAAGCAATGCTTGTAAATTTGATTTTCTACACACACTCACGCTTTTAGTTCTTAATATTGAAAAAAAGAAGAGAGAAAATCTGAAAAATAGTTGGAAAAGGAGATATTATTAATCGAAAGCTCGTTTTTGATCAAACGTGAAGGTGTAAGTACGTACGACTTGCCTCTTTCTCTTTTTGATTTCTTTTTCTATCTTTTCGATTAACCAATGTCCTATCCTAAAAAGTATTAGCCATCTTGTCAATTACTTGACTTAGTCTTTGATTCCAAATATTTCATATAAGTTGAGATAGGAAAATAATTCTAGAATTTTAATTATATTTATTGAGTAGATTTTGTGAAATTTCATTTGAATAATAGTTGATAAATAATTTATCGAAGTTATCTACACTTTTTGTCTTATTAATTTCTAAGAAAGATATAATTAATATGTTTATAATATTGAAATGATATTTTACTAATTTAAAATTTTATCTACCACTTATATTATTTTTATCGTAATTTTTATATATTACCGCTTATTTTGCTCGAGGACGATCAAAGAGCTAAGTGGGGAGTAGTTGATGTGTAACATTTATATGATAAAAATTACGATGTTTTATATACGTTATCGACTATTTTTATATAAAATATAAGTAATTATAACGAGATAATCTTATAAAATATTAATAGCTATGAATAAATCTAAATACTATAAAAATCTAGTAAAAATGATAAAAAGTTATAAATTTTGTACCGGGTTAATAACCGGAGTGTCGTGTCGATTCACGTGGGTATTTTTGGTATTTTACGGACCTTAGGTAAACCAAGACCCCGAGTGATGACATTTTGTGGAGTAAAATCATATCTTTTGAAGGAATAAAGGAAGTGCCACGAGACTTAAAGTTCAAGTGGATCAATGGTTCGTGACGCCGTATCAAGTTATATTTTCGACGAACAAATGGCCCAGCAAAAAGGCATTTTCTGAAAAAGAAGTCTTCATGGAAGTTATAGATCTCCTCAAGAGCTTTCCAACGCATCTTGAATTATGTCATTTGGAGATCCAGAGCTCAAGTTATGATTTTATCAAATTTCGGATTAAGATTGGAAAAAATCTATCCGGATCGATCCGGATTTACTTCGGATCGATCCGAGGAAACATCATGATTACCCAGCATGTGGCCCTGCAGAGAATAATCCTGGGATAAGATTTTTATTCCCGGATCGATCCGGCCCTTTCTCGGATCGATCCGGCTTGGGAAAATATGCCTATAAATAGAGCGACTTATGTGCACATAAAGGGGGTACCAAATATATTTTCTTCACCTCTTTTTAGTAGTAGTAGTATGTATATATATAGGCCTTATGCCATAAATAAAGTAGTATCGTTATAATGCTCGAGAAATTATCGAAGATCAATGTTGTTGAAGTTGTTGTAGCATCCGGAAGAATACGGCTTCGATTCAATCGTTGTAATCGGGTAAAATTCCTAAAGTATTTATGTTTGTTTTGTCTTTTTATCTTTTCGTATAATGTTAGTAGGCTAAATCTAATAACTAGCCAAAGTTATGTAATCGTTTTATTTCGATCTTTTCGGTAAAGGAATGTTGTCTAAGTAAAATTGAATAAAATTGAGTTAATTGAATCTTTTCCTATTGATAAAGTTTGACTTGAAAGAATTCATAATCTAATTATGAATTGACACCTCGTAATTAAGTTATGAACTCGTTAATAGAAAAACCGGAGGGTAAAATTGGCCGAGTGAAAACGTGACAACGGAACCCGCTTTCCTACCCGGGGGCGATTTGTCCTAAAAAGATGAATCTTATTAAAATTTGTACTCAAGATCGTAATAATGTTAAATTCATCGGTTTAATTGAAACTTAAACCGGAAAGTTGAATCGCCCGGCCTTGACAACCGGAGCCTTTAAATAAAATTGACCGTTTGACGAACGGAATGACTCCTTTTTATTAAAAGGTAGAATCGTACTCGGGACCCGTTCGAAAAACCGTAACGAGTTGTGGACTTTGGACCGATGACAATGGACATATGACAATTTCACACACTAATGTGAGGACGAATTGTTAACCTTAGGAGTACACCGTTTCATTTACTCAATTGAACCTAAAGATCGAGCACATTCCATTCACTGAAAAGATCGTATAAATCAATTATATAAACTTTGGCTAGTTCTCTAATAATATATTTGGCATCTATATATTTATATCTATATATATACTTTGCAATTTATGTACATCTATATATATTTATACATCTATATATATTATATTAGAATAACTTTTAAATTACGTATTTATTTTATGTTGACTAGAATAATAGTGATCCGTGTTATAAACCGAGATTTAGATCGAGTTAATAATGTACTCTTTGGTGTTTAACCACACTTAGAAGAATTACAAAGTTCCCCGAGGATACGATACTCTGACTCACCATACTAGCACTACAGTTTGACCCGATACACTGTCGGTTAAGGACTGGTATTAGCACTAGAAAAGGCCACGTCAATGAGCTAGATGAATTTAGACTTCAGGCCTACGAAAGCGCCAGGATAAGTAAGGAAAAGACAAAACTCCTTCACGATGCCAATATCAAGAAGCGAGAATTTCAAGTAGGGGAACAAGTTTTATTGTACAATTCCAGGTTACATCTGTTCCCTGGTAAGCTGAGGACATGATGGTCCGGTCCCTTTGAAATTCTCCAAATCGTTCCTGGAGGTGTTCTAGAACTACGAGGTTATGGTAACCAGCCGTTCCGAGTAAATGGTCAAAGGTGCAAGCATTACATTGGTCAAGCCAAGGAACAGCCTCTGATTGTTCGATTCCTCGATATCCTCGGGTGTGGTACTTCAGAAGTCGATAAATTTGACGAGTTTTCGCCCAATTTGTTTTCTGAGGATGACGGTAGGGGTCCCTCTGAAGAAGTTCTAGCAGGTAGTTGGGACATGGAAGAGTTTGCGAAAGAGAAACAGTTGAAACGTCGTCAGAAGAAGAAGAAATCAGCCATGGGGAGGTTTAAACATGTGTGGAAGGCAATTAAAGAATTGACACCATGTGTTAGATGCTGTTTCTGCAGCCACACTACTGATCAAAGCCTATATGAGGTAGTGGCTGGCAGAAAAGTTAAATGGCCTGATCCAGGCTGAGCTAAGAGAGTGTCGAGCTAACGACATTAACCAAAAGCGCCACTAGGAGGCATCCTAGATATCCTTTATTATATTAGTACTCTCTTTTATGTTGTTTCTTTTTTCTTTGATTAGTTTTTATCGTAAGTCTAATTAAGATTTTGTTTGAACCTATTCAGTTTAGCTGTGTTTTAGATATGGATTACGGAGTTCTACCACAGGAGTTTCCTTACATTACTAGGATCCCGCTTATCACTCTAGGTGACGGACCCGGAGGGACTATCATTTTGGAAGTAGACGTTGATATTAGTACCCGCATCAGGACCGTTACATATGTTCTCATTGTACCCAATCTTCGGGAGGTGGAGATTTTAGCTCAGAGGACCTGCAGGAGACTTTAGGACGACCGTATACAATCCTCAATGATCCGATGCTGACTGACTTGGCGCTAGTGCTGCAAGATGAGCATTTCCAAGGAGTGGATGTTGCTGGCGAGGACTGGGCTCTACAGGACGAGTATGATTTTCCTCCTGCTATTGACATGCTCCGCCGTCTGATCCGGATTGTGGATTGGGGGAGATTTTTGATGTCTAGCGTCATTAGGCTGTTTCGTCGAGCAAACGACGTTAAACAAAAGCGTTCGGTGGGAGGCAACCCACTATTTTCTAGTGTTTTTATGTGTTTTTAAGTTTTTCTTTGTTATTTGAGGCTATGTATGAATTTTTATAATAAAATAAGAGTTTGATTTGATTTGAATGAAAAACTTTAAGTTTTTGTTAATTTCTGCCTCAGACGTGCGTCCATGCTTTTGGACGCCCGTATGATCTGTGTCTGCATTGGACGAGCGTCCATCCTTTCCTGAACGCCCGTCCGTCCTTTGGAAATTTTGGACGAGCATCCAAATTTCTTGAACGCCCGTCTGCAAGATTCCCTCCAACTCTGTTCAAAAATGGGCTACCTGGATGAGCGTCTGAATATCTGGACGCCCGTCCAGTTCATAAGATCCCCAGCTAAACGCCCGTCCAGTTTCATGGACGCCCGTTCAGACCTGCGTCTATAAATACCCCTGCCCCCAGATTTCATTCAAACCAGAATTTTCAAATTGCAACACCCGACTTTTGCCCTAAATTCTTCGTTTCCAAACCAAATTAGGCGATTCAAAGTCCTACAAGCAGCTCTCAATCCCCTCTTTTCGATTTTTCAAACCAAATCCCCCAACAAACACCATTTAATCGGATTCAGTGACTTAGATAGTCCGACTTTTTTTGAAGAAAAATTTGATTTTTGTAGTCGATTTGGCATTGTTTGGGCTTCTACTCCTCCTTATCATCATCCCATCATCCTATTTGGTAAGTTTTTATCAACTTTTCTTAGATTATTTCACGTTTTTTCGAGTTCCATTTTCGAGTCGACTCTTTTCTATGTATTTTCCCTTATTTGTTTTTTTCTCTTGTTTTGTTTTCGTTTCTTGTTTTGTTGGTGATCTGGGATGGTAATGGATGATAATGGGTGGATTGCATTGTGGTTTTGGTGTTGGTTTGGTGTGACTTGGTTTTGAAATCCCGTTTGGACGATAAACGGGTGGTTTGTTTGAATTGTGGTTGGGGATGATTGTTGGTGTAGCTTAAGTTTACAATGGTGCGTAAAGCGGTGCAGAAACGGCATGGTAAGGGGGTTGCCAATGAACCTCCTAAGAAGAAGAAGGTTGTAGACCCAGCATTAGTCAATCCGAACCGAGGCATCCATATTGGTGAACGTCAAAATCCTCCTAGAGGTCAATCTAGGGTTCCTTTACGGGATGAGTCTGAGTCTGGGTCAGACACTGATGATGATGTATGATGAGAGATAAGTTTATGATCATTATTATGACATTTCGCCCCACTTCTGATACCATTTTGAGCATTTATGTATCAAATCAAGTCATAAATACTAAGTTTTATCAAAATGTATGAGTAGTAATTATTATATAAATTATCGTGTTTTTATTATATTTTTATAAGTTTTTTATAGATTTAATAATCGGACTGTCGTGTTGAAAATTACTATATTTTATAAAGGTTTTATTTACCGCTAGTATGATAGATCTAAAAATATCATGACTAGAGGCGTAATATTAACTCGAAAAGTGTCGGTAAAATTCAACGCGGTTTACGAACTTTTGTTGTCGATTTACTCGCATTCGTTTCTTTGTGTTCGTGTAAAAAAAGATAAGATTTACCGCGGAGACGGAACCGAAGAATGAATGACGAAACGAGAGTTATGCCCGACCGAGTGGATTCGGCCAACACCACAAAATAAATATCTTGGATATTTTCCGGGAATATTCCAAGATATTCCCTTGGATATTTATTTGATCACAAAATAAATATCCTTGATATTTTGCTCACCAAACTTGGAGCCCAAGGCCATAAAAATATCCCACGTAACGACACGAGGTATTTTGAAGGATGGAAGAATATGCCACAAGCTTACAAGTTCAACGGGTCGGTTTTCCTACGTACTTATACCGTAAAATATCTTCAACGAATATGCGACCCAACTTAGAGGCATTTTCAGGGGAAGAGTCCTTGATGAAAGTTTTAGATCTTCAAATGAGCTTTCCAACGCACTTTGAATCACGTCAATCGGAGGTCTACAACTCAAGTTATGGGCATTATACCAAAACTCGGCTCGAACTAGACTTTGACTCGGTTCGAACCTAAAAAATCCTATAAATACCCCCCATCCTTAGCATAATTCCTTGCCCCATCTTGGCCACTCTTGGCCAAGATCTCTCTTCTCCACCTCCTCCCATTCCCCTCTTCTTCATCTCAGTTCTTCATCTCTTTTCTCGTTTTATTTTATTTTCGGGCCCGTATATACATATGTCTATGTATGTATATATGTTTTTATAAATAAAAGTAGTACTGTTGTAATGCTCGAGAGAATTACCGAGAAAAGTTGTTATTGAAGAAGTTGTTATTTTCAAAGAATACGGCTTTCATCTGCACTTAACGGGTAATTTTATCAAGTTATTACTTTTGTTGTTTATTTATATATATATATATTATATCTATCACTATGTTAAACTAAAAATATATCTAGCCAAGATATGAATCTGAATTAGTTAATCTTTTGGTAAAATGAATGATCGACTCTGGTAATCATGATTAAAACTAATTATAATGAATCTTTTTCTATTTCACTACGTAACGATAATATATTCGGAATGACGTAATCAATCATGATGAATACCACATATAACCTGGCGATGAACTGACCAGAGAAGTCAGGATATGAGTAAAAATAGAAAAACCGGAGGGTAAAAATGGTCGTCTGATTAACGGAATCCTATTTCCTACCCGGGGGCAGATTTGTCCTGGAAAGATGAATCTTATTGAAATTTGTACTCGAGATCTTAAAAATGTTAAAATCAACAGTTTAATTGAAACTACACCGTTTGTGTTAAATCGATCCGCCTAACAACCGGAGCCTCTTGAATAACATCGGCCGTCTGACGAACGGAATAACCTCTTTTATCCGGGGTAGATTTGTACTCGGTACCTGTTCGTACTAACTAAGATTAGCATGGGGCGGTTGTGGACCTTGGACTGATGACATTTGACATATGACAATTTCATACGCTCGTGTGAGGAGGAGTTGTCTAGCTTAGGAGTACACCGGTTCATACATAATTGACCTCCTTGAATCAAGGAAAAGACCTGTCTCATTTATTAACTAAAAAGAGATATTGATTCAGTAACATAATTCTTGGCTAGATCTAAAAATATATCTATATATCTATTTGTATTTATTTACTGTTTTACTAACATCTAACTCTAAATCTAAATACTAACATAATCTAACCCAGGAAAAAGTAAAAACTGCGACTTAGATCGAGTTAATAATAGCTTCTTGGTGTTTAACCCCACTTAAAAGAATTACCATGTTTTCCCTGTGGATACGATACTCTGACTCACCACACTAGAGCTACAATTTGACCCGGTACACTGCCGGTTAGGATCTGTATAGCCTAGAAAAGGTCCGTCAATGTACCCCTAGTGAGACTACCTAGGGTTGAAGGGAGTGGAGACGCACCTAGGTTTAGGGCTGAGCAAGCCGAGGAAGCAACTGAGAGGGCTGAGCTGGTTAGACAGAATGTGAGACCTCCTATCCCTATCCCCTTGGCTCGTAGGTTCATAAATCCTAAGGCTTTCGAGGTGTACAATAAGCACTATGTTACGAGGACGATGTTAATAGAGCTAGCCGTCCTTGAGACCAAGGTTGATCCCGCTTTTGTTAAAATGCTTACGGATAGAAAGTGGGGAGCATTGATGAGAACTCCGAGGACCCCAGTTAATGCTACATTAGTCCGAGAGTTTTATGCCAATTGCTCGGAAACGGATTTGGAAGCCGGAGTTGTGATGGTTCGGGGGGTAAAGGTGCCGTTTACGCCTAAGGTTATTAACGAGAAGTATAACTTGGCACCTTTTGAGGGGTTGGACTACAAGGAGGCAATAAAGGCTAAGCAGGATGCGGGAGAGGATCCGCTGGAGGATTTACGTTTGTTGGTATGCCCGGAGGTGCCGTGGACACTTAGACCGGGTGGAGATAGGAAAGAATTGGTGACAACGAGTTGGACGGAGGATTGGAAGGTCCAATGTCGGTTTTTCAGAACAGGTTGTTACCTAAGAACAACCTGACTCATTTTCACATTGGTGACCTTAGGATGTTATATGCCTTGAATTTCAAGCTAAATATGGATGTAGGACAAGCCATTTTCGATGAGATAGCCACGAATCAGAAGGTCTATGCTCGGTGTTTGATATGTCCGCATTTGATCCACAGTATCTGTCAAGATTCTAGGGTTCCCGAGTACAAGACCGATCACAAGCCGAAGAATCCTAGGTACTTGCAGAGGGAGAAAGTGAAATCTTCGGGACAGTCTGAGGCTGAGGCAGTACGCGAGCCCGGTTCATCTTCGGCACCACCTCGAGCAGCTTCCCTCCCGTCTTTATCTCCCTCAGTCCGGATGAGGTTGAGTATGGCTAACAGTGTACCGAACTGGATGGAGGATATTAGGACTTCTCAGAACAATATCTTAACTATTTTACGGTGCATAAGTGCGGACCGGCCTCCGAGGGACGACATAGTCTTCAACCCGAGCATTATAGATTATGTCTATTCGGATGAGATTGAGCAAGCCATTACAGATGTTCTTCACGAGTCTGAGTCGTCTTCGGATGAGGAGCAGACTGACTCTCCTACGGGTGGATCACCTCCTGTTGATGATTCTGCGGGGCCGGGGCAGACCTGATCTTATTTTTCTGATTCTAGCTTTTGTTTTTCTTTGATACGATGGTTGTATTGTCTTACTACTTTTCCTTACTTGATTCATTGTACTTTTCATGTTGCTACTGTCTATTTTTCTCGATGAATCCTGTAAGCCTTAAGGCATTCCGTACTTTCATTTGACTTTCCTATGCTTTCACTTTTCATTGTATTGAATGTTTCATCTTTTGACATAATTCGATTTTACTGTATCCTTTCATTTTGGTATACTTCCCCGTTTTCCCCGAGATTTTTCCGTGTTTTTTGAGTAGTGCAGGTATATTTCTAGTTGTATTCTCAAGCTAGCTTTTACATCGTGCTGATACAAGTTCTATTTGTCACTACGAAGGCTCCGGCCTGACCAACGATTCAAGTATCTGTTACGATCAGCTAAGTACTCTTATCCGTTCTGAAATTCTGCACAACTTGAGGACATGTTGTGGTTTAAGTGTGGGGGAGGGGAATGGTTATGTGGATCTACCATTTGCTTTATTATATTATGATTCTATGCCGAAATGAGATAAAATTTTCGTAAAATTTTCGAATTTTCAAAATTTTTGTTTTGTCCCGAGTAAGCAACGCATATTTTTGTTCGGTTTTTATAGTCATCGATGCTGTATACTGTATGTCCAGTAAGTTAGTTGTTTCACCCGATATATATTTTTCACGAGCCATAGTGAATGATGAGCTATAATATAAAGCTATACCCCTTTTGATTAGTGATTTTTGGTTATCTTATAAGTCATGTGCTTAGTGCTAACGTATGTATCGTGACGATTATGATAGTTTGTATTTATATCTGAAGTATGATGTACTGTGAATATCTGAGGTTTGAATGTGATAAGTAAAACGTAACTAAAGTTGTTGAAAAAGTTGAAAAGTAAATGCATAAGTTGTGTGTGTCGGAAGCTGGTCGATGATTTGAGTACGGTAGGTCATATCTCGAATGTCCTATGCCACTATGATGACCAAAAGCTCACGACAGTCAGAAAAAGCTGCCTTATGATTTGAGTAAGGTAGGGTATATCACGAATATCCTATTCTGCTATGACGGGCAATAGCTCATTCTGATGTGCGTTTAAAAGTGAAATAGTTAAATCAACTTATATAAGAAGTGGTATGAAATGAATAAAAGACTTAGTTATCGTCTACCTTATCCCCAATATAAACTGGCAGATATGTTGTAGGGATTATCCTCTTAGTATGTCAGAAAGGTCCTAAATGTATTCTATCATCCTTTTCGGGATATGTCACGTTTTGTAGGGTGCATCTTATAAGTATCATTTATTTCTAGTTTGAAGGGGGTATTAGCTAGTTTGCTTGGAATTTTCAAGTTTGGACTTAGTGGAAGTTTGTTATGGCTTTGCACACACACCGGGGTGAACCTCTAAGTTATTGCATATGTGTTATATTTGTTGAGATGTCTATCTTTTTCCGAGTCTTGACTTTCATTTTGTTTTGCTCGGGACGAGCAAAAGCTAAGTGTGGGGGAGTTGTTAAGGGTGATTTTATATGATTTATATCGTTATATTTTGTAACATTTCTCTCCATATTCGTATAATTCGCATAGAAATTAGGTGTTTAATTGATTTATTGAGCAAATGAGTTTTTAAACGGTTTAATCGCAAAATTGGTTGATTTATGTGTTTTATTGATGATTTTATGATTATTTGGATGATATTACATTTTTGCGATGTTTTTAATGACTTGTAGATGCAAATCGCGGCTCAAAAGATGATTCAATGAAGATAAATGTCGGATTTAATTGATAAAAAAAGAGATAAGGAAGATTTGAATGGGATAAAGGAGATAAAGATGAGAGAATCGACTGTTGACCAAGTGAACGCACGTCCTGAGTCCCGTTCAGTGGACGGGCGTCTAAGAAAGTGAACGAGCGTCCAGGTTGAAGAATTTTGATTCAGAGTTCTGAGATATTTAGTGGACGAGCGTCTGGTTTAAAGAAGGACGGGCGTCTGATCATGACTCGGCCCGATTCGAAGATTTTAAAGCATCTGGACGGGCGTTCAACCCATCAGACGGGCGTCCAGTGGCCGACATAGCAGCAGCCGACTTAAAATTCTATATATAGCTGCGTTATTTACAACAATTACATCAGATTTTCGAACCCTAAACCCTAGGGGCGGCTCAGTTTTTACTGTTTTTATTTTCTAGTTAGATTCAAACACTTTTTATGTATTTTTATTCAAATAATTCGATCTTCAAGAGGATTCTAAGAGGCTAGACCTCTATTGAACAAGCATTGTGAAGCCGTCCGATCAACAATTCAGTTTCGATTCTCGTTTGTCTTGTGAGTTTTTAATTCAAAGTTGTATCTTTATTATGCTTATTTCGTTTTTATGCGATTATATCGAAAGATCTTTGCATGTATGATGTTTGATTTTGATGAGAATCATGTTAAACCCTAGATCGCCATAATAAAGATTAGACCTTTAATCTAATTAACGAGAGTTATTAGGTTGAATCTCTAGGTTAGAAACTTATAAATTTCACACCTTTGGTTAGAAAGCGTTAATCTTTAGATCGAAAGATAGAAGATTAATAGGCGAACTTGTCTAAGAAATTAGGAGTTCATACATTGGCTAGGTGAATCACAACTTGATTAAGAATCACGAGATAATCGAGGTAGAAATTGATAGTTGTAGGATAGGTGGATCAATTGCTTGTTCGTTTGTTATTTCATTGATTACACCACTTGAACTTGAATTGCTTAGTAGATTTACAACCTTTATTTCGTAATAGATTTAGAATAGATTTAGTTTAGATAATTCGTTCGCAACCATATTTGCCTTGGCTTTAGATCTCGATCTTCTGTCCAGTTATTCTTATTATTAGTTCCGTTTCTCGTTCTAGTTTTCACTGTTTTAGTTTCGTATATTTTTAGTATTAATCGTGACATAGTTAGGTTAGATAATAAAAACTAGATTAAACAACCCCGATTCCCCGTAAGATTGACCCGGTATCAACCTCTATACTACGATCCCTACACATGGGGTATACCGGATTTATAAATATATTACTTGTTTATTTTCATTGCAAAAATCCGTGACAACCACCGGTGGTGCACGGTGGTGATGATGAACATACGCTGGAGCAAGTGGTGGTACAAATAAAGAGTAAAGAGAGTAGTAAATTTGGCAGAGTTTGCCTTATTTTGTACTAATGTCCTTCCTGATAAGGTTACAAGGTGCCCTATTTATAGGGAAGAGGCCGACCAAAGTTTGACTTATTTACAAATAAGGGCATATAGTATAAATAGATATTTATCTACACTAGCGAGCTTGTAGCGGAGCCAATAGGTTGCGCCTCTGATGACCTCGCTGTCCTTGTGACTTTTATGTCCTTGTCTTGCCAACCCAGTGGTAGCTTATTCCTCTAAGCATCATGGGCGAGGTCGCTGGCGGACCTGATTGTCTGGATATATGTGGGTCGGCCCCATAGCCCGATCTCACTCCTCATGGCGTCGCAAGGCTATTAGAGGGGCCATAATCCCCTAATCTTAATGTGGTTAATATAATGCGAACTTCGTGGCTATCGGCCTTATCCTAGCTAAGGCTACCGGTGGATCCGAATAGATTTCTGTGGGCCATATTGCGGTGTAGGCATATCACTTTTTTTTTTCCTTTTCAAAAATCACAATCGTACAATGATACAAATATGGGCCCTTACAAATATTGATTTTGAGGGATCTTAAGCCGTGGCCTTGCTCCATGATGCATATGTGTGCAATTGTTTCTAACCAATGAACATGTTAGCCAACTGTTACTGTTACACCATAAATTTTTTTTTTTTTCTGAAAATGCTTACACTAGTTTTATATGATGCGGAACTTTTTGGGACCTACACTATAAGGATGCGAATATTTCTCGATGAGTGCTACGACCACAACAAAATCGACACAGCCTAGTTTTGCACCATTGTGCAATGTGGGATATAGATCAATAATATATCATACGTAATATATCATACGTTATTTTTCGGGTAGCCAGTCCGACGCTCAAGTCAGTTCGGAACGCAATTGAGTAATTTCTATAGAAATACTGTGATCAGCACGTAAAATGTTTTGAATTTTGGCGTACCTTGTAAATGAAAGTAATGATTCCTTTATATGATGCGTTGTTGATCATTAAAGTAACGTAATGGAGCGAAAATCTCAGAGCAGTTATGAGGCCATAACATAATGATGCGATTATCACAGGACAATCTCGGAGTAGTTATAGGGTGTAACTGTTGTCGGGGTCTGAAGACGACCTGCGCCACACCAGGTATAAGAGACCAGGGTGACATGCACCACGTTGGTAATCAGAGACCTAGACAACATGCGTCACGCTGGCTATAGTGGACCATGGGCGACCCGCGACACGTTAGTCAATCAATGCAGAGTTGAAGGTGGAACCAGAACCCGCTCATATCCTAGCATGATCTTCTATACTATGAGTGCGGCTCGATATGTGCTACGTGTAAGGTGACTGATTCGGTCCCATACTCAATTGCTAAAGGAAAAATATATGTGCACGGAACTTGTGCACTAAAAGTGTGCACACAAAATTTAGTTTATGTGACTTTTTGTATGGAGAAACTGCGTGCCTAAATCAATCTACATCGCTAAGCGAACTTCGATATATAAGCCTAAAGACTTTTCTATGTTTAAACTACGAGTAAAGCATATGAGTACTGATAATGCCATAATAAAAATGGTATAAAATTGTACACAATGCATTTTAGGGTCATTGATTATGATGTGAGACTTATTGAATAATATGGATCCAAAAAAATCAATAGTTTAAACGTTTATTATGGAATTTGTTGTGGCACAAACATTTTTCTAAAGCATATTTTCTTGCTTTCAGTCCGGCCACAAAGCTACAAGCTCCGTCCTGTTGTGGAGAATATATTTGGAGCATTAATAATAACAATAACAAACAGATAAAATTTGCCGTATATTTGATCCCATCTTTATGTATATATCTCCCATTTGGATTCTTGAAAACCACAAAGCTACAAGCTCTCTGCGTTATTACCATCATATTCATATATAGTAATCGTAAACTTGAAAACTTATTCTTAAAGTTTATTGTGACATGGATCCTCCTGCCATCTTCTATGATTTTGATGCAGGAATTGAAACCCCACTTATTGTTTCAACTCCATTCGAACTTCTGAATTTGTATGGTACAAAAATGAAACGGTTACACGTAATACAAAAAGATCGAACAAACGACGAATCGAGCTCGGCTGCAACCATCATGAAGCTGGTACGATCGCGACTGCTTGGATTGAACTCCGAGAATAAAGATAACGTGATCTCCATTCTGTCTGAAACCCCACATGGATCGTCACAACCAGATCGCATAACTAACACTTTTGAGGAAGAAATTGAACTTGCCATGGCACTTCAAATCGCTGCTGAACTGGTGATCAAAAAAAGATTTGTTTCTGCAAGAAAATTGCTCAGCAGATGCCAGAATTCTGCTTCAAAAACAGGGACACCACTCCAAAGAATCGTCTACTATTTCGCAAAAACCCTTCAACAAAAGATGGATCTAGAATGGGGGTTTATTACAATAGATAATATTGCAGATCAAGAAAGTAAGAAACCAATGGACGTTTTGCAGACTTTGAATGCGATTGAACCTGCTTGGATATCATCCCAACAAAAATTTTCAGCGTCAGTGGTATGCCAACTTACAAGTGTCCAATCCATTTTGGATAATGTTGCTTCATCCACAAGGATTCATTTGATTGATTTAAGAATAAAAAACGGGTCGCATTGGACAGTTTTGATTCAGGCTCTTGCAGTGAGATATGACTGCCCTGTTGAACTTCTCAAGATAACTGCGGTCGGAACCTCGAATGAACTACTGGAAGAAACAGGAAAATGGCTATCTGATTTTTCTGAGACAATGAATGTTCCTTTCATGTTTAAGGTTGTATTGTCTGACCTTAAAGAAATCAAGGAAGAAATGTTCGAGATTGAAACGGATGAGACGTTGGCAATTTACTCCTCGTTGTGTCTTTGGAGTGTGCTTGCTTGGCCAAATGACTTGGAAAATTTGATAAATGAAATAAAGGAGCTTAACCCTTGTTTAATGGTGGTAAATGAAATAGATGCAAATCTAAATTCACCGGATTTCGTTGAAAGATTCGTTGAAACTCTGTTTTATACGAGCGGTATATTTGATGGGCTTATGATGAATTTCGAGAATCACCCGTCTAGGAAGCTCATTGAAGAAGATATATATGGAGATAGAATTAGAAATATCATCATATACGATGGTATAGAGAGGACTTATAGACATGAGAAAGCAAGTTTTTGGAGGGCTCTTTTTGAGAAATGTGGTTTTGTGGAAACAGAGTTGACCCCTTCTACATTGTCACAAGCAAAGTTGTTGCTTGATACATCAGTAAATGGTTCACACGTAGAAACAGATGGTAGATGCTTGACTACAGGATGGAATGGTACTCCTTTGGAATTTGTTTCCACCTGGAAAGTCCCTCTTTGTGATTGATAAGAACCGAATAGGAGAGTGGTTTAGACACACGGTTTATCCACATTTTTATTTTGTATCACATCCTTTTTTTTTTGTTGAAATCCATTATTCCGTAATGTTTACTGCCTAATATTAGTTAGCCATCCATATTTCGGTTTGCAAATGTTCATAGAGTGATTCAGGGGATCAGACATAGTCAGGGACGGACGCAGGATCTCAGGTATGGGGATCGACCTAGGCACCCTTTAAATTACTTTCGACACCACAACAATATTTTTATTTTTATTTTTTTCTTCAAACACCACATAAATAATAACAAATTAATTTTTATACCATTTTTTTTTGAAAAACACATTTAAAAAAAAAAAACTATTAAGTCCATAAGTTTACACACACAAAATAAAAACTTACAAAAATAAATATCAAAATAAACATTACATTTTATCCATTTCTCCATTAACACCTATCTTCATCATCTCCACCATCTTCATCCAACCTCCCACCATCAAAAAACCACCGTTAACACAAGCCAACAACAACCACCATTTAACGCATGCCACCATCAACCACCCTTTCTCATCCCTCAACCACCAAATTAGAACAACTATTAACACCCGCCACCAACACCCACCACTTAAAACATCAATTTTCGCCATTTTCATATCAGGGAGGTATTTTCCTTAAAAAAAAGATCTGGGAGGGAAAAGGATCCTCGATTTGCAGCGGGGAAGGGGTTTGATTGGGGTGACTGATGAAGGAGGAAGGGAGTGGTTGATGGAGGAGGAAGGGTGGTTGTTTTCAAGGGGAGAATGGGGCGGCCGGAAGGTGGGGAGGAAGGTGACGATGAATTAGAGTTTGGGTTTGGAGAAGAAAAGGAAAATTTGTTTTTAAAATTAATTGTGGACTAAAGTGTAATTATTTGATTGTTATAATATTTATGTGGTGTCTTGAGTAATTTGGTGGTGTGTGGATGTAAATAAAAAAAAGGGGAATGATGGAGAATGACAGAAATATTTCATCAATTGAGTAGAAGGACAGTCTTTTGAAACTTTTGCATAAAGGACAAAACTAATTATTCACTGTCGGAACTCACTTGTGTTCGAAATTCACTGTTTAAATTCACTGCCGAAATTCACTGTCGAAATTCACTAATTTTCAAAATTCATTTTCGAAATTCACCGATTTTCAGGATTCACTGTCAAAATTCACTGATTTCGGGATTCACTGGGGAGATTCACTGATTTTCGGGATTCACTGTTTGTCCTTCTCGCTATAAAAATTATGCAGTTGTCCTTCTTCCTATTAAAAATATGTAGCTGTCATGTTACTTAAAAATATTCCAGATTGTGTCATTATCCCTAATTTTCTATTAAAAAAAAAGGATGTCGATAGAGAAAACGTTGTGTCAATAGGAGTCACATAGGTATATTTATGTCATTGTCCTTATTTGTTATTTTGGGCTTTATCTATCATGGCCCAAAATTGAGTCAAGTCTTTTAGCATAAGTATATTATATTAGTACTTACAAGGTTGTTTTGCCTTGGAGCGAGGGGCATTGAATATTCCTTAAAATTCTCGCCGACTTGGCATTGAAATTAATGCTATTTCCCGTTCTCATCATCTTTAACGATAAATTGGTATAGGAAAATGCTATGTCCACTACACAAAAGTGTAGTGGATGATGTAGTGGATGATCCTGTCCACAGATTGGAGAGAGAAATATTTTTTTTGTGGGTCCTGACTAAATGTGTGGTGTGGATGATGTTGTGGATGATGTTGTGGAGGTAGTTGTAGTGGATGTAGCACTGTCACGGATTTTATTAATACAAAATAAACAAGTAATAAAACCGGTTAACCTCAAGTGCAAGGATCGTAGTACAGAGGCTAATGCCGGGTCGATCTTACGGGGAACTAGACAGTTGTAAATCCTAGTTGTTGTTTTAACTAACTATGTCACGAACTACACTAAACAGTGAATTAATCTAAACAAAGATTGCAGAAAATAAAACTAGACAGAGGAGATTATCCAACTAGGAAAATACGGGTAACGGACTTATTAACTAAACTAAACTAATTGCAAAAAGGAAATTAACTAAGCAAAGCAAGACTCAAGTTGCAAGGATTTAAAATCAAATTATAAAAGGCAAACGAGGATTGATCCACCTATCAACATGTATTGATCTCCTATCTCGATTATATGTGGTATTTATCTAGGTTGTGATTCACCTTACCTAAACATGAACCCTAATTCCTTAGGTGATTCGTCTATTAACCTAGTATCTTCCAATGCTAGATTAACGCGTTTTAAGATCAAAGGTGTCAACTTTTACGTTTAAATCTAGTGATTAGACTTACTAACTTCTGTTATTATAAATCTAAGGACTATTCTTATCTATGGTGATCTAAAGGTTTATCATGACTTCCATCAAACATAAACACATATCATACATGCAAATCTTCCGATATAAACGCAATTAAACGAGATATAACCTAAATAAGAAACAACCTTAAATAAATAACTCACAGTATAATCGAAATACGTAAATCAATCCAAGTTGATGGCTTCACAATTCTCGTTTGATTGAAGCTTTAGCTCCTGGACATCCTCAAAGAACACGTTTTGCGAAAAAGAACATAAAAACTCGCTCTAAACTAATCTAATTTAAAGTTGCATAAAAGTGAAAGAAAAAGAAGTAAAAACGCAGCCTTAGCCGCCTCAGGGTTTAGGGTTTGTATGATGTCGAATTCTTGTCCTTAGGGTTGAGAAACGGCCGCTTATTTATAGATTTCGAAGTCGGTTTCACTAAGTCGGCCGACGGACGCTCGTCCGCTCTCGTGAACGCCCGTCCAGATAACCCTAGACGCTTTCGGATGCCCGTTCAGACGGCGTCCAAACTCTCTGTATCAAAATCGCTCCTCAGGACGCCCGTCTGCTTCATCAAACGCCCGTTCACTCTGGACGGAGTATGGACGCTCGTTCAACATGACTTGAAGGTGATTTCTTCATATTTATCTCTTTTTCTTCACTCCACTTGATCATTATCTCTTCCTTCAATCACTTAGCTCGAATTTTAATCTCTTTCAATCATCTTTTGAGCCTTATAATAAACATACCTATAACACATGGAAAACATCGCAAACTGTAATAAAGTCCATATAATCATAATTTCACCATAAAACCACATAATTATATCAATATTGCGATTAAGTCTTTAAAAACATCGTTTGCTCAATATTTCAATATAAGACCTATTTATTGTGCAAATTATACAATTAAGAGGGAAAATATCATAAAATATACTCTTGAAAACCATAGAATTTCACCCTTAACAACTCCCCCACACTTATCTTTTGCTCGTCCCGAGCAAAACAAAACGAAAATTAGGGCTCGAGAAAGGAAAACAGGCATCTAAACAGATATAACATATAGATAATAACTTAGAGGTTCACCGGTGTGTGGTGTGCAAAGCCATAGAAAACTTCCACTAAATCCAAACTTGAGAAACTCAAAGTAAAACTAGCTAATACCCCCTCGTAGACTAGCAATAAATGACACTCATAAGATGTACCCTACAAACGTGACATATCCCGAAAAAGATGATCGAATGAATCTAGGGCCTTTCTGAAATACTCAGAGGATAATCCCTACATCATATCTTTCAGCTTATACTGGGGATAAGATTAACGAAAACTAAGCCTTATATTCAATTTCGTAACGATATCTTTTAGTTGATTTAACTTATTCACTTTAAACACACATTAGGATAAGCCATTGCCCTCATAGTAGAATAGGACATTTCGAGATAATCCCCTACCTTACTCCAATCATAAGGCAGCTTCTTCTAACTGTCGTGAGCTTTTAGTCATCATAGTGGAATAGGACATACGTGGCATACCCTACCGCACTCAAATCATCGACTAGCTTTCGACACACCCAATTAATTCAATCATTAACTCAACTTGCATTTGACCATAGTCACGTGTTACTTATCACATTCAAACTTCTAGATATTCACAGTATGTCATACTTCGGAACTAAATACAAACTATCATAAATCTCAAGATATATACGTAGCACTAAGCACATGACTTATAAGAAAATAAAAAATTACTAATCCAAACGGGGTAATAACTCTATAGAATAGCTCATCGTCACTATGGCTCGTGAAAAATAGTGTCAGGTGAAACAACTAACTTATCAAGTACATGAAATATCGCATAGATGACTATTAAAACAACGAACTTCAAATTGAATTGCCTACTCGGGACCAAACAAAGACAAAAGTGTCGGAAAATTTTGAAAAATTACGCTCATTTTGCATAATAAAAACATTCTAGTGTATTAAACAAACTTATATGCATAGGTACAAATCGAACAAATCGAACTATCCCCTCCCCCACACTTAAAAATTCAACATGTCCTCATGTTGTGCAGAACGAAAGAAAAGGTAAAAGTACTTAGCTGATTGTAATTCGAAAGTGGCAATTCCGGAAGTGGCTAGCATCAAATCCAGAAATGCCAGAGGAAATCAATAAACTGTGGACCATCCACCGGAAAACTGATATCAACTAAAAGCTCACAATCGCTATCGAAAAGATCCTGCACACTTGAACAAACAAAACAAAACGGACCTCGGGGAACATAGGGGGATATTATCTCAAAAATGAAAAAGAAGGATAAAGATGAAATCGAAGAAGATAAAAGAGTAATCATTCATCACAATAAAGCATGATCACCGACAGAGACAAACATAATCTTAAAAAAAACTAAATCAAAGACAAGAAATAACATAAAAGAGAGTCCTAATAGAATAAGGGATATCTAGGATGCCTCCTAGTAGCGCTTTTGGTTAATGTCGTTAGCTCGACACTGTTGAAGTCTATCCCGGATCAGGCCATGTGACTTTTCTGCCAGCCACTACCTCGTGTAAGCTCTGATTAGTAGTGTGGCCGCAGAAACAACACCTAACACATGGGGTTAAATTCCTTATAGCTTTCCAGACACGTTTAAACTTCCCCATGGTTGACTTCTTCGTCTTCTGAAGCTTCTGATGACATTCTTGTTGACGCTCCTTCCAATATTCTTCCATATCCCAACTACCAGCTAGAACTTCTTCACATCTACGACAACCGTCATCCTCAGAGAACAAGTCGGGTGACAACCCGTCAAATTCATCGACTTGTGTAACACCACATCCGAGAATATCGAGGAATTTAACAATCAAAGGCTTATCCTTGGGTTCACCGATATAGTGCTTGCACCTCTGACCATTGACTCGAAACGGTTTACCGCTATAACCGCGAAGTTCTAGAACGCCTCCAGGAATGATTTGGAGAATTTCGAAGGGACCGGACCAACGTGTCCTTAACTTCCCAGGGAACAAATGTAACCTTGAATTGTAAAGTAACACTTGCTCTCCAACTTGAAATTCTCTCTTCTTGATCTTTGCGTCATGAAGGAGTTTCATTTTGTCCTTACTGATCCTGGCGCTTTCGTAAGCCTGAAGCCTAAACTCGTCCAACTCATGCAACCGCCGCAGCCGATGTTTTCCACAAAGCTTGGGAATCGAAGTTAAGAAACTTTGTAGCCCAATAAGCTCGTGCTCTAACTCAACCGGCAAGTGGCACGATTTACCATAAACCATCCGATAGGGTGATGTACCCATGGGGGTCTTATAGGCGATTCGATATGCCCATAGTACATCATCCAACTTTAGACTCCGTCTTTTCTATGATCGTTCACCGTTTTCTCCAGGATCTTCTTCAAGCTCTGGTTGCTTCGCTCAACCTGACCACTCGTCATCGGATGATATGGTGTGCCAATTTTGTGACGAACACCATACTTTTCGAGGACTTTTTCCAAAGGTCGGTTGCAAAAGTGCGTCCCTTCATCACTAATCAGGGCACGTGGACATCCAAACCTCACAAAGATATTCTTCTTTAGAAAATTCATGACCGTTTTATGATCATTGCGAGGAGTGGCTATTGCCTCTACCCATTTCGATACATAGTCTACGCAGACTAAGATGTATTTATTCCCACAGGAAGATGGGAAGGGACCCATAAAGTCAATCCCCCATACATCAAAGACTTCGCATTCAAGAATGGGTTTCAATGGCATGTCAAACCGCCTTGTTAGAGTACCGGTTCTCTGGCACCTATCGCAAGCTTTACAGAAAGCTTCCGTATCCTTAAAGATCGTTGGCCGCAGAAACCGGATTGGAAGATCTTCGCAACCGTTTTCCAAGGACCAAAGTGACCACCCGTGGGTCCACTATGGCATTGCTCGATTATATCGCGTTGCTCGGATTCGGGAACACACCTCCTTAGCAAACCATCTTTACTGATTTTGAAGAGGTAAGGTTCATCCCAAACGAAAGATTTCATATCGAGAAGAACTTCTTCTTCTCTTGATAAGACATTTCGGATCGAGATAACGGGCATGAAGGTAGTTTACAATGGAAGAATACCATGGAACATCGGAGGACAACCGTCTATCAACATAATGTTTTCTAGAGGAAAGTAAAGATCTATATCATCGGGATCACCCTTTTCCTCACTTAACATCCTAGAAACATGATCCGCCACTACGTTCTCACCGCCCTTTTTATCTTTAATTTGAACATCAAACTCTTGGAGGGTCGTATCCAACGCAAGTAAGCGCGGTTTAGCCTCTTTTTTAGTCATTAGATACCGCAAAGCGGCGTGATCGTCCACACAATCACTTGAGCACCCTAACAAGTAACTACGAAACTTATCCATAGCGAATACTACGGCTAATAATTCCTTTTCGGTGGTCGTGTAGTTAACTTGAGAAGGATTTAGTGTGTGACCGGCGTAATAGATGGCCGGAACTTTCCATTAAGCTTTTGCCCTAAGACCGCACCAACCGCATAGTTTGATGCGTCACACATAAGCTCAAAGGGTAAGTTCCGGTCGGGCGATATAAGTATTGGAGCGAGAGATTAATCGACTCTTAAGCTCCTCGAACGCTTGCTTGCGCTATCATCAAAGTCAAACTCAACGTCTTCCTTAAGTAAGGTAGAAAGGGGCTTGGCGATCTTTGAAAAGTCCTGAATGAATCTCCTATAGAAGCCGGCATGTCCGAGAAAACCTCTGACTTCACGAACATTCTTAGGATAACTCATCTTCTCGATGGCTTCCACCTTAGCCCTATCTACCTCAATACCTTTGGATGACACTTTGTGGCCAAGAACTATTCCTTCATCTACCATAAAATGGCATTTCTCCCAATTGAGTACTAAGTTCTTTTCCACACATCTAGATAACACCTGATCAAGATTAGCGAGGCAATCATCGAAGGATTGACCAAAGACCGAAAAATCGTCCATGAAAATCTCCATACACTTTTCAACTAGCCCGTCAAAGATAGCCATCATACACCTTTGAAAGGTGGCTGGGGCATTACAGAGACCAAATGGCATCCGCCTATAAGCGAATGTACCATACGGGCAGGTGAAAGTGGTCTTCTCTTGGTCAATAAGATCGATGGGTATCTGGAAGTACCCTGAATATCCATCCAGGAAACAAGAGAATGCGTGCCCCGCCGTACGCTCAAGCATCCGGTCAATGAAGGGAAGGGGGAAATGATCTTTCATTGTGACCTCATTGAGTTTTCTATAGTCAATACAGACTCTATAGCCTGTAACGAGCCTCAATGCTATCTCTTCTCCCTTCTCATTCTTCTCAATAGTAATTCCACCTTTTTTGGGAACTACCCGAGTCGGGGACACCCACTCGCTATCCACAATGGCGTAAATGATACCCATATCTAGAAGCTTAATGATCTCCTTCTTGACTACTTCTTGCATGTGAGGGTTAAGCCTCCTTTGGGGCTGTCTTACACATTTGGCACCCTCACTAGTCTTGATCTTGTGCATGCAAATGTCAGGAGATATTCCTCGGATATCTCCCACCTGCCATCCAAAGGCTTTTTCGTTGTTTCGCAAGACGTTTAACAGTTTCGGCTCTTCTATTCGAGACAAAGCTTTGCGTATATGATCAAGGGAAGCTTGTCACCTTCGCGTAGGAACACATACTTAAGATGTTTAGGCAACGGCTTCAGAACTAGATCTCGCGGGGGATCCTCTAAACTCGATTTAAGCCCTCCACTTTTCAACTCAACATCGCTGAGCTTACTTAGTGGCTCCACTGCTAAAGCTTCTTCTCTTAATAGCTCATCCTCAAAGTCAGCTGCTAATTGATCCAGATTAACCACACCATGACTATTCAGATTATCGATCAATCGCTCATATTCCGCTTCCACAGCCTTGACTTGCTCGTCCATACAGTCATTGAAGTCATTAAATGACTCCTCACTGGAAAAGCCGGTTGGAGAACTAGAGGGTACTTGAATGGACTTAGAGACACTATAGCTCACCTCCTGGTCACCCACTCGAATAGTTACTCGCCCACCATCACAATCGATGAGGGCCCTAGCTGTAGATAGGAAAGGTCTTCCAAGAATCAGGGGAACATCCTCACCTTTCTCCATATCTAAGACGTACCAGTCAACTGGGAAGGTAAACCTATCAATTTGAACTAATACGTCTTTCAGGATCCCTGAAGCTTTCTTGGAAGATCTATCGGCGAACTGAAGGTTCATGGTGGTGGGTTCTATAAGATCTTGTAAACCAAGCCGATTGCATACAGACATTGGCATAAGGCTTATAGAGGCACCTAGGTCACATAAAGAATTTGGGAAGACTAGGCCTCCCATCTGCAATGTGAGCACAAATTTGCCTGGGTCACCCCTCTTGATTGGTAAGCCTTGATAATTGACCATTGAGCAGTCCTCACCAGTTGCTCGATCCATTTCTGCTAACTTCTTTTTAGAAGAAATAACATCCTTGATGAACTTAGTATACTTAGGCATTTCAACCAAAACTTCTGAGAGTGGAAGATTAACCTGAGTATTTTTCAGCAAATTAAGCACCTTTCCGTACTTCTTATCTTCATGCAAGGGAATGTTGCTTTTTCTATGTGGAAATGGAAGCTTTTTAAGGTCACTCTCGAAAAGACTTTCTTTGAGGATGCACTTACGGCCTTGTCTTCCGGATCTTTCCACCTTACCACTTTTTCGTACTTCTTATTGGTCGGGGATCACCACCCGACTCTCAACCGAATCTTCTTTCCTCGGGGTTCGGCCACACCGAGGTGTTTCAACTCTTTCATTTCTCGGGGGTTCGGCCACCCGAGTATGCTCTTGCGGGACGGGGGATAATGGGTGCTCAACTTCCCCTCCCCGCACCATAATGGGCGGGGAGGGGCTAGTGGTTTCCCGGAAGCCGGGGGACCACTCACCGAGTGCCACTTCTCAAATTCATCGCACTGGCCTCCTCTTTACCGTATTGCATTGTTGGCACGAGGTCAGTGCATTGGTTGTTGCTTATATCGGCCTGAGCAACCTGACCGCCTTTTGGATTCTTTTCCGTAAAGCTAGGTAGCTGCCCTGATGGTCTGGAAGCTAACTGCTCAGCCAGCTGCCCGATTTGCCTCTCAAGACTTTTCATTGTCCTGCTTTGCTCCTCCCGAAATGAATTCCATTCGGCTTTTATATCATCTGAGTGGGAGGGGCCTTGAGAGTTTTGGAAGTTCTGGGGAGATGGCTGGCTAGGCCGACTTTGAAACTGAGAACTAGAATTGGCGGCCCAATTCTGATTGAACCTTTGCTGTGGATTCGAAAAATTGGAATTCTGGTTCTGATTTAACCCAGGGTTTCTGTTGAAGTTTGGATTCTGATTAAAGCTCGGATTGAAATTTGGATTTGAATTAAAGCTCGGATTCTGGCCGAAGCCCTGGTTTGGAAAATTATTCTGGCCAGAGAATTGGTTATTGAACCTCTGATTAGACTGGCCAGAGAAAGCATTAATTTCAGCATTCTGCCCAATCATGGGACAGAAGCGAGCAGTGTGCCCCGGATCTTCACATACTTGGCATGTTATTGGATTATATTGTCCATTATTATGAACAGCATTGACTTGATGAGCAGAAGGGGACTGAAATTGACATTGGCCAAACATGTGACCAGTCTGATAGCAATTTTCGCAATACAGAACCTGAGGGTTCTGCGGAAACGACGGAGTCTGATTAATCGGGTTTGGAACTTGAGGACTTGCCATCTGCTTTTGTAGCATGGCTATCAGACTTTGAACATTGACTTCCTCCACCTTGGGAGGAGGAGGCGCTTGTATGGCCTGATAGGATGGGGCATAGTTGTATTTGGCAATGTCTTCAAACAAGTGCCCATCCTTCATCAGGTGTCTTTTTGAGGAAAGCCCCACCAGAAGAGCTGTTGACCATGCCTTTAGTAAGCTCGGTCAGTCCACTGAAGAAAGTGTTGACTTGCCTTTCCTTAGGCAAGCCATGGTGGGGGCATTTTCTTAAAAGAGATTTGAACCTCTTCCAACATTCGAAGAATGATTCATTCTCCTTCCGGCGAAGGTAAAGATCTCATTCGGACACTTTGGGCGGTCTTCGAAGGTGGGAAGTATCGACTTAAGAACTCTTGTTCGAGTTCGCCTGTGTTGTGATAGATTCAGAGGGGAGAGAGGTGTACCACTCCTTAGCCTCTCCCTTTAAGGAAAACGGGAATAGTTTTAACTTCACCGCATCTTCACTTACTCCCTGGATGCGAGTGGTATCGCATATCTCCAGAAATGTATGTAAATGAGTATGCGGGTTCTCAGATTGGTACCCGTGAAAGATCG
Source organism: Gentiana straminea (assembly GCA_036785695.1). Classification (NCBI taxonomy): domain Eukaryota; kingdom Viridiplantae; phylum Streptophyta; class Magnoliopsida; order Gentianales; family Gentianaceae; genus Gentiana; species Gentiana straminea. The sequence goes on from JAVUPR010000207.1 coordinate 7,312,446, forward strand.
ATGCATGCTGCATCATTTGGATGAGTCCCGGCTTAAGCTCAAAATTCTGAGCAGCAATGGCAGGGATAACAATCGCAGGGTTGACTTTGACTGTGCCAGGCATGGCGTAGTCTGCCAACGTTCGTTGATTGTTAGCAGCCATTACTACAAAATCAGTGATTTCCTCAGCTAACCGTTCCTCGAGGTCTTGCTCGGCTCTGTCTTCCAAAACCGCAGAACGGAGAATCCGCCTGTTTGGCCGAACTATGCTTTGCTCGGGGTCGGGGGTGTATATCAACGGTCCCTTATGACTCCGGGTTTGCATAAACCGGACCAAAAACAAGTTTAAGAAATCTAAAACTAAGAAAGTAAAAGCCTAAACTAAAATTAAAAGCCTAAAGAAAGGAATGGGAAAAAAAAAGAAAGGAAACAGGACCAGACGGACGTCCAAGAGTTTGGACGGGCGTCCGGATGAAATTGAGATCGGACGGGCGTTTAGTGGTCCAAACGCTCGTCTGAAAAACAGAATACTTGGACGGGCGTTCAAATCTTATGGACGCTCGTCTAAGTGAATAAAAGTGGTTCAGGAACGAAGACTTTCCAGTAAACGGGCGGCCAATTTTCAGACGTCCGTTTAGAAACGAGAAAACAAGAACAGAAAAGAAAAAATTTGCAGAAAAGAACAGATAAAAGAAGAGATGAGAAAAGAACTAATCACAAGAGAACCTTAAACCCTAAGCTAAAACCCTGATTAACTGATTACCTAAATGTTTATCAACTAAAAACGGGAATTTAAAACGAAATAAAACAGGAAAAACAAACAGAAAAACAGAAAACAAAAACTAGACAACCGTCCGGTTCCCCGGCAACGGTGCCAAAAACTTGTCACGGATTTTATTAATACAAAATAAACAAGTAATAAAACCGGTTAACATCAAGTGCAAGGATCGTAGTACAGAGGCTAATGCCGGGTCGATCTTACGGGGAACTAGACAGTTGTAAATCCTAGTTGTTGTTTTAACTAACTATGTCACGAACTACACTAAACAGTGAATTAATCTAAACAAAGATTGCGTAAAATAAAACTAGACGAGAGGAGATTATCCAATGCGGGAAAATACGGGTAACGGACTTATTAACTAAACTAAACTAATTGCAAAAAGGAAATTAACTAAGCAAAGCAAGACTCAAGTTGCAAGGATTTAAAATCAAATTATAAAAGGCAAACGAGGATTGATCCACCTATCAACATGTATTGATCTCCTATCTCGATTATATGTGGTATTTATCTAGGTTGTGATTCACCTTACCTAAACATGAACCCTAATTCCTTAGGTGATTCGTCTATTAACCTAGTATCTTCCAATGCTAGATTAACGCGTTTTAATGTCAAAGGTGTCAACTTTTACGTTTAAATCTAGTGATTAGACTTACTAACTTCCGTTATTATAAATCTAAGGACTATTCTTATCTATGGTGATCTAAAGGTTTATCATGACTTCCATCAAACATAAACACATATCATACATGCAAATCTTCCGATATAAACGCAATTAAACGAGATATAACATAAATAAGAAACAACCTTAAATAAATAACTCACAGTATAATCGAAATACAGAAATCAATCCAAGTTGATGGCTTCACAATTCTCGTTTGATTGAAGCTTTAGCTCCTGGACATCCTCAGCAACACAGTTTTGCAGAAAAAGAACATAAAAACTGCTCTAAACTAATCTAATTTAAAGTTGCATAAAAGTGAAAGAAAAAGAAGTAAAAACGCAGCCTTAGCCGCCTCTAGGGTTTAGGGTTTGTATGATGTCGAATTCTTGTCCTTAGGGTTGAGAAACAGCCGCTTATTTATAGATTTCGAAGTCGGTTTCACTAAGTCGGCCGACGGACGCTCGTCCGCTCTCGTGAACGCCCGTCCAGATAACCCTAGACTGCTTCAGACGCCCGTTCAGACGGCGTCCAAACTCTCTGTATCAAAATCGCTCCTCAGGACGCCCGTCTGCTTCATCAAACGCCCGTTCACTCTGGACGGAGTATGGACGCTCGTTCAACATGACTTGAAGGTGATTTCTTCATATTTATCTCTTTTTCTTCACTCCACTTGATCATTAGCTCTTCCTTCAATCACTTAGCTCGAATTTTAATCTCTTTCAATCATCTTTTGCGCCTTATAATAAACATACCTATAACACATGGAAAACATCGCAAACTGTAATAAAGTCCATATAATCATAATTTCACCATAAAACCACATAATTATATCAATATTGCGATTAAGTCTTTAAAAACATCGTTTGCTCAATATTTCAATATAAGACCTATTTATTGTGCAAATTATACAATTAAGAGGGAAAATATCATAAAATATACTCTTGAAAACCATAGAATTTCACCCTTAACAAGCACCACCGAATTGGTATAAGAGCTTAGGCTTTCCCCAATGCTTTCCATGGCCGGTGACAACGCGGTAGGAAGTTGAGTTACCAGCGAATAACGAGATTTGAGGGCCCTTAGGGACATTATCACTTCGTTGGACTAGAAGTTCGAGGGTTTTTATGCTTCAAATGCATAACACCATCAAGGAGCTCAAGCAAGATCATGACTTGAAGGACACATTGACCAAGTTGCTGCGAGACTTACCTCACACTTCAGTGGCCACTTTAGGTGGACCATATGTTCATCGACAGACCAGAGAGAAGTCACACCAAACCACTCGGGCATTTCTATGGGAAGACACGATCAAACTACCCAGGGCTCAAACTAAAGATTCTTAGATAGACCCTGACGTTTTTGAATGACAATATCAGAATGGGGAACGCACTAGCTGTTACAATATATGTGCTGAAGGAAGTGCTGAGTGAAAATCAGTTGAACTCTGAAGACTCAGCTGATCACATGAAGACTTAACAGCCTCCTGAGTTAGTCAGCAGACCAACCATTGGTAGAAAATGTTTATTTAGTTAGATTCTGTTATAACCGTCTGTAACTTACTTTTAACTGATTCATAAGGTGTATGAAGTTACAAATACCCCATTATCAGTAGCATTGTAACTTAACGTTTGATTATTCTCTGAATAAAGTTCATACTGTTGGTAAGGTCTTACTGACTCTTTTACAAGTGAGTTAAATACATCGGAATTAATACTTTAAAGCCTTTTTTATGTTCATAATATCAGTTATTAAGTTTTTTTGAAATATGCTGTGTGAACTACAATTTACTGGTGTAAACTTAGTTTGTGTTATGCTAGATAATGATATAATGTAAACAATCACAAACACAAATGTAAAATACTGTAAGTAAATGCGTAATGTAAAGAACACAAAGTTTATAGTGGTTCCATGTGGTGTAATCATGTCAGTCCACTATTCTCCTGGGATGTTAGAGGAAATTCACTAAGTTTTCGCGCTAACGTTACAAGACACAAAGTAAATAACGATTGTCCTTGACTATTCCCTAGCTTCACAATCTTCGAGCCTTAGTCCTTGACAGGTTGAAATGCTATGTCACTAAGTTAGCTGCACTTGTCCTTGAAGGGTATGATTGCCTCTTCACTAGCTTCACCACAAACACAATCTTCCTGACTGCACCTCAACTATCCTTCACACCACCTTGGTGTTTCACAGTCTAACCTTTCATTAAATCAAAGTTGAGACTTGAATCAAGTAAGCGATTCAACTTGTGTGTGAGCTTCTTTCTCTTGATGTATATGATTAGCACAATAAGCTCTGTTTCTTCAAGTATGGTAATCTTTGAATGTTTTTTGATTGTGCTTGAATACTTGAAGTTTTCTTGATATTGCGATATGAACTTAGCAGGAGTTCTTAAGTTTGTTTTCCTTAATTCTTAATCTTTTTAGAACGTTTGCTTATTCTGAACTCCGCACTTCACCCACACTTTTTTTGAGTGATAAGTGCTCTATTTATAGGGCTTTTTCCAACGTTTGAATTTGAGTCTTCATAGCCGTTGGTGGTACTGCTTAGTACATGTCAGATGTTAGAGTCCTTTCTGACAGTGACCAATATTCAAACAATTAGAGTGCTTGATCTCCAACTTCGTGATTAATTGGATGATTGCTTTAGTTTTAGTAGAAACTGAGTTTTTTGAGTTTTCAGTTTCCAACTGACTTGGAGCATTAACTACGTTTTTACTCTTGTTCAGAAACTGAGTACTCATAGTTCATCATCTGATCCTATATTTGTGAGATCAGAGTACACCATATTCATCTCATTAAAATAACTAAGTTAACATTGTCCTTATATAACTTAGATCTTCAATACAAGATCTATAAAGTCAGTTCAGGCCATCACAGACTTACCTGAAGTCTAATATTATAGCTTCGGCTTTATTCTTCATAAACTGAGTTTGAACCCTCAGTTCTTCAGTCTTCAAAATTGAGTCTGTCCCCTCAGCCTTATTAACTGAGTTTGTGACCTCAGCCTTGAATGAGTTTGATCCGTCATTGAACCATCCTTGATTCAGTTTTAGCTTAAGTCCTTGATCGCATGTAAGTCGCTTATACTAGAAAGAGTAAAAGGTCAATCGTAATATAGCAAGGGCGAGTCAAGGTCGATCCCACAGACAAACTGATGAAGCACTTTCCTATCCCATGACATGTCATTCTCCAGAAAGATAGTGTGGACACCCATAGAATTTCTTCGCCAAACCACCCCAAAAAAATCCACAATCATCTGCAGCCGCTCCAAGTCATGGATATTAGAAGAGGAAGTGTACTCATACGGGCCCACAGGTGCGGGTCGGACCCCAAAATAATGATTGATTCGCTCAATGGTGAAGTCAACCTTAACTCCATGGATCATAGCAAAAGTGGATCCCGTATTATGCGCCACGTATGCGTAAAATTCCCTAGAATTAAACCTACATGGCACCTCAGCCATGTCCAAGCGATCGTGGTTCTTCAAAATTCATGGAAAAATCATGCCACTATCCTCCAAATCAACCCCCCCGTTCACGGTCAACTGGCCAACCGTTCCAATGACCTCAGAACGGCTCGTAAATTTCCAACCAAGCAAATTGCTCAACCCGTTTATCAAGGGGTTGGCATCACCGAACATGGTGTGTTGACCGCTTGGACGACGAGTGGTTCTGCTGCGTTTTGGAGCCATGGAAACTGATTTACAGATGCTGAGGAAAAACTGTTTTTAGACAGAAAAAGTACCCCTGATTAATCGGTAGAGCCTAGAGGGGCACGATTAATCGGACCTGATTTTTCTAAATTCTTTCTAGAACTCTATTGGAGACAGATGGAAAAGTTGAATAGAAACTGCGACAATGGTGCTGCAACACAGACCAACAGCAGCAATGGGAAACAGTGTAAAACTGATGATTTTGTAGTGGATATGGTAGTGGGAATGGCTAATTATGGTGGTGATGGCCGAAAATAATGAAGAAGAATGAGAAGATGGAGATAGTTGTGATGAAGATGGAGAAGAGTGGTGGTGGTGGTATGCTTAAATAGGGAAATGAGAGTGAAGGTGGAGGGTTTAGTGGTGAGTAATGGTGGGAGTAATGGGTTGATTGGATTGAGGGTTGATTGAGGTGTGAGGTTTATGGGGAAGGATGAGATTGAGGGGAAAAATGAGGAAGGGGCGGCTGGTCAACCTGGCTGCTGACTTGATGCAGCGTGTGGGTGTCACATGCTATTGAAGGATCCCAGATCGAATTCTACCATCTGAAACCGGTCAAACTGAGTTTGATTAATCGGGGGGATAGCCCGATTAATCGGTGCTATCTTATTTCTCTAGATTTTATATAGTCATGTTCCTCATGCCTTTCACTCACTTTCTGTTCACTCACGACTTTTCAGTAACCAATCCTTTCCTCTTTCTTGTGTCTATCTCCGACTCAATCCTAACCTACTTCACTAGATCCAACAACGAGTAAAAAAACCTTCCCACCATGCATCGGTTTATGGCCGTTTGATGCGGTAGTATGAAAAAAAACTCGTCACTTTCTCTAGCTACTTTTATTCAAATCGATCTATCTAAGGGTAAGAAGTAGTTCTTAGTTTAAAGTTGTCAGCTCGAATTTCCTTCTAACTCCTATTTAGTCAGACTTTCAGACCTTAACTTGGCAGTGATTCTTATTCTCCTTATCTTGAAGCAAGATCCATAAAAATTCATGCTCATTCACTTCTACCACAGAATCCTTATCTTACTCGTCCTCAACACACATTTTCTCCACATCTCCGTCCCTAGTCTTCGGTCTTAAAACTCGGCATGGAGAAATAGTGTGGATATTACAACTAGAACCGGAATCACACAATTCTAATCCTATGGATTCCCCATCAATTGATAGGAGTAGCCTAAAACTACCAAGGTCACCTAACTTAGCAATTTCGTCAGAGTCGGGATAGTCCTCAGGCTCTGAGAGACATAGTTAATGTTTTTCTCGAGGTCAGACTCATCAGAAGAAATATCAATTATCGGAATTGGGCATATACCTCTTCTGAAATCTTCATACTCGTCTAGGCTAGTTTCCATGCTCTTCCTGGTTTTATCTTCCTCCTCCGCTTTTATTCTCTTTTTATCCTTTTCTTACTCTTGCCTTATTTTTGAGTCAAGATACATAAAAATTAGTGCAATGTTTAAAATGAGACCTCGATTTGTAGCCATCGTGCTTGGTTTGTACCAACTGTAGAAAGCTTAACTACATCGAAATCAGAAGTTTTCTACACGTCCTGTAAGAGAAACTAAAGAAAACAAAAACACGGTTAGAAAACTTCCGCTTTAGTTGGGTTCAAACCCAACTGATGCGGACCTACTAACTAAAAACAAACATGGGAACTTAGACTCACAGGGATGATCAGAGTTTGAATTTCTGGAACTCGATTTATCGTGGTGACACCGTGCTGAATCGGGTCCAAATTTTCTCCTTCCGATCTGAAAATATTACGGGAAAATGCAGAACGACTCAAGACTATTAAAAATTAAATAAAGAAAACCAGAAAGTTCTTAATTAGATTTAAATGAATTTATTAATAAAATTGGCCATTGTCCCCGGCAACAACACCAAAAACTTGATCGCGTGTAAGTCGCTTATACTACCAAGAGTACTTGGTCAATGTTAGTATAGCAAGGGCATGTCAAGGTCGATCCCACGGAGACAATGCAACTTTAGAAATAAACGCATCTAATATAATTAAGAACACACAGATGGTCTATGACCAACAAGAGTGGAAACAAACGGTATTCCTCCCTTCCGAACATATCTCACAGCTTGGTGTAATTAATCATCATGTTTACGTCCCCCAGTAATTCTCCGAATCAATCAGAAGATGTTTTATATTTAGTTTTAGCAACGGGTGCGGTCTTCTAACCTTGTCTACTTCCATTGAACGGACATTAGACGTCTATGTGCACTTAACCTCCTTCACTGGTTGTATTAACTCACACGCAATAAGTACTAGAAAGTGCCGGCTCAAGACCGAGAACCTTCCTAAACAGCTATCATGGATTGACTAGCACGTTCCTAGATATCGATCTAGACTATGTCCTAACTAATACTTCAATTTATCTTCCTTCATGTTAATTTACGATGACATACAATTAAGTGATCAGGTTAAAAAACATGTAAATTAGATTTGTCGATCAATGTAGCTGACGCCGAATCTCCAGATTAAGGGGATCTAAATCCGGCTTGATTAATTGGTATAGACCGCCAATTAATAGGGTGTGGTGGTTCTTAATTCTGGAATTAAATCACTTCGTTCGACTAATTCTCGTAAATTACGGGGTCATTAAATGTTCAGATTAAATACAAAACATGAAAACAAGTAAGTTTACCATAACTAGGATACAAATGAACGTTCAAAGCTTCATACCCCGATAATGGAGATCTAGCTTGATCCACTCAAGCTAGAGATGTCTTGAAATAAGGGAAACCGGGAGCGAAATAACAAAGCAAAACTATAAACTTTTATTTCATGAATAATAGTAAATAATTCTTGGGTACATATTTACAAGAGACTAATAAATGCTTTATATAGGCACAATGGCCGACTTATGACTCCTAAAAAACCCTAACCGACTTAGTGGACACGGTAGGCTCAGTTTTCTTTTCCTTTAAGGACTCGATTAGTCGGTGGTGGGGTCCGACTAATCAGACCGAATTTCTTGCTCTTTTTCCGCCAGATCTCTTCTTGGAATTTCTCAACTCGGGCCAATGACTTCTTTTCGGTCCAGATCCAATCTGCATTGCTCCGGATCACGATACATCTAAAAAGCATGCAAAACAGAATAGAACAATACCAAATCTTCGGGGTAATTACGTAAATGCAGAATTGTTAACCCAGGAACACGCACTACGCATTTAATATGTATTTCGCATAATATTTTCAGACTATCCTTCCTCTGTTGAGCATAATTTGGGTAAAGAAAAGTTTGATTTATAGTACTATTTAGAGTGTTATCAATCCCAGACTCTACTAAAACCTATCTATTATAGTGCTTGTCTAATATAACCTATACAATAATCAGACTCTAATAAATCTTATACATTCAGTTTTCTTGATATCTTTTTCTTTGCACTATAACAACTAGTTATGGCACTTCACCAATAGGGTTTAAGCAAACAAAAAATAAATAGATGAATCATCGTCAAAACTAAATTTTATTTCTAATAATTTTCCCCTTTTGATGATGCCAATACCCTCATTAAAGAAATGCAAAAAGATAAAGACAAAATAAAAACAAACAACCAAACACATGAAAACTGATCTTTATTCATTTCAGAATTGGATTATATTGATCGATAAAATACAACATTAGTAATGAAAAACCGATTCTAAGTCTTTTCTAAATTTGCTGACTTATTATCAATATCAGTTTTGATCTTTTCTTTAGTTTTCTATTTTGCCAACTCCACAACTAACTTGTCAAAGGCTTCAGCTGATTCTCTTATTGGCTTAAAAACTTGCATAAAATCTAAATTGTTGATGTTTGTCTAGATTTGCCATGAAGTAGCGATTGGTGTATTCAGAACAGTGAATCTCATCAGTTGTGAGTTTCTCAATAACTTGTTTAGCTGGTGCTAACTCAACTTCATTCGCGTGTCTTTAGTTTCTTTCAAAGTTCCATGATGATGCCGGTTCACGTCTGTGTATAAATCTGGGCCGTATTGAGTGACAATCGATTCAAGACCAAAACCCAAGAATAGATGTGTAGGGGGTTGTTTTGTGTATTTTTAGACTGAGCTCAAGTTATTTCTCTTGAGTTGCCTACGTATCCAATGACTGTATTGGAATCAAGTCTTTTGTAGTTTCTTAGGGTTTATCTTTATAGGGGACAATTTATCCCTTTCCTTGTCCTGCAAGGAATTGTATTATTATGATTAATATTATTATTATTATTTCCCAAATGATAAATATATTTGAATCCCTACAATTTAGGGATAATTATGGACATGTTTAAATGTCACGATTAGAGTTTTATAACCCAAGATTCTTTCATTATTTATCTTTATCTATCCATCATGTGGAATAACAGCCGGGGTAGCTCTATATGTCCTACGCCGAGCCTTCAAGGCCATTATGGCCGAGTTGGGCAGCTCCCCTTCGCCAGACCTTGGCCGACCTTCGTACGTTGGAGGAGGAGTTTCTTCCGATCTCCCACCTAGGGCCAGGGACCTACCTTTGAGTATGTCCTTGGGGCTCTTGGCCCTTAAGGCCCGAGCTTTAGAGGCCAGTAATTTATTATATGACTTAAGAGAATGACACGTAGAGTAGTTTGGGTCGGCTATCATCAGAAGCCCCCCAGATCTGACCACGCTCTTAGCCGGTCATATCTGCGCCGATCCTATTCGGCTGTTCTTATCCGAACTCATGTTTTGAAATTACTAGCCACCAGGTGGCAGCCTATTCACTCTGATATCATTACTTTTCTGGGAATCGAGGCATTTTTCCCTCTTTCCCATAACTGACGTCGTTCCACGTCTAGGGGGGATTATAACCCTTGTCTCATCAAAGCCTCTCCCACTTCTTCTTCTCTTACTATTAAAATCAAGATTTGGAGCATTTATTCAAGACTCTTCTGCACTTTACAAGTAAGATTTTCTTTTCTTCTCTTTCTGAGTTTGTCTTCTCCTCTGCTTTTTCTTTCTGGTTAATGAGGGTCAAACCTGCAACCAGTAGCTCAATCGAAAGGGAATTTGGACCCCATTTGAATCTGAAGGAGAACTTTCTCAATCTAGGGTCCAATTAGAAAACCCTACTTTTAATCCTGTTGTAGATCGTAGTAGATTTGAATAGTTTGGGGTAGATTCCCATCCTATTAGCCCATCTAGGCCTCACTCCCATTTCTGGTTCACTTCTTTAAATCAGAGTCTTAGAGCACACATGACTGCTAGAACAACCATAGGTTGTTTTGGGGTGAACTCTAAACTCAAACAAAACGATCTCTTACAGATCTGTTACCAATAAAACATTGACCTAGACCAGTATTCTCCCCGTCTTCCTAGGGGTTTGTGTTAGGAACATTTTGTTATGTTTTGATGATGGCCATACTAGCTGTTATAGCAAGCCTGAAATAAGTTAGAATTCTCTATATAAGTCTTTACTTAGAGTCTGAGATGTTGTATAAATTGAGTCAGACAAGTATTGTACTAGTTGGTAGGACGGCAAAGTAAAAACAGATTTCCGGCAGAGTGAAGCCAGCCAAGTACCCGTAGAGAAGTAATGAAGACATTATGGTCTGACTTATAACCAAGGAAGTCTGTGATGACCTTGGATAAGTCTAAGTTATGTTTCAAGTAATGATACTTAGTGTTTAAATATGGTGTACACTGATCTCACACAAATCAAGGATCAGTGAAGTACAAGGATTCTCCTTGAACTGAAAGAATGAAGGAAACAGAGAATCGGCAAAGTAAACAGACTTTTGGCTAAGTGAAGACAAAGCAGTGAAGGAAGATCTAAGCGGCAAAGTCAGAAGGATCACTTGACCGTTCAAAGAACGGCTAAGTAAACTTTACTTAATCAGATTTCGAAATATGATGAAGATACAGAGGATCAAGCATTAAATGCACAATCAATAGAGGATCAATCAAGAACGGATTTTCTGATAAACGTTTGAAGAAAAAGCCGATTACTGAAATCAAGGAGAATATAATTAAGGGGGAATCAAGAATAAAATCAAGGATTATTCCCTTCATCAATATAGCCAACGGATGGAAATTCAAATCAAGGATAATCAAGGCTATAAATAGAAGGCATTGACAGAAAAAGTGATATAAGGAAGAACGATCATAAATCTGAGCAAAAACTCGGTCAAAGTGAAAAGCCTTCTATCTGTGCGAAAAAGAAATATCTAGTGATCAACTCAAAACTGAGAGCTACATTTCAAACATCAAGCATTGAGATTGATCAACAAGTTTGTGAATCCAATTCACATCAATCAAGAAATTGAATCAGAGCCATCTGAGAAGGAGTTGTGTTTGTGATAGCTGCTGAAGGATTTGATCCCAAAGAGCAGTGAAAGAGACTGAGTCACTGAAGCTGTTGCAGTCAAGGAGTGATAGTCTTGTAGATTGTGAAGCTTGTGTAGTCAAGGACAATCAGGCTATTGTATCTGTGAAAACAATAGTGAATTCCTCAAATCATCACATGAGAAGAGTAGATTAAGGGATTACACCACCCTGAACCACTATATGCCTTGTGTCAATTTACTTTCAGCAATTTACCTTACTGCATTCATTTAATTACTTATATTATATCTTATATCTGTGATTGCCTAAACTACTTTGAAACAACATAGTAAGAAGGGACTTATCCGGTGCCCAAAAGCTTTTAAATACAAGAAATGTTTTTGAAACTCCACTATAGTCATTCACCCCCCTTTGACTATAGTTTTACCCTTCTCTAGGACCAACAATTGGTATCAGAGCAGTGTTCCTAGTATCAGAACCTATTCAGATCTAATTTCTGGTAACAAGGAGATCATATAATTTCAAAGTAGTTTTCAAACTTGTGCTTTCTACACATATACATATATATATATATATATATATATATATATATATATATATATATATATATATATATATATATATATATATATATATATATATGGATTCCTCAAACTTTATGTCAAAAGTACTGTTTTCAATGTTAATAATTTTGATGAATATAAAATAAGAATGTTATCTCATCTTGCAGCAACTCATGAGGAGATGCTGGATGTAATTAATGATGGCCCAATCATGATCATGACTGTGGTAGCCACAAGTACAGATCAAGGAAAAGAAGTGGACAAACCCAATAAAGATTGGACCAAGGATGACAGCATAAGAGCAAATATAGACTTTGTTGCAAAATATATGATTTTGAAGACCCCTGGATAGCAACATGTTCATGAGAATCAAAGATTGCAAAACAGCAAAGGAGATGTGGGACAAATTGGCACTGATAAATGAAGGATCTGAAGTAGTTAAAGAAAACAATTTATCTGTTGCAAAACAGAAATTTGAGAACTTCAAAATGAAGGCTGGTGAATTCTTTGATCAAATGGACAACGGATTCTCAAGCATCATCAGTGAACTGCAACAGCTTGGACACACATATCCTCAGAAAGAAGTGTGCTTGAAGATCTTAAGAGGCTTACCTGAAAGATGGAAGATCATCACATCAGGAATCAGAGGGACAACAAATCTTGCAAACACTGACACCCTGACTCTAATGTCCCAACTAAAGGCCTATGAATTTGAGTTGAACGGCGAAGACATTGTACCAGCAGAGGCACATAAGGCCAGTGCACTGGTTGCACCCCAACAAAGTCAAACAGTTGATGCAAACAGCAAAGAGACACAGGAGCTGAAGGAACAGGTAGCTTTATTAGTAAAACGTTTTGACAGGTTTAGCAAAAAGAAGATATTCAAAGGAGGATCATCATCAAACAAAAAGTCAAGCACAAGCAAAGACACCAAGAGAAAAGATGATGAATATAGATGCTTCAACTGTAATAAGAAAGGGCACTTCAAGGCTGATTGCCCTGAAGAAAAAGACAAACTTGAGGATAAGAAGAAGTACAAGACAACTGAAAAGAGAAAAAGCAAGAAGGCACTCAAAGCTCAATCTGGCGGTGAAAAGAATGAAGAATCATCTGAAAATGATTCTGATGATGAGGATGACAACACAGATAATGAAAAAGCCTATCTATGTCTTATGGCTAAAGAGTCAAATGAAACTGAGGTAATATCTAGTTCATGCTCATCATCTAACACTGCACAATCTTCTATTCTCCTCTTAGACTTTGCAAACCTAATCCAAAATCTGATGAGTAAATTTGAACAAATGGAGTTGAATCATGAAATTCTGGAGCAGGAGTGTGAGAATCTAAGAAAGGAAAATAAAAGAATAAAGAAAGAACTGGATAAAGCAAAAGCTCAACTAACTAGTAAGGAGACTCACTCAAATGATCAACAAGAGGTAGATGATCATAGATCTGGTGTTGACAGACCGGTTGAGAAAATCCCCTACCAGTCAAGACCACCACTGCACCTTTAAATGCACCAGCTTACAAACCCTCAAAAGGTTTGGATCCAGATATGGTCTTGGCTACAATAGTCAGGATGAGAATATAAACAATGGACAACACAATTCTGAATCTAGGACCAACAATGGACCAAAGTTTAGAAAAGGACAGTCCATAGCTTCAACCACTCATCCAGTGCCGGTGAAGTCAAAACACAGTGCAGTGAAACAGCAGACTAAACCATCAATCCAGTCAACCAAAAGCAAAGACTTTCTGAAAGGTAAAGGAAGACTTTATCCTTCAGAGGATGATTGGAATGTGGCACCTCTAAAATACAAGAAGAAACCATTTCATGCCATGCATCATGTGTTTAAGAAAAGCCAACCTAGGCATATTCCTAGACATATGAAGCAACATGAACACAGGTTTCCCAATGCATATTGGAAATTAAAAAGGGATGCAAATGCACCAAAAAGTAGAGAAAAGTATCAGAATACCTCTAGTAGAAACATTGGAAGGTATTCTTCCATGCCTTATACATATGAAGTTGATGATTTCAATTATCCAAAAAGATGATCCTTTGGATACACATTAGGAGTAGATGTCTGGTACACAGACAGTGGATGTTCTAGACACATGACAAGGAACAAGGGATGGCTCACTGACTTTAAAGCTTTTGATGGACCCAAAGTCACCTTTGGAGGCAAAGAAAACCCTAGCAAAATTAAGGGGGAAGGCACAATGCTCAAGAACAATTTGAAGAATCAAAATGTGACATATGTTAAGGGACTAAATTTCAATCTGCTAAGAATCTGTCAATTCTGTGACAAAGGCTACAATGTACACTTCAACAAGGAAGGATGCAAGGTGATTCACAGCCAAACCAACACAGTGGTTCTTGCAGGAAGAAGAGAAGACAACTTGTATGTGGTGGATTGGAGAACAGCTAAAGCAGAAACATGTTTACTTGTCAAAAATAAACAATCAACCAGCTAGATTTGGCATAGAAGATTAAATCACCTAAATTTCAAGACCATCAACACATTATCAAAGAACAAGTTAGTTGAAGGCCTTCCAGAGATCACATTCAAGAAGGAAAGTCTCCGTGACGCATGTCAGAAAGGAAAACAAATCAAAAGCTCCTTCAAGTCAAAGCCCTATCAATCAACAACAAGAATTCTACATCTTCTACACATGGATCTTTTTGGACCAGTCACACCAGTCAGTGTAAGTGGAAAGAAGTACACTTTAGTAGTGGTGGATGACTTCTCCAAATATACCTGGACTATATTCATGAACAAGAAAAAAGAGACTCTAAAAAAGCTACCAGATTTGCCGAGAAGAATTCAAAATGAAAAAGAACTGAAGATCATAAAGATCAGATCAGATAGAGGCACAAAGTTTCTAAATGAAATAATCAGAACCTATTGTGAAGAAAATGGAGTACTGCACCAACTATCAGCAGCAGGGACCCGACAACAAAATGGTGTAGCAGAAAGAAGAAACAGGACACTCAAAGAAGCAGTCAGAACAATGATTGCAGAAGCATGCTTACCAAAGAGATTTTAGGCTGAAGCAGCAAACACAGCATGCTATACACAGAACAGATCAATCATCAACAAACATCATTGAACAACTCCATATGAAATATGGAATGGAAGAAAACCTAACATTTCACATTTACATATGTTTGGATCTAAATGTTTTGTTTTGAACAGGAATGAGTTACACACCTTTGATGAAAAAGCTGATGAAGCAATCTTTATGGGATACTCAGACACCAGCAAAGAATTCAGAGTACATAACAAAAGAACATTGGTGATTGAAGAATCAATACATGTAGTCTTTGATGAACCAAACACAAATGGTGAAAGTCTTCAAGATCAAGAAGAAGAAGCAGCACAAAGGGAAGTGTATATGAATAAAACCGTACCAGCTACCATTCTGAATCACAATTTTGGAAATCAAGAGCCACAAGTCAATACAATAGAAGAAGCACCAGAACTTGAAGCTCATGCACAACCTGAAGGTGTAGAAGCACCAAGTGAAGAACAACTTCAACCTTACCTCAATTGGCTAAGAGATCATCCATAAGATCAAGTCATTGGAGACATTCACACAGGAGTTAGAACCAGAAGACAACTGGAGCATATGCTAACATGTTTTCTACCACAAGTGGAACCCAAGACAATAGATGATGCAATTCAAGATGCAGACTGGATTACAGACATGCAAGAGGAACTAAATGAATTTGAAAGAAATGAAGTCTGGGAACTTGTTGACAGACCAGACACAACCAACATCATTGGAACAAAATGGGTATTCAGAAACAAGATGGATGAGCAAGGTACAGTTGTCAGAATTAAAGCAAGGCTAGTTGTAAAAGGTTACTCTCAAGCAGAAGGAATAGATTATGATGAGACATTTGCACCAGTAGAAAGATTGGAAGCAATTAGACTCTTTCTAGCCTTTGCTGCACACAAAGACTTCAAAGTCTATCAAATGGATGTCAAGAGTGCATTTCTGAATGGACTTTTGGAAGAAGAAGTATATGTGGAACAACCTCATGGTTTTCAACTCAAAGGAAAAGAAGATAAAGTATACAAGCTCAAGAAGGATTTTTTTGGACTCAAACAGGCACCTAGAACTTGATGAAACACTATCACAATTTCGATCAAGAATGGATTCAACAAAGGAACTATAGATAAGACTCTGTTCAAATTAGAGGAAGGAACAAGTACATTGCTAGTACAAATCTATGTCGATGACATCATCCTTGGATCAGAGGATGAAAAGCTGTGTGAGAAATTTGCAAACCTAATGAAGAGAAAATTTCAGATGAGCATGATGGGAGAATTAAATTATTTTCTTGGCCTTTGATGGCCAAAATAGTGACAGTCCAACCTTAACCGGCAGAGTACCGGGTCGGATGCACTATAGTAGCGAGCAAGGTCGTATCCCACGAGGAATTTATCGAATACCAAGGTCGTTTTTGGACTTAGTTTAGGTCAACCAAGATATTTCAAGTTTAAGTACACTAAAACTAAATATAAACTAAAGATGCTAAAAAGAGAAAGAGACATAGCCAAACTATGATCCAATTGATTACTTTCACCCCTCCAATCGATTAGCTCGGGAATGGGATTAACCAACATACCAACCTCTACTTATACCGACTCATTCATGGGTGCAAACTCCTAAGCTAGTGTACGACGCCATACAACAATCGAACACCCTTTGCCCGGTTCAACAGTCCGCCTTTAAGAATTTAATTGACCGAAACAAGATTAACGCGCTAGAGTTGCCCGATTTCACAACCGATTGAACCTCACTCCCTAATCAATCTAAACAACTCAGTTGATTATAAAGAATGATCTTAAAACCCCTTTTCCCACACCCCTTCGCAACATACATTTATAAAAGTGGTGTGTGAGTTCATGAACTAGGTGATCAAGCTAATTCAAGCATTAAGAACAAGTTTTAAGACATGAATTCGTCAATATATATAACAACAATTAAATACTACCCATTCCCAATTTCATCAATTAGAGGGTGATTTCTTCAATTTTCACATAATTTGGCTATGAAAAGTTTAGCTACTCATAATTAAACTAAGAACAACAATCAAAGATAGAATTAAAGCCATAAATGAAAGAGAAACTAAAATTAATTACCAAAATCGTGGAGAATCGGAGTTTACATCAAGCTTTTTCAACACCCATGTCAATTGGTGGCAAAGAAGAACCAAAATCAGAAAATCCAAGAGTAGAGAATAAAATTTAGCTAAAATCTAAGCTAGATTGTGTTTAATTTAAGTAAAAGATGATGAAAGAGTGAATCTAGGGAAGAAGAATGGAAGAATTCGACCTAGAAAGGAAAAACACAAGATATGAAGGTGAAAAAGTGTGTGTAGAATCCCTAAAAAAATCTGTGCAACCCGTATTTATATCCTCCAAAATGTGCAGGAAAAGTCATTTTGGCGCGCCCCAAAGGCTTTGGCGCGCCCCAAAACTGCTTCAGTGACCTTGGTAACTCTCTGTTTCACTTTGGCGCGCCCCAACATCTTTGGCGTGCCCCAGACTTGTTCAGTGACTTAATGTGCATTCTGCTTCAAGTTTGGCGTGCCCCAACAGCTTTGGCGTGCGCCAAACTCCTCCAGGCTCCAATTTCTTCACTTTTCTCTATTTTCTTCTATCTCCAACCATTGGTTTCATTTTTATACGCTCCACGCCTTGTCTCCCGGGCTCACGAGCACCTAGATCCTGCGTCACAATATCTAACACAAACCGAGCATAATTCCACAAGATAGATAGGGCTCGAAAAGGGCCAAAAACATCGTAAAATGCCGAGGTTTTCCATCTATATGACGGTTTACCCCATGGTGGACATGTAATGCGATTTTGCCCTAAATAAGGTCTAAAACTACCTGGAATGAACCGAAAGTGCCGTAAAAGGGAGTTGAAACATGCACCGGAGCATAGTAAGGTTGACTCTCATCAACCACCCCCCACTTAGCGTTTGCTCGCCCTCGAGCAAAATGAGCGTTCTAAAAGAATCCAATGAGTCAACGTTACACGTATAGGTCAAGTCAATCACACATCAAAGACAACCGGGGAGTAAATGAGTAAATGCATACAACTTTACCCTACCTTATCGAGCAAACGGAATGTGAGTGTGTGAATAGCTTCTCCTACATTTACCACGGTATACCGGTTTGGATTATGGATGCTAGGTCAATACGTCTACACCAAAGGCTCATACTTCATAAGCATCTCCACTAATCGGGGCCAACCGAGGTTAAGTAAGGTCAAGTAGGACTTGCACGGTTGTAACGTTAGGCTAGGGACGGGGCTAACCGAAGGGAATTTCTGGGGAATAAACAACAAAGAGATAAAAACGAGCAAGCTTAATCACGGGGTGTGTCAATACAAAACGTAGCTAGCTCTCCCCTTCTCTAGCTCAAAATGAAACTCGAAACATGATCCAAGAAAATAGAATGCCATATCGCACTATGTCTCAAGTGTAACGAGGCAAAAGCATACAAGAATCATGTTTCTATATTAAGGATTCATCCCAAACACCAACATCATATAACAAATCAACAACACAAGTCTTAAAACGCTTGGCTTTCTTTGACTCAACCTTTATTTCACTTTTATTGGCTTTTATTGCAAGCTTTCTTTGATTGATTTCATTTTCTTTTGACTTTTCTCTCTTTTTTTTTTTTTTTTGTTTTTTTGACAAGAAACTTTTTGAATTTAGAAAGTTGCATTATACAATTTAAATAGGTTTGAGTCAAAGGCACAATATAAAAATGAGCTCATACCCTCCAAATCGTGAAATAGCTCGTAAAAACCAACTCCTCTATACATACGTACTCCTCCACCACCCCACACTTGTTTTAGCAAGTGTGCTCGAAATGAAAAGATTAAGCTTGACTCGTAGGGTGTCCAAGGGAACGTAGACCACAAATAAGGCATGGGGGTTGGGAAATTACGGGCTACAAACGAATGGCTAAGTGTCGGATGGGGGTCTAACCATCCTACCAAGGCTTAGAGGGGTTACTGTGGAATATGTCACGGGATGGCTATTTGGCTCTAGTTAGGTCAAAGAAATGCCATAACTATCGTCCCAAACTCTACCAAGGTCGGCCTTTCTATTTCATCTCGAAGTTAATGGTATGAGTTCTAGGTAGCCGAATTGTGCCTAAGTCTACCATAATCGGTCACTAATTACCGCGGTTCATGAAATCGAAGCTATACGTGCGTGAAAATCCCATTTCCAAGATAAGGTAGTAAGTCAAGTAGCATGTATTCAGACATTTACTAAACCGTTTACCCTATCAACGTGACGACTCAACACACGAATGTAACATCAAAACCTTGGAATTTTTTAGAAATTGCTCAAATTTACTCAAGAAGTGACCAAACACTAAGCATACAACACAATGGCTCAAAAAGAATAATGAAGTGCGTAACAATAGCTAAGCCTACCACCCCCCACTTTAAATGCAACATTGTCCTCAGTGTGTGAATGAAAAAGGAAAGAAGGCTTAGCTTAACCCGGCAGAAAGGCGCGAAATGGTGTATAAGACATATCCACGAAGATCCATCATCGAATATCTGAAGCAAGAGGGAAAACCAAGAAACGCATGCACGGGGAACAGCCACCGTGCCACAAGCAAGCAACAAATATCGAGATATAATCAAAAAGCTCAAAGTGACATACACTCGCATATGAAACCAACAGTACCATACTCGGATCATATGAGATGAAAAGATATTAAAAGCTAAAATAACCATCCATGCATAAAATAAAGGCCAAACCGGGCCAAAGTAATACCAATCCAAGTACAGAACAAAAAGAAGAATAGATAAAGAGTCAAGTGCCCTAAAGGGCTTACGTCTCCAAAAATAGTCAAAAGAAAGAGACTCAACACTAGTCTAAACATAAAATAGTTGTGCAAAACAATAAAGCTCTAGACCTAGTCCTGAGTCGGCTCATCTAGCAAGTGCTCTGAAGATGGATCTGTGGAAGACTCTGGAGCAGCAGAAACCTGTGTCGGAGCAACTCCTGAAACTGATTGACCCTCCTCAGCAGTCGCTGAACTGCATGTGCGTCAACCACCACATCTGTGCTACCTGTACCCTGTACTGATGTGCCTGCACCCTCCTCATCTCCCCCTGAAGAACTACCATCAGAAGACTCTGAAACCCCCTCAACACTCTCCTCTGAACTGGCACCACTAGCATCATCACCCTCACCGCCCTCACGAGCATCACCACCCCCTGAACCATCACCACTAGCATCATCACCCTCACCGCCCTCATGAGTGCCAGCCTCCCTAGCTCCCCTCTCAGTAAAACCAGCCCGCATGAGGAATGTATCCAGCTCTTCAGGATAGACAAAAGAGGCAGCAGGGTCACGGAGAAAAGCGTGGACAGAAGGGCCACCAGAAACTCGCAGGGCCTGTACAATAGCAGCAAGGACGACCCTCTGATCCTCCGCCCACTCCCTCTGTGCAGCGGCAGTAGTATAGATGTGTCTCTCAAAGGTGGAGAGAGTGGAGGTGGGTGGGGCAGAAGATCGGCTACGGGGTGGCCTAGGAGCCCTGGAGGAAGAAGGGGTGTCTGAGGGTGCACGGAGAGGACGTGCTAAGGTACTCTGTCTAACAATCCACCCCGACTTCTTCCCACTAGTCTCATCATCATCATAAACGCGGACTTGGACACCATGGGCAAGCTCACAGATGAGATGTGGAAAGATAATGCTCCTAGAACGGTCGTGACGGACATCCTTGAAAGACTCGTAAATAACCTTACCGACATTGATTGGAAGATTACTATGCAGGGCATTGACTAAGTCAAAGTCGGGAAGCTTGAGTTGGTGATGTTCTCACGAGGACGGAGACGGCTAAGGACAAAACGTGAAATGACTCTCGAATCAACCGGCCACTCCGGGGTACTAATGTAAAGCCGGACACCTGAGCTATTGAGGTTCTAAGGGACTTGTGGACAAAGGGCTAACCTACTTTCCTCTTGGTGATCCACCCCCCCAAGTCTCTTAGCCTCAAGGACGGTTTTGTAGTCGGCCTCCTCGGGTACTTCAGGGATAGAAAAGTGAGAGTTAATGACCTCAGGAGAGAAAGGGATATCAACACCTCGGACTATGACTACACCATTCTCAAGATCAACCACCGAGAAATTACCCCAAAACTCACGAACAATGGACATATTGGGTGGATTGACGGGTGCAGTCATGAGTTTGCCCCACTTACGGTCCCTAAGGTTCTGGACAAAGGCATTGTCGACCTTAGAAGTATCAATGGCTCGCTCAAGGGTGGCATTCTTTTTACGATAAACTTGCATATAATTCCGGTAAGCTTGAGTGGAGGTAAAACGCTGTTCTAAGGGGAGAGGGTCATCTGGAAGTTGAGGGCCTCGAGGAGGGTTAGAACGAGTGGCGGTAGGACTATGGATAGTGAGAGGGGCTTGTCCGGTTCGGGGCTTTTTCTGGGGATTGGCCTTGGCCTTAGCCGGAGCTTTAGCCTTGGCTTTGCCCTTGCCTTTACCGGAGGAAGAGGCTTCGGGTTGAGGACGCTTGGGTGCCATAAGCCTAAGTTTGAGATCAAAAACAACACCAAAACAGCCCCAAAAACAGAGAGTTTGAACCCCAAAACAACAGCACCACCACCACAATACCAAAACAACCACAATCCCACAACAAACCAAAATCAAATCATCAACACACCCCAGCCATCATCAATTCAATAACAAGGCCCAGCCACCGTCAGAAAGAGCAACACAAATCCAACCAAAAACGACCGGCCAGAAAAATTCAACACGACCACCAAGCACCACCAGAACAAACCAACACAAAATTGAACCCCAGCCACCATCACAAAACACCAAACAAAACAAGCAAAACAGAAAGCCCAAATTAGTTAAAGTCGAAAAGAAGTCGAAATTGTGACTCCCCAACCCTAAAATTCGAAATTGACAAAGGGATTGAGCCACACTTACCAGATTAGAGCAAGGACGCACTGTAGGAAAAATGCCATAATCAATTGCTGCAAATACGAGCAAAGACCGGCCGGAAAAGCTTTAGCTAGGCGGCGTTAATGGAGTAAAGAGAACAGCAGCAGCAGCGGCGGTGCCTCTGAGTTTGAGGAGAAACGAAGGCCGAGAGAGAGAGATTGTAAGGGGCTTGGGTGTGAATCGAAGAGTGGGGTGGCCGTAATTGAATAGAAGGGGAGGAGACGGCGGAAATCGGGTGGTGGGCTTTGGAAGACGACTGCAAAAACGAATGGGGAGAAGGTGAAATGAAAAAAAGAAATAGATGTAATTTTTTTTATAAACAGGGTTGGCGCGCGCTGAATGATTTGGGGGGCGCCAAACAGCAGAGGAAACGGATAGGAGGCTCTGTTTGAGCTTGGCGCGCGCTAAACACTTTGGCGTGCGCTGAACTGTAATAGAGGCTAAGCAGGATGTTGGTTGGGTTTTGGCTCGCGCTAAAGGTTGTTGGAGTGCGCCAAAGTGTTCTGTGCCCCTAAACAACAATTTTAGGTCAAAACTCCCCAAGCAAAACACCTAGATCACCTCTAACACCTAAAAACTAAAGAAAAACAGAGAAACGGCGGGTTGCCTCCCCCAAGCGCCTTTGTTTTACGTCGTTGGCTCGACGGAATGACTTATACAGTGTCAACTTTAGAGTTATACCGTTGACACAAAGGTGGAATTGGTGGATAGAAAGAAGTTTGATGGAGTTATACGATTTGAATGCCAAGTTTAGAGTCCTTGACAAGACTCACAAGGTCCCACACAAGGGACGGGATCCTTAATGAGGATAACCTCAAGTGCCTCATCGAAATGTAACCTTTCGTACTTCTTCAACCGAAGGCCATTTGTAACAAACTTCCCTTTGGTTGGGTGAATGATTTCGACGGCACCGGAGGGGTAGACCTTAGAGACTACATAAGGACCCGACCAACGAGATTTGAGTTTGCCTTGAAAAAGGTGAAGGCGAGTGTTATAAAGGAGGACTTCGTCTCCTTCCTTAAACTCTCGAGGCTTAATGGCTCTATCGTAAAGTAACTTAGTCTTTTCCTTATAGTCTCTCGCACTCTCGTAAGCTCTGAGGCGAAACTCATCTAACTCATTTAACTGTGCTAACCGCCTCTCTCCTACTAGACCCTCATCCAAGTTTAAGAACCGGGTGGCCCAATATGCCTTATGCTCAAGCTCTACCGGGAGGTGACAAGACTTCCCATACACTAACATGTAGGGAGACATACCTATGGGAGTCTTAAAGGAAGTTCTAAGGGCCCATAACGCATCATCTAACTTATTAGCCCAATCCTTAGGGTGTGAATTCACAGTTTTCTCCAGGATATGCTTAATCCCCCGGTTACTCACTTCCACTTGGCCACTAGTTTGGGGGTGATAGGCTGTCCCTAACTTATGCTTGACCCCATATTTGGCTAGAAGAGTGTTGAAAGGACGGTTATGGAAGTGACTACCGTTATCACTAATGATAGCACATGGCACCCCAAATCGAGCAAAGATATACTTTTTGATGAACCGGATGACCACATTCCTATCATTAGTGGGGGATGCTATGGCTTCTACCCATTTCGACACATAATCACACGCAACTAGGATATACTTATTGTTATACGATGACGGATAAGGTCCCATAAAATCCAGCCCCCAAACATCGAACACCTCACACTCAAGGATAGGTTTTTGGGGCATCTCGTTTCTCCTAGATATCCGACCTACCCGTTGACAAGCGTCGCAAGCTTTCACATAGGCATAAGAGTCTCGAAAGATAGTTGGCCAATAAAAGCCACTTTGGAGCACTTTGAGAGCGGTTTTGTCCCCCGCAAGATGACCACCGGCTTCCTGGTCATGGCAAAATGAGAGGATGTTCCGAATTTCGCTATCATGGACACATCTACGAATTATGCCATCCAAGCACCGTCTATATAGATAAGGGTCATCCCACAAGTAGAAACGAATGTCACTGTGGAACTTCTTGCGTTGGTAATCCTTTAAACTAGGATCTATATAACCGCAAGCAAGATAGTTCCCAAAAGGAGCGTACCACGGGTCACCATACCCACCCCGTGGTTCACGAGCATTCCTTTTCATTGGTAGCATCGCATCCACTACCATCAACTGCTCTTCCGGGAATGACTCATTAATCTCCTTCTCAAATCTTCGCACCTCCTCATCTAATGTCATGCAGCTCAAATGATCCGCCACCACATTCTCACAGCCCTTCCGATCTTTAATTTGCACGTCGAACTCTTGAAGAAGCAAAATCCACCGCAATAAACGGGGTTTTGCCTCTTGCTTAGCAAATAAGTACCTCAACGCAACATGATCGGTATGCACGATCACCTTAGACCCAACTAGATACGACCGAAACTTATCGAAAGCAAAAACAACGGCAAGTAATTCCTTTTCGGTCGTGGCATACTTGGACTGTGCGGGGTTAAGTGTGTGACTAGAATAGTAAATGGGCTTAAATATCTTATCAACTTTCTGCCCTAAAACAGCCCCTACAGCAGTGTCACTGGCATCACACATAACCTCAAACTCACGTGACCAATCGGGTGCAACTAGAATCGGTGCGGTCACTAATAATTGTTTAAGCATGTGAAAGGCATCGACACACTCTTGAGTGAAAATAAAGGGAGTGTCTTTTGTGAGCAAGAGTGTGAGTGGCCTAGCAATCTTGGAGAAATCCTTGATAAAACGCCGGTAAAAGCCCGCATGACCAAGAAAAGCCCGAAGGGTCTTCAAGTTCGTGGGGACGGGCAATTTTTCAATTGCCACAACCTTGGCTCTATCAACTTCAATCCCTTTACGTGAAATCTTATGGCCTAACACTATGCCCTCTTCTACCATGAAATGACACTTTTCCCAATTAAGCACAAGATTAGTGTCTTCACACCTTTGCAAAACTTTATCAAGATTACTCAAACAATCATCAAAGGAGTCTCCAAACACACTAAAGTCATCCATAAAGACTTCCAAGAATTTCTCAATCATGTCCGCAAAGATAGCCGTCATGCATCTTTGGAATGTCGCGGGTGCATTACACAACCCGAAAGGCATCCGTCTAAATGCAAAGGTACCATAGGGACATGTAAAGGTAGTTTTCTCTTGGTCCTTTGGATCAATGCAAATTTGGTAGTAGCCACTAAAACCATCGAGAAAACAGTAAAAGTCATGACCACTCAACCTTTCTAACATTTGATCGATAAAAGGCAAGGGGAAGTGATCTTTCCTAGTCGCATCATTTAGTTTTCGATAATCAATGCAAACACGATATCCAGTGACTAAGCGAGTAGGGATCATTTCATTGTTTTCATTAGGTTGAACAGTCATACCTCCCTTTTTAGGCACCACTTGGGTAGGGCTTACCCACTCGCTATCCGATATGGCGTAGATGATTCCATGCTCCAGCATTTTCACCACGTCCTTACGCACCACTTCTTGAAGTTGTGGATTGAGCCTTCTTTGACATTGCCTCACCGGCCTCACATCCTCCTCCAATATGATCTTGTGCTTGCAAATCTCGGGGCTAATACCTCGGATATCAACCATCTTCCACCCAAAGGCTTTCTTATGCCTCCTTAGCACTTTCATGAGCTTCTCTTCCTGCAAAGATGTTAGTGCCGTAGAAATAATCAAAGGTAATAAATTATCGGACTCAAGAAAAGCATACTTAAGGTGCTCCGAAAGTGGCTTTAGTTCCAAATCCTTTGGTGGCTCCTCGATAGATGGCTTCATCTTCTCGCTGTTGAGGCCAAGCTCTAGATATTTATGCCATGACGCCTCAAGAAAGGGCGTGGCCTCCAACTCACAAGCCGCTTCTCGCAATTCTTCATTATCATCATGAATTGTGCTAGACTTCATTAAGCACTCCTCCATTGGCTCTTGATAACCCTGCGTGTTAGCAACCTCGGAAACACAAGAATATATAGATTCAACTTCATCACATTCCTCAATATTATCATGGGGGTACTTAATGGCATCAAACACATTCATAGTCACACTCTCATCTCCTACCCTCATAGTAATATCGCCCTTGGCTACATCTACATTTTCACTTCCGGTAGCAAGGAAAGGTCTCCCTAGCAAAAGTGAATTCCTAGGGTCCTCCGCAACATCTAGCACAACAAAATCGGCCGGGAACACAAACTTATCAACTTGAACTAACACGTCTTCCAATATTCCCATAGGTCTCCTAAGGGTCCGGTCGGCCATTTGTAAAGTCATATTGGTCTCGGTTAACCTACCTAGGCCCAACCTCTCATAGATACTCCTAGGCATGAGATTTACACTAGCACCTAGGTCACATAAAGCTTGCGGGAATCTAATAGAGCCAATGGTGCAAGGGATAGAAAAACATCCGGGGTCTTTCTTTTTAGGCGGAAGCTTGTTTTGAAAGACCGCGGAGCATTCTTCATTTAGGCACACCACCTCATCCATCTTGGCCTTATTGGACAATATCCCTTTCAAAAACTTAACATACGAAGGCATGTTAGCTATAGCATCCACCAAAGGGATATTTATCTCAACCTTGTGCAAAATGTCAAGGAACTTGTTTTGACTCTTAGATAACACATCCTTCTTAGGACCTCTAGGGGGAAAAGGTAAAGTGCTAAAATCAAAAGGTGTAGAAGAAGTATTCATACCATTGCTACTTGTACCTTTCCTTTGTGGATTGGAAGTGGTTGTGTCCCCTTTGCTAACCGCTTGCGGTGCCTCTTCAACTTGCTTGTGAGCTTCACTAGCATGCTCTCCAACAACTTGATCTTCACTATCATTTCCTACCCTATCATCCACTTTGCTTTTACCATGATCTTCAACGCTTTTCCTCACCCCAATGTCATTACCAACCACCTTGCCACTTCTTGTAGAGATAGCATTCACACCCTTGGGATTTCTCACGGTGTTACTTGGCAAGCCTCCAACCGGTGCGGTATTAGCATTTTCGGCCAATTGACCTACTTGGGTCTCAACGTTCCTCAATGCCGATTGAAATGTGGTGGCATTGGTCCTAATGTCCCTCAACTCCCTCCCTTGATCTTGGAGAGTTCTTCCTTGCTCTTGAAGAGTCCTTCCTTGATCTTGCAACATTCTCCCATGCTCTTGCAATATCTTGTTAATTTGCTCCAAGAGAATATCGGTAGAACTCTTTTGTGGAATAGGAGCTATTGGTGGGGGTTGAGAATAGCTTCCTTGAAAGTAGTTTTGATGAGCATTCGGATGTTGGTAAGTTCCGGATTGTTGTTGTCGAGGAGCTTGATTGCCTTGATAAGAAGAACTTTGTTGAGGCCTAGAGGATTGCCCTTGATTCGGACCACGACCCCAAGTCAAATTAGGATTCTCTCTCCAACTTTGTTGAGCTCCTTGAACATCATAGTTTTGGACACGCCCTTGCCCTACATAGTTAGCATCATAGGGTTGTGTGTCCAACATTAAACTCGTATCCATAGGTTCAATCACCGGATTTCCATAGGTGGTGAGAGGGTTAAAATCCATTTGCCCCACATTCAATTGCCCTAAAGCGTAGGCATTCATCAATGATTGTTGCAATGAATTCGCATTAGCCATTAAGGTCCCGGCTTGAGGTGCTACTTGAGCTTTCATTGGCACAGTTGTTGGTGGTGTATTTGGAGATGTGCAATTCATAGCCGAATGTTCACCACCACAAAGTTGACATAACCGGGCCTTCTTGTTCTCTAAAGCCAAATCATCAACTTTTTGTTCCATAGCTAACACCTTGTTATGCCACTCGGAGTTTCTTTCGGGCTCATCTACCAAGGCGGTCACAAGTGGCTTCAATTGCTTTCTTCCCGAACTCCATTGCCTATTATTCTCACAAATCCTCTCAATGGTGGCCAAAGCCACATCCGGTGCTACATCCATGATGGATCCTCCACATGCTCCATTCAATTGTTGCATTGAACTACCATCCAAATTCCTATAGAATAGATGCACTTGATCCCATGCTTCGAATCCATGTTGAGGGCATTTTCGTAACATAGTCTTGAACCGATCCCATGCCTCAAACAAATCTTCACCCAATAGTTGCTCAAAATTGGATATGTCGGATTTCAAGTCAAGAGCCTTCGATGGTGGAAAGTACTTGAGCAAGAAAGTGCTTGCAACTTGTTCCCATGTGTGGAGAGAGTCATGAGCTAACGATGAATACCACTCTCTCGCCTTCCCTTTTAGAGCAAAAGGGAACAAAAGTAGCCGAACCGCTTCCTCACCAACCCCATTTATCTTCACTGTTTTGCACACCTCAAGAAAGTTGTTAATGAAAGTGTTCGGATCATCCGTCGCTTTTCCTTCAAATTGAGCATTATCTCCAAGTAAATGCCAAACATGTTGCCTTATTTCCAAGTTATTAGCCGCAACGGCCGGTACTCGAATAGGACTATGACCCGTGGTAGCCATCGGTGTCACATAATCTCTACAAAGTCTCACCGGTCGATTTCCCGCTTGGTTTACTTGAGCTTGAGGTGCATATGGTTGAGGATTCACTATGGGATTTGGTTGAGGATTAGCTTGAGGGATAAATTGTTGAGCATACGGATTGGCCATTTGAGGGAATTGGTTCATCATGGGATTCATCATAGGATTGAATTGGGCCATTTGCATCATCATTTGTTGATATTGTTGAAGGAATTGAGGGTCCATTTGTGGAGGTTGTTGTGTTTGAGGGATTTGTGGAGTTTGGAGAGGGATATTGGTCCTTTGTTGAAAATGATTGGTCAATGAAGGACTACGCACAATATTCCCTTCTCTAGGTAGAGGTTCCATCCTTGGGGAGAGTGAATTGGATGGTTGACCTTGATATTGAGTAGTGTCCCTCTCCTCAATTGGATTCACACTTCTTTCTCATTCCATACCTCGGTTAAACTCAAGATCTTCATTCCCCGTAGCCATACTAGAAGTCTCGGAACTAAAACTCTCACTTTCCAACTCTTGAGTAACTTCTTCAACTTGAACCGCCCTGTTTCGCAAGGCGTTTCGGTGTCTAGCCAAGGCCTCAATCTCGGGAATATATGGAAGTAATGGTTCCTTTGAGCTTCGGGTCATACACTACAAGGAATAAACAACAAGAAAACAGTAAAATAAAAACAACCTAAGCCTAAATCTTCAAAAGACTTAAGAGATATCGATTAATTCCCCGGCAACGGCGCCAGAAAACTTGATGGCCAAAATAGTGACAGTCCAACCTTAACCGGCAGAGTACCGGGTCAGATGCACTATAGTAGCGAGCAAGGTCGTATCCCACGAGGAATTTATCGAATACCAAGGTCGTTTTTGGACTTAGTTTAGGTCAACCAAGATATTTCAAGTTTAAGTACACTAAAACTAAATATAAACTAAAGATGCTAAAGAGAGAAAGAAACATAGCCAAACTATGATCCAATTGATTACTTTCACCCCTCCAATCGATTAGCTCGGGAATGGGATTAACCAACCTACCAACCTCTACTTATATCGACTCATTCATGGGTGCAAACTCCTAAGCTAGTGTACGACGCCATACAACAATCGAACACCCTTTGCCCGGTTCAACAGTCCGCCTTTAAGAATTTAATTGACCGAAATAAGATTAACACGCTAGAGTTGCCCGATTTCACAACCGATTGAACCTCACTCCCTAATCAATCTAAACAACTCAGTTGATTATAAAGAATGATCTTAAAACCCCTTTTCCCACACCCCTTCGCAACATACATTTATAAAAGTGGTGTGTGAGTTCATGAACTAGGTGATCAAGCTAATTCAAGCATTAAGAACAAGTTTTAAGACATGAATTCGTCAATATAACAACAATTAAATACTACCCATTCCCAATTTCATCAATTAGAGGGTGATTTCTTCAATTTTCACATAATTTGGCTATGAAAAGTTTAGCTACTCATAATTAAACTAAGAACAACAATCAAAGATAGAATTAAAGCCATAAATGAAAGAGAAACTAAAATTAATTACCAAAATCGTGGAGAATCGGAGTTTACATCAAGCTTTTTCAACACCCATGTCAATTGGTGGAAAAGAAGAACCAAAATCAGAAAATCCAAGAGTAGAGAAGAAAATTTAGCTAAAATCTAAGCTAGATTGTGTTTAATTTAAGTAAAAGATGATGAAAGAGTGAATCTAGGGAAGAAGAATGGAAGAATTCGACCTAGAAGGGAAAAACGCAAGATATGAAGGTGAAAAAGTGTGTGTAGAATCCCTAAAAAAATCTGTGCAACCCGTATTTATATCCTCCAAAATGTGC
The DNA here is from genome assembly GCA_036785695.1 of Gentiana straminea. Taxonomy (NCBI): domain Eukaryota; kingdom Viridiplantae; phylum Streptophyta; class Magnoliopsida; order Gentianales; family Gentianaceae; genus Gentiana; species Gentiana straminea. The sequence continues at coordinate 7,342,742 of JAVUPR010000207.1, forward strand.
AGGAAAAGTCATTTTGGCGCGCCCCAAAGGCTTTGGCGCGCCCCAAAACTGCTTCAGTGACCTTGGTAACTCTCTGTTTCACTTTGGCGCGCCCCAACATCTTTGGCGTGCCCCGGACTTGTTCAGTGACTTAATGTGCATTCTGCTTCAAGTTTGGCGTGCCCCAACAGCTTTGGCGTGCGCCAAACTCTTCCAGGCTCCAATTTCTTCACTTTTCTCTATTTTCTTCTATCTCCAACCATTGGTTTCATTTTTATACGCTCCACGCCTTGTCTCCCGGGCTCACGAGCACCTAGATCCTGCGTCACAACATCTAACACAAACCGAGCATAATTCCACAAGATAGATAGGGCTCGAAAAGGGCCAAAAACATCGTAAAATGCCGAGGTTTTCCATCTATATGACGGTTTACCCCATGGTGGACGTGTAATGCGATTTTGCCCTAAATAAGGTCTAAAACTACCCGGAATGAACCGAAAGTGCCGTAAAAGGGAGTTGAAACATGCACCGGAGCATAGTAAGGTTGACTCTCATCAGCCTTCAAGTGAAGCAAATGAATGATGGTATTTTCATTAGTCAAGCCAAGTACACAAAAGACTTAATACACAAGTGGCACAGCAGATACACCAATGTGTGCAAGAGTCATTCTTGGAAAATATGAAGCAGGAAAAGATGTTGATCAGAAAATGTATAGAGGAATCATTGGATCCTACTATATCTAACTGCAAGCAGACCCGATATAGCATTTGCAGTAGGAGTATGTGCACGCTTTCAAGCTCAACCAAAAGAATCACATTATCTAGCAGCTAAAAGAATAATAAAATACCTGAAGAACACCATCAATGTTGGCATTTGGTATCCAAAAGATGGAGGATTTAAGTTGATATCATATACAGACTCTGACTATGCTGGATGCAAGATATATAGAAAAAGCACCTCTAGAACATGCCAGATGCTAGGCACCAGACTAGTTTCATGGTTCAGCAAAAAGCAAAACTCCATCTCTACATCAACAGCTGAAGCATAATATATAGCAGCAGGTAGTTGCGTGCACAAGTACTGTGGATTAGACAACAGCTAAGAGATTATGGAATGGAGGAGAAGACAATTCCAATCATGTGTGACAACACAAGTGCAATATCCATTACTAAAAATCCAATTTTGCACTCAAGAACAAAGCATATTGATGTAAGACAACATTTCATCAGAGATCATGTTGAAGATGGAGATGTTATTCTAAGATACATACCCACTGAAGATGAATTGGCTGATATTTTCACTAAACCACTCAGTCATGAAAGATTTAGCATGTTGAGAACTGAGTTGGGAATGATTGAAATTGACTAAGTACCAAAGAGCGGCTAACTGGTGTAATCAGCTAAGTGACTTCACCAAAGCTGGTTAAACCTTTGCCTTCACTGGAGATGTAGCAGGTGAGGCACTGGTACTCAGCGAAGTTAACTTCACTGATTGTTAGGAACGGTTAAGTACAACGGCTCAGTGAAAAATGTACTCAACTGGCGAAGTGACCGACCAAGGACCTTCACTAAAAGGAAGATTGAAGTCACCAGCAAATTAAAGTGTGAACCAAATCAATTTTTATACACGTGGAGAATAAGGAAGTTATGGAGGATTATACTGTGGAAGATTACACACGTGGAGATCAATTTACAATCGTGGAGGTAACCATATTATTTTTCAAATTACAAACGCCTCGATTCCCGGGATCTATCATTACTTACCGCAATCCACCCCCCACTACACTCGAATATCATGATTTATATACATAAAATCACGTCATTATGTCATAAAACCCTTCCATATTCAACCACGTTCACACTACCCAAATCATCCTATACAAACAACACTTAGAGCTTTTTCAGAATTCTTTGCGCATCCTTGCAAAATCATAAACCCTATTTTTTTACTGCAAAATCAAAGCTGTTGGGGAGATTTTGCATCATTAAAACAAAAGAAAATTTATAAAACCTATACTACCATGCAAAACTACCTCCTAACCGGCCGAATACCGGGTAGTTGCTAGTAAAGTTGGATAAGTACGGGTATCGATCCTCGGGGAATTGGGTCATGTCGAATCTAACTTATTAATTCTTCTTTATTAACCTAAACCTAAACTAAAACGGAAAAGTAAACGGGAATGAGAGGATTGTTAATCCAAAGCCGGGAAGGATAATTGCGATCAACATAAAATAAATCTAAACTACAACAATAAATCTATCTAACGAACATGATAATGACTGAAGCGATCAAACATGGAACGAACCATAATCCACCATCCCGCAACCCTTAATTTCTTCCCTAGATTATCTTATAGTGATTTAATTCAAGTTGTGGTATCACCTATCAAACGTATGAATTCCTACTTTCGTAGATGAATTCGCCTATCAATCTCTATCTTTCGATTTACGGAGATTAACGCATCATAAAATAAACCAAGGTGCAAGATTTCCTAGATCTAACAACCTAGACATTCAACCTATCAACTTTCGTTTGACATAGATCAAAACGTCTATTCTTTCCTATGGTGATCTCGCGTTTACACCGACTTTCGTCCTACGGTAAACATCAATCGCAAACATCTTTCGATATAAATTTGCAATAACAAATAATCATAGAAAAGATACGAACTTGGAATTTAAACTTACAAGATATCCGAGAGAAAGAAAGTAAAAACGCTGCGAGAAAGATATCCATGGCTGCTCCATGTTTATTCAACCTCAAAACATCATCATGGCTCAAGAAACGAAGGAAAAACAAACAAAATAAAAGACCTAATCTAACCCCGATCATCCGAGCACAAGGCTCGGGTGATCGGCCTTGAAAGCTCCCGAAAGCGGTGCATCGTCCGTGTAATTTTCGTATGAAAAATCTGATGTCATTAGGGTTGGAATCGCAGCTGCTTTTATAGACTTTTAAGTCGGCTGCTACAGTAACCGTGGCCGGACGCCCGTTTGAAGATTCCGGACGCTCGTCCTGTATTTTCAGCAACAGCATCTAAACTTGTAACGCTCATATTTCGGGCCTCGTAAGTCGGAATGGAGTGATTCAAAATCCTGTAGAATCCTCTCTTCAAGCCCTACAACTCTTCTCTTGAGGTCCAGAGTAAAATCGGTTGTTATCATATCAAGAACTGCGTTGCAAGGTCGTCACTACTCGGAATCCTGATTTTCCGACATTTATCTTGCTTGATTTCTTTCCTTATATCTTTCAATCTTCCATAACTTTGATTGATCCTTTCCAAGCACGAATTTGGCTCTCTAAAATCCTCTCTTCCATCATCAATGAGTATCTACAACAATAGGAAAACATACCAAAGCGTAACGTATTTCCAAAATAACATAAAATCATCATTTAAGCACATAATTCGTTACGTTTTGCAATTAACCTCTTAAAAACACTATTTACTCAATTAATCGATTATAAGCTCGATTTCTATGAAAAACATCCATATACGGGGGAAATTGATGTAAAATATATCTATAAAAATCATACAATTTGACCCTTAACAACACCCCCACACTTAAACTTTTGCTCGTCCTCGAGTAAAACAAAACAAGAACATACCATCAAGAATCCACATAAACGACACGAGATATAGTCAAAATCATGACAAGCTAGTATTCAGCAAATCGACCTCACTCGGTGATGTGTGTGCGTAACCTACTAAACTTCCACCGATCCTCTCTTGATATAATACATCAAGCACTAACGAGTTATCCGGTCAACTAAACGAAAACTTCATTCTATCTACAGCACTTACCTAACAAAAACTAATTACCAAGAACATAGTAACCAACTCACAATTAAACTCCTTTACTTAGTGCCAAGAAAATACCTCTCGGGTCTCTACTGGGTTTAGATCAACTTGACTTAGTGTTCCAAAAAGCGTATATTTTATATTTTATATTTCCTATCGTCGCGTCTCAAAAGTATAACACACTCCCCTACATTAGAGGCAGTCACCCTAAGATCACTCGAACCCATACTGTCCAAGGTAAACCACACTCCCCATTTGGGGCAGTATCCAAATGGACTCGAGGTGATAGTTACAAACAAAATTCCCGCAAAGAAATTCTATTCATTTATTTCTATTTATAGATATATATATTTTTATATTTCAAACTCTTTGGAAACTCTCGGTCAAATATATTTCTAACACATTCAAGACTCTCAAAGTTCTCGAGAACACTAAGGTACTGAGATTCTAACTGTGAGTATAGCACAAGTTCTTAACTTTCATTAATGCTAAATAAGTGTTATCTGCATCGAGAATTAACTTTCCTTTAACTAACCGGAAACTATTCTATATTTGGCTCTTCATCTAATAGGTTCGTGAAATGAAGTTCAAGTGAGTATCGACTTACTAAACCTATTCTCAGAACATGATATGACTACTGATAACAACTAAAGGGTGCCAGATTATAAAACTAGCATGCAATTGAAATGTTACTCGGGACGAAACAAAATTTTGAAAATTTTGCACTTTTCATAGAAAATTATAACTAATATGAGCAAATAAAAGTAGATACACATAAACCATCCCCTCCCCCACACTTAAATTGCAACTTGTCCTCAAGTTGTGCAGAATGAAAAAGAAAAAGAAAACTTAGCTGATTGTATGCCGAAAGGGAGCTATTCTAGAAGTGTTTCGAACCAAATCCAAAAATTCCCGACGAACTCAGTAGACTGTGGACCATCCACCGGAAAAGCGATATCATCTGAAAACTCACAATAGCTAATGCAAATACCCTGCACACTTGACAAACATGAAATACCTCGGGGATAGGGGGAAGATAACATATAAAGCACAGGAAAGGAAGTCTAGAGAATTTTTAGATTAAGCTCATATAAAGATGGACATATACATGGAATATTACAAAATAGTAGGGCTAGGTGCAACTATATGAAAATGCATTACAATGCAATCTACGTGAAAAATCCTAAAAATAAAATAAAGACGAGGTAGTATTACGGAAACCGACAGAGTTAACTACACTCAAAAAGAAAAATAAACTAGGTGGTATTACGAAAACCGACAGTGACCACACTTAAGAAAAATAAAAGGAAAAATAGAAAAACAATGCAACTATATGAAATGCAACTAAATGATATGCATTTAAATGATATGCAAAAAGAAAATAAAATAAAAGAAAGAAAACTAGCCCACTATATGCAACACGACATATATATAAACGTCTACCACATAATGACGGGTTACGATAAACGACGCAGTCTTGTCACTAGTGCCGACGCGCCTTAAGACTTATCGAAAGTGATAGACTTATGGAAACCAACGAGTCATCTATCTAAACGGTATAACTCATATGGAGAAAGGACGTAGCATACGGAAAACCGACAGTAGCTACCCATATGAACTATAAAAACAAAGGAAGCACGTAAGTCTTAAAAGCTTAAAAGATTCATCGGAGCGGTATGTAGCATACGGGAACCGACATTAGCTACTAATTAACCATAAGAACAGTTATAGCTTACGTGAACCGACAGTCACTATAACATGCCTAGATGAATCATATATATGGAATTGATCAATTATCTAACATGGATTCATAGATGGAAAGGTAAAAACATATAAGTTCGGGGCATCTATGTAAAAATCAATTAGCCACGAAGCTCGAATGAAAAATCCACATCAAATAAAAGCATTGAAAATAAAATCAAGAAATTTAGAACCTGGACTGAACCCCGGACGAACGTTCACTTAGCGTTCAGAACTGGACGGGCGTTCCACCTTGCGACGCTCGTCCACTGGAAAACCGACCGGACGGGCGTTTAGAATTACAGACGCCTGTCTGATTCTTCAAATCAGAGCAGGATTGAAAATTCTGGAATGGACGAACGTCCCATAACTCCAAACGCTCGTGTACCTGCACGTTAGGGACTGGACGGGCGTCCAAAAAACCAGACGCTCGTCCATACAACGAATATGCATAGAACAGCAGGAAAATAACAGAAAACCCTAACTATAAACCCTAATTAACTTAGAAGATCATCATACATCAAAAACGCAGGCAGCCACATAAAATTCTAGCACAGGGGTTAGACTAGGTAACAACTAAACACAAACTTCACGTAAAACAGATTGAGTAAAAAACTTTTGCACATTCTTAACCCTACGGTCATCGAAACACGGCAAAATAAAAACTCTCAATCTATTCGACGCTACTTTTATTGAAAGAATACAAAAATAAATCGTAACAAAATCGAAAAATTAATTCAATTAGATTCAACAAAACACCGATTCCCCGGCAACGGCGCCACTTTTGTTGGGGAGATTTTGCATCATTAAAACAAAAGAAAATTTATAAAACCTATACTACCATGCAAAACTACCTCCTAACCGGCCGAATACCGGGTAGTTGCTAGTAAAGTTGGATAAGTACGGGTATCGATCCTCGGGGAATTGGTACGTCGAATCTAACTTATTAATTCTTCTTTATTAACCTAAACCTAAACTAAAACGGAAAAGTAAAGCTGGACAGAGGATTGTTAATCCAAAGCCGGGAAGGATAATTGCGATCAACATAAAATAAATCTAAACTACAACAATAAATCTATCTAACGAACATGATAAGTGAAGCGATCAAACATGGAACGAACCATAATCCACCATCCCGCAACCCTTAATTTCTTCCCTAGATTATCTTATAGTGATTTAATTCAAGTTGTGGTATCACCTATCAAACGTATGAATTCCTACTTTCGTAGATGAATTCGCCTATCAATCTCTATCTTTCGATTTACGGAGATTAACGCATCATAAAATAAACCAAGGTGCAAGATTTCCTAGATCTAACAACCTAGACATTCAACCTATCAACTTTCGTTTGACATAGATCAAAACGTCTATTCTTTCCTATGGTGATCTCGCGTTTACACCGACTTTCGTCCTACGGTAAACATCAATCGCAAACATCTTTCGATATAAATTTGCAATAACAAATAATCATAGAAAAGATACGAACTTGGAATTTAAACTTACAAGATATCCAGAGAAAGAAAGTAAAAACGCTGCAGAAAGATATCCATGGCTGCTCCATGTTTATTCAACCTCAAAACATCATCATGGCTCAAGAAACGAAGGAAAAACAAACAAAATAAAAGACCTAATCTAACCCCGATCATCCGAGCACAAGGCTCGGGTGATCGGCCTTGAAAGCTCCCAGAAAGCGGCTGCTGTCTGTGTAATTTTCGTATGAAAAATCTGATGTCATTAGGGTTGGAATCGCAGCTGCTTTTATAGACTTTTAAGTCGGTGCTACGATAACCGTGGCCGGACGCCCGTTTGAAGATTCCGGACGCTCGTCCTGTATTTTCAGCAACAGCATCTAAACTTGTAACGCTCATATCTCGGGCCTCGTAAGTCGGAATGGAGTGATTCAAAATCCTGTAGAATCCTCTCTTCAAGCCCTACAACTCTTCTCTTGAGGTCCAGAGTAAAATCGGTTGTTATCATATCAAGAACTGCGTTGCAAGGTCGTCACTACTCGGAATCCTGATTTTCCGACATTTATCTTGCTTGATTTCTTTCCTTATATCTTTCAATCTTCCATAACTTTGATTGATCCTTTCCAAGCACGAATTTGGCTCTCTAAAATCCTCTCTTCCATCATCAATGAGTATCTACAACAATAGGAAAACATACCAAAGCGTAACGTATTTCCAAAATAACATAAAATCATCATTTAAGCACATAATTCGTTACGTTTTGCAATTAACCTCTTAAAAACACTATTTACTCAATTAATCGATTATAAGCTCGATTTCTATGAAAAACATCCATATACGGGGGAAATTGATGTAAAATATATCTATAAAAATCATACAATTTGACCCTTAACAAAAGCCTTCTCTCAAATTCCAAGAAATGGCCTCATCATCCACAATCTCTGCCACAGAACAATTTTATGAAAAATCGATCATCACTGGATCGTTCTTTAAGCCTGAACCCTATCTATCCTTCTGTGATAATGAGGTACAAGCCCGACGGCTAGTTGATGGATGTACAAATCTGGGGTTAATGACCTTCCTGAACCCCCCAATAACTGGAATATGCTATGAGAACCTGATTGCATTTTGGAAAAATGAAAAGTTTATGCCAAGCACAAAGAAGACTGATATCGACTGTATAAAAAGTTCAATATTTGGCAAAGAAGTGGTCATCACACCTGGCCTACTTAACAGATTCTTACATCTACCCATGATTGACCCGGCAAACGTGAAGTTTGTGCAGGTTAACATCAAGACCTTCTAGGAGGAGATAGCCAAAAGCCCCAAAAAAATCGCAAAACCTACAATCTCACAAGATCAGCACTCAAACTTCCATTTGTTGAGTTCGCACCTGTCATTACTAAGAACATCAAAGGCAAGAAAGGGTCGATGGAAAACTTGACAGAGGTACGAGTTAAGCTAATGGAAATAATCTATCAAGGCCTTCACTTTGACTGGTCAACCTTTGTCTTTAATAGATTGAAAGAGCAGATTCAAAAGGAAATAGATCTGTCGATTACGGCACCAAGCAAGGGGTTGCAGAAGAAAGATGAATTCTGGGAAAGGAAATCATATGGGTTCCCTCTTCAACACCTATTTGATTCATTAAAAGTGAAACCCACAAATCTGCAGCCTCAACATAGGTCAAAGGTGATGTTTACCTACATCAAGGCATCTATGAAACCCAAACCCACTACCGGATGAAAAAGGAAAGCACCCGAAGGCAGTAGATCAGGGATGGGAAGACGAACCATATCGCAAAAAGCACAAGAAGACAACCCAGTGGTAAGTACCAGCAATCCGGACAATCCAATGGTGATCAGTGATGATATAGCAATGGAGGAAGATGAACAAGAAGAATTGACATATCTGGAGGAAGGTGAGGATGGGTATCAACTTACTCCATCTGAAGAAGAAGAAGAGATGGATGAAGAAGAAGAAGAGACATCTGAGGATGAAAAAGCATAAAACAGAGGAAGCACAGATAGACAGTAGTCATCTTGAAAACGATCAAGGAAAGATGGCGATTTCTGATGATGATCTGACATTCCAGGAAGTAATTCTCAGAAGCATCAGCAAAGTTGACAACTGGTCGAGTGAGCCAGCAGATAAACCTCACTTCGCTGAACATGTCAACTCCCCCAGCATTGATCAAAGGGGAACATCAGCAGAGAAAATCACACCTCTGCCAAATGAAGACATCAACACCCCCAAGCAACCCCTCAATGACCCTAAGTCTAATGAGGAAGAAAAATAAAGTAAGAAAGAGAAGGAAGAAGATGCAGATGATGAGGATGAGGAAGAAATTCCAGAGGAAACTTATCCAGAAAGACTGTTCAATCTGAATATTCAACCACTCATTGTGGACATGGAAAGGCAATACCTCAGCAGACAAAACTTAAAAAATGCCTTAAGGAGTGATGAAACCTCCTTAAACCACAAGATTGAAGCCCTCATCAGTCACATTAAGATTCAAGATGAGGTGATGGAGAAACAGGGCGACTTGCTTTGCAACCTGCAACATCTCATTCCCTACCATCTCCAGACCAATCTTGAGTTTCATGCTAAAAAGGCTGATAACAATCTCAAACCCTTGGTGGACACCTTGAATGCTCATACACATCAAATCCACCATCTCAATGAGCTTATAGAATATTCTAGCCAGCAACTCGACACTGATAAATGTCACTACGGCCAACAATCAAATCCTGGAGAAAAAAGTATGGTCCTCTCCCCAAATCAGAATAAGCAACCAGAATCCTTGAAGAACATTTTGGTGCTGCCAAAAATGGGGAAGAAAGCAAGCCTGAGAGCTCCAGCGGAATGAAGGCAAGCCCAATGGATAAGGGCAAGGGCATCAAAGGCAAGGCATCAGGTTTGAAGAAAAGAAGCAGTAGCCCTTATTATATTAATTTACTTACTCAAATGCCTTTGATTTTCAAATAAAAAAATGCAATGTCTTATTGCCCTTAAATGGACGAATAAAATTTTTGAGTTTTATTCTGTTGTCCTATTACGAAAAATTTGGCATACTTATTTTCAGGCTTAAGAGGGTTTTGGCATCATCAAAAATGGGGAAATTGTTAGGAACATTTTGTAATGTTTTGATGATGGCAATACTAGCTATTATAGCAAGCCTGAAATAAGTTAGAATTCTCTGTATAATTCTTTACTTAGAGTCTGCCATGTTGTATAAGTTGAGTCAGACAAGTATTGTACTAGTTGGTAGGACAGCAAAGTTAAAACAGATTTCCGGCAGAGTGAAGCCAGCCAAGTACCAGCAGAGAAGCAATGAAGACATTTTGGTCTGATTATAACCAAGGAAGTCTGTGATGACATTGGATAAGTCTAAGTTATGTTTCAAGTAATGATACTTAGTATTTAAATATGGTGTACACTGAACTCAAACAAATCAAGGATCAGTGAAGTATAAGGATTCTCCTTGAACTGAAAAAAGAAAGGAAACATTGAAGCGGCAAAGTAAATAGACTTTCGGCTAAGTGAAGACAAAGCATTGAAGGAAGATCTAAGCGGCAAAGTCAGAAGGATCACTTGACCGTTCAAAGAACGGCTAAGTAAACTTTACTTAATCTGTTGGAAATAAAATTTATGTTTTGATGATGATTCATCACTTATTTAGTCATTATTCTAAGCCCCATTGATGAAGTGTCATAACTAGCTGTTATAGTGCAAAGCAAAAAGATGTCTAGATATCAATGTATAGGATTTAATAGAGCCTGATATTTGTATAAGTTAAATCAGACAAGCACTGTAATATTTCTAGGCTGTGAACTGAGATAACAAGAAAACTGAGATAATAAGAAAACTGACTCAGGATGCACAAATATTAAACTAAAGAAGGTAAGTTTGCTGAGGGACAAAAACTCGGTTGGCTTATCTAGAAGATTGTAGAACCGAGGGTGATCGGGGTCAATCAGGTTATAATATACTTGACCACCATAAACCAATACTAGCAAGAGGACTAGGCCCATCGTAGTATAGCTATAGTGAATCAAGGTCGATCCCACAGGGAACCAATTGTGGATCATCTTATGTACAAACAATTAATTAAACATGTCAAGGACATAGAGGCGGTCTACGACCAACATAAGACAAGAAAGGTAAAGACACGACTCGACACAACGTAATTAACCTCCCCAATTATAGTCTTTATCATTTGGACCTAGATAATTTATATAATAAACTGAACTTATTAACTGTCAATCCGTTTGTATCTATCTTAGATTTGCTACGGGAGTCATCCTCTAAAACTTGACGTAGCACCGGTAGGTCACTAGATCACTGTGATATTGTTACGTGACTTCGCCTTTTGGTGCCTCCATCTCATATAACTCACACGCTTACGACTCTAAGGATGCCGATATTAACCGTACACCTCGTCCAGGCAACATTCCTATGGTTAGGCGTACTTCCTAAACGATCACTCAAACTCTCGTCCAACTAACAATTACCAAGTTATAGTCTCATGCTAGTTTACGATCTACGTATAACAAGGTGCGCGCAATTCCCTAATATAAACCTACCTAGATAACGCTGAACGTCCGAAGATCAATTCATGAGCCTACCTAAGAGTTTTATATCGGTATTTCCTTCTTACACGTTTTAATTAAATTAAGCGAGTGACGTAGCCATAGCCATACCTACTGAGATAATAAATTCTATTAAGTTAACCTAACCATAAAGACATGGCTATCTAACGGATGAACAGGGGGCTCGGTCGACCGAATAGCTGGGCTCGGTCGACCGAATGGTCTTTTTCCCCCAGATTACATCCCTGAACGTATCTCTCAGCGTTTCATCATACACAACGGATTAAACAGTAATTCGTAAAGCATTCATATAAACTAACTTAGATACACATTAATTAAACAATGCAGATTCATGGATATAAACTAAGTAGATGACGTAGGTTATGGGATCCTCATAGACAAGGTATCGCCACCTCCCTAACGTCATAGCCTAGATCTACATCATCTAGCTATGAATAATCAACTCAAACGATAAAGCATAATTGGGGAATTAATTACTGAAAAGAAAGAAACAGAAAATAAATGCTTACATATTGCAGCCCTCAAATTGCTGGAAACCCTCAAATTATTCTACATTGTATCAAAGTTGTATTATGAATTGTAAGATTGAAGAAAGAATGAAGGGATGTATTGGTATGTTTTTACAAATTTCGTAGCTGCTGCTTATATAGAGGTTGTAACCGACCTAGGGCGGATCTAGAAGATATACACGCAAAAATCCCATAAGTGACCGAACCGACACACTCGGTCGACCGAGCCCTTTTTCTGCACGTGTTAAACGCGTCTCTTTGTCTGACTTGTTCCCCACTGCACGCTTGCGTGTTGATCTGATTAATATTTCATTTAATGCTCCGATTTTCTTCCTCTATTATCTTGAGACCATTGATTGAATGACATTAATCCTCTCGATTTGTCGTGATCTACAAAATCAGCATTTATCGCACAATAAATCGATCTTTTAATAATAAAAAAACTAAATACCAAATATCATATTAATAATCACTTAACATTAAATAATAAATATAAACGAGTGATTTAATATGAAATATACATTATTAATCTCGATTTAAGGATAATGTTGATGACATTTACGGGTATAATTTGACCGTCATCAACTACCCCCCACTTAGACTTTGATCGTCCCGAACAAAGCATTAATAAGTCATTCCCCAAGACAACATTTTCTATGGTCAAATCATACTTATACAAGAAACTCAAGTCAACTCATACTAGTCCTGCTCATAAGATATCCATTGTTCACTACTTACTATGAATCGAAGTGATGTGTGCATGTGCATTTAGTTTTATATATCCGTGGCAAGATTAGAGTTTATGCTAACTTCGCAATCTCAACCTACCAACCTCAAAGCATTCATACTTCTTATGCCTCGCAATGGTTAAAGCACTAGAACACTAAGCAAGAGCGTATCTATAGGGTTTTTGGACTTGGAGACCGAGTACTACTCAAAGCCTCTTAGAAAGTTGAATATTCTTTTCATATCTTCATATTTTTCAAATACTATCAATCTCAAGGAAGAAAATTTTTTAGAGTATCCCCCTATCTTAGATCATGTATAGCATCGAATATTACCACAAGCGCGGGGCTACTTTGGTAATGTTACTACAAGCCCAAAGTGTCTAACATTTTGCTAAAACACAGGTACGTCTCAAGCTTATTACTCCACTTTTGTTGGCAAGAAGATAAGAATACATCAGCCAATAAGTATCGACACTAAGTCTACATAACCAATCATCTATGCAATGTACACATAATTTCTTCAGTTATTATGATTTGCGCGGTATACTCGATTCACAGATTGAGTAATTGAATAATAAATAACTACTTGCAAAAACGGGCATGAATATCCTTAAATTTACTTAACATAAGTATAAAATGATCACGTACTCATGAAACTTGGTTTATTTCCTATCAATTCTTAGCTAGGAACTCACAATTCTAAGGGTACGAGATAAATAATATGGTATGTATTCAAATTATCAAATTTTCAATTTTTCTACCGTTTCATTCAAATTTCATTCATAACATAACATAGCTAAGTCTCCTACCCCCCACTTAAACATGGCATTGTCCTCAATGACAAAAATAAATGAGAATTTAAGAAAAAGACTTAGCTCTGGAAATGGCTCTCAGGTAAAGGAACAATATCGGAGTAAATGTCAGCACGTTGTGGAGAAGCAAGTGAAAACCTGTATAAGCACACAAACTCCACGAAACCGTTAATAACACCATGTATATGGAAGTTATAGAATAATGTGGCAGTAATTATGTATGAATACCGAAAAACATTTTAAGCCACTTTAATTTATACAACCAATGACAAGGGAAACCAAAAAGAAAAATACTAAATATAAAGAAAAATAAACAAGCAACTAAAGATGGTGGTCTTCATCTACAACCTCCACCGCCTAAATATTCTTAAAACCGGGTGGAGAAGACAAATATCAAAAAGCATTACCCGACGTGGGAAAACACGAGGGTGACCCGATCGAAAAAGTATTCAATCCAGGAAAAGAGAAACTTGGTAAGGTATAACAGATTGAATGCGACCTATTAGCTAAAGATAAAATCAAATACATAACGCAGAAAATTCTCGCTTGCATTGGATATCAACAACTTAGGGAGATGTAGCTACTCCTCGAAATTACTAATAACCCAATGTATCACGTAAAATTCATAACCGTCATCAACAAGGTCGGATCAGTGTGATAGTTCAGAACAAAACTTATCGTCTAGAAATGCCGGAATAGACGGACAAAATGTGAAATTTAAAACTTCCGGTAGAAAGATAAGTTGTACTTTGATCGAACCAAAAAACTTCAAAATCTAGCTAGGTTCAGGGCTACACTTACCCTAGCTAGGATCATGAAAACTAAAATGATAAAAGATAATCATTAAAACATAGCAATATTTCAAATTCCGCAAGACAAAGGTATTTTGTAAAAACGGAGGTTGAGAGTAGGATGGGTTTATAAAAAGATATATATAAGGATGGTAAGAAAAGATAAAGGGTGGGTAAGAAATTGTGTTTTGGGTGGGTTTAAAATTGTTTAAGGGATTGGGTATGGGTGGGAGAGTGAAACAGATGGAAAGAAAGAGAGGCGATGAACGAATGGTTAGAAATGTGAACTGTTGGGGTAGATTGGTGAGAGGATCGAAAAGGTTGAAGGGTGAAAAGGTATAAATGAAAGGATAAGGGTAGTTGCAGAATGAATTGCGCACCACTTTGAATTTTCACTTGGATCACCATTCTAAAAGATTTTGGAAGTTGACCAAAATTGTTCTTGTTCACACCAATCATTCTCTGTTACATTTTCAGTAATTCTCAAGCTCTCTTAATGCTTCCATCTTAAGATTGATTGCTAAATTTCCTTTTATTTAGCAATTTCTCGACTCTCCTAAGAAACTCTAATTCACGTGGCCTATATTGAGTAAAAAAGTTTTGCACATCCTTAGCCCAATGGCCATCGGAACACGGCAAAATAAAAAACCTCAACATATGTCACGTTACTCTTATTGGACTCAAAGAAAGAAAAACCTAAAATACTAAAAAGAAATCCTAAGGGGTTTAAAGAAGTAGTTCTGAGTTTAAAGTCCTCAGCTCGACTTTCCAAAGATTATCCTTGTCAGTTATCATTCTTGGATCGCCAGACTTTGACCCTCTGAGCACTATAAGAGGTGGGCCTGTTGCTTTTGCGGATTAGTACCCTTCCCTTGGTTGTGAGACCTAGGAAACGACATTTTTCCATACCATTTATCCAAAGCTCTTACCTCGGCTCTCGTTTTAGGAATTCGTGAATTCTAAGAAACTCGGTTAAAATTACGGTTTTGGCCTTGACAATAAGAAACAATGAATCAAAGTACTCCGAATAAGGTCGGTTATGTAGGAAAGCCTACGCCGTCTTATTCGTTGGAACATATATGACAGTTCAGGCCAATCCGTCAAGATTAAGCCCCGTTTAGCCCGAAGGCTTATCGGCTATGCTAAGTCTTGTTGAACCGCCGTAACGTACATCACACGTGAGGGGAGTCGATTGAGCCGAAGCTCGGTTGAACTCGCCCGGCCATGGTTAGACCATTTCCGAACCCATGTACTATAAGTCTCCGATTTCTAAATTGTCACCCAAAGCGTAATCTCGTCGTTTCGTTTAAGGTGGGTTCACCGAGAAGCCATCACCATAAAACTCAACGAAAGCAGAAGATTGTGTTCTCTCAAAACTCAACGTCTTCTTTAGATTGCGAATGCTTAAACTACACAATTTGTTGCTCCCATGGCCAGTAGAAGCAATCTCATGCATATGACAATGAGATTTTATCAGAACTACGAGGAACTCTTTATTCACTGCTTCCTTTCAACGACTACATGTTTCCTTACACCCTCTAGATGAGACAGATTTAGGGCTGAACCTTCGACACTAATAAAATTATTCTTACAAACCAACTACGGGCTAAGATTCATACTAAGGTTCATGTATAGGATAACTTATGCTAAAAAAAAAAGGTAGTAAAACATAAGCAAAAAAAGGTAGTACCTTGCCTTCAACATTGTACCACGAAGAATTTAAGCCTTTAAAAAAAATTCGGAGCCATCTTTGTGCTTTAAAGGTATTGCTTCCATCGCTTTCCCATCGCAGATTCGTAGCTCCACATGTTGTTGGGTTATTTCCTTAGCGCCCTTGAAAAATTACTGACTCAGATTATTGCTTCCCTGGTTTCTGCAAACAGAAGAAAAACAAAACAGACCGTAGACTGATTTTAACATGGTTTCCCATGCTGCTATCAGACCTACGGATTAAACATACGGGGATAAACAGACACGCGAAATTCCAGACTTGAAAAACACAAATCAGAAACCGTGTAAACAGAACAGGACAAGAACTCGGTTGGCTTATCTAGAAGATTGTAGAACTGAGGGTGATCGGGGTCAATCAGGTTATAATATACTTGACCACCATAAACCAATACTAGCAAGAGGACTAGGCCCATCGTAGTATAGCTATAGTGAATCAAGGTCGATCCCACATGGAACCAATTGTGGATCATCTTATGTACAAACAATTAATTAAACATGTCAAGGACATAGAGGCGGTCTACGACCAACATAAGACAACAAAGGTAAAGCCACGACTCGACACAACGTAATTAACCTCCCCAATTATAGTCTTTATCATTTGGACCTACATAATTTATATAATAAACTAAACTTATTAACCGTCAATCCGTTTGTATCTATCTTAGATTTGCTACAGTAGTCATCCTCTAAAACTTGACGTAGCACCGGTAGGTGACTAGATCACTGTGATATTGTTACGTGACTTCGCCTTTTGGTGCCTCCATCTCATATACCTCACACGCTTACGACTCTAAGGATGCCGATATTAACCGTACACCTCGTCCAGGCAACATTCCTATGGTTAGGCGTACTTCCTAAACGATCACTCAAACTCTCGTCCAACTAACAATTACCAAGTTATAGTCTCATGCTAGTTTACGATCTACGTATAACAAGGTGCGCGCAATTCCCTAATATAAACCTACCTAGATAACGGCGAGCGTCCGAAGATCAATTCATGAGCCTACCTAAGAGTTTTATATCGGTATTTCCTTCTTACACGTTTTAATTAAATTAAGCGAGTGACGTAGCCATAGCCATACCTACTGAGATAATAAATTCTATTAAGTTAACCTAACCATAAAGACATGGCTATCTAACGGATGAAAAGGGGGCTCGGTCGACCGAATAGCTGGGCTCGGTCGACCGAATGGTCTTTTGCCCCCAGATTACATCCCTGAACGTATCTCTCAGCCTTTCATCATACACAACGGATTAAACAGTAATTCGTAAAGCATTCATATAAACTAACTTAGATACACATTAATTAAACAATGCAGATTCATGGATAGAAACTAAGTAGATGACGTAGGTTATGGGATCCTCATAGACAAGGTATCGCCACCTCCCTAACGTCATAGCCTAGATCTACATCATCTAGCTATTAATAATCAACTCAAACGATAAAGCATAATTGGGGAATTAATTACTGAAAAGAAAGAAACAGAAAATAAAGGCTTACATATTGCAGCCCTTAAATTGCTGGAAACCCTCAAATTATTCTACATTGTATCAAAGTTGTATTATGAATTGTAAGATTGAAGAAAGAATGAAGGGATGTATTGGTGTGTTTTTACAAATTTCGTAGCTGCTGCTTATATAGAAGTTGTAACCGACCTAGGGAGGATCTAGAAGATATACACGCAAAAATCCCATAAGTGACCGAACCGACACACTCGGTCGACCGAATGATAGGGCTCGGTCGACCGAGCCTTTTTTCTGCACGTGTTAAACGCGTCTCTTTGTCTGACTTGTTCCCCACTGCACGCTTGCGTGTTGATCTGATTAATATTTCATTTAATGCTCCAATTTTCTTCCTCTATTATCTTGAGACCATTGATTGAATGACATTAATCCTCTCGATTTGTCGTGATCTACAAAATCAGCATTTATCGCACAATAAATCGATCTTTTAATAATAAAAACAGCTAAATACCAAATATCATATTAATTATCACTTAACATTAAATAATAAATATAAACGAGTGATTTAATATGAAATATACATTATTAATCTCGATTTAAGGATAATGTTGATGACATTTATGGGTATAATTTGACCGTCATCAGAGGGTCACAGACTCAGTTACAGAAGAATGAAGAACTGAGGGTTCAAACACAGTTATGGAGATTATAAGTCGAGACTATAAAGTTAGACTTCAGGCAAGATTGTGGTGACCTGAACTGACTTTATGGATCTTGTATGAAGACCTAAGAATCATAAAGACAATGAATTCTTAGATAATAATTCTTTATGGTGTACTCTGATTAAGTCAACTATAATTAGATGAAAATTGGAGTACCGATTGTTCAAGAAGAGTAAACTCTCAGTTAAAGCTCTTACAAACTGAGAACTGATAATGTTCATAGTAAATCAGTTTCAGAACTAAAGGCTTAACCAAACTGAAGAAAAATCCAACCGTTACTGTACAAGAATTATGATTGAAGGATATTCTATCCGTTCTGACAAGTAACGTACAAGCAAGAAAGCAGGATCTCTAGCGGCTACAAGGATTCGAACCCACAGAGATTTGACCGTTAGAAAAACCCCTATAAATAGGCTATTTCTATCAAAAAGAAAGAAGGGGTGTGAAGGGGGAAAACGAAGGAATTCTAAGAAACAATCTAGTCAAGGAAAATCAAATTAAGGGGGAAAAGCTAATTTAAAAGAGTTCCTACAAAACACTTAATTACAAGATCAAGAAATTCTTCAAGTGTGTATTAGCATTCAAAGAAAGATCATGTTCATTCATTTGAAGAAAAAGAGAGCTGTGCATAATTCATATATCCAGAAGAAAATCTCAAATGACAATTGAATCATAGTTATTGATTCAAGTCTCAACTTTGATTCTATCAAAGGTTTAGACTGTGACACACCAAGAAGGTGTGAAGGACAGTTGAGTGCAGTCAGGAAGACTGTGGTTGTGATGAGCTGGTGAAGAGGCAATTCAACCCTCCAAGGACCAGTGTTTCAAACAATTGAATTGTAGCAATTCTACCTGTTCTACAAGTGTTTAGATAGTGAAGCTAGGGATTAGTCAAGGACTATCAGTTAGAACTTTTTGTAACCGGGCCATCTCAAAGAAATTCTAGTGGAATTTTCCTCTGCATCACAGAGGAAGAGAGGACTGACAGGATTACACCACCTGGAACCTCTATAATTTCTTGTTTATTTACTTTACGCATTTATTTATTTATTTAGCATTTATCTACAGCATTCTTGATAATTGATTGTTATACATCTCACAGTTCACAGACTGACATTCATCAGAATTAAGTTTACCACACTCAGCTTTCATACAGAATAATAAGATCAAGAAAAAGGCTACAACTATATCCGCTGCCGGTTGACTCAGTTTTGGTTAAGTCAGTTTGACTTAAACTCAGCTTAGTCAGCTTAACTACACACAAGTCAGTTTAAAATCCAGTTTTTAGGGACAAGTTTATTCACCCCCCCTCTAAACTTGTGTTAGCCTTTCCAATGGACCAACATAATCAGATTTCGAAATATGATGAAGATATAGAGGATCAAACATTAAATGCACAATCAATAGAGGATCAATCAAGAACGGATTTTCTGATAAACGTTTGAAGAAAAATCCGATCACTGAAATCAAGGAGAATATAATTAATGGGTAATCAAGAATAAAATCAAGCATTATTCCCTTCATCAATATAGCCAACAGACGGAAATTCAAATCAAGGATAATCAAGGCTATAAATAGAAGGCATTGACAGAAAAAGAGATATAAGGAAGAACAATCATAAATCTAAGCAAAAACTCTGTCAAAGTGAAAAGCCTTTTATCTGTGCGAAAAAGAAATATCTAGTGATCAACTCAAAACTAAGAGCTACATTTCAAACATCAAGCATTGAGATTGATCAACAATTTTGTGAATCCAATTCACATCAATCAAGCAACTGAATCAGAGCCATCTAAGAAGGAGTTGTGTTTGTGATATCTGGTGAAGGATTTGATCCCAAGGAGTAGTGAAAGAGACTAAGTCATTGAATTTATTGCAGTCAAGGAGTGATAGTCTTGTAGATTGTGAAGCTTGGGTAGTCAAGGAAAATCAGGCTATTGTATCTGTGAAAACAATAGTGAATTCCTCCAATCATCACAAGAGAAGAGTGGATTAAGGGATTACACCACCCTGAACCACTATAAGCCTTGTGTCAATTTACTTTCAGCAATTTACCTTACTGCATTCATTTAATTACTTATATTATATCTTATATCTGTGATTGCCTAAACTACTTTGAAACAACATAGTAAGAAGGGACTTATCCGCTGCCCAAATGCTTTTAAATACAAGAAAAGTTTTTGAAACTCCACTATAGTTATTCACCCCCCTATGACTATAGTTTTACCCTTCTCTGGGACCAACAGTTTGAATAGATATGCTCATCAGCCCCCTGAGGGGTACTGTATTGTGTACAAAGAGCAGTTCGCCTGCGGCCTTAAGGTCCCCTTCTGTCCGGCCTTCCTGGCTGTTCTTAGACATTACAACTTAGGATCTACCCAAATTGCCCCCAATGGGGTTAGGACTATAATAGGTTTTGAAATTTGGTGCAGATGCATAGACGCGGAATTTTCCGTGGAATTATTCAGGACCTTCTACCAACACAAGAAGGTTAGAAACCATAGCGGGTGGTACTACTTCCACTACCGAACATACCTCCGAAAGGTTATCCCCATTCTCTCTACGGGGAAATCCTCTATCCACGAGTGGAAGTCCCACTTCTTCTTCATCCATCATGGAGGGCACCCAGAACTAGGTGTATGGAACTAAAATCCTCTCTCCTCTGATGTAAGCCCCACCGGGGTTGGAGAACAGTTGTTAACTGATATTGCCGGTTGTGGCGTTGTTTTGGCCCATAAGGACTGGTCCTCCGAACTGATCGAGGCAGCTCGTTTGGCTGATTCAGGGCCCGAGCCGTACCAGAGGCTGACTCAAGTGGAGTATGATGACTGTAGGACCTTTACCTTTAATATTGCATAACTTACACATTTCTGTCTGTTCGTACTAACCTTATTTCTTCTCTCTCTTTCAGTGGCTGATTTCGCTGAAATTTTTGATGATGCACTTGAAGAGGAAGTGGTGGCTGAACAGAATGAGCAGATTGTAAACCCAAATGCATCTAGGGCTGAGGTCATCTCAGAGGTTCCTCCTGTGAACCTTGAGGCGGCTGTTGAAAATCTTCAGACTCCTGGTGAGGGTTTTCAGCAGGACGAACATGCTATTCGTTCTCCTAGAAAAGAACAGAGGGTCGAGGAGAGCCTGGTAATCCTGGATGGCCCTGATCTTGATGCTGCTGACGGGCCGCTCCAGCTGCACTCCCGATCTGGGATGAAGATGAGTAGGTCTGACCGGAGGGATCAAGATTCTTCTGACTTGGATGGGGGTTCTTTTTCCCGTGCTGCTGATATGTCTGGTCTGCTGGACAAGGACCTAGCTACTGTGGTAAGTTTCTTCTTGCCTTTGTCTGCATTTTCGTACTTTTATCTTGTCACCGTATTGACCCCTGTTATGTTTTCTTAGGTCATCCAGATTGGCAAAGAAATCCTTACGAGGTTCGACAACCTTTCTTTCGAAGGGTTCTTTGGGAAAGCGGATTGATGATCTCTCTACAAGCCATCAGAATCACGAGGATGAGTCGACGTACAAGGATCAGCAGATCACTGATATGAGCAAGCATCTTCTATCCCAGAAGGTCGAGGTGCGTAGAAATACGCCGCCGACCTGCAGACAACCATGGTTGATCACGCCAAGCAAACGTCAGAGTTGAAAGAGGAAAACGCCTGGCTCCGAGCTAAGAATAAAGAGTTGAAGGATGTGATACCTGTGTAGATCGCCCAAGCTCTTCATTATTATAAGAACTCCACTATATGTATTGAGGCCTTGAAGGCTTTGCTTGCCCTAATATTAAACCATGGGTACACTATGGGTGTGGAAGAAGCTAAGGAACAGTGTCCCGAGCTGGTAATTGAGGATCTTCCCAATGGAAGACTTCGCAAACCTGGCTGCAATAAGGTCTATAAGGCTAAACTTAAAGAGTTTCAAGCAAGTGAATATTTGGCCGTAAAATATGCTCGCCGACCTGCGGCAGATCGGCAAGACAGTGCTTCTTCTGCTCAGCCTTCTCAACAAAGTCCTCCTGCTGATTCTTAAGGTTTTTATTGTAATTTTTACTTTGAAAATTTGTAATAATTTTAGAAACTCTTCTGTTGCCTTTTTGACAATGTATGCCTTTTAGGCACCTATTATGCAATCACTTCTTTTGGCTTTAGGCCTTTTGTTTTTCATTTGCCATATAACAAAGGGCCCTTTGCCCCCTAAAGCACATCATTTACAAGCTTTGCTCTTGAATGATGTGCTTTGTGGTCGGCATTTTTAGCTCTGTTCGTCTGTCCTGCAGACTTAGGAAGTTTTCTTTCTGCAACTTTCTAAGTATGAAATATTTCAGTTCTTACTGTAAATCAGTTCTGATCGTCTGTCCTACAAACTTTGTGAGTTTGTCCTTTGCAAACTTTTTCGAGTCGAACCTGCAGCTCAGTTCTGATCGTCTCTTGCAGACTTATGGAGTTTTTCCTTTGAAAACTTTTCCGAGTCTGACCTGCAGCTCCGTTATAATATAATCGTCTGTCCTATAGACTTATTGAGTTTGTCCTTTGCAAAATTTTTCGAGTCTGACCTGCAGCTCAGTTATGATCATCTGTCCTGCAAACTTATTGAGTTTGTCATTTGCAAACTTTTCCGAGTCTGACCTGTAGCTCAGTTATGATCATCTGTCCTGCAGACTTATTGAGTTTGTCCTTTGCAAACTTTTCCGAGTCTGACCTGTAGCTCAGTTCTGATCGTCTGTCCTGCAGACTTATTTAGTTTGTCGTTTGCAAACTTTTCTGAGTCTGAGCTGCAGCTCAGTTCTGATCATCTGTCTTGTAGACTTATTGAGTTTGTCCTTTGCAAACTTTTTTGAGTCTGACCTATAGCTTAGTTCTGATCGTCTGTCCTGCAGACTTATTGAGTTTGTCCTTTGCAAAATTTTGTCAATCTCACGGATTCAAATATAATTAAGCAAGTATGCAAAACTTAAATTTTATTGCAATAAGTGATGTTCAAGTACACCTTATTGAAAAACATAACTGAAAATAAAAAATAAAAAGATAAATCCTGGTACCTGTCCAAGACATAGAATTTTCTCAAGTTGGAGGAATTCCAACTGCGTGGTATGGTTTTGCCATTTGCATCAGCTAGCTGATAGGCTCCTTTCCTATTCACTTTGACCACTCTATAAGGGCCTTCCCAGTTCGGGTCAAGTTTACCCTATGGACCTTGTCTGCTGACCTCATTCTTTATGAGTACCAGATCTCCCTCTTTGAAGTAGGAGTGCTTAACTCGGGAGTTATAATACTATGAAATCCGCTGCTTATACTTGGCCATTTTAATAAAGGCCATATTCTGAGTTTCTTCTAGATCATCTTTGGAGTGCCTCAACTCAGTTAACTGTTGCTCTATAGAGTAAAGTGCTGCTCGGGGTGATGGTAGGCCGATCTCAGCTGGGATTACTCGCCTCACACCCATATGCCAAATGAATGGAGTTTCACTTGTGGCCGAGTTCGGCGTGGTTCTATACGCCCATAGAATGTTGGGCAAGTGTTCGACCCAGTTTTATCCTCCTTCTTCAAGGCATTTCTTTAATCCTTTCTTGATCTGCCTGTTGGTCTGTTCGACCTGCCTATTAACTTGCGGATGACCAACGGAAGTAAAGTGCTGAGTTATGTGCAGTTCGGCACACCATTCCTTAACGGGTTTGTCCTCAAATTGAGTTCCGTTATCAGAGATCAGCGACTTCGGAATTCCAAACCTGCACACTATGTTTTTCCATAGAAATATTTGTATCTATTTTCCAGTAATGGTGGTTAGTGGTTTGGCTTCAACCCACTTGGTGAAGTAGGTCACTGCTACTATTAAAAATCTGACATTTCCGGGAGCTCATGGGAGTGGTCCCATTAAATCTACTCCCCATTTTGATCAAAAGGCCAGAGGGAGACAAGAATGTCCTGAGATGGCTGATGCGAAAGATTATCATGCACCTGGCACGACTTGCACTTCTCAACCAGCTCTTTGGCGTCCTAGGACATCGTAGGCCAGTAGTAGCCGAACAACCTACATTTTCTTGCTAAAGTTCGAGCTTAGGGGTGATTTCCACAAATCCCCAAGTGTATTTCTCGTAGAAGATAATTTCCTTCCTAAGTTGTGGTGCATCTGAGCCCTGGAGCAATGTACGATCTGCGATAGAGGATGTTATCGGACATAGAATATCTGGCCGTTAAGAGTTTCATATTTCTGGACCTTTATCTCTGGGTAAAATTCCATCTCTGAGATAGGAGACAATAGAATCCATACAAGTGTTGGCTTGCGTGATCGGCTGGACAATCTGCCGGTCGTAGCTACAACCCTCTCCTCATTTCTCAAAAAATGATACCTCACATCAATATGCTTTGTTCTCTCATGATGAACATGATCCTTAGCTAGATAAATTGCACTCAAACCATCACAATAAATCTCTGTTTGATCTTGATGTAGCCCCAATCACTGACTAATCCTTTCAACCAGATACCCTCCTTAGCTGCTTCGGTAAGAGCCATATATTCTGCCTCAGTAGTTGATAAAGCCACAGTGGCCTGAAGAGTTGCTTTCCAACTGAAAACTGAATTCCCCAATGTGAAAACATTACCAGTCACTGATTTTCTGCCGTCCACATACCTGCATAATCAGCATCACAATACCCTGTGATTAGAGTTTCAGTATCACCTACATATATGAGAACAACATCAGCTGTACCCATAAGATACCTGAACATTCTTTTCACATCTTTCTAGGGTTCCTTTCTAGGTTGAGCCATGAACCTGCTGACAACACTGACTGACTGAGCCAGATCATGCCTAGTGCACACCATGGCATACATCAGACTGCCAAGTGCACTAGAATAGGGAACTTTTGACATATACTGCTTCTCCACTACTGATTGTGAAGCATAAACAGACAAATGAACATTAGATGCCATAGGAGTATCTATTGGCTTTGCAACAGACATCCCAAATCTGGCCAATGTCTTCTTTATATAACCCTGCTGAGACAATAACAACTTCTTCTGATTCCTATCTCTCTAGATCTCCATTCCTAAAATTTTCTTGGTTGCACCCAAATCCTTCATTTCAAGTTCAACACTTAGAAGGTTCTTCAGATTCTGAACATCAGACTTTTTCTTTGCAGCTATCAACATATCATCCACATATAGGACAAGATAGATATGTGATCCATCTCTCAGCTGACTGTGATACACACAATAGTCATATGGACTTCTAATATAACCCAGCCAGATTATGTAACTGTCAAACCTTTTATACCACTGCCTAGGAGCATGCTTCAGTCTATACAAGGACCTCTTCAACTTACAAACAAAGCCTTCCTTGCCAGGAACTTGAAATCCCTCTGGCTGAGTCATCTATATCTCTTTATCTATCTCACCATGCAAAAAAGTTGTCTTCACATCTAACTGCTCATGTTCAAGACCCTGTTGTGCCACCATTGCTAGTAACACTCTGATTGAGGTATGTCTGACTATTGGTGAGAATATCTCATCAAAGTCCACCCCTTCTTTCTGACTGAACCCTCTTGCAACCAAACGTGCCTTACGTTTGACCCCTTCTGCCTCAGACATTCCTTCATTCTTTTTGAAGATCCACTTGCAAGAAACAACTCTCCTATAAGTTGGGTGTTTAACTAGATCCCAAGTCTCATTCTTCAATAATGACTCGATTTCATTTCCCACGGAAGCAAGCCATCGAGATGCTTCAGAACATGTCACTGCTTCCCTATAAGTAGAAGATTCAAAACAATACACTTCTTCTGCAACTTGAAGCGCATATACAACCATATCATCAAAACCAAACCTATTGAGAGGTACCCCAACATTGGTTCTTCTAGCTTTACTGACAGCTATACTCTGCTGACCAATATTCCCTGTTTGATGCTCACCGACCCTTCGTTCACCGATCGGCTTGGATCAGACTCTGGTTCAGCAACCAGATCAGATGAGTGCTGACTTGGATCAGCTGAGTGTTGCATCTTTGTTGACTTCACTTGAAGCTCCACCTATTTCTCAGCATTCTTATAATCAGCACTGGTTTCAGATTCAGTAGACCTTCCCATCTCTACTGAGTATGACCCTGTTTTCTGTTGATGACCAAATTCTATAACCTTTCACCCCATCTTCATACCCTACAAACACTCCCTTCTTGGCCCTTGGTTCCATCTTTCCTTCACTCACATGATAGTAAACTGTGCTTCAAAAACCCTTAAAAAAACCATTAGAACTGAGTACTCAGCAGGCTTTCCTGACCATATCCTCAAATGTTGTCTTGAGATTGATCTTTGTGTGAGGGCTCCTAATGATTAAGTAGCATGTTGTACTTACAACCTCTGACCAAAATCCCCTTGATAAACCAACATTAGAGAGCATATATCTTGCCCTCTCTAGAAGATTTTAATTCATCCTCTTACCTACACTATTCTACTGAGGTGTATTCCTTACTATGTGATGTCTGGAAATACCCTCATCCTTACAGAATGATCAAACTCTGACCAGTAGAATTCCAGACCATTATCTGTTCTGAGCCTTTTGATTTTCTTGCATGTATGATTTTCCACTAGAGCCTTCCACTGCTTGAAACTATTGAATGCCTAACTCTTGTGTTTCATCATTAACACCCAGTCATTCTTGAATAGTCATCTATGAATGACACAAAATATCTTTGACCACCCAATGATTCCACCTTTGATGGACCCCTGCAATCAAAATGGATATAATCAAGTGATGCCTTTGTACAGTGTTTTCCTGTTGAGAACTTGTTTCTATGTAGATTCCCAAACACATAATGCTCACAAAATTCCAGTGTCTTATCCCCAAGAAAACCTGTTGAAGAAAGGACTTGCAATTCTCTTTCACCCATGTGCCACACCTGAGTCTGCTGTGATTGATGATCTACTAAGGATGCCACAACAGCAGAGCCAGATACAGTAGAGCCTTGTAATATATACAAGGTTCCTTTCTTGACACCTTTGAGGTCCTCATCTGAATCTTTGTAGACATTCAGCTCTTCACCTTCTCCCTTGAACTTGAACCCTTTGTTGTCGAGTAGACTAAGAGACACGAAATTATTGGTCATCTGTAGAACATGTCTCACATCTTTTAGTGTGCAGAATCTACCATCCTCTGTCCTCAACTGAACTAAGCCAATTCCCACTATCTTGCAGACCTTTCTGTTTGCCATAAAAATATGACCTCATCTATCTGCTTATAAGTAGAAAACCACTCTTTGTGTGGACAAATATGATAGGATGCTCCCAAATCTAGGATCCAAACATCCACATGATGCGCTGAATCCTCAGCCACTAGAACTAGATCCTTATAAGAATGCTCAGCAACCACATCTGTTGTGCCAGAATTTCTCTCCTGCTGCATTTTCTTCTTTGGACAATGGGAATTTCAATGTCCCTGCTCCTTATAGTATTTACAGACATCTGTGGACTTAGGACCTTTGGAACCACCCTTCTTGGATTTCTTCTTTTGTCCATGATTTATTTCCACTTCTGCTGACTACTAGTCCAGCAACCTGACTGTCTGTACCTACTGCCTTGTGTCTCAGCTCCCTGGCATGCAAGGCTACCCTTACATCCTCTAAAGCACAAAGTTTTCATATGAGGCTGATAATGACACCAACAGGATTAGGGCTGCATATCATCTTCAATTTTAGCATCAATATTCCTGAGATCAAGTAATATTGTATTCAACTGATCAAGATGTTCCCTCAACTGACCTTCTTCATGCATCCTCAGACTAAACAGTCTATACTTCAATAGCAACTTGTTGGTTAATGACATAGTCTAATACATGCTCTCAAGCTTCCACCACAACTTGGCAGCTGTGTCTTCCTTAGCAACTTCAGTGATAACATAATTAGATAAGCACAAAATTATGGTTGAGAGTGCTTTTTCTTCCATACTGGCATAATCTGTTGCACTTGCATCCCCTTTATCAGATAAAGGAGTCCATAACCCTTGTTGTTTTAACAAGGCCCGCATATTGATTTTCCATAGACTAAAGTTGTTTCTTCCTGTAAATTTATCCATTTTTACGTTAACTGCGGACATCTTTCTTGCTAAAAAATAGAACTTTTATCACAAAATCTAGCACCGGTGAAGGTCTTGATGAAGATATAATTCGTCCGTACAGATGATTCCCAGAAACCAACGCTCCGATACCAGTTTGTTATAACAAGATAGAGAATCCAGATGCAAGATTGATAATTAATATATGCAATCTAACAGTAATAATCAACAGAGATAACAGAAACAAGAAGAACACAAGATTTAACGTGATTTCCGGCGTTGGGCCGACTATTCCACGGACAGAAAAAGAGATATTTTATTGTGCATTGAATTTCAGACAGATTACACACGCTACGATGATCAATAAAGTTGGTATTTGTAGGCACAAATCCTTAAAACCCTAACTGCCAAAGGATCTTTGTTGGATTGCATAAATGCCCTTGATGTAGGTCCCTCTGCTGACCCCACTCAGCTGATCATTTCCTAGACATTGAACTCAGCCGCATCCAAAGCCTCAGCAGGCTGCTGACCCAGAAAAAACTCAGCAGACTTCCCAGCTGACTTTCACAGACTTGGATACACTTCTCAGCTTGACCATCTCTCAGCTGACTGCCAGATTAGTTCTACCAGATGTAGAGTTTAAGTCACTTTGCTGACAATGTATACACAGAGCAAAGCAGTAAAGTGTGAAGCATGAAAAATACAGCAAGCTATTGGAAAATTAATGGGGGCTGTATTTTCACCACAATAGAATCGACATTTTTGAATGTCGGTTCTGGAGTCAAGAACCGACTTTCCCTAGGTCGGTTCTCATAATGCACCTACAGGAACCTGGTTTTTGGTTGTAGAACCGACTTTCACAAGATTGATTCTATCGTGATGCATAAGTAAAGTGGTGCACCGGTACTCCGGTAGAATCGTTATGGTGCAAATAATAACACCCAAATTGATTACATATCAAATTTACTAAAATACATAAAAATGAATACGAAAGATATTATGGTACAACCGTTATAATAAGGTTGTATGTATAATGTAAAAGGCATGGATGCTTTCGTGTACAGGGGTGTTTTTTTTTTTTGGTATGTAGAATGTAATATATACTATATATTGATGCCTCATTTGTAACTAATTTTATCAGAAATATATAAAATGCAACATACATTAACATTTCTGCACCTTAGAAGACTTCTGTTTCCTTTTCAAAATTCACAATTGTACAATGATACAACTATGGGCCCTTACAAATATTGATTTTGAGGCATACTAAGCCGTGGCCTTATGGGCCTTGCTCCATGACGCCTATGTGCGCAACTGTTTCTAACCAATGAACATGTTAGTCTACTGTTATAAAAACTGTTACACCATAATTTTTTTGAAAATGCGTACACTAGTTTTATATGATGCTGAACTTTTTGGGACCCACACTAAAAGGATGGGAATATTTCTCAATGATTGCTAAGACCACAACCAAATTGACACAACCTAGTTTTACACCATTGTATAATGTGAGGTATAGATCAATAAATATATCATATGTAATAATGAATGGAGTAAAAGAATGTTGATGATTCGAGAAGCCTGTAAAACAAACAAGACATAAGAGGGCCCATAGTTGTTCTTCGGGTAGCCAGTCCGATGCTCAAGTCAGTTCGGTACGCAATAGAGTAATTTCAATAGAAATATTGTGCTCAACACATAAAATGTTTAGAATTTTGGCGTTGTTCCTTGTAAATTAAAGGAATGATTCCTTTATATGATGCGTTGTTGATCATTAAAGTTTTGTAGTGGAGCGAATATCTCGGAGCAGTTACAAGGCCATAACATAATGAAGCGATTATCACAGGACAATTACCCATCGTGGTGTAATGTTTGGCATACTCTTTCATTAGGGTGTAACTGTTGTCGGGGTCTGAAGACGACCTATGCCACACCTGGTATAAGAGACCGGGATGACCTGCACCCCGTCGGCAATAAGAAACTGTAGACAACCTGCATCATGGCGGCTATATGGGACAATGGACGACACGCCACGTTAGTCAATCGATGCAGATTCGAAGGTGGAACCAGGACCAAGCTCATATCCTAACGTGATCTTCTGTACTCTGTGTGCGGATCGATAAGTTCCACGTGTAGGGTGACTAATCGCCGTACTCAATTTCTGAAGAAGCAATATTTGTGAGAACTAATCAACAAAAAGTGTACACACAAATGATCGAAACCATTCAAATTTTTTAATGAGAAATGACGATGTTGGATCTCGTTTGTTAATAAATCCGGGTCGATTACTGTTAAGGGTCAAATTGTATGATTTTTATAGATATATTTTACATCAATTTCCCCCGTATATGGATGTTTTTCATAGAAATCGAGCTTATAATCGATTAATTGAGTAAATAGTTTTTTTAAGAGGTTAATTGCAAAACGTAACGAATTATGTGCTTAAATGATGATTTTATGTTATTTTGGAAATACGTTACGCTTTGGTATGTTTTCCTATTGTTTTAGATACTCATTGATGATGGAAGAGAGGATTTTAGAGAGCCAAATTCGTGCTTGGAAAGGATCAATCAAAGTTATGGAAGATTGAAAGATATAAGGAAAGAAATCAAGCAAGATAAATGTCGGAAAATCAGGATTCCGAGTAGTGACGACCTTGCAACGCAGTTCTTGATATGATAACAACCGATTTTACTCTGGACCTCAAGATAAGAGTTGTAGGGCTTGAAGAGAGGATTCTACAGGATTTTGAATCACTCCATTCCGACTTACGAGGCCCGAGATATGAGCGTTACAAGTTTGGATGCTGTTGCTGAAAATAGTGGACGGGCGTCCGGATCTTCAAACGGGCGTCCGGCACCGTTCTTGTAGCAACCGCCTCGATTTTCTATAAATACAGCAGCTCTTTTCGACCCTAATCATTATCAAATACGCCCCAGCTTCTCTTGAACCCTAAATTTCGAGCGAGAGAGCAGCCCGGCCGGCCAAGCTCCATGCTTGGTCGGCCGGAGGTTAGTTAGATTAGGTAGTTAGTTCGTTTTTCTTTCTTCTTGTTCGAGTGATGATGAAGTTGAGCAGCCATGGATGAGCCTTGAAGCTCCCTCTTTCCAGCTGCAACTTTAATTCTTTTTCGATGGATGTTTTGTAAGTTTTAATTCGAATTGTTTGTTTTCTATGTTTATTCGTATCTTGCAATTTTATATCGAAAGATGATTGCATGATTTGATGTTTACCGTAGGATGAAAGTCGGTGTAAACGCGAGATCACCATAGGAAAGATTAGACGTTTGATCTATGTCAAGCGAAAGTTGATAGGTTGGATGTCTAGGTTGTTAGATCTAGTAAATCTTGCACCTTGGTTTATTTTATGATGCGTTAATCTCCGTAAATCGAAAGATAGAGATTGATAGGCGAATTCATCTACGAAAGTAGGAATTCATACGTTTGATAGGTGAAACCACAACTTGAATTAAATCACTATAAGATAATCTAGGGAAGAAATTAAGGGTTGCGGGATGGTGGATTATGGTTCGTTCCATGTTTGATCGCTTCAGTCATTATCATGTTCGTTAGATAGATTTATTGTTGTAGTTTAGATTTATTTTATGTTGATCGCAATTATCCTTCCTGGCTTTGGATTAACAATCCTCTGTCCAGTTTACTTTTCCGTTTTAGTTTAGGTTTAGGTTAATAAAGAAGAATTAATAAGTTAGATTCGACATCCCAATTCCCTGAGGATCGATACCCGTACTTATCCAACTTTACTAGCAACTACCCGGTATTCGGCCGGTTAGGAGGTAGTTTTGCATGGTAGTATAGGTTTTATAAATTTTCTTTTGTTTTAATGATGCAAAATCTCCCCAACAAAAGTGGCGCCGTTGCCGGGGAATAGGTGTCATGTTGAATCTAGTTTTGTTAGTTCTCGATTTTGTTACGTTTTATTTTTGTTTTTAATAAAAGTAGCGTATACCAAGTTGAGAGTTTTTATTTTGCCGTGTTTCGATGACCGTTAGGTTAAGAATGTGCAAAAGTTTTTTACTCAACTTGTTTTACGTGAAGTTTATATGTTTATGTGTTACCTAGTCTAACCCCGTGCTTAATTTGATAAGGTTTCTTGTGTATTTGTGTTGTGTTCATAAGTATTTAGGGTTTTTTGTGTTTTTTTTCTGCTTGTCGTGCATTCTTGTTGTATGGACGAGCGTCGTACGTTGGACGCCCGTCCGGTTCTCATCTTGCGAGGTGAACGAGCGTTGGGAAGTATTGGACGCTCGTCCGTTCAAATATTTTCAATCCTGTTCGATTTAGAGGACCGGATGAGCGTCTATACTTTCGAACGCCCGTCCGGTCGGTTTTCAAGAGCGGACGAGCGTACGCAAGGTGGAACGCCCGTCCGGCCCGAACGCTAAGTGAACGTTCGTCCGGGGTTCGATCCCGGGTTCTAAATTTCTTGATTTTATTTTCAATGCTTTTATTTGATGTGGATTTTTCATTCGAGCTTCGTGGATAATTGATTTTTACATAGATGCCCCGAACTTATATGTTTTTACCTTTCCATCTATGAATCCATGTTAGATAATTGATCAATTCCTTATATATGATTCATCTAGGCATGTTATAGTGATTTGTCGGTTCTCGTAAGCTATAACTTGTCTTGTTCTTATGGTTAATTAGTAGCTAATGTCGGTTCCCGTATGCTACATACCGCTCCGATGAATCTTTTAAGCTTTTAAGACTTACGTGCTTCCTTTGTTTTTATAGTTCATATGGGTAGCTACGTCGGTTTTACGTATGCTACGTCCTTTCTCCATATGAGTTATACTGTTTAGATAGATGATTGTTGGTTTCCATAAGTCTATCACTTTCGATAAGTCTTAAGGCGCGTCGGCACTAGTGACAGCACTGTCGTTTATCGTAACCTATCATTATATGGTAGACGTTTATATATATGTCGTGTTGCATATAGTGGGCTAGTTTTCTTTCTTTTATTTTATTTTCTTTTTGCATATCATTTAAATGCATTTCATTTAGTTGCATTTCATATAGTTGCATTGTTTTTCTATTTTTCCGTTTATTTTTCTTAAGTGTGGTCACTGTCGGTTTTCGTAATACCACCTAGTTTATTTTTCTTTTTGAGTGTAGTTAACTGTCGGTTTCCGTAATACTACCTCGTTTTTATTTTATTTTTAGGATTTTTCACGTAGATTGCATTGTAATGCATTTTCATATAGTTGCACCTAGCCCTACTATTTTGTAATATTCCATGTATATGTCCATCTTTATATGAGCTTAATCTAAAAATTCTCTAGACTTCCTTTCCGTGCTTTATATGTTATCTTCCCCTATCCCCGAGGTATTTCATGTTTGTCAAGTGTGCGGGGTATTTGCATTAGCTATTGTGAGTTTTCGGATGATATCGGTTTTCCGGTGGATGGTCCACGATCTGCGAGTTCGTCGGGAATTTTTGGATTTGGTTCGAAACACTTCCGAATAGCTCCCTTTCGGCATACAATCGCTAAGTTTTCTTTTTCTTTTTCATTACGCACAACTTGAGGACAAGTTGCAATTTAAGTGTGGGGGAGGGGATGGTTTATGTGTATCTACTTTCATTTGCTCATATTAGTTATAATTTTCTATGAAAAGTGCAAAATTTTCAAAATTTTGTTTCGTCCCGAGTAACATTTCAATTGCATGCTAGTTTTATAATCGGCACCCTTTAGTTGTTATCGGTAGTCATATCATGTTCGAGAATAGGTTTAGTAAGTCGATACTCACTTGAACTTCATTTCACGAACCTATTAGATGAAGAGCCAAATATAGAATAGTTTCCGGTTAGTTAAAGGAAAGTTAATTCTTGATACAGATAACACTTATTTAGCATTAATGAAAGTTAAGAACTTGTGCTATACTCACAGTTAGAATCTCAGTACCTTAGTGTTCTGAAAACTTTAAGAGTCTTGAATGTGTTAGAAATAATATTTGACCGAGAGTTTCCAAAGAGTTTGAAAAATATAAAAATATATATATCTATAAATAATAAATGAATAGAATTTCTTTGCGGGAATTTTGTTTGTAACTATCACCTCGAGTCCATTTGGATACTGCCCCAATTGGGGAGTGTGGTTTACCTTGGACAGTAAGGGATTGAGTGATCTCAGGGTGACTGCCTCTAATGTAGGGGAGTGTGTTATACTTTTGAGACGCGACGATAGGAAATATAAAATATACGCTTTTTGGAACACTAAGTCAAGTTGATCTAAACCCAGTAGAGACCCGAGAGGTATTTTCTTGGCACTAAGTAAAGGAGTTTAATTGTGAGTTGGTTACTATGTTCTTGGTAATTAGTTTTTGTTAGGTAAGTCTTTGTAGATAGAATGAAGTTTTCGTTTAGTTGACCGGATAAGCTGTTAGTGCTTGATGTATTATATCAAGAGAGGATCGGTGGAAGTTTAGTAGGTTCGCACACACATCACCGAGTGAGGTCGATTTGCTGAATACTAGCTTGTCATGATTTTGACTATATCTCGTGTCGAGTTATGTGGATTCTTGATGGTATGTTCTTGTTTTGTTTTACTCGAGGACGAGCAAAAGTTTAAGTGTGGGGGTGTTGTTAAGGGTCAAATTGTATGATTTTTATAGATATATTTTACATCAATTTCCCCCGTATATGGATGTTTTTCATAGAAATCGAGCTTATAATCGATTAATTGAGTAAATAGTTTTTTTAAGAGGTTAATTGCAAAACGTAACGAATTATGTGCTTAAATGATGATTTTATGTTATTTTGGAAATACGTTACGCTTTGGTATGTTTTCCTATTGTTTTAGATACTCATTGATGATGGAAGAGAGGATTTTAGAGAGCCAAATTCGTGCTTGGAAAGGATCAATCAAAGTTATGGAAGATTGAAAGATATAAGGAAAGAAATCAAGCAAGATAAATGTCGGAAAATCAGGATTCCGAGTAGTGACGACCTTGCAACGCAGTTCTTGATATGATAACAACCGATTTTACTCTGGACCTCAAGATAAGAGTTGTAGGGCTTGAAGAGAGGATTCTACAGGATTTTGAATCACTCCATTCCGACTTACGAGGCCCGAGATATGAGCGTTACAAGTTTGGATGCTGTTGCTGAAAATAGTGGACGGGCGTCCGGATCTTCAAACGGGCGTCCGGCACCGTTACTGTAGCAACCGCCTCTGATTTTCTATAAATACAGCAGCTCTTTTCGACCCTAATCATTATCAAATACGCCCCAGCTTCTCTTGAACCCTAAATTTCGAGCGAGAGAGCAGCCCGGCCGGCCAAGCTCCATGCTTGGTCGGCCGGAGGTTAGTTAGATTAGGTAGTTAGTTCGTTTTTCTTTCTTCTTGTTCGAGTGATGATGAAGTTGAGCAGCCATGGATGAGCCTTGAAGCTCCCTCTTTCCAGCTGCAACTTTAATTCTTTTTCGATGGATGTTTTGTAAGTTTTAATTCGAATTGTTTGTTTTCTATGTTTATTCGTATCTTGCAATTTTATATCGAAAGATGATTGCATGATTTGATGTTTACCGTAGGACGAAAGTCGGTGTAAACGCGAGATCACCATAGGAAAGATTAGACGTTTGATCTATGTCAAGCGAAAGTTGATAGGTTGGATGTCTAGGTTGTTAGATCTAGTAAATCTTGCACCTTGGTTTATTTTATGATGCGTTAATCTCCGTAAATCGAAAGATAGAGATTGATAGGCGAATTCATCTACGAAAGTAGGAATTCATACGTTTGATAGGTGAAACCACAACTTGAATTAAATCACTATAAGATAATCTAGGGAAGAAATTAAGGGTTGCGGGATGGTGGATTATGGTTCGTTCCATGTTTGATCGCTTCAGTCATTATCATGTTCGTTAGATAGATTTATTGTTGTAGTTTAGATTTATTTTATGTTGATCGCAATTATCCTTCCGGCTTTGGATTAACAATCCTCTGTCCGAGTTTACTTTTCCGTTTTAGTTTAGGTTTAGGTTAATAAAGAAGAATTAATAAGTTAGATTCGACAGCCCAATTCCCTGAGGATCGATACCCGTACTTATCCAACTTTACTAGCAACTACCCGGTATAGAGTTTGCATTGATTATCGCAGGTTAAATGAAGTCACCGCTAAGGATCATTTCCCCCTGCCCTTCATTGACCAACTTCTAGAAAGACTGAGTGGTCATAAGTATTATTGTTTCCTTGATGGATATTCTGGTTATTTCCAGATAGCCATCGACCCTAATGACCAAGAGAAGACAACTTTTACCTGTCCATCTGGCACTTTTGCTTTTCGCAGAATGCCATTCGGCTTATGCAATGCACCCGCGACCTTTCAACGGTGCATGTTGGCCATTTTTGATGGACTTGTGGAGCAATGCATGGAGGTCTTCATGGATGATTTCTCAGTCTATGGCGACAGTTTTGATGAAATTTTAAAGAATCTAGATATGGTACTCCAACGTTGTGTTGAGAAAAATCTGGTGCTTAACTGGGAAAAGTGTCATTTTCTAGTCGAAGAAGGGATTGTTTTGGGACACAAGGTGTCCAGTGATGGTATTCAGGTGGATAAAGCTAAAGTAGAAGCCATTGAGAGAATGTCGTACCCGAAGACAGTGAAGGAGGTACGAGGATTTCTGGGACATGTGGGCTTCTATCGGCGTTTCATTAAAGATTTTTCGACGATAGCAAAGCCGTTATCCAACCGCTTGAAAGAGGAAGTGGAGTTCTTGTTTGATGATGGGTGTAAGAAAGCTTTTAATAGCTTAAAGGATAAGTTAACCGGTGCCCCCATTTTAATCGCGCCCGATTTGGACTCAACCTTTTGAATTAATGTGCGATGCCTCTAACTACGCGGTGGGCGCGATTCTAGGCGAGAGAATTGACAAAAAGTTCAGGCCGATTTACTATGCTAGCCGCACTTTGAACCCACTCAATGCAATTACGCCACTACCGAGAAGGAATTCTTGGCAGTCGTTTTTGCTATTGACAAATTCAGAAGTTATCTTTTAGGGTCCAAAGTGGTGGTGTGGACAGATCACGCAGCACTACGCTACCTTATGGGAAAAGCAGATGCTAAACCAAGGTTACTCGGATGGATTCGATACTACGGGGAATTTGACCTTGAAATTAAGGACAAGAAAGGTAGTGATAATGTTGTGGTCGACCACTTATCTCGCCTAGTAAACGAGGGTAGCGAAATCCCTAAGGAGATAGGCATTGACTTTCCGACCGAGCAATTAATGAAGCTAGGGCGGGAGGCCGTGGTATGCGATTACGCCAACTACTTAGCAAGTGGACACTTAGAAGAGATGACGTATCGGGAAAAGAAGAAATTTTTCGGCGACTTAAAATATCTCGTATGGGAGGATCCATATCGTTTAAAGTACGCAAGGACGGGTTGCTTAGAAGGTGCGTTCCGGAGCATGAACAATTGGATATCTTGGAGCAATGTCATAGTGGTCCCCCGGTGGACACTACGGAGCACCTAAGACAGTCACAAAAATCCTTCAAGTTTGGTTTTTACCGGCCTACTCGTTTAAAGATGCTTGAAGCCTTTTGCAAGGAAATTTGTGATAGGTGCCAAAGGGTAGGGAGACTCGGTAATAGGATGGAGATGCCTTTGAGGCCTATCTTGGAATGTGAAGTCTTTGATGTCCGGGGCATTGATTTTATGGGACCTTTCCCATCATCGTGCTCGAACAAATATATTCGTCCGTGTAGACTACGTTTCCAAGTGGGTTGAGGCCATAGCCACCCAAACCAATGATCACAAAGTTGTTAAGAAATTCTTGCAAAAGAATATCTTTACTAGATTTGGCTGTCCTAGAGCCCTTATCGGTGATGAAGGTTCGCATTTACGTAATGCACCTTTGGATAAAATTCTTGAGAAGTATGGTGTCAAACATAGAATTGGTACACCATACCACCCCCAAACCAAAGTGGCCAAGTCGAGGTAAGCAACCGGAGCCTTAAGCGGATCTTGGAGAAAACGGTGAATTCAAATAGATCCAAGCGGAGTCCGAAGTTGGACGACGCACTTTGGGCTTATCGCACTTGCGTTTAAGACCCCTATGGGTACGTCACCATTCCAAATGGTTTATGGCAAGGCTTGCCATCTACCGTCGAGCCGGAGCACGAGCTTCGGGCTATTAAATTCTTAAACTTCGATAGCCAACTCTGTGGGGAGAAAAGATTATTGCAACTACACGAGCTCGATGAATTTAGACTCAGGGCCTACGAGAACGCCAAAATCAGCAAGGAAAGAACGAAGGCGCTCCACGATGCTAAGATTAAAGATCGGGAATTCAAAGTGGGAGACATGGCTTTGCTGTATAACACCAGACTCCATCTTTTTGCTGGTAAGCTTAAATCTAGATGGTCTGGCCCCTTTGAGATTCTTGATGTTCATCCTGGTGGAGCCATTACGTTGAAAGGGTACGGCGATCAACCGTTTAAGGTCAATGGTCACAGACTCAAAAAGTACTTTGGGCAACCTAAGGAAAAGCACGAAGTACTATACTTTCAAAAGAGAAATGAAACGGTTGAGTCGTTTATTTGTGAAGAGATTCCATCCGACTTCTTTGGAGTGGATGATGACCTTATTACCCCTATCCTTGCGGATCCCTCGTCAATGTTCCCGAGCTCGTTAGCATACCTCGGCCGCATCCGAGAAACAAGAACAAGAAGAAAAGAGTCGGTGTTGTCTCGGAGAGAAAATTTTCATGATTTACTCGCACACTTGACTTGTTGTTGTGGCGAAAACCATTTCCGTTCTAGTCATTCTGAGTCTGACAGAGAAGTGGTTAGCCTTAAACCCAAGTGGCCTGATCCAGGTTGACTTGGTTTACTCTGTCAAGCTAATGACATAAAAGAAGCGCTACTAGGAGGCAGCCTAGTCTTTTAAGTATTTTTTTTTTAAGTTTTTAGGTTATTAGGAATAAAACCTTGGTGATTTGTGTGTTGGTTATCCCTTTCCTATTTGTGAATGCTTTATTTGCCCATTTCTATGTGCATTCATGTTTACTCATATACCCCTTGTCCCCCGAGATTATATGCTATGTCGAGTGTTGCAGATACTGTTGAGCGGTTGTTGCCAGCTATTCCTTTAGTGTTGTCTGTTCGTGATATGAGTTGCAGCGGTACGTTCATGCTACGGCCTGACCTCTGCCAACCTATGACCCGACAACCACTTCATAACCAGCTAAGTATTCTTTTCTTTTATTTGCACATTCTGAGGACATAATGTGATTTAAGTGTGGGGGGTGCAATTCGTGCTTTATTTCGACAATATGAGTAGATATTTGTGATCCTTGATAAATTTTAAAGATTTTAAAATTTTGGCACTTGGATAATTGTAAATCTTGAGCATGTAATTGGAACAAATGCTTGCTAGTTGTAGTTTCCTGACGATGATAGTATGTGACTTAGTGAGATAATTATAGCATGTCTTTACTGTTATGGAGATAGAATTCGTTTCTCACGAAAGCCTTTGACATTGAAGCAAGATTTTTGAACTATATCCTTTCATTATTTTGATGAGTTATCTTAGGAAGGTCAGTATAGTAACACCTTAGTTAGACCGTGTGCTGTGAATATCATAAAGTTTGAATGTGATAAGTGAGATGTAACTTATGTCTTTAAAAAGTGAATGAATAAATAATTAGTGAATAAATACGTTTGTCGAAAGCTGGTTAATGATTTGAGTGAGGTAGGGTATACCACGTATGTCCTATACCACTATGATGACCAAAAGCTCACGACAGTTAGAAGAAGCTACCCTATGATTTGAGTAAGGTAGGGTGTTATCACGAAACATCCTATTCTACTATGACGGGTAAGAGCTCATTCTGATGTGCGTCAAAAGAAAAAGGAAAAAAAGAGAAAGTGGAAAAAATTAAAGACTTGGTTATCGTTACTCTTATACCTAGTATAAACCGCATGATATGCTGTAGGGATTATCCTACTGAGTGCGTGGGAAGGCTTTGAGTGGAGCTATTACTGCCTATATCTAGGATAGTCATTGAAATTTTTGAGAGGATATTTCTTTGGAAGGCTTGTTAAATTTGAAAAGGGCTTGTCACACATACACTGAATCTATCTCTGTGATAGTATTGTTTGCTATAGTTGTTGTATCTTTTGTTACGTGAGTTAGGAGTCTATTTGGATTGCATATAAAGTGAGCTAGTTTTAATTGTTTTGCTCGGGACAAGCAAAAGTCTAAGTGTGGGGGAGTTGTTTACGACTAATTTTATGGTTTTTATCGAGTTATTTCGTAACATTATCTCCCGTGTTTTAGTGATTTTTATAGAAAATCACTCGCCAAAAGGATAAATTGAGCAAATGAGTTTTAAAGATAATAAATTGCAAAAGTGGCTGATTTATGTGTTTTTATCGTTGGTTTTATGTTTATTTGGATGTTGTTACACTTTGCAATATTTTGGATATCTTGTAGATGCATATCTTCGGTCTAAAAGAGGTGTTTAGAGGGTTAGAAGAAGATGCCACAAGTTTACGAGTTCAACGGAGCAAATTTTCCTAAGTACTTAAATCGTTACAAATTTTCGACGGAGATTTGACCCAGCTTAGAGGCATTTTCAGGGGAGGACTTCTTCATGAAAATTGTAGATCATTGAAAGAGCTTTCCAACGCACTTTGAATTACGTCAATCGGACTTCTACAACTCAAATGGTGGTCAAGTGGGTAATCAATTTCGGTAAGTGGAAAATCCCGTAAACGACTCGGGATACGACGGGCTAATCAAAAAGGCGTTTTCTCGAAGAAGAGTCCTTAATGAAAGTTGTAGAGTTTTCCGAGAGCTTAATTATGACGTTCGGATCATAATTTTTGGAGGTCTACAACTCAAGATATGAATTTTAGAAGTTTGAGTCCAAAAATAGACTAGCATCCAGCGTCCGTTCACCACCGCCATTCATTCAAGACCACCGACATACGCATAAGTGATTCAGCCGACTTACTCCCTTATATATACAGCTATTTCCAAACCCTAATGAATATAATTCATTCACACAAAATTTAGAGGAGCGACCGAAAGCCGTATCAAAAAAAAAAGAAGATGATTTCTTCCACCCAAATGATCATGATCAACATCATGGTTGTTGGCTAAGCACATCGCGGTGGGACAACGGATGAAACCGATCAACATCAACACCAACTAGAGAGATTTTTAGCCGTACTTTTAGTGAGTAAAGTTATCGTTTTTCATCAATTAGAATTTGTTATTTATCGTTTACGTTTTATTTGAATCGAGAGATCGATGAAACCATCTTTTATGCTTTGAATTTATATGAAAATATTGTTCAAGTTGTGATCTTTTAATTGATGCGATTAATTATAATTCGAGAGATCGTTTATAGTTAATTGAGTAAGAGTATTAGAAATAATCTCGTGATCTTGTTTTGCATGTCGTTTTGTTTTATTTGAAAAAGAAAACGAAACCCTAGAATTCGTTTAGAGAAATTTAATCGAATTCGTGATAGATCATTACTAAAAATCATATCTTTAACTTGCCGTCTAGTTGGGGTTGGGTTGATTGATCGGTGGATTCCCGTTGCCTTGCCGTTGTTTTAATTACTTGATAAATCGAATCATTAACAATTACCTTTGTGATAAAGATCTTAAACCCAAAGAAACCTAAATCTTGTAAAGAGGGGTAGGTGTTTGTGTATTTTAGACCGAGCTC
The DNA here is from genome assembly GCA_036785695.1 of Gentiana straminea. Lineage (NCBI taxonomy): Eukaryota > Viridiplantae > Streptophyta > Magnoliopsida > Gentianales > Gentianaceae > Gentiana > Gentiana straminea. The sequence goes on from JAVUPR010000207.1 coordinate 7,384,843, forward strand.
GTAAGTTAGTTCTCTCGAGCTGCCTACGTATCCAATAGCTTAATTGGAATCAAGTTTTTTTGTAGTTCCTTAGGGTTGTTTATATAGGGGATGATTTATCCCTTTCCTTGTCCTGCAAGGAATTGCATCATAATTATCATTATCATTTCCCTAAGGATATACACACCTAAATCCCTATGATTTAGGGATAATTATGGACATATTTAATCTCAATATCACAGTATTTATGACTAAGGATTCTTTCCTCCTTTATCTCTAAGCTCCCATCAAGTGGAATAATAGCCGGGTTCGCTCTAAGCATCCTGTGCTGAGCCCCAAGGCCATTATGGCCGAACTAGGCAGCTCATCTTCACCAAGCCTTAGCCGACCTGCGGTGGCAGGAGGAGGAGCGTATGCCGATCTCCCACCGAGGGTCAGGGACCTGCCTTGGTATACCTTTTGGGACTCTTGGCCCTTAATACCCTTCATTTAAGGGCTAATCATTTATTACATGTCCTGGTAGGATGACACGTGGCGTAGTTTGGATCGGCTATCATCATAAGCCCCCCAGATCCGATCTTGCTTTTAGTTGGTCAGATCTGCTTTGTTTGGCGGTTCGGCTGACTTATCCGACCTCGTGTTTTAAATTCACTGGCTGCCAGCTGCCAGCCTATTAAATAGACCATGATTGCTTTTACTGGAAATGAGGCGCCCTTCTCGCTTTCCCACAACTGACGTCGTTTATGCGTCTGGGGGTTATAACCTGTCTTTTCACATCAGGATTTCCCACTTCTCCACCCCTGCTATTAAATCGAAGATTTTAACTCCTCCAGAGCTTTTGCATTTTCTCAAGTAAGCATTTCTTGTCTTCTTTAATTCATGAGTTTACATTTATCTTCTTCTTCTCTGTTTCTATATTTCCCAGTTAATGAAGGCGAGAACTGCATCTAGTAGTTCAGTAGAAAAGGAATTCGAATCCCAGTCTGAATCTGAAGTGGAAATTCTTCAACTTAGGGCTCAAATAGATACCCCTGCCTTTAATCTTATGCCTGATCGTAGTGAATCGAAGCAGTTTGTTGTAGATCCACAGCTTGCGAATCCCTCTAGACCCTGTGACTCTTGCGGATTTACGTCTTTGAACCAGAGCCTTAGAGCCCATATGACGGCTAGGTCAGCAGTTGGCTATTTAGGGGTTAGATCCAAACTTACACAGGATGATATCCTGCAAATCTGTAACCAATAGAACATCGATATAGATCAATACTCCCCCCGACTGCCCGGGGTAATGTCGTATGAAACTTGCATGCATCCTGGCTCCCGAGACTCTTTCATAGAATTCCAACAATTTCTCTCGCTCATCAAAAGCCCACAGGAACGGAGTTAATGCTCCCACATCCATAGCATGAGTAGTTAAAGCAAGTGAATGATTTGAAATTCGAGTTATTTCACGGAATAACACTCGTAAGTCTTTTTCTTCTATTGGACCTTACATTCTACTAAGATGTTTTACATGTTCTTAGTTTAGGATTGTTTACATGTTTTGCGTGAGTGTCACTTTGCTACATTGATCTGTAACATCTTTATTCCCAATGAGCATAACAGTGCCTTCTACTCCTTGGCATTCACGGATTGTTTATGTAGCAATGCTTCTTGTAAGGATCTTCAGTTTGTTTTTTGATTGCCAGTGACTCTGTGCGTTGTAAACTTGTACGCCCATCAGCCCTTGAGGGGTATTGTACTGTATACAAGGAGCAGTTTTCCTGTGGACTTAGGGTCCCATTCTGTCCGGCCTTTCTGGCCATTCTGAGGCATTACCATCTTAGATCTGCCCAGATCGCCCCTAATTCGTTCAGGGCGATTATCGGCTTTGAGATCTTCTATAGATTAATTGATACGGAGTTCGCTGTAGACCTATTTAGGACATTCTATCAGCACAAAAAAGTTTGGAATCACAGTAGGTGGTACTACTTTCCATGCCGTACAGACCACCGAAAAGGGATCCTCATACTTTCTAAGGGTAAAACTCCTATCCATGAGTGGAAGACCTATTTCTTTTTTATCTGTCGTGGCGGACACCCTGAGCTAAGCGGCTGGAACTATTTTCAACTTCTAGCTGCTGTGTGCCCCACTTGGGTTAGTGAGCGTTTATTGGATGATATCGCTGGATCAGGCATCTCCTTGGATCATGAACAGTGCCCCCCCTCCCGCACAAATTGAGGCAGCTCTCCTGGCCAATTCTGGACCTGAGCCTTATGTGAGGCTTACTCAAATGGACTTTGACAATTGTAGGAATTTATCCTTGCTTTAACTTCTGCGTACATTTGTTGCTTTTGTGATTTTCTCTGTTCGTATTCTTCTTTATTTTTTCAATAGCCGATTTTACATCTATTTTCGATGAAGCTTTTGAAGAAGAGGTTGCGCCTGAGCACAACGAACAGGTTGTGAACCTAGAGGCTCCTAAGGCTGATAGGGGTGTGGAGGTTCCCTTGGTGAACCCTGAGATCTAGCCTGGTGATCTTCAAATTGAGGAAGGTCTTCAGCAGGATGAGCTGGCTGCTCCTACGCAGCATACGGATCAGCAGGATGATGGCCTTATAATCCTGGATGGTTCTGAGTCCGCTGCGGGAGGAAGGCAGATTCAAGTGCGCTCCCGGTCTGGGCGGAAGAGGAGCATGCCTGATCGGAGTGATCAGGATGTTTCTGGGGGGAGTTCTATCCCTAAGCTGAGTGTATGTCAGATCTGTTGGACAAGGATCTGGCCGCTGTGGTGAGCTTCTCTTTGCCTTACTCTTTATTTCTTCCTTGTGTAACTACCTTCTGATGATACTTACTCATGTATGGATTTTTCAAGTTATCAAGGCAGGGAAAGAAGTTTTGACCAGGCTTAACAAATTCTCTTCCCAGAAGAGTTCTTTAGAGAAACGGATCGCTGACCTTTCAGCCCGGCCTTCGAAGCACAAGGATAAGTCCCTGGCCAAAGACCAGCAGATTGCTGATCTGAAGAAGATTATGCATACTCAGCAGACAGAGTTACAAAAGCTGCGAACCACTGGTACTGAAAGGGAGGAGGCCCTAGCCAAACTCCGAGCTGATTATGAAGGACTTGAGGCCGCGATACCTGTGCGGATCGCCCAAGCTATCCATGAGTATAAGAGTTTTGCTCACTTTACTGGGTCCTAAAAGGTTCTACTTGGACCAATCTTAAATCATGGGTACACCCTTGGTGTGGAATAAGCCAAGGAGCATTGTCCTCAGCTGGTCATTGAAAATCTTCAACATGGGGGACTTCGCAAGCCCGGTGGTAAAAAAGTCTATGAGGCTAGACTTAGAGAATTTTAGGCTGGTGAGGATCTAGCCAAGAAGTATGCCCGTAGACCTGCTGCTCAGCAAGCCAGTGCGTCCTCAGCTCAACCCTTTGGTGTGCCTTCCGATCAGCCTTCTCAACAGGATCCTGCTGCAGATTCTTAGCTTAGGCATTTGTTTTTTTGTTGAAAATTTTGTAATAATTCTCAACTTTTCACTTTGTTATCTTTGTCTTTGACAATACATGCCTTTTAGGCATTTGTTTTTCAATTACTTTATCTGGCTTTTAGCCTGATATGGATTTCTCGTTTGGCTTTTGATTTAGCCTTTTGGTTTTCATTGGTCTTCACAACTCTGGGTCCTTTGCCCCCTGAAATACATCATTTTACAAGCTATGCTTTTTGAGTGATGTACTTCAATATAAGCTACAAGTGTTTAAGCTCTGATCGACTGTCCTGCAGACTTAGAAGGTTTGATTATTTCAGAGTTTCTAAGTTTATATCAGCTCTGACGTTTATTTTGTAGTCAATTTTGGTTTTAGCCAATTTATTAGTCTGCTTTGCAGCACTATTCATATAGACTGTCCTGTAGACTAGTTGAGTTTGTCTTTTGCAAACTTTTTCTGAGTCCGACCTACGGCTCAGTTCTTATGGTCTGTCCTGCAGACTAGTTGAGTTGTTGACGTCAAAATACTGGGTGTTCAGTCTAACCGGCAGTGTACCGGGTCAACTGTAGCCTAGTTAGTGAGTCAAGGTCGTATCCCACAAGGAGTGTGTTGGTTAATGTTAGGAACATTTTATTATGTTTTGATGATGGCCATACTAGCTATTATAGCAAACCTGAAATAAGTTAGAATTCTCTGTATAAGTCTTTACTTAGAGTCTGACATGTTGTATAAGTTAAGTCAGACAAGTATTGTACTAGTTGGTAGGACGGAAAAGTAAAACAGACATTCGGTAGAGTGAAGCCAGCCAAGCACATGCAGAGAAGAAATGAAGACTTAATGGTATGACTTATAACCAATGAAGTCTGTGATGACCTTGGATAAGTCTAAGTTATGTTTCAAGTGATAAAACTTAATGTTCAAATATGGTTTACACTGATCTCACCAAATCAATGATCAGTGAAGTACAAAGATTCTCCTTTAACTGAAGAAATGAAGGAAACAGTGAGTCGGCAGAGTAAACTGACTTTCGGCTGAGTGAAGACAAAACAGTGAAGGAAGATCTAAACGGAAAAGTCAGATAAATCACTCGACCGTTCAGAGAATGGCGAAGTAAACCTTATCAACACAGAATTGAAATATGATGAAGATTCAGAGGATCATGCATTAAATGCACAATCAAAAGAGGATCAATCAAGGATGGATTTTCTGCCAAACGTTTGAAGAAAAATCCGATCACTGAAATCAAGGAGAATATAATTAAGGGGGAATCAAGAATAAAATCAAGGATTATTCCCCTCATTAATATATCCAACGGACGAAAATTCAAATCAAATGATATTCAAGGCTATAAATAGAAGGCATTGACAGACATATAAAAATAAGGATAAGAAAAAGAAAATCAAGCAGAAACTCTGTCAATTTGGAAAACATTCTCTTTGAACTTACAAGGATTTATCTAGAGATCAACTCAGACATCAGAACTACAATTTAATATTCAGCACTGAGATTGATGAAGCAAGTTTGTTAATCTCATTCATAATAAACTGAAGCAACTGAATCAGAAATCATCTGAGAAGGAGTTGTGTTTTTCATAGCTGCTGAAGGATTTGATCTCAAGAAGCAGTTAAAGAGACTGAATCACTGAAGCTGTTGCATTCAAGGAGTGATAGTCTTGTAGATTGTGAAGCTTGGGAAGTCAAGGACAATCTTACTATTGTATCTGTGAAAACAATAGTGAATTCCTCCAATCATCACAGGAGAAGAGTGGATTAAGGGATTACACCACCCTGAACCACTATAAGCCTTGTGTCAATTTACTTTCTGCAATTTACTTCACTGCACTCATTTAAATTTGCCTAGATTATAATCTATATTTGTGATTGTCTAAACTACTTTGATACAACATAGTAAGAAGGGACTTTAAACATAAAAAAGTTTTTGAAACTCCACTATAGTCATTCACCCCCCTCCCCGACTATAGTTTTACCCTTCTCTGGGACCAACAATTGGTATCGGAGCAGTGTTCCTAGTATCAGAACATGTTCAGATCTAATTTCTGGTAACAAGGAGATCACATATTTTCAAAGTAGTTTTCAAATCTGATTTTTCTATTCATTCACATATAGATATCTTATTTTTACTTATGGATTCCTCAAACTTTATGTCAAAAGTACTTGTTTTCAATGTTAACAATTTTGATGAATATAAAATAAGAATGTTGTCTCATCTTGCAGCAACTCATGAGGAGATGCTGGATGTAATTAATGATGGCCCAATCACAATCATGACTGTGGTATCCACAGGAGCAGATCAAGGGAAGGAATTAGACAAACCCAAGAAAGATTGGACCAAGGATGACAGGAGAAGAGCAAATCTAGACTTTGTTGCAAAAGATATGATTTTAAAGACTCTAGACAGCAACATGTTCATGAGAATTAAAGACCGCAAGACAGCAAAGGAGATGTGGGCACTGATAAATGAAGGATCTGAAGCAGTCAAAGAAAACAAATTATCTGTTGCAAAACAGAAATTTGAAAACTTCAAAATGAAGACTGGTGAATCCATTGATCAAATGGACAACAGATTCTCAAGCATCATCAGTGAACTGCAACAGCCTGGACACACATACCCCCAGAAAGAAGTATGTTTGAAGATCTTGAGAGGTTTACCTGAAAAATAGAAGATCATAACTTCAGTAATCAGAGGAACAACAAATCTTGCAAACACTGACACCCTGACCCTGATGTCCCAATTGAAAGCTCATGAATTCAAATTGAACGGTGAAGATGGTGCTCCGGCAGAGACACAAAGAGCCAGTGCACTGATAGCACCCCAGAAAAGTAACTTGACTGATTGTATCAGCAAAGAGACACTTGAACTTAAAGAACAGGTAGCTTTATTAGTTAAACGTTTTGACAGGTTTAGCAAAAAGAAGCCATTCAAAGGAAACTCATCATCAAACAAGAGGTCAAACAAAGACTTGAAGAAGAAAGATGATGAATACAGGTGCTTCAACTGCAACAAGAAAGGTCACTTCAAGGCTGATTGTCCTGAAGAGAATGATAAAGATGATGAAAAGAAGAAATACAAAGCATCTGAAAAGAGGAAAGACAAGAAGGCACTGAAGGCTGAATCTAGCAATGAAAAGAACGAGGAATCATCTGGTAATGACTCAGATGACAGTGATGAAGAAGACAGCTTAGACAATGAAAAAGCATGTCTATGCCTCATGACCAAAGAATTAGATGAAGATGAAGATGAAGGTGATAGCTCAGACACTGAGAAAACAAACCTATGTCTAATGGCCAAAGAATCAGATGAAACTGAGGTAACATCTAGCTCTTACTCTTCATCAAATGCATCCATATCTGACACTGCACAATCTCCTATTCTCCCATTAGATCTAGCAGACCTAGTCCAAAATCTCATGACTAAATTTGATGAAATTGAGATGAAGCATGAAATTCTGGAAAAGGAATGCAGGGATCTAAGAAAGGAAAATAAAAGATTAAGGAAAGAACTGGATAAAGCAAAAGCTGAACTAACTAGTAAGGAGACATACTCAAATGATCAACAAACAGCAGAGGTTCATACATCTGTTGTTGATAGATCAGTTGAGAAAATCCCCCTATTAGTTAAGATCACTAATGAACCAGATTACAAACCCTAAAAAAGGTTTGGATCCAGATCTGGTCTTGGCTACAACTGTCAGGATAAGAGTAGAAACAATGGTCAACACAATTCTGAATCAAGGACTAACATTGAACCAAAATTCAGAAAGGGACAGACCATAGTTTCAACCACTCATCCTGTACCGGTGAAGTCAAAACCCAATGCAGTAAAACAGCAGACTAAATCATCAATCCAGTCAACCAAAAACAAGGACTTTCTGAAAGGTAAGGAAGACTTTATCCTTCAGTGGATGATTGGAATGTTGCACATCCAAAATACAAGAAGAAACCATTCCATGATATGCATCATGTGTTTAAGAAAAATCAATCTAGGTATGTTCCTAGACACATGAAGCAACATAGGTTTCCCTCTGCATATTGGAAAGTGAAGAAGGATGCAAATGCACCAAAAAGTAGAGAAAAGTATCAGAATACCTTCAGTAGAAATACTAGAAGCTATTCTGCCATGCCTTATATATATGAAGTTGATGACTTTAACTATCCAAAAAGAAGAACATTTGGATATACACTTGGAGTAGGAGGCATGACTGCTAACAGGTATGGACCCAAACAGTGTTGGGTACCTAAACTCAACTAATTTGTTTTGTAGGATGTCTGGTCAATAGACAATGGATGTTCTAGACACATGACAGGAAACAAGAGATGGCTCACTGATTTCAAAGCTTTTGATGGACCCAAGGTTACATTTGGAGGCAAAGAAAACCCTGGAAAGATTAAGGGGGAAGGCACAATGCTCAAGAACAATCTGAAGATTCAAAATGTGGCATATGTCAAGGGACACAATTTCAATCTGATGAGCATCAGCCAATTTTGTGACAAAGGCTACAATGTGCACTTCAACAAGGAAGGATGCAAAGTCATTCGCATCCAAACCAACACAGTAGTACTTGTAGGAAGAAGAAAAGATAACATGTATGTGGTGGATTGGAAAACAGCAAAGGCAGAAACATGTTTGTTTGTCAAAAACAAACAATCAACTAGCTATATCTGGCATAGAAGATTAAATCACCTAAATTTCAAGACCATCAACAAATTATCAAAGAGCAAGTTAGTTGAAGGCCTGCCAGAGATCACATTCAAGAAAGAAAGTCTAAGTGATGCATGTCAGAAAGGGAAACAAATCAAAAGTTTATTCAAGTCAAAACCTTATCAATCAACAACAAGAATTCTACATCTGTTGCATATGGACCTGCTTGGACCAGTCACACCAGTAAGTGTAAGTGGTAAGAAATACACCCTAGTAGTTGTGGATGACTACTCAAAATACACCTGGACCATTTTCATGAACAAGAAGAAAGAGACACTCAAAAGGCTGTCAGATTTGCTGAGAAGACTCCAAAATGAGAAAGAACTAAAAATTATCAAGATCAGATCGGATAGAGGCACTTAATTTCTTAATGAAATTATCAGAACCTATTGTGAAGAAAATGGAGTACTACATCAATTATCTGCAGCAGGAACCCAACTGCAAAATGGTGTAGCAGAAAGAAGAAACAGAACTCTCAAAGAAGCAGTCAGAACAATGATTGCAGAAGCATGCTTGCCAAAGAGATTTTGGTCTGAAGCAGCAAACACAACATGCCATACACAAAATAGATCAATTATCAACAAACATCATGGAAAGACTCCATATAAAATATGGAATGGTAGAAAACCTAATATCTCATATTTGCATATGTTTGGATCAAAATGTTTTGTTTTGAACAGGAATCAGCTGCATGCCTTTGATGAAAAGGCTGATGAAGCAATCTTTATGGGATACTCAGACACCAACAAAGCATTCAGAGTACTCAACAAAAGAACATTGGTGATTGAAGAATCAATACATATAGTCTTTGATGAACCAAATACAAATGGTGAAAGTCTTCAAGAACAAGAAGAAGAAGCAGCACAAAGGCAAGTGTATATGAATACAACAGTACCAGCAACTATCCTGCATCACAATTTTGGAAATAAAGATTAGCCACAAGTCATTACAACTGAAGAAGCACCAGAACTGGAAGCACATGCAGAACCTGAAGCTGCAGAAGCACCAAGTGAAGAACAACTTCAACCTGACCTAAATTGGCTAAGAGATCATCCTGAAGAACAAGTTATTGGAGACATTCACACAGGAGTGAGAACCAGAAGACAACTGGAGCATATGTTTTCTATCACAAGTGGAACCCAAGACAATAGATGATGCAATTCAAGATGCATACTGGATCACAGCCATGCAAGAAGAACTAAATGAATTTGAAAGAAATGAAGTCTAGGAACTTATTGATAGAGCAGACACAGCCAACATCATTGGAACAAAATGGGTATTCAGAAACAAGATGGATGAGCAAGGAATAGTTGTCAGAAACAAAGCAAGGCCAGTTGCAAAAGGCTATTCTCAAGCAGAAGGAATAGATTATGATGAAACATTTGCACCAGTAGCAAGATTGGAGGCAATTAGACTCTTTCTAGCTTTTGTTGCACACAAAGATTTCAAAGTCTATCAAATGGATGTCAAGAGTGCATTTCTGAATGGAATTTTGGAAGATGAAGTATATGTGGAACAACCCCCTGGATTCCAACTCAAAGGAAAAGAAGACAGAGTATACAAACTAAAAAAAGCTCTTTATGGACTTAAACAGGCACCCAGAGCCTGGTATGAAACACTATCTCAAGTTTTGATCAAGAATGGATTCAACAAGGGAACTATAGATAAGACTCTATTCAAATTAGAGGAAGGAACAAGCACATTGCTAGTACAAATCTATGTTGATGACATCATCTTTGGATCAGAGGATGAAAAGCTGTGTAAGAAATTTGCAAACCTGATGAAGAGCAAATTTCAGATGAGCATGATGGGAGAATTAAATTATTTTCTTGGACTTCAAGTAAAGCAAATGAAGGATGGTATTTTCATCAGTCAAGCCAAGTATACAAAAGACTTAATACACAAGTATGGTATGGATACAAGTGGCACACCAAATACACCAATGTGTGCAAGAGTCATTCTTGGAAAAGATGAAACTGGAAAGGATGTTGATCAGAAAATGTATAGAGGAATCATTGGATTCCTACTATACTTAACTGCAAGCAGACCTGATATAGCATTTGCAGTAGGAGTATGTGCAAGATTTCAAGCTCAACCAAAAGAATCACATCTTCTAGCAGCCAAAAGAATAATCAAATACTTGAAAAATACTATTAATGTAGGAATTTGGTATCCAAAAGATGGAGGATTCAGCTTGATATCATATTCAGACTCTGACTATGCTGGATGCAAGATAGATAGAAAAAGCACATCTGGAACATGCCAAATGCTAGGCACAAGACTAGTCTCTTGGTTCAGTAAAAAGCAAAACTCCATATCTATATCAACAGCTGAAGCAGAATATATAGCAGCAGGCAGTTGTTGTGCACAAGTACTTTGGATTAAACAACAGCTAAGGGATTATGGAGTGGAGGAGAAAACAATCCCAATCATGTGTGACAACACAAGTGCAATATCTATTACTGAAAATCCAGTGTTGCATTCAAGAACAAAGCACATTGATGTGAGACATCATTTTATCAGAGATCATGTTGAAAAAGGAGATGTCATCCTAAAATACATACACACTGAAGATCAATTGGCTGACATCTCTACTAAACCACTCAGTCATGAAAGATTTAGCATGTTGAGAACTGAGTTAGGAATGATTGAAATCGACTAAGTACCAAAGAGCTGCTAACTGAAGTAATCGGCTAAGTGACTTCATCAGTTGTTTAAACCTTTACCGTTACAGGGGATGTAGCAGGTAAGGCACTGGTATCCAGCAAAGTTGCCTTAACTGATTGTTAAGAACAGGCAAGTAAAGCAGCTCAGTGAAATAGTCACTACATCGGCTAAATGGCCAGCCAAGGCACTTCACCGAAATGAAGATTGGAGTCATGGGCAAATAATAGTGTGAACAAAATCAGTTTTATACACGTGGAGAATAAATGAGTTATGGAAGATTATTCTGTGGATAATTACACATGTGGAGATCAACTTATAATCATGGAGGTAACTATATTATTTTTTCGTATTACAAACGCCTCGATTCCCGGGCTCTAACATTACTTACCACAATCCACTCCGCCACTTCACTCGAATATCACGATTTACATACACAAAATCACGCCATTATGTCATAAAATCCTTCCATATTCAAACCACGTTCACACTACCCAAATCATCATATAAACGATACTTAGAGATTTTCAAAAATCTTTACTCTTTTGCAAATTACAAACCCTACTTTTGATTCTCTCTGAAAACTCGAAGTGTTCTTTTCTAAACAACAATCACTTATCAATGGCTTCATCTTCCACAATCTCTCCCACTGAGAAATTCTATGAAAAATCAATCATCACTGGTTTTGTTTTTCAAACCTGAACACTATCTCTCTTTCTGTGAGAATGATGCTCAAGCTCAACGCTTGGTTGATTGTTGTACAAATCTGGGGTTAATGACTTTTCTAAACCCCCCCAATAACGAGAATTTGTTATGAAAATTTTATTGCATTTTGGAAAAATGCAAAGTTTGTGACCAGCACAAAGAAGAGTAAGTCGATTGCATAAAAAGCTCAATCTTTGGAAGAGAAATAGTCATCACGCCCGGTACTCTCAACTGATTCCTACAACTACCCATAAGAGGTCCGGCTAATGTCAAGTTTGTGAATATTGACATCATGAAATCTGGGCTGAGATAGCCAAGAACCCCAAAAGATACAACAAAACATACAACCTCCCTAGATCAACACTAAAACTTCCGTTTGCCGACTTTGCACCGGTCATAACAATTGAGTTCATTTGGTATGCACAATCGCAGTGTTTCGGAACTGCGAAGTAGACCAATCCACAACATACATGTTCTACCGTTGCCTTTACTACCAAGACAAGTACAACTTGATCACCTCTCTCACTAATGACAATACAATTGTTTTTGTCAAAAGTGACCTTGTATCCCAAATCACGAAATTGTCCGGTGCTCGCAAGTTGTAGTCCGGTCCTCCACATATGCCACATTCTTGATTGTAAGTCCATTTCGATAAGTGTGCCATATCCTCTTGTATATCCAGTGTATTTTTGTTGCCAAAATTCACCCTTGGACCATCTTTTGCCACAAAGTTTGTTAGACAAAGGCTTATTCTTTGTCATGTGTCCGGAACATCCACTGTCAAAGTACCAGACACCCTACAAAACAAAGTTAGTGCATTTTAGGTACCCAAACCTGTTTGGGTCCATAGTGGTCAGTGGCAAGCATGACCCTTGGTATGTTTCCATAAGGTCTTCTCCTAAATGTGTCATACTTTGGTTCATACATGTATTCCACACATCCATAGGTTCTAACAGTAGGTTGTGTAGGAACCACATATGTTTTCTGGCCTTTTGGTACATAATGCTGTTTGAAATGATTCTTGTTGTTAGAAACATTTGCATAACCATAGGTGTCTTTGTCGTTAGGAACGATACCCCGTAATATGGAGTCCGCCGAGGTCTTGTGTAAGTCCTCTCGCTCGATTCCATTGCCTAGGTTTTACCCTAGTAGTATGGTTATACTTATCGTTTCTAGCATTAGATGCGGGAATATTCCAATCATTATCAAGCAGGGAACATCTACCTTTCCCCCGAGATAAGTATCCATTGAATGATCAACATTTTTGGATTTAGGATTCTTATCCTTGGAATATTCTGTTTCTTTCCCTTCGTGGTCTAGCGTACTTAGTAGCGGGACTTGCTATAGGCTTAGAAGGCACGGCTAGTCATATTTTTAGATTTATTCATTTTACTAGGAGTCATGACTTCTCGAGACTTCGATTTTGCTTCCTTGAGGCATTCTCATTGGGTTTTACCGTTTCGGCCTTACCGGGAGATGGATCTAGTGCGTGCACAAACTTAGGACCAAATCGAGTACCGGGTTCAAAAGTAACCTTACCGGATCCACTCTTGTTAGATTGCCGAGTTCCAAATCCAAGCCCAGCTCTATCTCCATAAGCCTTTCCCGATTTGTATGCGTATTGGAACAAGATTGTTCGAGCGGATTCGAGAGGGGCGCAGGTCGGATGTTCACAGAACTTATGCCGATTCTCGTCCAACTTCTTTTCCTTACCATTGAAAACCCTTAATTCGGCTTTCAATCTTCCAACTTCTAACTCAAGAGCCTCTTTTTCAGCCTTCACAACCTTATAACCAGATTGTATTATCCTCGTTGATTAAGGATGGCATCCAAAGTCTCATTGTTGTCGAATTTCTAGGATTTGAACCACAAAGTTGATTCACAATCACTTCCGCCAGGAGTGTTTATAGATACGTGTTGTATACCTCCTCGTTTCATCCATATTGGCCATCAAAGCATAATCCTCCATATCGTAAGCTCAAATCTGGGCCGTGTCATCCGATTCATTTCCTTTTTCGAGATTCCACTTCATATCCTCGATTCATCTTCGGACAACCATAGCCTTCTTGCCATGTCTTCTTTGTTGACTCTTGGTCTTCGTAGGTGGACAATCGGTGTCTAAAATGTCCAAAGCTTCTTACGCTTGAAGCAAAGATAATCGGGTTCCTTGCCTTGTTTCAACTCGGGACAATCGGGTCGAAGTGTCCTGGTTTCTTGCAATGAAAGCATAGATAGTCATTATCTTTCTTTGGTTCTTCTTTCCTTCTTTCGGTAGGCCTCTTTGTGAAATTTCTTGTAGGGGCCTTTCCGGTCTTCATCATTCGATTTTCTTGCTCGGTAGGGCAATTTGCTCTTGCATTTCATCTAGCATATCATCCTCGTCCTCCCGATGTTTCTTCATGATGTAACCAATCTCCAAAGTGGTCCTTCGGTTAGTACATCCATCATCTCATCATGAGTAGCAGCAAGATATGCCTCGCATTCGACGTTTATACTCATCAAATCGTCAAGAGAACACATCAACATAGTTCTAGCATACTGTGTATTGTCCATGATGCAAGTCTTGAAAATCGGTAACTTGAAAGAAAGTTTTAAAGAATTTTCACAAGTACAACAAGTAGGATTCCTTCGAACGTGTAAGCACCGCTTTCTGCTACCAATTGTTGGTCCCTTGAAAAGGCTTTAGTTAAGTTTAGGGGGGGGGGGTGAATAAACTTAACACTTAAAACTTTGGAGTTAACAAATGCAACTTCAAGCAACTTCGGCACAACGTCGAAGTCGCACCGTCGAGACCTCGATAGCCCGCCGATAAACGATCGCAGTCTCGAAAATTTGTGCGGCGGAATAATATCAAAATTAAGCCTTGTTACTTGTTGTTAAATATGTTACTAAGTATTAGATACTCGGTAGTGTATGTGTGTGATTTCGCTAAGCGTTGCTAGATTCGAGCAGTTGATATGGATAATGACTAAGTGCGAAAGTAAATGCAAAAGTAAGTAAGTAGAGAGATTTTATAGTGGTTCCGGGTGATGTAAGTCCACTCTTCTCGTGATGTTGGAGGAAATTCACTAGTGATCTTTGAGTTATCTCACATGTTACAAAGAATCCTAGGTTGCTTGTCCTTCACCAATAACTATGGCTTCACAAACCGAAAACTCGGGAACAGGGTAGGATTGCTTTGCTCCCCGAGTCTTCCATGGTCCTTGAAGGGTAGGATTGCCTCTTCACCACCTCCACCACAAACCAACAACTTTTCACACTAAATGCTTCACTGTCCGGCAGATTCTTTATAAGATAAAGAATGAATCAAATAAATGATTTCTGGTTACGCAGGCTTGATTAGGATGATGTAATCGGCGACTTGCGGTCTTCAAGTGTGTATGCTTGATGCAGCTTGAACACGAATGCACTTGAAGAAGATAACTAGATCTGCAGTTCCTTAAGCTCGGTAGGTTCGGCAGGTGTTTTTCACTCGCATTGTTACTTAAAGTTTTTCCCAAAATTCATCATCTAGTTTCGAGTTGAAAGTCCTCTATTTATAGGTAAGAGTGCATGTGACTTGAATTTAAAATTCAAATGTGACCGTTCCTTGTATTTGTCCCATCCGCACCGCATTGTCACTATTCATAGGATTGACACTCGTCGAGATTACTTTTTGACAAATGCGGTCCGTCCACCCCTTTGACTTGTATCCAATGGATAAAAATAAGGATCATCCCAACGTCTTTTTAATCTCGGCCTTTGATTTGCTTGATAAGTCGAGGAGGTAGTTACCTGTTCTTATCCATGTAATCTTCCAATAATCTTGAGTTAATCGAGGTATATATCGCACGGGTTCATCGATCTCGTAATACCAATTGTCGAACATCATTATTTTGTCCGTAAAATATAATCCAGTGATTACTTTTATCTAACTTTTATTTGTGAAGTTAGATTACATCATTTTAAATATAACCAAGTTCCAAACATCATCCAACTTGTGGAACTTAGACCTTCTACACAAGGCATATGTAATCGTTTAGGTCATCACAGACTTGCCTAAAATCGATTCCATATCCTTGACTTTGATTACTAAGTTTGATCCCTTAGCCTTCATTAACCGAGTTTGAACCCTCGGCCCTTCGGTCTTCGGTCTTCGACAGGTTCCGTACCGACCGGTCGACCTATCTACCCCATCGACCTAGACCGGTCCGCCGATATCAATCAATAGCGGCCTTTTACGATGCTTGTTTGATTAAACCTATTTATGAATCAAACTCTAATAAACCTATACATTTTATCTAGACATCTTTTTGCCTTTGCACCTAGTATGGCACTCATCATCAAAACTAAGAAAACATAATAGGTCCGGCTAATGTCAAGTTTGTGAATATTGACATCATGAAATTCTGGCTGAGATAGCCAAGAACCCCAAAAGATACAACAAAACATACAACCTCCCTAGATCAACACTAAAACTTCCGTTTGCCGAATTTGCACCGGTCATAACCAAAAACATCGAATGGAGAAAAGGGTCGATGGAAAACCTAACTGAGTTAAGGATCAAGCTAATGGCAATCATCTACGAAGGTACTAAATTTGACTGGGCAACATTCTTATTCAATAGGTTGAAAGACCAGATTCGAAAGGAGATTGATTTGTCCATCACGGCACCAAGCAAGGGTTTTCAGAAGAAGGGTGATTTCTGAGAGAGGAAATCTTATGGGTTCCCTCTCCAACACCTGTTTGACGCATTGAAAGTGCAACCCACAAATCTGCAGGCTCCACACAAATCAAATGCAATGTTTACATACATCAAGGCATCCATGAAACCCAAACCAACTGTCGGAAGAAAGAGGAAACAACCTGAAAGTAGCAGATCAGGAGTGGGACAAAGAACCAGATCCCAAAAGACTCAAGAAAACATCTCTGTGACTGGTACCAGCAACTTAAAAGAACCTCTGATAATCAGTGATGATACAGCAACGGAGGAAGAAAAACAGCAAGAGGACATCACCTATCTGGAAAAAGGTGAGGAAGGATATGCTCTTACTTCATCTGAAGACGAAGATATGGATGAGGAAGAAGCTGAGGCAGAGGATGAACATTCTGAAGGTGACCATCTTGAAGCTGATCCGGAAACCATAGAGACATCTGATGATGATCTAACTCTTCAAGAGGTACTTTTCAAGAGCCTCAGCAAAGTTGACGAACAGCCGAGTGAGCCAGCTGATCAAACTCACTTCGCTAAACTTGTCAACTCCCCCACTATTGACCAAGGGGGAACACCAGAAGAAGAAGATGGAAAAGCAAGCATTCCTCCACAACCTCTCAATGATACTAAGGTTGAAGAGGAACAAGAGGAAGGACAAGAAGGAGTGGAAGAAAGAGGAGAAGGGGCAGAAGGTGAAAAGGAAGAAGAGGAAGAGGTGAAAAATGAGAAAGAGGAAGATGGAGATGAAGAGGGTGTTAATGTGGCACCAGAGGAAATTAATCCAGAAAGAATCTTCAATCTGGACATTCAACCCCTAATTGTGGACATGGAAAGGCAATATCACAGTAGGCAAAACCTGAAGACTGCCTTAAGGAGTGGAGCAACCTCCTTCAACCACAAGATTGAAGCCCTCATCAGTCATATCAAGATACAAGATGAGGTCATGGAAAGACAAAGAAACTTGCTTTGCAACCTCCTGCAACTTATTCCTCATCATGTCCAAACCAACCTTGAGTTTCATGATGAAACAATTAACAAAAATCTCAAACCCTTGGTGGACACTCTAAATGCTCACACTCATCAAATTCAGCATCTGGATGAGATCATGGAGCACTCTGGGAAACAACTTAACACCCTTCTCAAAATTGGTGAGGCAACCAACAAGATACTGGAGAAAAAGTATGGTCCTCTCCCTGAGTCTGACGCAGCAACTGCAGATCTTGAAGCACGTTTGGGTGCAAAAAGGGGGAAGGAGGCTCAAAGCCTGAAAGCTCCAGTGGAAAGGAAAGCTCCAGTGGAAAGGAGGCAAGGGCAGCAAAGGCAAAGGCATTAGGTTTGAAGAAATGATGAAGTAGACCTTATACCTAATTTGAATTATATCTATTTGCCTTTGTCTTTGAATAAAAATATGCAATGTCTTATTGCTCTTAAATGGATAAATAAAATTATTGAGTTTTTATTCTGTTAATTATTATGAAAAATTTGGCTTACTTATGTTCAGGCTTATGAGGGTTTTGGCATCATCAAAAAGGTGGAAATTGTTAGGAACATTTTATTATGTTTTGATGATGGCCATACTAGCTGTTATAGCAAGCCTGAAATAAGTTAGAATTCTCTGTATAAGTCTCTACTTAGAGTCTGACATGTTGTATAAGTTAAGTCAGACAAATATTGTACTAGTTGGTAGGACGGCAAAGTAAAACAGACATTCGGCAGAGTGAAGCCAGCCAAGCACATACAGAGAAGCAATGAAGACTTAATGGTATGACTTATAACCAAGGAAGTCTATGATGACCTTGGATAAGTCTAAGTTATGTTTCAAGTGATAAAACTTAATCTTCAAATATGGTGTACACAGATCTCACCCAAATCAATGATCAGTGAAGTACAAAGATTCTCCTTTAATTGAAGAAATGAAGGAAACAGTGAGTCGGCAGAGTAAACTGACTTTCGGCTGAGTGAAGACAAAACAGTGAAGGAAGATCTAAACGGCAAAGTCAGATGAATCACTCGACCGTTCACAGAACGGCGAAGTAAACCTTATCAAAACGGAATTGAATTATGATGAAGATTCAGAGGATCATGCATTAAATGCACAATCAATAGAGGATCAATCAAGGATGGATTTTCTGCCAAACGTTTGAAGAAAAATCCGATCACTGAAATCAAGGAGAATATAATTAAGAGGGAATCAAGAATAAAATCAAGGATTATTCCCCTCATTAATATAGCCAACGGACGAAAATTCAAATCAAGGATATTCAAGGCTATAAATAGAAGGCATTGACAGATAGATAAAAATAAGGATAAGAAAAAGAAATCAAGCAGAAACTCTGTCAATTTGGAAAGCCTTCTCTCTGAACTTACAAGGATTTATCTAGAGATCAACTCAGACATCAGAACTACAATTTAATATTCAGCACTGAGATTGATCAAGCAAGTTTGTGAATCTCATTCATAATAAACTGAAGCAACTGAATCAGAAATCATCTGAGAAGGAGTTGTGTTTGTCATAGCTGCCGAAGGATTTGATCTCAAGGAGCAGTGAAAGAGACTGAATCACTGAAGCTGTTGCAGTCAAGGAGTGATAGTCTTGTAGATTGTGAAGCTTGGGAAGTCAAGGACAATCTTACTATTGTATCGTGAAAACAATAGTGAATTCCTCCAATCATCACAGGAGAATAGTGGATTAAGGGATTACACCACCCAGAACCACTATAAGCCTTGTGTCAATTTACTTTCTGCAATTTACTTCACTGCACTCATTTAAATTTGCCTAGATTATAATCTATATCTGTGATTGTCTAAACTACTTTGAAACAACATAGTAAGAAGGGACTTATCCGTTGCCCAAAAGCTTTTAAACATAAGAAAAGTTTTTGAAACTCCACTATAGTCATTCACCGCCCCCCCCCCCCCCCCCTGACTATAGTTTTACCCTTCTCTAGGACCAACAGTTAACCACCAATTAGGTTCATAATTTTGATCCAAGTCACAATTTGTTGCATAAAATACGTGATACTTAATATAACTAAACTCAAATGGAGATGGGACTAACCAAGATAATGCCTCGATCCAACGAACTTTCTCAATTATGAATGAGTGGTTACTTACCTTCCTTCCTAAAGTGTTCAATAGCGTGAACCAGTGTGTTCCTAAACTAGCAATCCCCCTTCTTTCAAATGCATGAGATCAATCTATGTCTCCTCCTTGACTTCGGCACCCTAAGTCTAATGATTTAACATTATATGCACTTGAACACAAGCCTAAGCTACCATCGGATAAGAAACTAAATTCCACTTAAGGTCGGTTTTACCTTCCGTTCCTTCTACTTTTTTCCTACACTCAATGTGTCCTTTCGGTCTCCATCAAGTGTGTGCGTGCAAACTAAGGTTAATTACTTCCTAGATTGCTAACAACAATATCAAGTAAAATAAGGTTCAACGCTACAAGAAACTCAAATGTAAAACTACCAACTCATTCACAACCAAGCGAATCCATCTTCACTTCACATTATCTTGTCTAATGTGAAACTAGCCACTCATAGTTATAAGCCTAACCATGTCAAAGTTGAGTTCATAACCATAAGAACAATTAAATCAAAGTAAAGGCTAAGAATTATACCAATCACAAGCTATCAACTTGAAAAAGGAAAACTTGCATTCAATCTTCAAAAGCTCCAGTGGAGAGAGTGTATCCCAAAAGCTACAAACTTGTCCAAATAGAATGCATCCAAGATAACAAACAAGAATTCTTAATGTTTACACTTGCAATTTAAAAGCTAAAGTTGTGCTAATTTTGGCTAGATGAACCTTGAAAGTGGAAGTGCCTTCAAGATGGAGAGAAGTGTATTTTTTTCAGCCCCCCTTCAAATGAAGTCGAAAATAAGCTTTAAAACTTGAAATCCAGGTCTTTCGGCGTCCGCCGACTGTGCACTCGGTGTGCACCGACTTCTGACGGGTACTTGGATGTGTCAGACTCATTATCTGATGCTCAGATTCTCAACTGTCAAAATCCGGCGTGCGCCGACATTATACTCTTAGCTTGATTCTCTTACTTCCTCAACAAGTAACCTCTCTAAAGCTCGATGGGCTGCTCTAAGATCTTCCAACACTCGTATCTAAACTGGGTATCTACAAAACATAGCCAAAACGGTACCTCGTGTAATTCTGATAACAAAAAGTTGGCATAAAAGCCTAAAGTTACGGGATTAGATACTCAAAATCTATTTACAACTCTTGATCAATTTCATCATATAATAGCATGACTTTGATAGAAAAGCGCCACTAAAAGCTTGAGAAGTGGGATAAAAATACATCATTCGGTTGACCTACATCAACCACTCCCCACTTAGCTTTTGGTCGTCCTCTAACAAACAAGCGACAATACAACTCATGTAAGCAAAATGGTGATGTGATTATCAAAACAAGTGTCAATAGAATGATGGAACCGAATGACAGTCATGATTACATGGTAGTTGTAGTCTACCAGAATAGAGTGGTGTGCGTGTGCATGCGTAATTCCAATCTCTCACCGAGCAATTCATCATAAAATCGAATTTTTTGCAGAGTCATCTTGGTATAGTTTAGACACACAAGCGTGGACTCACTCTCCATGATTAAGGCAATAGGAATCTAGGAATAAGTCAAGTAGTTGACAAGAAGGCTTGTAATGATAACGCAGGGTGATGGCTAACCGAAGGGTAATTATAGGAAATCAAAGAGAGTAGGGCAAGATAGCAAGAATCTACACCTTCACCTTCCAATCAATTAGTTCTCCGATTAGTTCTCCCCGTATCAACATCAACAAAAGATTGTATAATTGAAATTTCAAAACGTGCCTTCATTGACTTGCCATTTATTTGTAAGTATTTACAATTTGGTTTAGTTTCCCATTTAACTTGAATTTGGGATTTTTGGAAACTAAATCGAACAAAGCACATAAAATTGAATAAGATATAAAATTCATCTTTTTTTTTTGTTTTTGAAATAGAAAATAAAGTGGGGAAACACCAACTCGAGCTGACTAAGGTCATCCAACCACTACTCCAAACTATGACCAACCACACAATCCATATATACTTTCTAAACTTTCAGGAAGTCAAGGGAATGTAGACCAAAATTGGGTTAAGGGTCGGATTATCATGAGGTTAAATACGATGGCTCACTTCGAGTAGGGTCTCGCCACTCTACAAGGCTGAGGTGGGGACAGAAAGGTAATTTATGTATAGGTAGGCCATTTGGCTATGGTTGAGTCAAAGTAATGCCAAAAATCGTCATCCCTATTCCGATTCCAATGCCTACACTCGTCTCAAATTAGTGACAAACTTATGTTCTAGACTCTATCATGATGATTGCTCGAAAGATTTCACAACAATTTGCAATGCGAGAGAGTTAAATTCATGCGTGCAAAGGGGTTCACACTATCCTTTAAGACTAGACTTACATGTTCTCATGCAACACTCAATCACATTTTCCATTTAGTTTGCACTATCAATTAACAACACCCTTTCATTTACACAAGGAGTATTAAATGCTTGTAGTGCACGAAAATGAACAAATGATAAATGTTCTTAAGTATTTAGTGACAATTTCTCTCTCTCCGAATAACTATGGCTCCACTCCCCACTTACGAACTAGAAATGTCCTCAATGAGAAGTGAGTGTCAAGGAGTAGTTAGGAGGAAAGTGAGTAATCAAAATAAGCCATTACGAGACAAAAAAAGATCAAACAAAACTGTAGGCGCGAACCGACAGGGTTCTCGGCGTACGCCGAAAACAAAATTTTGATATAGAGATATTCGGCGTTCAGCCGGCGTATGCCGTGGTGGTCATCCAAGCGCTTGAAATGCTGAAAAGCAAGGGCCTTGATGATCAAAGAGGCGTAGACCGGAAAAATGCGAATACTTAACAAAATAGGGGTAATTTGCATGCATGGGGCAAGTAATCGAACACGGCATTTCACAATAATGAGCTAAGCACAAATGACTATAACAAATTAAAAGCAGCACCATAAATTGAACAAATAACATGCAAAACAAGTGCAACAAAGCATGGGGAATGAAAAAGTCGGGCTCATAGAGAGCATTATTACACAACAAAGTACGTTCATAGCATATCACACAACCAAACAGAAAATAATAGGGATTGGGTAAAGCTCAAATATCACTCGTCTTCAGAAACATCATTAGGAGAATCATCCACCTCACTAGAAGAATCACCAATTGGATCAACGGGAAGCAAAGCACTTGTTGTGTTTTTGCTTGGAAATACCTCATCCATTAGGTCAGTGGGGACACGAGAACACAGCTTGGAAATCAACCACGGAAAAGGAAGTGTGATGATAGTGTGAGCCTAAGGGGAAGTAGCAAAATGGACAATCGATGAGTGGATAAGGCGACCCCAATTCACAGGAATGTCGGTGCGAATGGCATACAGAAAAATGATCTATTCATCAGAAATCTTAGAGATATCGGCAGACAGAAACACGCAGGAATTAATGAAACGTTTGACAGCGCGCATCTTCCTTGAAAGGTCAGAAACAGCTGGCTTAAGTGGCATACTACCCGCTGAGGGAAAAAGTATGTCCTAGCTTAGATGCTTTACGGCAGAAACAAACGGGGTCGTGAAGGTTCCACACAACCTCATAGTGCATGGCCGGATTCTGATTAAAATATCCAAGATTGAAAACATTGTTAATCATTTGAGGGTCAAAAAGAATGCTTACCCCTCGAATCTTTAAAATATTGGTTTGCTTCCCGTGAATGATAGTGGCGGTGAGAGTGGAATAGAATTCTCTGACATGAGTGATATTGGCACGACCACGTGGTGGTTTAGAAAATTTCTGCCAGAGATGGTAGCCAATGCGTAACTCCATTGGGGGTGAAAACTTACGGTGATTGAGTCCTTTCAAGGAGAGGAGCAGCAGTGCTGAAGTAATCGGTAAGGCAGTCGACCGCGGTGGCAGCAACAGTAGCACGGCGAGGTGGGTAATCCTCATCATAGCGCGGTGGTGATAGGGATTGAGAAGACATAATGGAGAGGAACAGATGAAGGAGGAAAAGAATTTGGATGCTAGAGAGTATGGTGGCAGATGAATGACGGGTGAATAGGGTTTTGATAGGGTTATAATGAGACAAACCGCATAAAATGGTGAAAAATACCTCTCATCGAGAACATCGGTGTATGCCGGTTTTCTAGGCGTGCTGTGGTCAAAAGTGGTATGTGCCCTATATTCTTGAACAAATTCTGAGTGGTGCAGAAAAGAGTGATGTGTAAGGTTTTGTCAGAAGATTCGGCGTACGCCGATCAATGCAATTCCGAAACTCGGCGTGCGCCGAATGTCTCTGCATTCCCTCAAAAAGAGTACTTATTGCAAATCTTGGATCCAAAATTACCAAACACTAAACAAGGAGCTAGGCACAATTATGGCAATTACAGATACACAATTATTGCAAAACAAACAGACTAATCATTCCCACAGAACAATATCAGACAAACACGTCATAAGTCCTTACAAATAACTTCCACAAAATGAAAATACCAACAAATAGTTTTAACACCATACTAAACAACCAATTAACAAACCTAAAAAGAGTTTAATAAATCCTCACAAAGCACTCAAGAGTCAACAATATGGGTCAAAAGAGCTATCATCATCATCTTCCATGCCCTTAGCCATCATGGCAGCAAAAGAGTTCGGGCTCATTCCCAAATGTGGATCAGCATCACCAAGATTGGCTCCAACATACTCAGCAGCAGGAGAGGATGAAGGGTCCACACCGCTTCATGCATCAACAACAGAGGTAACCACTGTGCTGTCTAGACTCATGCTCGACAATCCCTCACTCAATGGGCCAGGGCCAAAAGGTGCCTGGAAAGGCTCAGAATGTGTTGGCTCGGAGCTTGTACCTGTAGCATGAAAATCAAATGCACCAACAAAAGGGTTTGTAACAGGGTAGACCAGGTGTGCGGTGTATGAATAGGTATAGCTGGGGCCTAAGGAGGTAGGGTATAGGGTAACTCTTGACACGAGGGTAATTTTTTGGACGAAGCCTAGGGTTTGGGCACATGGAAAAAAGTAAATCTTGCTGACTATAAAGAGCAGGTCGAATATCATTGGCCCACAAAAGGTTCCGTTCTGCTAACTGAGTTTGATTGTTATTCATAACCACTTGACCACCTCGAAGAATTGCTATCTCAGAATCTAGGTGGTGGAGCAAACCCATCACAGATGAATTACCCATGGGTGCAGAAGGGTCAGTGGGGATGGCTCTGGTGGACTCACTCTCGGGTTCAGGGGTGTCCCTGATACCTAGACCAATCTTAATATGACAAGGTGGCAACAAAACATCACCGGGAAACTCAAGAACGTGTTCATTAGCACACATGGCGGAAATGAGATGAGGAAACGGGGCAAGCCTAGTCTTATTCGTTTGGTGAGAAAAGTCGAAGATCTTCCTATAGATTATCTCACCAACGTTGACAAATAAGTTGTTGAAGACAGTGTAAGTAAGACAAGCGTCGGCTGCTTTGAAAGCATGAACATGGCTGGATGGTTGAACATTAAAGGTTAAGAAGTGTTTCATGACTTTCACATCCTTAGTAGCATTACCTAATTGAAACGACCTTGGAACCAAGCACCAGAGGGACAAAGAAAACGCCTTGCCTCTTCGGCTTTCTCGTAGGCTTTGGTGCGAATTCAAGTTCTCAAATCTGCTCATATGAAGGTGTATAAGGTGTTGGAGGCAAACCAAAGAAAGAATTAATGGCTTCCGGCGAGAAAGGAATATCGGCACCTCTAATACATACAACGCCTACATCCGGATGTTCCTCATCAACTACAATGGTGGAAAGCATAGATAAAATTCAGCGACCAATGTAGAATTAAAATGCTCAGTACATTCAATGGCTAGGTTTTCCCAATGATTTCTTGCAATGATATCTTAGATCTCCTGAATAACAGCGGTAAAATCAATGGCTCTTTTGATCATGAAATAACGGTCACGGAAATTGGTTCGAAAGGCCTTGGTGGCGTCGGAGGGTGCGAAATTCACAAACTTTCAGGCTTTCTCAACCTTGGTCAAGACACGATTAGGTAAGACTATGATGCCGGCGGACAACGGAGGGGGTGACTTAACACGACCTGCTTTTCGTTTCTTCCTAGCTTCAGGTTGACTCCTAGATTTTTCCATGGCTACAAGGGTTTGGTGGTGGTGCAAGACAACAACTTTTAGACAAATAAAACAAACTTGAACTCAAGAGTGACTTGAACGAAATTGAAAATCGAAATTTGAAAGAACAAGCTTGATAAAAGTATCAAAGCTCTTACCTTTGTTGTCTTAGTCCGCCGGAAAAGATGGAGATGACCGGAAGTTGGGTATCACAACGCAGAGAATTGTCTTGCAATACTTGTTTCAATGGAAGAAATCCTTGGTGTGGTTGTGATAAGAATGAAAAGAGGAGAAGGGGATGGGTTGGATGGGAAGTTATGGAGATGAAGGGGTGTTTGTTGGGGAAAAGTGAGGATTTTGGGGTGTGAAAACCGATGGAAAGGAGTTAATGGGCGCGAAGAAAAAAACTGAAAACCGTCTTAAAATTTGAATTGTCACAGTAAGCGTGTGCCGACAAGGGTATCGGCGTTAGGGTGTGGAAAGCCGAAACTCTCTGAATCAAAATCGAAAATATGTATTACACTCGGCGTACTCCGAATCCACCCTCGGCGTTCAGTCTGGAACGCCGAAACTCTCTGGTTTCCCATAAGTTGACTCTTCACTTAATTTCTCATTCTATCTTATCAAAACTCTCCCTAGCATGTTATTGGTTCCAAAATTATCAATTACGGGCTGCCTCCCGGTAGCGCTCTTGTTTAACGTCGTTTGCTCGACGAGATTATACGGTAGAGTTTATGAAAATTATACAGATTATCGTGCATGGATACTATTAACAATTACTCACAAGAGCATGCAATTTGAAGCACAAAAGCCAACCAAAAGCAAATGCTTAAGAAGTAAAAAGAAAGATAGTACCCAAAAGTTGCTAAATTTAAAATCTATAGCTAGACTTTGCACTGTTTCAATCTTGATCAGGGTCAAAGAGGTACAAGACCTCCCTACTGCTTGGAATGCCTTCCTCTTCTACATACAGCTTCACTCGATGCCCGTTAGCTAAAAACATTGTCTCACCATCTGTCAATTCTATAGCTCCTGATGCATGTGCCTTCACAACTGTATATGGTCCTCTCCACCTACACTGCAACTTATCTGGAAAAAGTTTCAAACGTGAATTGTACAAGAGTACTCTATCACCCACATGGAACTCACGATGGAAGATTTTCTTATCATGAAAGGTCTTCGTGTGTTCCTTATAGATGCGAGAGTTCTCATAAGAATCTAAACGAAATTCTTCCAGGGCGTTGAGTTGAAGTAATCTATGTTCTCCCACACTTTTGGGATCAAAGTTGAGGAACTTAATTGCCCTATAAGCCCGATGCTCTAACTCAATGGGAAGGTGACATGACTTCCCAAAGAATAGTCCATATGGAGAGCAACCGATCGGTGTTTTATAAGCCGTGCGATAGTCCCATAATGCATCATCCAGCCTCACTGACCATGTCTTGGTGTTGTATCAACCGTCTTCTCAATAATCATCTTTATCTCTCGGTTGGATACCTCCACCTGACCGCTAGTCTGTGGGTGGTAAGGTGATCCAATCTTATGTGTCATGCCATAATTCTCCATAAGTTTAGTAAATGGTCGGTTGCAAAAGTGAGAACCCCGATCACTAATGGTGGCCCGAAGAGTACCAAATCTCATGAAAATGTTCCTTTTGAGGAACTTCATTACCACTCCGGCATCATTGGTGGGAAGGGCTTGGGCTTCAACCCATTTTGAAACATAATCCACCATCACTAAAAGGAATTGGTTACCTAAAGAATTTGGAAATGGTCCCACGAAATCGATACCCCAAACATCAAATAGTTCACATTCTAAAATAGGTTGCAAGGGCATTTCATGTCTCTTGGAAACATTTCCCCACTTCTGACATGACTCACAAGACTTAGCAAAACGGTATGCATCTTTATAAATGGATGGAGAATAAAAGCCGCATTGCTAAACTTTATATGCTGTTTTCCATCCTCCATGGTGTCCCCCAACTTCCTTTCCATGGCAAAAAGATAATATACTTAAAATTTCACTACCGGGGACACATCTTCTTATTATGCCATCGGCACATCTCCGAAATAAATCCGGTTTCTCCCAATAGTAGAATTTCAAGTCGTGGAAGAATTTTTTTCTTCTTCTGCCATGTCCAAGAAGTGGGAATAAACCCACAAGAAAAATAATTTACAATGTTACCTAACCATGGCGAGTTTCCCTTTTGCTTTGGCTCACCATCAAGAAGTTGCAATGTCGGTGGAGTATCAATTACCATAAGCTGCTCATCCGGGAAGGTGTCTTGTATCTCTCTCCGCTTCCCTTCTTCTTCAGTGTGCTCCATTCTGCTCAGATGATCTGCTACTACGTTATCACTTCCTTTCTTATCCACAATGGTGATATCAAATTCTTGCAATAGCAAAATCCATCTCAAAAGTCGTGGCTTCGCATCCTTCTTTCTTAACAAATACTTCAACCCTGCATGATCAATATATACAATCACCTTGGAGCCTACTAAATAAGATCAAAACTTGTCAAGAGCAAATACAATTGCCAGTAGCTCTTTCTCAGTAGTGGCATAATTCACTTGTGCCGAATTCAAGGTGTGTGAGGCATACTAGATTGCCTTTAGAATCTTTCCATGGCGTTGTCCTAGTACTGCTCCAACCACTAAATCGCTTGCATCACACATCAGTTCAAATGGCATGGACCAATCCGGTTCAACCAGAACAGGTGCACTGATCAACTTCTTTTTTAATGTTTCAAAAAAGCTTCCATGCATTTGCCGTCAAACACAAACAGTGTATCCTTCTCTAATAAATGACTAAGAGGTTTGGCTATTTTTGAAAAGTCCGCAATGAAGCGTCTATAAAAACTTGCATGTCTAAGAAAACCTCTTAACGTCTTCAAATTAACTGGCGGTGGTAGCTTCTCAATCACTTCAATCTTCGCTTTATCAACTTCCATCCCTTCTTCCGAAATTCTGTGATCTAACACGATACATTTCGACACCATCAAATGGCATTTCTCCCAATTCAACACTAAGTTGGTGTCTTCACATCTTTGCAAAACTTTCTCCAAATGACTCAAACACTCATCAAATGAATCTCCAAATATACTGAAATCATCCATGAATATCTCTAGAAATTTCTCTACCATATCAGAAAAAATAGATGTCATGCATCTCTGAAATGTAGCAGGTGCGTTGCATAAACCAAATGGAATGCGTTTATAAGCAAATGTGCCATAGGGACAAGTGAAAGTTGTCTTCTCCCGGTCTCCTGCTGCAATGAATATCTGTAAATACCCTGAATAACCATCTAAAAAACAATAGAATTTGTGCCCGCTCAATCGTTCCAACATCTGAACTATGAATGGGAGCGGGTAATGGTCTTTCTTAGTATGGTTGTTCAGTTTCCGAAATTCAATGCACATGCGGTATTCAGTCACTTCTCTCGTCGGGATCAACTCATGTTTTTCATTTTCCTTCACTGTAAAACCTCCATTTTTCGGTACCACTTGTGTTGGACTCACCCACTCACTATCTGAGATTGGAAAAATATTACCCATCTCTAAAAGCTTAATCACTTCCTTCGTGACAACTTCTTGCATATGTGGATTCAGTCGGCGTTGTGGTTGGATACATGGTTTCACATCATCATTGAGTATGATATTATGTACACAAATCTCGGGACTGATGCCTTGTATATCTACAATACTCCATCCAAATGGATTCTTACGCATTCTGAGCATTCTCAAAATTTTATCTTCCTGCAAAATGTTTAGTGACGAAGAAATAATAACATGAAGTAGCTTATCATCTTCCAGAAATGCATATTTAAGATTAGAGGGAAGTGGTTTCAACTCGAGATCTCTTGGTGGTTCAATGATTGAGGGCTTTAGCACTGGCCCTGTGAGTTCCAACTCCAAAAATCTATGCCAGGGTTGTTTGACAAAATCTCCTCCTGCATTCAAACGAAATAATTCCTCATGCATCTCATCATCATTCTCCTCTTCTTCATAAATGGAACACGATAGGCATTCCTCCAGTCTGTCCTCAAATTCCTGCACGTTAGTTTCCTCCAAAGACATATGAGACATAGTTTCAACAAAAGAACAAGAATCATGCAGAGTATATGGGTGCTTCATAGCTTTAAAAACATTGAAAGTTACTGCATCCTCATTTACTCTCAGAATCACTTCACCTCGCTGGACATCAATTAGGGTTCTAGCTGTAGCTAAGAAAGGTCGACCCAAAATAAGGGGTGTAGAATAGCCAGATTCCATTTTCATGACTACAAAGTCCACGGGGAAGTAAAACTTATCAACTTTGACTAATACGTCTTCGATGACTCCTTTTGAACGCTTAATGGACCTATCTGCAAGTTGGAGATTCATCTCCGTATTCTTAAGCTTACCAATTCCTAACTTGACATAGTCCTCATAAGACATCAAATTAATGCTTGCACCAAGATCACACAATACCCTCTTAAACAAGAAGCCTCCAATCTCGCAAGGGATAGTGAAACTCCCGGGATCTTCTCATTTAGGGGGTAACTTGTGTTGTAACACTGCAGAACATTCTTCATTTAAGATCACATTCTCATATTCCTTAAGACGCTTTTTATTAGAAAGAATGTCTTTGAGAAACTTCCCATAAACAGGCATATTCACTAAAGCTTCTATAACAGGAATGTTAACCGTAAGATGGCTAAAAGTTTTTAGAAATTGAGCATACTTTTTATCTACCTGCATCTTTTTAACATGTTCCTTAGGTGGGAAAGGTAATGACTCAAGATCAATAAGGTTAGGATTAGAATTCATACCTTTCTTACCTTCGCCCTTGGAAGATGATGGGCGAGCTTCTTCAAATCTCTATGCATCAAGTGGTTTCCATGAGTCGTCCTTCTGTTGTTGGCTCTCCGGCCTTCTCAAAAGAGTAGATTTGCCTTTTTCAGCATGTGCCGGTTTTTCAGAGTTCACCTCGGCGTCCACCAGTGGAAACGCCGGAACTCTCTATTCCAAAATTTCCTATGATGTCTCAAGCTCGGTGTGCACCGGTTTTCAAGATTTGCTTCATCCCTTATATGACATCCTTCAAATAGTGTCTGTGCATCACTCAAACGGGGATTCTTCAAATTTCTCCACGTTCTCGCTTTATTCATACCTTCTTCATCATCACTTTCAGCATTCACATGCCTTTCCTGACTCAAAAATTCAAAGATTACAGATTCTTCTTCTTCACGTTCGGCTCTCCTTTCATCTTCACTCTCTAAATCATCTTCTTCTAATTCGGGTGTATCATAGAATGGCTTATCCAAATCGTCTTTGACCTCACTTCAACCAATTCCAAGATAATCACCACCACTATTAGTTCTTCCACTTCGAGTATAGATAACATTAACTTCCTTGTGATGTCTTTCGGTGTTACTTGGTAGTCCTCCCGGAGGTCTGCTAGTTCTCCTTTCGCCGTCTCTACTCATGTGCTCTTCCACATTCCTCATACATGCCTCAATCATTTTCATTCTCACATCATGCCCACTCATGGCTGTTTTCAACACTCCCATATCCTTGGTGACTGTACTAAGCGAAGTCATCACGCTTTCCATATTCTGAACTTGAGTGGAAACCACTCCCAAAAGTTTATCCAAAGTGTTGTCCTATCTATCCTCTCATGCTTGATTCGAACTCTTGGTTATTAGGATAGTTTGTGTAGTGGGTTAAGGGTAAGATCGAGTGTTTGGTGATTGAGTTGAGGCATTGCCTTGGTGGTTCTGGTGTGGTATGGTGGAATTGTAAGAAGTTCATGGTTGTGGAGCAAATGGTGGTTGTCCTTGCTTGTATGAGCTCTCATTCCAATGCTAGTTTGGATGATCTCGCTTAATGGCATTGAAAGAGTATGCATTGTTTAAATTCCGGTGTTGTTGCATAAAGCTTACTTCCACCACTTGTAAATCACCGGGCTCTTCCATGTCATGTGGTAACTCATCATCATTGCCATACACATTGTCCCTCTTGCTATCAATCAAAAATTTTCCTTCCACTATCCTGCTTGACTGTAAATTATCAAACTTCTTTGACAACTTATCTATCTTCTCTACAAGCTCGGAATTGTCCTTTGATCCTTCTATAAAACTGACCTTTCTTGTGCTAGATCCGGCTTCCCACATTCGATGATTCTTTTAAATTCTTTCTATAGAATCATAGACTTCTTGAGCATTGCGCGACATTAAGCATCCTCCACATGCGTGGTCAATATTAGAACGCGACTATGTCCTCAATTGTCTACATAGAAGTTGGATTTGCGTGTCGAATGGGTAACCATGGTCGGGGAAAGCTTTCAACAATTTTTTGAATCTCTCCCATGCATTCCCCAAGGTTTCATCGGGTCCTTCTGCAAAATTTTCTATTGCAACTTTCAACTTCAAATTCCTTCCAGGTGTAAAATATTGCTTTAAGAATTCATTTTGCACCTCATCCCACGTAGCTAATGAATGGTGGGGCAAGGATACAAACCATTCCTTGGCTCTCCCAGTCAACGAGTAAGGGAACATAGACAATCTTGTCAATTCCTTCTGAATTCCATGACTCTTGGCTGTATTGCACAGTTGCTCAAAAGAATAGAGGTGATAATGTGGATCCTCAAAATCTTCTCCTGCGAATTGGCATTTGGTATCAATCAATCCGAAAAGATGCCATTTCACTTCAAAATTATTCGCTCCTTCATTAGGTAATCTAATAGGATCATTAGGTGCATTCCTTCTCAAAGGTTGATCACAAAGAGGTCTCAAAGGTGGATTGTTGCGGTTTCGGTTTTGATTGTGGTTTTGGTTTTGGTTATTCCGGTTATTTTGGCCTTGGTTATTGGGATTTGGTTGGGGGTTTGGATCTTCATGTGGAGGTTCAACTTGTGCATTCTCAAGATTCTCTGCCATCTCTTCCCGAGTCGATGTGTATCGGGATGATTCTTCACCAAGTGATTCTCCACTAGACTGACCAAATTTTGCTCAGCTCTTAATTGTCTTTCATACGTGTTAATATCCGAACGATATGGAGTAAGTGGAGCTTTACCGGTTGGGTACCGTGTCATCAGCTACAAAAGTGAAACAACAAGAAAACGATCAAACGCACTTGGTAACTTACCAAGTGGTAAGTACCAAAGAAATAAACAGAAATAAGATTAGAAAAAGACTTGACCTATTCTTGAAAATCTTGGGCTAATATAGGTATTAACCGTTACACTCCCCGGCAACGGCACTAAAAAGCTTGACGTCAAAATACTGGGTGTCCAGTCTAACCGGTAGTGTACCGGGTCAACTGTAGCCTAGTTAGTGAGTCAAGGTCGTATTCCACAAGGAGTGTGTTGGTTAACCACCAATTAGGTTCATATTTTCGATCCAAGTCGCAATTTGTTGCATAAAATACGTGATACTTAATATAACTAAACTCAAATGGAGATGGGACTAACCAAGATAATGCCTCAATCCAACGAACTTTCTCAATTATGAATGAGTGGTTACCTACCTTCCTTCCTAAAGTGCTCAATAGCATGAACCGGTGTGTTCCTAAACTAGCAATCCTCTTTCTTCTAAATGCATGAGATCACTCTATGTCTCCTCCTTGACTTAGGCACCCTAAGTCTAATGATTTAACATGATATGCACTTGAACACAAGCCTAAGCTACCCTCGTATAAGAAACCGAATTCCACTTAAGGTCGGTTTTACCTTCCGATCCTTCTACTTCTTTCCCACACTCAATATGTCCTTTCGGTCTCCATTAAGTGTGTGTGTGCAAACTAGGGTTAATTACTTCCTAGATTGCTAACAACAATATCAAGTAACAAAAGGTTCAACACTACAAGAAACTCAAATGTAAAACTACCAACTCATTCACAACCAAGAGAATCCATCATCACTTCACATTATCTTGGCTAGTGTGAAACTAGCCACTCATAGTTTTAAGCCTAACCATGTCAAAGTTGAGTTCATAACCATAAGAACAATTAAATCAAAGTAAAGGCTAAGAATTATACCAATCACAAGCTATCAACTTGAAAAAGGAAAACTTGCATTCAATCTTCAAAAGCTCCAATGGAGAGAGTGTATCCCAAAAGCTACAAACTTGTCCAAATAGAATGCATCCAAGATAACAAAAAAGAATTCTTAATGTTTACACATGCAATTTAAAAGCTAAAGTTGTGGTAATTTTGGCTAAATGAGCCTTGAAAGTGGAAATGCCTTCAAGATGGAGAGAAGTGTATTTTTTTCAGCCCCCCTTCAAATGAAGTCAAAAATAAGCTTTAAAACTTGAAATCCGGGTCTTTCGGCGTCCGCCGAATGTGCACTCGGTGTGCACCGACTTCTGACGGGTAGTTGGATTTGTCAGACTCATTAACTGATGCTCAGATTCTCAACTGTCAAAATCCGGCGTCCACCGACAGTATACTCGGCATGCGCCGACATTCTACTCTTAGCTGGATTCTCTAACTTCCTCAACAAGAAACCTCTCTAAAGCTCGATGGGCTACTCCAAGATCTTCCAACACTTGTATCTAACCTGGGTATCTGCACAACATAGACAAAACGGTACCTCGTGTAATTCTGATTACAAAAAGTTATCATAAAAGCTTAAAGTTACGGGATTAGATACTCAAAATCTATTTACAACTCTTGATCAATTTCATCACATAATAGCATGACTTTGATGAAAAGTGCCACTAGAAGCTTGAGATGTGGGATAAAAATACATCATTTGGTTGACCTACATCAGTTGTCCGTTGCAAACTTTTTATAAGTCCGATATGCGGCTAAGTTCGTATGGTATGTCCTACAGACTAGTTGAGTTTGTCCTTTGCAAACTTTTTCTGAGTCCGACCTGCGGCTCAGTTCGTATGGTCTGTCCTGCTGACTAGTTGAGTGTGTCCTTTGCAAACTTTTTCTGAGTCCGACCTGCGGCTCAGTTCGTATGGTCTGTCCTACAGACTAGTTGGGTTTGTCCTTTGCAAACTTTAATCAATCATATGAGAATAATGCACATGTGCAAAAATAAAATTTATATAATAACTGATGTTTATCACATCTTATTGAGACATAAACTCTAAAATGTAAATAATGCATAGCTAAAGTCTGGAACCTGTCCTAGACATAAAACTTCCTTAGGTTGGTTGCATTCCAGCTGCGTGGTACGGTCCTACCGCTTGCATCAGCTAGCTGATATGCTCCTTTCCTATGCACCTTGACCACTTTGTATGGGCCTTCCCAGTTTGGGTCAAGTTTTCCTTGGGGTCCTTGTCTGCTGACCTCATTCATTCTAAGAACTAAATCTCTCTCCTTAAAGTATGAGTGTTTAACCCAGGAGTTATAGTACTGAGATATGCACTGTTTATACTTGGCCATTTTAATGAAGGCCATATTCCGAGCTTCTTCGAGGTCATATTTTGAGTGCTTGAGCTCTGTCAATTGTTGTTCTTTGGTGTAGAGTACTGCTCGTGGAGATGGCAGGCCGATCTCATCCGGAATTACGGCTTCGTGCTGATATGCTAAGCTGAACGGAGTTTCTCCTGTAGCCGAGTTCGGTGTTGTTCTGTACGCTCACAAGATATTGGGCAAATGCTCGGTCCAGTTCTTTCCTTCTTCTTCTAGGCATTTCTTCAGCCCAGTTTTGATCTGCCTATTGGTCTGTTCGACCTGACCATTAGCTTGAGGGTGACAAATAGATTTAAAGTGTTGAGTTATGTGCAGTTCGGCACACCACTCCTTGACAATTTTGTCTTTGAATTGAGTCCCATTGTTTGAAATTAAAGTCTACGGGATTCCATACCTGCATACTATGTTCTTCCATAGAAATTTATGTATCTTCTTTCCGGTTATGGTAGTCATAGGTTCGGCTTCAACCCACTTGGTGAAACAGTCCACTGCTACTATAAAAAATCAGACGTTGCCAGGAGCTCGTGGAAGTGATCCCACTGGGTCTCCCCCCCACTGATCGAAGGGCCATGGAGAAACCATATGGATCATATCTTGAGACGACTGATGTGACAGATTATCTTGCACCTGGCACGATTTACACTTTTCCACCAACTCTTTGGCATCTTCCAGCATTGTTGGCCAATAGTAGCAGAACAATCTGCACTTTCTTGCAAGTGTGCGAGCTACAAGATGATTCCCACAAATTCCTAGGTGCATTTCTTTGAGGAGGCAATTTCCTTCTTCACTTGTTACACACCTAAGCCATAGTGCAAAATATGACCTACGATAGAGGACGTTCTCGAACAAGTAGTACCTTGTCGATAGGAGTTTCACCTTTCTAGCCTGGACCTTGTCCGGAGGCAAGATGTTATCTCTGAGATAGGACACAATGGGGTCCATCCACGTACTCTCCTGCTTGATCGGCTGAACATTCTTCAGATCGTAGCTCCTTTCTTTGAAGAGCTCCACCAATACCTTCTTGTCTGACACGAAGTTTGACGCCAGTTTTGATAACGCGTCTGCTCTTTTGTTCTCTGTTCTAGGTTTTGGTCAACCTAGACCTGTTGAAATTTTTCTAGTAGAGTTCGAGCCACTGTTAAGTATTTCTTCATGGGATCCTCTTTAGCCTCATATTCTCCATTTATGTGGTTTACAACGAGTTGTGAATCGCTGCAAACCTGCGGACTATTTGCTCCAAGCTTGCTCACCAACTTGAGCTCTATAATTAGGGCGTCATACTCAGCTTTATTATTAGGGTCTTGATACCCAAACCGTAAGGCGTAAGGGAAATCTTACCCCTTCGGACTGACGAGTGATGGGAGTCAACTTTACTGTACTTTGGTGCGCAGTTTAACCACCGTTTATCACTTTATTGGCATGTTTTGGGTAGATATAGACCGTTTCAAGAGTAATATTGAGAGTTATATGCACGGGGAGTTAAACTGTCACATCGATAGTAAACTCCAACTTTTTAACGATATTTATCTCTTTTTTGAGCACTTTTGTCTTGCAGAATTACGCGTGGAGTTTGTTCGTATATGTTATTGCAGGACTTAGGTGACTCAAGGACCCAGATGGCGATGTTTTTGGGATGTGAAACATGATCGTGGCACAAAGATAGCGTAAAAATGAAGGAAAGTCAAGTTTGGAGTGAAATCAAGGCAAACTGGCGTTTGCCCTACCTCAAACTGGCGTTTGACTCAAGCCTACCTCAAACTAGCGTTTCGCCAGTCCAAACTGGCATTTGACAGAAGTAGCATTGATATTGATTGTTTGAGTTTTGAGGCAAACTAGCGTTCAGATTACCCCTAAACTGGCGTTTGGATGGGTTCAGCCCGAATCAAAAAGCTCATCCAGTCCAAACTTGCGTTCAGAAACTGCAAACGGGCGTTTGTCCCTCAAGGCATGATCCATGAACTGGTGGTCAAGGCACGGCAAATGCTAGTTCACAGAAGATGAAACCCTAATATCATCAAGATTCCCAAGATCCTAACGCTCGTTCGTGACCGACATAAGCAGATTTTCGACCTACAATATAAATATGTAGCTCATTCAGCCCCTACACATCTTTGGCCGTCTTTAGACTTTTCCTAGGCGATTTTAGTGTAGTTTGATAACCTTTCAATCCTTTGATTCCATAGATTACTCCTTTCGATTCTAAACACTTGTTATAGCTTAGACTTGCTTTTCAAGAACAAAAGATTCAACTTTTTGGTGCAATTATTTCGTCATACATTTGGATCAGATTTTCTGCTATTATATGGTAATGAATTATTTCTCTTTGATTATTCCTATCATGTTTTCCTTTCTTATTTCGTTTAATAACATAATCATGAGTAGCTAATTGCATGTGTCGTCGAATTATGTGAAAGCGAGCGAAAACCCTAAGGGGGATGAGATAGGGAATTGTGTAGTGCGTAATTAATGTTTTAACGATTAATCCACGTCCTAAAAATTATTTTAACATCTTTGAATTAGATTGATCACCTAGTTCACTGTCACACACATCAAACTTATAGATGCATTTTGCGGTGAGATGTGGGATAAGGGGTTTTAGGATCGTTGCGTAGATTCGGCCTAGTTGTTAGGTCCGTTTCCAATACAGAGGTTTGTCATCGTTGTTTGGGTAGCTCTAGAACTTAATCATGTTAGGTTAATCGGTTTTCTAAAGGGAGAGTCGGTTAGCTTCACAAAGGGTGGTTAGATCGAGTTGTTTAGTCTAATTGCTAGAATTAGGAGTTGGCACCCGTGGATGTCGTTAAACTACATTGGATAGGAAGGTCGGTTGAGACACACTCTCTGTCATGTCCTTCCTAAGGGGTAAAAATAGCTCGTGGGATCATAGTTCGGCTATACCTTTTAATACTTAGAAGTAGAACCAGTAGTTTCATCTTTATTTCCGCATTAGTATAATATCATCCACCATTATTTTGATCTGAACTAAGTTCTACGTCAGCTTTGGTACTTAGACATTACTCCCTGTGGATTCGACCTTGTGACCACTATACTCCCGTTGACCCGATACTCTGTCGGTGAAAGTTAGTACTTATCGGGTCAACAGGAGTATAGTGGTCACAAGGTCGAATCCACATGGAGTAATGTCTAAGTACCAAAGCTGACGTAGAACTTAGTTCAGGTCAAAATAATGGTGGATGATATTATACTAGTGCAAAAATAAAGATTATACTACCGGTGTTTACTTCTAGTTATTAAAAGGTATAGCCGAACTATGATCCACGAGCTACTTTTACCCCTTAGGAAGGACTTGACAGGGAGTGTGTCTCAACCGACATACCAATCCAATGTAGTTTAACGACATCCACGGGTGCCAACTCCTAATTCTAGTGATTAGACTGAACAACTCGATCTAACCACCCTATGTGAAGCTAACCAACTATCCCTTTAGAAAACCGATTATCCTAACATGATTAAGCTTTATAGTTGCTCGAACAATGATGACAAACCTCCATATTGGAAACAGACCTAACAACTAGGCCGAATCTACGCAACGATCCTAAAACCCCTTATCCCACATCTCACCGCAAAATACATCTATAAGTTCGATGTGTGTGATATTGAACTAGGTGATCAATCTAATTCAAAGATGTTAAAATAAGTTTTAGGACGTGGATTAATCGTTTAAACATTCAATTACGCACTGCACAATTCCCTTTCTCATCCCCCTTAGGGTTTTCGCTCGCTTTCACATAATTCAACTACACATGCAATTAGCTACTCATGATTATGCTAATAAACGAAATAAGAATTGGAATCAAACACAAGAAAATAAAGAAAAGAGAAGTCATTACCATATAACTTGCAGAAAATCTGATCCAGAAAATTAGAAGAAATAATTGCACCGAAAAGTTGAATCTTTTGTTCTTGGAAGGTAAATCTAAGCTATAACAAGTGTTTAGAGTCGAAAGGAGTAATCTATGGAATCAAAGGATTGAACTGTGATCAAACTACACTAAAATCACCCTAAATCGCCTAGGAAAAGTCTAAAGACGGCCAAAGATAATCAGGGGCTGAATGAGCTGCGTATTTATAGTGTAGGTCGAAAATCTGCTGCTGTCGGTGCAAACGCCAGTTTGCCTCCTGTCAAACGCTAGTTTGCCTGGAAATCTTGATGATATTAGGGTTTCTCCTTCCATGGACGAGAGTTTGACTTAACACGAACGCCAATTCATGGATCATGCCTTGTGGGACAAACGCCCGTTTGCAGTGTCTGAACGCCAGTTTGGACTGAATGAGCTTTTTGATTCGGTCTGAACCCATCCAAACGTCAGTTTGGGGGTAATGCTAGTTCGGATAAAAACTCAACTTTTAGTATCAATGCTACTTCTGTCAAACGCCAGTTTGAGCTGGCCAAACGCTAGTTTGAGGTAGGCTTGAGTCAAACGCCAGTTTGCCTTGATTTCACTCCAAACTTGACCTTTCCTCACTCTCATGCTACTTTCATGCCACGAACCTGTTTCTCATCCCAAAAACATCGTGTTCCGTGTCCACGAGTCACCTAAGTCCTGCAATAACATATAGGAACAAACACCACGCGTAATTCCGCAAGACAAAAGTGCTCGGAAAAGAGATAAATGTCGTTAAAAAGGCGGGGTTTACTATCGGTGTAACAATTTAACTCCCCGTGCTTATAACTCTTGATATTACTCTCAAACAGGCCTAGAACTACCCAAAACATACCAATAAAGTGATAAACGGGGGTTAAACTACAGACCAAAGTACAGTAAAGTTGACTCTCATCAACCACCCCACGCTTAGCCTTTGCTCGTCCTCGAGTAAATTAGGTGCTTTAAAACAGACCAAGGGATCAACTTTACGAAACATGCATAGTACTCATGACATTAAGGTGAACGTAAAGCAGACACTGAATGTAAACAACTTGACTCTATCTTATCACGAAAACGAAGTGTGTGTGACATAAACCGAGGGCTACAGTCAAAATGATTACCGGCTTTGAATACCGGCCACAATACTACACATAACTTATACCGGGCTAGAATCTTCACTAATCGAGGCAACCGAGGCTAAACACGGTCAAGTAGGACTTGAAGGGTTACAATGTTAAGCTCGGGACGGGGTTAATCGAAATGAAAATTTGGGACTGGAGAAAAGAAAATACGAGTGAACCTAGTCATTTCACGTATTCCTTCTTTGAAAACATACCAAACCACACCAAACTCCCTCGATTTTTTCTGTATGCATTAACAAACAACTCCAACCTTAACAGCATACTTTCATTCATTTAAACACTCATTCTTTGCCTTCAAAATTTAAAGAATTTTATTCAACCTTTCTCTCTTTTTTTCATTTTGTTTCAACTTTTTTCTTTTTTCATTCTTTTTTTTCTTTTCTTTTTCTAATTCATCAGATTTTCTTGAACCAACAAGCCTTACTATAGATTCCTCGAGCTCCTCCCCTTTGTTATACTAGTTAGTACTAGCCAACTCCTCTCGAGACACGCACCATCTCCCACCCCACACTTGATTCAGCAAGTGTGTCTAAAGCAACAACTAAGTCCACTCTTAGGGTGATCAAAAGGAACGTGACCAATAATATAGCTCATGGTTAGGTTAATACAGGCTAAGTAACCAAAATGGCTAAATGTCGGACGGTGGTCAGACCGTCCTATCAAGGCTTAGAGGGGGTACGAGGGTATAATGTTAGGGTTTTGGCTTATTTGGCTCTGGTCGGGTCAAATATGCGCCAGGACTCTTATCCCGTATCCGGGCTAGTTAAACCTCTCTATTTCGCCTCGAAACTAGTGGTATAAGTGTGTATAGCAACCAAACTAAGTATAACCAAGGTCTATGTGCATTAAAAATGGTTCGTATCGTGACAAAATAAAATCACCCTACACACATTACTCGACTACTAAGACATCTACCAAATCCATCGTGAGAAACATGCATATAACGCGGCGTTAAACCGTGAAAGGTTTTAAAATTTTAAGCCGTGAATTGACTCGAAAACGGACATTAACTAAGCATATCACAATTACTGGCACATTTAAACATACAACTCAAACCAAGCTAAGTCTACCACCCCATACTTTGAATGAAACACTGTCCTCGGTGTGTGAATGAAAGAGAAAGAAGACTTAGCTTTAGACCCGGCAGAAAGGCGTGAACGAATCTCGTGATATCTTCTTATAAGCGCATCCCGTGTACCTAAAGTCAAATAGACAGAAAACAACCCAAACACATGCACGGGACGTGGTCCACGTGCCAAAAGTATGCAACAGATACACTTGGGATATAAAATAAAGAAGTCATGCCACATCAGTAGACTCGAAACATAAACAATCACTCAACATGGACCGCAATAGATGGAAAAATAACCATAAAGGTAAAAGAACTGAACATCTACGCATATCATATAAAGGCCATATAGGGTCACATTAGAACATCCATGTCGAGTAGTGAAAGCATGTATCACAATCAAATACTTTTAGTTGTATTCATCGCGAATTCCTCTTAGACACACCTAAGCTTGCTTTATTCCAAAAAGTTCTTTTAATTATTTTTTTATTTTTTTCATTTTTTATTTAAACCCCTCACACACGATATTTTAAACCCCTCAAAAAGTCATGGTAGCCGAAGACCCTAAGCCCCAGTTCTAGCCGGACTTACAAGATATCAACCTCCGAAGAGGCTAAGTACCAAAGTCGTATTCAATCCGAGTTCAGGACAATTTCACTTCAGCATCCCATGGATCCTATCGAAATCTAAATAAAACAAGATGATAAAAGCCTAGGCCCAAATTCTAGGACAACCTACAAGATATCAACCTAACATAACAACCCGATAAAGGGATTGAGTTGAGTACCAAAATTGCATTCAAACCTACTCTAAGAAAATCCTATCAAAATGTTTTCATTTTTTTCTTCTCTCTTGACCTAACACAATTTTTGATATCGACTTTTAAACAATCTCCCCGGCAATGGCGCCAATTTGATAAGTATGATTTCGCAATCCGGCTCGATCAAATACAATTTATAAAACTCGAAACCTTTGGCAAAACTCAC
The DNA here is from genome assembly GCA_036785695.1 of Gentiana straminea. Classification (NCBI taxonomy): domain Eukaryota; kingdom Viridiplantae; phylum Streptophyta; class Magnoliopsida; order Gentianales; family Gentianaceae; genus Gentiana; species Gentiana straminea. Next base: position 7,426,735 of record JAVUPR010000207.1, read on the forward strand.
TTTCTAACCGGCAGTGAACCGGGTCGATCGTAGGTAGTGCGTTCAAAGTCCGAGGTCGATCCCACGAGGAGATTGAGTCGAATATAAAACTTGTGTTAAAATCAGAGGACAAAGAGTATATGAACAAGACAAAAGATCGAAGCTTTTATTATTTCACGGCATAAACAAGGATCTGAATCAAGACTTTTATCCATAGTAAATTTAATCAAACTAATGATCTACACAATCAAAACCATATTGAGAGAAAACAAATCGAAATCAGGAAACACACAATAATGAAGATCAAAACATTGTACATCAAGACTTTTGAATCCCAAATCAGCAAAAGATATCAACCTTTAATTCATACAATGATCCTAGGCACGAACTCCACCAAGCTATCGAACGAATATCATATTTTACTATATTAAAAATATATAAACTAAGAAATTGAAATACGGAGCCTAGTCCAGAGCTCTAATCCGACTATTTAGATGTCAACCCGTCATAACAACCGCCGAAGTGGCTGGGTTGAGCACCTAAGCCGGCCTCAAACTCAGTCCAGGCCAATAAAAGTCAGAATTTCTGTTTCCTAAGGTTTCGATGCTCTTAAATAGGCGAAAATTGCGACTTTGACCTAGTTGGGCCGACCAACTCGGCCCATTTGACTTGTCTTCAGTAAATCAGCAATAACTTTCTGTGTATAGCTCCGATTTGAACGATTCAAGATGCGTTGGAAAGCTCGTTCAATTACCTACAAATTTTATGAAGACGACTTTGCTAGAATGAGAGTAATATCGAGAGTTATACGCATAGGGAGTTAAACTGTTACATCGATAGTAAACTCCTCATTTTTAACGATATTTATCTCTTTTTAACCATTTGTTCGTATATGTTATTGCAGGACTTGGGTGACTCGAGGACCTGGAAGGCGATGTTTTTGGGATGAGAAACGGGTTCGTGGCACGAAAGTAGCATGAGAGTGAGGAAAGGTCAAGTTTGGAGTGAAATCAAGGCAAACTGGCGTTTGCCATACCTCAAACTGGCGTTTGACTCAAGCCTACCTCAAACTAGCGTTTTGCCAGCTCAAACTGGCATTTGATAGAAGTAGTATTGATACTGAAAGTTGAGTTTTCAGCCGAACTAGCGTTCAAATTACCCCCAAACTGGCGTTTGGATGGGTTCAGCCCGAATCAAAAAGCTCATTCAGTCCAAACTGGCGTTTCTGCAAACGGGCGTTTGTCCCTCAAGGCATGATCCATGAACAGGCGTTCATGTTAAGGCAAACGCTCGTCCATGGAAGGAGAAACCCTAATATCATCAAGATTTCTAGGCAAACTAGCATTTGACAGGAGGCAAACTGGCGTTTGCGACCGACAGCAGAAGATTTTCGACCTACACGATAAATACAAAGCTCATTCAGCCCCTGATTATCTTTGGCCATCTTCAGACTTTTCCTAGGTGATTTAGGGGTGATTTTAGTGCAGTTTGGTCATAGTTCAATCATTTGATTCCATAGATTAATCCTTTCGACTCTAAACACTTGTTATAGCTTAGATTTACCTTCCAAGAACAAAAGATTCAACTTTTCGGTGCAATTATTTCTTCTAATTTTCTGGATCAGATTTTCTGCAAGTTATATGGTAATGACTTCTCTTTTCTTTATTGTCTTGAGTTTGATTCCAATTCTTATTTCGTTTATTAGCATAATCATGAGTAGCTAATTGCATGTGTAGTCGAATTATGTGAAAGCGAGCGAAAACCCTAAGGGGGATGAGATAGGGAATTTTGCAGTGTGTAATTGAATGTTTAAACGATTAATCCAAGTCCTAAAACTTATTTTAACTTCTTTGAATTATATTATCACCTAGTTCACTGTCACACACATCGAACTTATTTTAGGATCGTTGCGTAGATTGGGCCTAGTTGTTAGGTCTGTTTCCAATATAGAGGTTTGTCATCGTTGTTCGAGCAAATCTAAAGCTTAATCATGTTCGGATAATCGGTTTTCTGAAGAGAGAGTCGGTTAGCTTCACATAGGGTGGTTAGATCGAGTTGTTCAGTCTAATCACTAGAATTGGTAGTTGGCACCCGTGGATGTTGTTAAACTACATTGGATAGGTAGGTTGGTTGAGACACACTCCCTGTCAAGTCCTTCCTAAGGGGTAAAAGTAGCTCGTGGGATCATTGTTCGGCTATACCTTTTAATAACTAGAAGTAAACACCGGTAGTATAATCTTTACTTTTGCACTAGTATAATATCATCCACCATTATTTTGACCTGAACTAAGTTATACGTCAGCTTTGGTACTTAGACATTACTCCCTGTGGATTCGACCTTGTGACCACTATACTCCCGTTGACCCGATACTCTGTCGGTGAAAGTTAGCGGTTAAATATTTTGCTATCAAGAATTTTGGCGCCGTTGCCGGGGAGTAACGTTTGATATCTCTTAAGTTGACCGAAAGCTTGGGCTTAGGTCGTTTTTATTTTGTTTTCTTGTTGTTTCATGTTTTACAGTGGATGACCCGAAGCTCCAAAGAACCTCTTATCGAACCGATTGAAGAGATTGAAGCTTACGCACGTCATAGAAATAGTCAGCGCCGAGGGGAGATCCCGATTGCTAGTCCGAACCCTTTGTTTGAAGAAGAAGGGGTAGTAGAAAGCTAACTCTCAGATTCCTCTACAGAAATGGATGATAAAACGACTCGTAGAGAGGGCAAAGACCCCATCGATGAACATGACGCACCAGGGCAAACCTTGAACACTACTGGTGGTAATGCAACACTACCATTGCATACTCCACTAAGGACCCCTCGTCATGAACCATTAAGAGAGGACAACACAGTGTTACATCAGCTGGTAACTCCACAGTTTAATCAGAGAACATGGATTGGACATCACAGGGAGAGGACAAAATGCTCAGAATACTCAGAACTTCAGACCTGAATTAGACCAAGAGAATGTAAATCGTGTACTGCAGATGCTAAGGGATCAGGAGAACCAACAGGGGTTCCAAAACCTGTATCCTCAGCAACCCCCTATGCAGCAGTTTTATCAACAGCAGAATTATCAGCCATAGAGGGCTCAACAGGTGTAAGGACCGAGAGTCTGCCGAGATTATGTGACTACTCCACAGGAAGTCACGGGGCATAATCCAATTTGAGTACCTCCTATTAATGCCAACAACATGGATATAAAGCAGAATATCTTGAACATGTTGGGGGAACACGCCTTGTTCCACGTGAAGTCAATTGAGAATCCGAACAGCTTTCTGGATCATTTTCTCCTGATTTGTGGGACGATGAGATATAATGGGGTGAGCGACGAAGCAAAAAAGCTGATAGTTTTTCCTTTTGCACTGAGAGGAGCTGCTAAGGATTGGTACGATTCATTACCTAATGATTCGTTACATATATGGGCGGATGTAGTGAAAGTGTTTATGAGGAAGTATTTTCCTCCGGCAAAGATTTTAGATCCGAAAGAAGAAATCTCTTCATTTGATGGTCTCGAGGGAGAGACACTAAAAGAGACATATAAGAGGTTTAGGGGGCTACTAAAGAGATGCCCACCACACGATTCTCCACTGTTGAGCAAGTAATTATACTATTCAGAGCCTTAGACCCAGTGGACCAGAACAAGCTGAACGCCGCAAGTGGCGGAGATATCATGAATCTGCCGCCTGAAAAAGCTATGAGACAGATTGAGAATATGGCAGATAGGGAAGGACAATAGAGGTCTAATAGGAAAAAGAAGAAAGCCCCGATGGAAAGTGCAAAGTCTCTGAAAGAAGAGCTTGATAAAGAGACAGCTATGCATGCCAAAATGCAAGAAATGATACTGAAAATGGACCAAATGGAGCTGGCTAAAAAGAAGGCAGAGCAATGCCAACTTTTTAGGGGTGGACACTCAGCATTGGAGTGTACATCATCGAAAAAGTTCATGTACCCACAACAGTTGATACCTACCCCAGCACAGCAACAGTATGGGAATAGGAATTATCACCGAAAATTAATGTGTATGCGATGGGGCAGATGAATATGCATCAGCAAGAGTTTGGTCAACAACAATAGTGGAATCAGAATTTTGAGAATCAGAAATGGCCGCCAATGGATTATGGTATGGGGGATGAGTCACAGCAGTGTAATATGAGCTATGTTGGACAAGGCATTGGGGGTAATTGGAATAAAAATCAACAAGGTCAAGGTTGGAATCAGGGGCAGAATTGGAATCAAAACCACCATCAGTATTGGAACCACAATTCCAATCAGGGTCAAAGCTTTAGGCCGAGTCAAGGGTCATCCAATAGACCTTGGGACCAGAATCAGAACTACCAGAATAACCAAGTCAATTATCCGACCAACCAGAACCAACAAGCTCAATCACAAGGCCAATTGCAACTGTAGAATCAGAATTAGGGGACAGACTCAGGGATGGAACCAAAATCACGGCCAGCAGGGTAACCAGCAAGCAAATCAGCCACCCAGAAACAATAACTCTGGCACCAATCAGCATCCGAATGCTCATCTCCACCTGAACAATCAAAATAACCAACAATCGAAGGCTTCTGGTGTTCAGAAGACGTCCGCTGAGATACTCCTGGAAAAACTGGATAGGACCGTATCTGAGTTGAGCAAAAATGATGTAGAGCAAAAAGTGGCCACCCACTCCGCTATCCAAAACATAAAAACCCAAGTGGGTCAAATCACGAATACATTGAAGAAAAATTTGAGTGGTGGCCTCCTAAGCAATACTGAACAGAATTTGAGGAAAGTGAATGCAGTATTTACTAGAAGTAGTAGAGATCGGGGGCTTGATTGGACAAAGAAAGATAAAGTGACCGAAGCAGAGAATTATCTAAATGAAGAAGATAAGGCTGAGGATTTGGAAAGAGGCAAGGTCGAATCTGAGTTAGAAGCAATGAGAAGAGAGTTGGGGGCAGTCAAGAGAGATCTAGCTTTTGCAAAGAATGAGAGAGAGATGGAAATGGAGAAAGAGCTAGAGGCTCAGAGAAAGAAGGAAGAGTCAGCAAAGAAGCAAGATTTCATAGTGGTAGACATTAAAGAGGAAGAGTCGAGCCCTCCCGCCAGGAAAGAGGCTACAGCTGTACCATCGCGGCCAAAAGCTTGAGGTAAGAATGATTTTATGCCCCCTCCCCCTCCTGATTTTGATGAGAGTACAGTGCCTTATCCACCTAAGGGTCCTAGGAAGAACTTTCTCACTGATAGTCAAACTAAGTTCCTAGACCTTCTTAGGAAGGTAGAGATTAACGTTCTTTTGCTAGAGGCGGTCGCGAGTGTACCGGCGTACTATAAGTGATTGAAAGGGGCGTTATCGAGTCGAGAGAAAATGAATCAAGTAGTAAAGTTGAGGGAGGAGTGTTCGGCGGTGTATGATAGTAAGATACCCCCGAAAATGAGAGATCGTGGCAGTTTTACAACCCCAATCACCATAGGCAATACTATGATCGAGAATGTCTTATGCGATCTAGGAGCTTCTGTGAGCTTGATGCCTAGAGCCTTATATGAGAAGTTAGGGTTAGGATAACTACAGCCTACGGGAATGACCCTTCAGATGGCTGATAGGTTAGTGAGGACACCTATGAGGGTAGCAGAAGATGTCATGGTGCAAGTAGGTAAGTTTGTCTTCCCCGTAGATTTTGTGGTCCTCGACATGGAAATGGATTCTAAGACATCTGTCCTACTTGGTCGGCCCTTTTTTACCACGAGCGATTCTCACATTGGGGTGAAGGAAGGAGGTATTTCATTTGGCGTGGGAAGCGAGAGAGAGAGAGAGAGAGAGAGAGAGAAACTGAATGTTTACAAGGACAAAGGTCGTAAAGTTACACATGATGAATGCTTGTATGCCGAGTTTGTATTTTCTTGTGTTGTGGCTCGTACTAACGTGCAAGACAGCAAGATCCGATTGAAAGGGAAGACGGTGAGTTCACATGATGTCATCGATGAGAGAAAAATCGAGACAGGGAATGAATCGGGATCGCCCGTCTTACCATTGATCCCAATGCTGGGGAAAGTGAATGTTGATAAGAAAGATGTTGCGGGATGGCCCGATGCAGCATCACGAGCTAAACGAGGTATGCCGTTCATTAGCTCTACTATGTTGATGTTTATACTTGGTATATCTGTGAGCATGCTTAAACTGATGAGTACGGAATTTGGCTGAGTTGATTACGTGCTTAAGTGCTAGGTGATGCTTGTTTGTTAGGGTTGTTTGAGTTTATTTTGATTGGAGTCTAGTAAGCGTCACCCGGTTGAGCCAACGACGTAAAACAAAGGCGCTTGAGGGGAGGCAACCCCGCCATAACAAGAATGTTAGAATAAAAGATGATCTAGGGGTTTTTTGAGTATGTGCTATTCTCACTGCTGCTGATGATGATGCACCCGGACAGACATGATTTTATTTGTTATATATGCTGTTCCTTTTGTAGTCTGTGCCCAGTGTTCGGGTTGGTTAGGAGCCAGTCTAGCCTATTTGATACATTTGTCCTACTTTTGATGCTACTGTCAGTTTTGAGACGCTACTATTTCATTTTGATGGGTTTGGTAAGCCTTAAGGCATGATACTACTTTCATTCGTGTCTTGGCTTTTATTTGTACGCACTATGGATGTTGTTTTTCTATTATGTTTTAGGAAATCTACGCAGGAACGCAGCGGAATTCAAAATTTTGATTTCCTTTTACCCAAGATCGACTTCGTTTAAGCAATACACAAATAAGTAGTAGACGGTGGTTACCTTGGTTGATCTAAAAGATCGACACTTTGAGGTAGGTCAACTCCCGGCGGTGGTCGATCAGTTGGATCCGAACACAGGCTCTTCACCGTCGTTATAATATTAGGAGACAATGTTTCAACTTGATTTTTGTTGTGGAAGTATTTATGTAAATTAATTCACTTAATTAATTTTAATTATGGTCTCATCAAATATATCTATCTCTATAGATATATATATCCTACACATTTATCTAGATCGTGCCTAGTCATGTATCTATCGGATCATATAAAATAAATACAAGCACAAAATAAATAAATGCGTAAAGTAACCGGTATGATCATGGACTTTTCCTAGGTGCGGTTTCGAATACAAACTGACGAAACCGCGGGTCACAATCTAAGGGTAGCTGCAACCGCCAATAGGATCTTTAATGCACCATCTCCAATGGGATCTTTATTCTTCTTTCTTTGGTCTCCATCTTCTGCTCCATTCTTATTACATTTAATTCTATCTAATAAAATAAATACACCCGTCGCAAACGGGGGGGAGCTAACGGGAATGGGATAAAATGCAGAAAATAAACTAGGTCACGTTCTTCATAACTGCCTAGGACAATTTTTAAACCAACCGAAAAATTAAATCATTCGCATCTATCATATCAGTCGAGTCCATGATCAATCGGGGTCCATATAATCATATTATATCTATTATATCTAATCCATACAATAAAATCTTATGAAAAAGATAAAATTAAAATTTAACTACTTCCGTCTTAATTAATCAATTAACATTTAATCAATTAAATAATTTTATCCAATCAATTAACTAATTAATATTTAATTAATTAATGATTTTAATCGAAATAAAATTAACGATTAATTTTAAACGATTTTAATTTTAATTTTAATTAATTAGAACCATTCTAAAAATAAATCAAAATTAAAATTAAGTCTCCTTTTGTTTCTTTCCTTTTGATTCGTAATCAAAATGGATGCATTTGGTTTCCTAAACCAAAAGGCATCTTCCTAAACCAAATTTGATTTAGGCCTGGCCACTTTCCAAAATCAAAATTTTGAAAGTGGCCTAGGCCTTTTACAAATCAAATATTTGAAAATGGCTTTTCCAAATCAAATATCTGGAAAAGCCAAATAATTTTGGTTTAGGCCTGGTCACTTTCCAAAATCAAAATTTTGGAAGTGGCCTAGGCCTAGGCCTTTTCCCAAATCAAATATTTGGAAAGGGCCTAGGCCTATTCCAAACAAAGTTTGGAAATGCCATTATTATTTTAATGCTATGTGGCATACCAATGGCCCAAACTATTTGAACCATTGGTTAGCCACATGACACAACTAAACAAAGGAGATTTTAATCACAACTATGAACAATATTGAAACACAAAATACACAAAACAAAATTTAGGGATCCACCAAAAAGATGCACCAGCCGACGTCGACCGCCCCGAGGGGGAGCCGCCGCCGCCGGCGCAATTTCCGGTGGGGGTGCCGCCGCCGATCGGCCGAGCACCCCAAAAGCCGCCCCTTTATTTTTTTTTATTTTTTTTTTCTTTTCGTGTATCGATTTGCGAATCAAAAATCATTCATCTTTTAATTACGTGATTTAAACGATAAAATTAACTACGCAAAATAACATACTTATTGCTTAAGCTCGAAGCTCTGCTACCACTGTTAGGAAATCTACGCGGGAACGCAGCGAAATTCAAAATTTTGATTTCTTTTACCCAAGATCGACTTCGTTTAAGCAATAAACAAATAAGTAGTAGACGGTGGTTACCTTGGTTGATCTAAAAGATCGACGCTTTGACCGTCTAAGGAGAGTAGTTCTGTATAGAGCCGCCCAAGTGTTCGGCCTCTACCGCTAGTCCACACAAACAGCCCGCCGGAATCCCATCATGGATTGCTATTGGAAAACTCCGGTTGCTAGACCGGCCATTTTCCCCTCTCTCCAACTCTCTATAGGATGCTCTCTATTTTTACACAAGAATTATTAGTTCTTGGAATTGTGTTGTACAAAAGAGCTTGACACCCACTTCCTATTTATAGGGAAAGTGGCGCCACATAATAGAGTGGAGGAGAAGAAAACATTTTCCTAATAAAATAAGGAAAATATAATTGATTGATTTATCTCATTTATTATAATATCTTATATCAAATAAATCTAGGATATTGTCAATATCTTATATTGAATATTTCTAAGATATTGTCAATATCTAATATTGGCTATCTTTATTTTATTACCATAAATCAATTTACACATGTGTATATATCACATATATATTACACAAATATATATATATATATATATATATATATATAAATATATGGTGCGCATGAATCACCAATTTGAATTGGTGCAAACACACGCTGGCACATATATACTTTATTTATCAATATCTAATATTAATATATTTGGTAACACTATTAATTAAATTGCACAATCCAAGTGTATCTTATACATACATAAATTGCGCCACCTTAGCCAATAAATTGGCATCCGGAATATTCTTCAATTAATATAATATTATTAATATCATGTATTTAATTTATTCACAATAAATAAATACCACTATATTAATTTACCACTATAACCTTTATAGTCTCGAGATAAACTTTTCTTATTTGGTTATCATCTATAACCACATTTTAATCCGGCTAGATGTTCATATGTGTGTGACCCGATAGGCTTCCGAATATGTTGGCCGTAGACACAAAGTACAAATTATGAAAATGTCCTTCATGCCTAACGATCACGGGATAGCGTCTAGCAACACACCGTGACCCACAATCATCGGAAGAGTCAAATGCAATGACTACTACCTTTCATGTGAAACGATTACCGTGTAACTTACAATCCTATCATTTGTAATAATATCCATACGGTCGTACGTCGAGTGTCAAACATTAACGACCGTATCTTATAATCTGGATATCATGCTCTCTCGAAGTAACTCATTTACTCCCACTTTGCAAAGATTCACGAGAGTAAGACATTCCTTATAAGAAGGCCATTTCGGATATTCGATCCCAATCATAGGATACGCGATTCCCGGACGACCAATCATGTATACTCCGCATGCTTCAGTATCATACCCAATCACTACCGCATGATCGCCCCGTGGCTAAGGGAAACCTCAATAGTGTCAAAGCATGACAATCCACACCGTGATGCCATGAAGACTCCGGTCCTAAGGATAATTACACAACCGCCACATAGTGTGACACTTATCCGTGTAAGTGGGTCAGTCTAACGTACGCATTCTCTAATACACGTCCACGTACAGTCCAAGTGTCTCTACACTTCCATAGACGAGATCTATCCCTGCCCTAAAGACAAAAGACATCTAATACGTGCTAGTCTGTTTATACTATCAATGTCTTGTTTAATAGTACATCAGCCTAGAGACATTTAAGTATCAAACTTATTAAAGTGATTAGAGATCTCATCAACCATAATCGCCTATCATGGTTTCTCTATCACAATTTAATACTAAGGACGTTATCATATAACAATTCACAATTGGTTCTCTAAAAGAACATATATATGACAACAGAAAAGCCATTTTATATATGTATAAACATAAAGAAATAGTAGAAATGATCCGACCCGGTCGGATCCGGTCCAACCCGATTGGGTTTAGGACACTATTCCAACATTATATGCCTCTGTGGCCATTCATTCATGCTTAGATGTTCTGTACTTTACCCGTAGGGGTTATTTTTCCACCTATAGCAATCCAGTTTGTGCGTTATACATTGCATATCGAATTTTCTGACGTGACAGGGCCTTTTTACGGTTATACAAATACCCCTATTCGTTATTTTGGCACGCGGACCAAGTCCCATGCATGTGTTACATAGTTTCTGTCTTGATAGGGATTCGGGTCGCACTTACACGAGGCTGTTACGGGATTTGATAGCGCGCCTTTCTGCCGGGGTCAAAGCTAAGTTCTTCTTTTCTATCTCTTCACACACTGAGGACAGTGCTTCATTCGAAGTGGGGGGTGGATACGACTTAGCTTTGTATTGTTTCTATTGATAAATGTGCCAGTAATTGTGATATGCTTAGTTAATGTCCATTTTCGAGTCAATTCGTGGCTTAAAATTTTAAAACTTTTCACGGTTTAACGCCGCTTTATATGCATGTTTCTCACGATGGATTTGGTAGATGTCTTAGTAGTCAAGTAATGTGTGCAGGGAGATTTATTTTGTCATGATACGAACCCTTTTTAATGCACTTAGACCTTGGTTATACTTAGTTTGGTTGCTATACACACTTATACCACTAGTTTCGAGGTGAAATAGAGAGGTTTACCTAGGCCGGATACGGGATGAGAGTCCTGACACTTTTTTGACCCGACCAGAGCCAAATAAACCAAAATCCCAACATTATACCCTCGTACCCCCTCTAAGCCTTGATAGGACGGTCTGACCACAGTCCGACAATTAGCCGTTTTGGTTACTTAGCATGTATTAACCTAACCCTGAGCTATATTATTGGTCACGTTCCTTTTGATCACCCTACGAGTGGACTTAGTTGTTGCTTTAGACAAACTTGCTGATTCAAGTGTGGGGTGGGAGATGGTGCGTGTCTCGAGAGGAGATTGCTAGTATGAGCTAGTATAACGAAGGGGAGGAGCTCGAGGAATCTATAGTAAGGCTTGTTGGTTCAAGAAAATCTGATGAATTAGAAAAAGAAAAGAAAAAAAGAATGAAAAAAGAAAAAAATTGAAACAAAATGAAATAAGAGAGAAAGGTTGAATAAAATTATTTAAAGTTTGAAGGCAAATTAAGAGTGTTTAAATGAATGAAAGTATGATGTTAAGGTTGGAGTTGTTTGTTAATGCATAGAGAAAAAATCGAGGGAGTTTGGTGTGGTTTGTGTGTTTTCAAAGAAGGAGTACGTGAAATGACTAGGTTCACTCGTATTTTCTTTTCACCAGTCCCAAATTTTCCTTTCGATTAACCCCGTCCCGAGCTTAACATTATAACCCTTCAAGTCTTACTTGACCGTATTTATCCTCGGTTGCCTCGATTAGTGGAGATTCTAGCCCGGTATAAGTTATGTGTGCTCATGTGGCCGGTATTCAAAGCCGGTAATCATTTTGAGTGTAGCCCTTGGTTTATATCACACACACTTTGTTTTCGTGATAAGATAGAGTCAACTTTACTGTACTTTGGTGCGCAGTTTAACCCCCGTTTATCAGTTTATTGGTATGTTTTGGGTAGTTCTAAGCCTGTTTGAGAGTAATATCGAGAGTTATACGCACGGGGAGTTAAACTGTTAAATCGATAGTAAACTCTGCATTTTTAACAATATTTATCTCTTTTCCGAGCACTTTTGTCTTGCGGAATTACGAGTGGTGTTTATTCGTATGTGTTATTGCAGGACTTAGGTGACTCGAGGACCCGGAAAGCGATGTTTTTGGGATGAGATACGGGTTCGTGGCACGAAAGTAGCATGAGAGTGAGGAAAGGTCAAGTTTGGAGTGAAATCAAGGCAAACTGGCGTTTGCCATACTTCAAACTGGCGTTTGACTCAAGCCTACCTCAAAATAACGTTTGGCCAACTCAAACTAGCGTTTGACAGAAGTAGCATTGATACAGAAAGTTGATTTTTTAGCCGAACTAGCGTTCAAATTACCCCCAAACTAGAGTTTGGATGGGTTCAGCCCGAATCAAAAAGCTCATTCGGTCAAGGCGGCGTTCGCAACGCAAACGGGCGTTTTTCCCTCAAGGCATGATCCATGAACTGGCGTTCGTGTTAAGGTAAACGCTCGTCCATGGAAGGAGAAACCCTAATATCATCAACATTTCCAGGAAAACTAGTGTTTGGCAGGAGGCAAACAGGCGTTTGCGACCGACAGCAGCAGATTTTCGACCTACACTATAAATACGCAGCTCATTCAGCCCCTGATTATCTTTGGCCGTCTTTAGACTTTTCCTAGGCGATTTAGGGGTGATTTTAGTGTAGTTGATCACCGTTCAATCCTTGATTCCATAGATTACTCCTTTTGACTCTAAACACTTGTTATAGCTTAGATTTACCTTCCAAGAACAAAAGATTCAACTTTTCGGTGCAATTATTTCTTCTAATTTTCTAGATCAGATTTTCTGCAAGTTATATGGTAATGACTTCTCTTTTCATTATTGTCTTGAAATTGATTCCAATTCTTATTTCGTTTATTAGCATAATCATGAGTAGCTAATTACATGTGTAGTCGAATTATGTGAAAGCGAGCGAAAACCTTGAAGGGGATGAGATAGGGAATTGTGCAGTGCGTAATTGAATGTTTAAACGATTAATCCACGTCCTAAAACTTATTTTAACATCTTTGAATTAGATTGATCACCTAGTTCACTGTCACACATCAAACTTATAGATGCATTTTGCGGTGAGATGTGGGATAAGGGGTTTTAGGATCGTTGCGTAGATTCGGCCTAGTTGTTAGGTCCGTTTCCAATATAGAGGTTTGTCATCGTTGTTCGAGCAACTCTAAAGCTTAATCATATTAGGATAATCGGTTTTCTAAAGGGAGAGTCGGTTAGCTTCACATAGGGTGGTTAGATCGAGTTGTTCAGTCTAATCACTTGAATTAGGAGTTCGCACCCATGGATGTCGTTAAACTACATTGGATAGGTAGGTCGGTTGAGACACACTCCCTGTCAAGTCCTTCCTAAGGGGTAAAAGTAGCTCGTGGATCATAATTCGGCTATACCTTTTAATAACTAGAAGTAAACACCGGTAGTATAATCAAGATTCACAGGCAAACTAGCATTTTCCAAGATCCAAATGCTCGTTCATGACCGATAGAAACAGATTTTCGACCTACACTATAAATATGCAGCTCATTCAGCCCCTACATATCTTTGGCCGTCTTTAGACTTTTCCTAGCCGATTTAGGGGTGATTTTAGTGTAGTTTGATCACCTTTCAATCCTTTGATTCCATAGATTACTCCTTTCGATTCTAAACACTTGTTATAGTTTAGACTTACTTTTCAAGAACAAAAGATTCAACTTTTTGGTGCAATTATTTCGTCATACATTGTGGATCATATTTTCTGCTATTATATGGTAATGAATTATTTCTCTATGATTATTCCTATCATGTTTTCCTTTCTTATTTTGTTTATTAGCATAATCATGAGTAGCTAATTGCATGTGTAGTCGAATTATGTGAAAGCGAGCGAAAACCCTAAGGGGGGTGAGATAGGGAATTGTGTAGTGCATAATTAATGTTTTAATGATTAATCCACGTCCTAAAACTTATTTTATCATCTTTGAATTAGATTGATCACCTAGTTCACTGTCACACACATCGAACTTATAGATGCATTTTGCGGTGAGATGTGGGATAAGGGGTTTTAGGATCGTTGCATAGATTCGGCCTAGTTGTTAGGTCCATTTCCAATACAGAGGTTTGTCATCATTGTTCGAGCAGCTCTAGAACTTAATCATGTTAGGTTAATCGGTTTTCTAAAGGGAGAGTCGGTTAGCTTCACAGAGGGTGGTTAGATCGAGTTGTTCATTCTAATCGCTAGAATTAGGAGTTGGCACCCATGGATGTCGTTAAACTACATTGGATAGGTAGGTCGGTTGAGACACACTCCCTGTCAAGTCCTTCCTAAGGGGTAAAAATAGCTCATGGGATCATAGTTCGGCTATACCGTTTAATACTTAGAAGTAGAACCGGTAGTTTCATCTTTATTTCTGCATTAGTATAATATCATCCACCATTATTTTGATCTGAACTAAGTTCTACGTCAACTTTGGTACTTAGACATTACTCCCTGTGGATTCGACCTTGTGACCACTATACTCCCGTTGACCCGATACTTTGTCGGTGAAAGTTAGCGGTTAAGTATTTTGCTATCAAGAATTTTGGCGCCGTTGCTGGGGAGTAACGGCTAATATCTTGTAAGTTGACCGAAAGCTTGGGCTTTGGTTGTTTTTATTTCGTTTTCTTGTTGTTTCATCTTTGACAGCTGAAGAGTCAAACTACCTATTGTTGTGGTGGTGGTGACGAGATACCGTGAGTGTGTTGTTGTTGTTTCCTAAGATCTTGCAGTTTGAGCCTAATTGGATGGACTCTCCAATCAATACTACTCACCTGAACAACAATTCCCCTACCAACCACAGGCAGCTAAACAATATTATCAACAACACTATGTGCCTCAGCCTCAGTATCAACAACAGAGTAACCAAGATTCTTGGGCCTATCAGTGCCCTAGTGCATACAAGGATCAGAATATTATGGTTATTCGAGTAATGAACCACAACAGTATGAGGGTTATCAAAACCCCTGTGCTTATCATGATTTTGGTTCTCACGTTGGGCATGTTGACAACTTTGCACAGATTCAGCCATTTGATCAGAATCCATCTTGGCACGAAGCCTGCTACCCGCCTCCGATGAATCAAATTCAGTATGATCAGTTTGCTCCCGTGCCACAAGAGAGTCTCACCTACAGTCAAATAGAGCTACTAGAGCTACTGAACCAGAGCCTGCAGGAGCGACTGCGGGACATGCAAGAGTTCAAGATAAGTACCGACTCCGCCATCAGAAACCTTCAAGACCGGGTGGGGCAGTTGATTGAAATGCTGGGGCTCGAGCAGAAAGAGTAGGCATGTGCAATAGAAGTGGTTATGGCTGATGAGGTTGGCACTGAAGAAGTCAAGGTGGGAAGTGAGGTTGAGGATTTACTCTACTATGATGAGGTGTCAGAGCAAGGGATTGAGTTGGGATCGCCCATATTACCGTCTCCTCCTATTGTGAATTTTGATGATGGCATGTTTCACTTTCTACCTACTATACTTCCACCTCTTGAGATGAAAAATGGCGATACCGTGGTGGAATGTGCGGTGGTACCGACCATCGTTATGAGTGAGCAAGAATTCTTTGGTATTGAAACGCTTTGGGATGAAGAGGAACTACAAGAATGGGAGATTGAAAAGGTGCAACTTTTACCAAGTACACCGCTTTCCGAGGATATACAAAATTATGACTTGAAAGAGTGTGCGGTAGATTCGATTGTGGTCGTCGATCATGTGGAGATCGAGACTAAGGAGGAGTTAGGATTGCTCATTCTACCGTCAAGATCACCTATGGATCAAGATCAAGTTGATCAGCCACCGGATGGCATAGTTGTCCCTGATACGTCTGTCCCGGATTACTTCACTCATCCACCTTGTGATGATGAGTTCTATGAAGTCGAGTTTTTACCACCACCGGTGCATATGGCTCAAAGAGGTGTAAGAAAGAGACCACATCCGCCTGATGCGGATTTTAAAAAGAAGATGGAGTGAAAGGCAAACAAAAGGATATTCTCCGGTTGGGAGGAGGTAGCATCGAGAGCCACGAGAGGTAAGTTTCTAGAAAATTCGATTTCTATGATTCTCGCATTGTTCTCTTTTCGTAAGCTATTGGTATTCTTGAGTTTTGATTTTGGTTGATGATTTTTTATACTACTTGTCTGAATTTAAAGGCTTGAATTGTTGCTTAGAGTCATTTGTGGATTGAGTCCGTTTAGAGTCACTTGGTCGAGCCAACGACGTAAAACAAAGGCGCTTGGGGGGAGGCAACCCCGCCATAATAAGACTGTTTTGAATAAAAGGTGATCTAGGGGTTTTTAAGTATGCGCTACTGGTACTCACCTTTGATGATGCACCCGGACAGACATGATTTTATTTGTTATATATGTTGTTCCTTTTGTAGTTTGTGCCCGGTGTTCGGGTTGGTTAGGAGCTGTCTAGCCTATTTGACAAATTTGTCCTACTTTTGATGCTACTGTCAGTTTTGAGATGCTACTATTTCATTTTGATGGGTTTTGTAAGCCTTAAGGCATGCTACTACTTTCATTCGTGTCTTGGCTTTTATTTGTACGCACAATGGATGTTGTTTATCTATTATGTGCCTGTGGCCTGTCTATTACGTTTAGATGTTCTGTACTTTACCCGTAGGGGTTATTTTTCCATATATAGCAATCCAGTTTATGAGTTATACATTGCATATCGAGTTTTCTGACGTGATAGGGCTTTATTACTGTTATACCCCATACCCCAATTCAATATTTTGGCACGCGGACCATGTCCCGTGCATGCTTTGCTTTGGTTGTATCTACTTTGGTATAGGGGCTCGGGTGGCGCTTACACGAGGTTGTTACGGAATTCGATAGCACCTTTCTGCCGGGTTTTCAAGCTAAGTCTTTTTTTTCTATCTCATTCACACACTGAGGACAGTGTTTCATTCGAAGTGGGGGGTGGATATGACTTAGCTTTATGTTTCGATTGATAAATATGCCGGTACTTGTGATATGCTTAGTTAATGTCCGTTTTAGAGTCAATTCGTGGCTTAAAATTTTAAAAATTTTCACGGTTTGACACCGCGTTATATGAATGTTTCTCACGATGGATTTGGTAGATGCCTTAGTAGTCGAGTAATGTGTGCAGGGCGATATTATTTTGTCTCGATACGAACCATTTTTAATGCACATAGACCTTGGTTATACTTAGTTTGGTTGCTATACACACTTACACCACTAGTTTTGAGGCGAAATAGAGAGGTTTACCTAGGCCAGAGACGGGATGAGAGTCATGGCGCTTCTTTGACCCGCCAGAGCCAAATAAGCCAAAAGTCCCAACATTTTACCCTCGTACCCCCTCTAAGCCTTGATAGGACGGTCTGACCACCGTCCGAAATGAGCTGTTTTGGTTACTTAGCCTGTATTACCAACCCTGAGCTTTATTACTTGTCACGTTTCCTTTGATCACCCTACGAGTGGACTTAGTCGTTACTTTAAACACACTTGCTGAAGCAAGGGTGGGGTGGAAGATGGTGCGTGTTTTGAAAGGAGTTGGTTAGTACGAGCTAGTATAATGAAGGGGAGGAGCTCGAGAAAAGCTATTGTGAGGCATGCTGGTTCGAGGAAATTTGAAAAATTATGCAAAGAAATTTGAAGAAAAAAAAGAGTGAAAAGAAAATGAAGAAAAAAATGAAATATTGAAAGTTGAATAAAGTTCAAGAAAAAAGAGTCAAAGAAGGAGTGTTTCAAGTGAATAAAAATATGATGTTGGGGTCGGAATGTTTATCAATGGGTATAGAAGGATCGAAGGAGTTTTGGTGTGGTTTGGTATGTTTTCGAAGAAAGAATACATGAAATGATTAGGTTCACTCGTGTTTTTCTCTTTCTCCAGTCCTAAATTTTCCTTTCGATTAACCCCGTCCCGAGCTTAACATTATAACCCTTCAAGTCCTACTTGACCGTATTTAGCCTCGGTTGCCTCGATTAGTGGAGATTCTAGCCCGGTATAAGTTGTGTGTAGTCATTTGGCCGGTATTCAAAGCCGGTAATCATTTTGAGTGTAGCCCTCGGTTTATTTCACACACTTCATTTTCATGATAAGATAGAGTCAAGTTGTTTACATTCAGTGTCTGCTTATGTTCACCTTGATGTCATGAGTTCTATGTATGTTTCGTAAAGTTGATCCCTTGGTCTGTTTCAAAACGCATAATTTACTCGAGGACGAGCAAAGGCTAAGT
Source organism: Gentiana straminea (assembly GCA_036785695.1). Taxonomy (NCBI): domain Eukaryota; kingdom Viridiplantae; phylum Streptophyta; class Magnoliopsida; order Gentianales; family Gentianaceae; genus Gentiana; species Gentiana straminea. The sequence goes on from JAVUPR010000207.1 coordinate 7,445,001, forward strand.
GTGGGGTGGTTGACGGGAGTCAACTTTAGTGTACTTTGGTGCGCAGTTTAACCCCCGTTTATAACTTTATTGGTATGTTTTGGGTAGATATAGACCGTTTTGACAGTAATATCAAGAGTTATACGCACGGGGAGTTAAACTGTCATATCGATAGTAAACTCCACATTTTTAACGATATTTGTCTCTTTTCCGAGTACTTTTGTCTAGCAGAATTACGCGTGGTGTTTGTTCGTATATGTTATTGCAGGACTTAGGTGACTTGAGGACCCGGAAGGCGATGTTTTTGGGATGAGAAACATGATCGTGGCACAAAGGCTGCATAAAAGTGAAGGAAAGTCAAGTTTGGAGTGAAATCAAGGCAAACTGGCGTTTGCCCTACCTCAAACTGGCATTTGACTCAAGCCTACCTCAAACTAGCGTTTGGCTAGTCCAAAGTGGCGTTTGACAGAAGTAGCATTGATACTGAAAGTTGAGTTTTGAGGCAAACTAGTGTTCAGATTACCCCCAAACTGGCGTTTGGATAGGTTCAGCCCGAATCAAAAAGCTCATTCAGTCCAAACTGGCGTTCAAACACTGCAAATGGGCGTTTGTCCCTCAAGGCATGATCCATGAACTGGCGTTCAAGGTACGGCAAACGCTAGTTCACAGAAGATGAAACCCTAATATCATCAAGATTCCCAGCGTTTGCCAAGATCCAAATGTTCGTTCGTGAACGACAGAAACAGATTTTCGACCTACACTATAAATATGCATCTCATTCAGCCCCTACATATCTTTGACCGTCTTTAGACTTTTTACGTTCGTTCTGGGACTCACGTTTATTCATTGAAAGATATGGATAAATTAACTCAAGATGGACATAGAATCCAAATAAATGATATTCATCCTAGGAGATTTAGGGGCGATTTTAGTGTAGTTTGATCACCTTTCAATCCTTTGATTCCATAGATTACTCCATGCGATTCTAAACACTTGTTATAGCTTAGATTTACCTTCCAAGAACAAAAGAATCAACTTTTCGGTGCAATTATTTCTTCTAATTTTCTGGATCAGATTTTCTGCAAGTTATATGGTAATGACTTCTCTTTTCTTTATTGTCTTGAGTTTGATTCCAATTCTTATTTTGTTTATTAGCATAATCATGAGTAGCTAATTGCATGTGTAGTTGAATTATGTGAAAGCAAGCGAAAACCCTAAGGGGGATGAGATAAGGAATTGTGTGGTGCGTAATTAATGTTTTAACGATTAATCCACGTCCTAAAAATTATTTTAACATCTTTGAATTAGATTGATCACTTAGTTCACTGTCACACACATCGAACTTATAGATGCATTTTGCAGTGAGATGTGGGATAAGGGGTTTTAGGATCGTTGTGTAGATTCGGCCTAGTTGTTAGGTCCATTTCCAATACAGAGGTTTGTCATCGTTGTTCGAGCAGCTCTAGAACTTAATCATGTTAAGTTAATCGGTTTTTTAAAGGAAGAGTCGGTTAGCTTCACATAGGGTGGTTAGATCGAGTTGTTCAGTCTAATCGCTAGAATTAGGAGTTGGCACCCGTGGATGTCGTTAAACTACATTGGATAGGTAGGTCGGTTGAGACACACTCCCTGTCAAGTCCTTCCTAAGGGGTAAAAGTAGTTCGTGGGATCATAGTTCGGCTATACCTTTTAATACTTAGAAGTAGAACATGTAGTTTCATCTTTATTTCTGCATTAGTATAATATCATCCACCATTATTTTGATCTGAACTAAGTTCTATGTCAGCTTTGGTACTTAGACATTATTCCCTGTGGATTCGACCTTGTGACCACTATACTCCCATTGACCCGATACTCTGTCGGTGAAAGTTAGCGGTTAAGTATTTTGCTATCAACGAGCAGGAGACCTGCCCCTGCCCCATATTTGCTCGCTGCACAATCCACATATAGTTTCCACTTGCTTTCTTCTTGTTTAGGCTGATCATCCTCTAGGCGAACAGTGATCCCTTCTACAAGGAAGTCTGCTAGGGCCTGTGCTTTAATGAATGTTCTGGGGTAAAAATCTATATCGTTCTCTGCCAGCTCGACGACCCATTTTTCTAACCTTCCTGAGGTTTTTGGTCGCCCTAAGATTTGCCATAGAGGCTGATCGGTGATTACCGTGACCGGATGTGCCTGGAAGTAAGGTCTCAACTTCCTGGAGGCATGCATCAATGCCAATGCTAATTTCTCTGCGTTTGAATATCTGACCTCTAGTCCATGGAGTGCCTTGCTTACAAAGAAAACCGGTATCTGTTATCCGTCTTGCTCCTTGACCAGTACAGCGCTCGGTGCTTTTTCACACACTGCTAAATAGACGTACAAAGGTTCTCCTTCCTGAGGAGCCATCAACGTTGGCAGTTCGGCCAGGTACAAATTTAGTTCTTCGAAGGCCTTCTGACTTTCCTCTACCCACTGGAAAGGACTTGCTCTTCTTAAGATTTTGAAAAATGGTAGGGCACGCTGTGCCGATCTGGAGAAAAACCTGTTCAAAGCTGCTATTCGTCCCGTTAGCCGTTGTACCTCTTTGATATATTTCGGCGGTGACATAGTCTTCAACGCATCAATCTTATCTGGATTTTCTCTGATTCCATCTTTGGATATCATGTATCCTAGGAATTTTCCTGATCTGACCCCGAATGTGCATTTTCTGAGGTTAAGTTTCATCTGAGTTCTCCTTAAAACTTCGAATACTTCCCTGACATCATTTAGGTATTGATCAAGAGACCTGCTCATGATTAAGAGGTCATCCACATACACTCCCATACATCTCCCGATCAGTTCGCTGAAAATTGTGTTTACAGCCCTTTGGTAAGTTGCTCCGGCATTCTTCTGGCCAAAAGGCATAGTGACATAGCAGGACGTCCCAAACTCTATTATGAAAGAAGTATGTTCTGCATCCTATGGATACATTGTGATCTGGTGATAACATTTGTAAGCATCCAGAAATGTAAACACTGCAAACCCCACTGTTAAATCTACTAGACGATCAATTTTGGGCAAAGCATAACAATCTTTTGGACAAGCTTTGTTGAGATCAGTGAAGTCAACGAACATCCTCCAACTCCCATCTGGATTCTTGACCAGGACTGGGTTCGCTAACCAATCTAGATAGACAACTTCTTTGATTATGTTGGCCTGCAATAGTTTGGTCACCTCTTGCTTAATTGCTGAGATGCGCTCATGGGCAAAATGCCGTTTCTTTTGATGAACAGACCTCATGTTCGGATCTATGTTCAACCTGTGAACTGTTAGATCTGGAGATAATCCTGGCATGTCTTCTGCTCTCCATGCGAATACGTCTCTGAATTCTTTTAAAAGGTTTATCAGAGACTCCTTATGTGAGGCTGGAATCCACGGCCCCACAGTAACTGTTGAGTCCGCTTGTTCATCCCATAGACAAACAACCTCTGTCTGATCTTCGGATGACCAGTTCTCTTCATCTTCAGTAAGTAGCTCTTCAATGCTCACCTGTTGAACCATCATCTTCCCATTTATTGTTGTTGTGTAACAGCTCCTGGCTGTTTCCATAGCACCTTTGATCTTTACGGAGCCGTCTCCCATAGGGAATTTCATGCTAACATGAGCTGGTGAGAGTAAAGCTCGAAGATCAATAAGTACTGGTCTTCCCATGATCACATTATACACTGATGGTGCTTTAACCACTACATAATCCACCATCAGGGTCCTGCCCTTGGTTCATTCTCCGAAAGTTGTAGAGAGTTTGATCACACCCATTGGATGAACTGGAGGTCCATCGAAGCCGAACAAAGGAGCTGATACAGGGGTTAGATAGGTGTCCCTTAATTTCATCTCTCTAAACACATTGTAATAGAGGACGTTCACGGCACTGTCTGTGTCTACACATATTCGCCTTGTCGATTCTTGCTGATCACTGCTTCTATTACTAATCCTTAATTGTTGATCACCAAAGGTAGAGAATCCCTAGGACCATAGGTCACTTATCCCAACATTCTTTGTAGTTTAGGGGCAGTAGACTTGCTATTGCATGTGCCTTCAGGTCTGCTTGCGTTGTTCGGTCCTACTGAGATCGTGTTGATTGTGTTCATAGGGTGGTTATCCAACTGACCATCAGGGTCTGGTGAGTGGTCTCTTCTTCTGCGAAACTCATCCATGTTATCTCTGTCGTTATTTCTACGCCTGAACTCACGTCGGCCATGCGGTTCAGCCTGATGAGACCGATCTACGACCTCATCCAGCTTTCCTTCCATCACCACAACATCGATATCTCTGATCAGATCCCGGCATTGCTCAGAATCATGACCAACATCTTTGTGGTACTTGCAGAATTTATTAGGGTCTTTCTTTTCTCTGTACCCTCTCATCGGTGGTGGAACCTTGGCTCTCCCCTTTCTTTCCATAATTCCAAGGACCTGCACGCGAGATCTGTTCAAAGGGATGTAGTATATGTCCTGCCGAGCTCCTTTTTTGCCCAGCTGATCTGAGACTGGGGCAGTTACTCTATCTCAAACTGACTTCCTTTTCTTGTCTGATTTATCTTCAGACTTGCTTTTCTTTCCTTCACCTCTTTCCATCTCTCTCTTGATCCTTTATGCTTCTTCTCCCTGACAATGTTTATAGGCCACATCCAAACACTCCTACATTGTCTGAGGGAGTTTGTTGTTCAACTTAGCGTGTAGCCGTCCCTCTCGCAGACCTGCCACGAAAGAGGCGACCAACAGTCGATCATCTGCATCCCACACCTGTGCGGACTCTTCGTTAAAGCGCTTTATAAAGTGTAAGATAGATTAATCATGCTTATGCTTCAGAGTTAGGAGGTGAGTCTGATTTCTCTGGAATGGACTAGCTACGATGAAAGCATGGACGAACTTCCGAGTTAATGTCCCAAAGTCAGAGATCGACCTGGGGAGGATCTTGTTGAACCACTCCCTAGCTGTGCCTGTTAGTAGTGCGGGGAAAGCTTTGCACTTCATCTCGTCGGAAGCGTTGTACAAATTCATATGCGAGATGTACTGATGCATGTGATCGTAAGGATCCTTAGACCCATCATAATAATCATTTTTAGGAATCTTAAACCCCGTTGGTCAGGGGTAGTTGTCGATGTAGTGGGTCAAGGGAGACGCGCATTGCAGTTCGTCTGTTCTTCTTCTGAGCAAAGCGTCCAGTTCGGCCTTAGCCGTATCGTTAGGGTTTTGGGCATTTTTCTGTTCCATGTGCCCGTTAGACTCTACAAGATCATGCTTTTTATGAGTTTCTGGATGAAAATCAGTATCTGATACTTCTGAAGGATTCCTTCATTTGAGGGTTTCATCGAATATGACCTTCAGAGTGGTATTATCCATGTTCTTCAGGGCTTCAATCAATGCCTGGTTGGCCGGTTCTTGAAGGGCCGGATGAGGCTGATTCTCCGCAGTATCTGCTCCTTTTTGTGTGGCCGCATCCTGGCCTTCCCCTTGAGCGGTGGTAGCTCCACCTGGTTGTGTCGGATCCGCATGACTTGTAGTTTTCTTGCCGGTATTTTTCGGCGGCATGATTAATCACAAGAATTTTGGGGTTGTTTTGATCTTTTTATCAGAAAGAGGCCCTCCTTCTAGTGCCAATTGACGATGCTGGATCTCGTCTGTTAATAAATCCGGGTCGATTACCTTTGTGATAAAGATCTTAAACCCAAAGAACCCTAAATCATGTAAAGAGGGGAAGGTGTTTGTGTATTTTACACTGAGCTCGTGAGTTATTTCTCTCGAGTTGCCTATGTATCCAATAGTTTAATTGGAATCAAGTCTTTCGTAGTTCCTTAGGGTTGTTTATATAGAGGATGATTTATCCCTTTTCCTTGTCTTGCAAGGAATTGCATCGTAATGATCATTATCATTTCCCTAAGGATATACACGCCTAAATCCCTATGATTTAAGGATAATTATGGACACATTTAATGTCAATATCACAGTATTTATGACTAAGGATTCTTTCCTCCTTTATCTTTAAGCTCCATTGTGTGGAATAACAGTCGGGTTCGCTCTAAGCGTCCTGCGCTGAGCCCCAAGGCCATTATGGCCGAACTAGGCAGCTCCTCTTCACCAAGCCTTAGCCGACCTGTGTTGGTTGGAGGAGGAGCGTAGGTCAATCTCCCACCTGAGGTCAGGGATCTGCCCTGGTGTATCATTTGGGACTCTTGGCCCATAATACTCTTCATTTAGGGGCTAATCATTTATTACATGTACTGGTAGGATGACACGTGGCGTAGTTCGGATCGGTTATCATCAAGCAAAGAAAAAAGAAAGAAAAAGAATACACTTGGATATGAATTATCCGACTTTTTGTTTGGATAAAATATGTGCTTAATTACCTAACTGTGTGCCTAAATACTTTTCCTTGTTTAAACTAGGAATAAAGCAGATTTTCTTGCTTACACGGATGCACCCCTCCAGTCTTGGTTGGGGTGCAAACTGTGTGTTTTTGTTCTATATCTACTTTACTCATTGGAGTTTGCTTGGTATTTTCCACTTATTCTGCGTGCTGGTGATGTGGACAGAGTCTTTTGATACGCCTCATTTCAACGGGTCTGGATTTCTGGAGTGCATTGAGCTTTGGACGCACCCCTACCACTCGGATAGGGGTGCAATTCAGGTGTTTTTGTTCCTTTCGTGGTTTACAATGGTGCTCCATCTTTTATTGCTATGTGATGTTTTGCCCTATGTGATGGTTGTAGCCAATGCTCAGGATCGGAACTGGACTTTACATACTCTCAAGCGGATGCAACGATCTATGAACGACGACAACTTTCGGATGTATCATCAGCGATCGAGTAACATTCCATTCCTACAAGATTCGAGACACATACGCCATTCTTTTACTTATGATTTCCACTATTGTACACATTTTAGGAGTTTGGGATTTTTGGGAATACATAGAGCGAGTACTCTTTCCTATGTGATGGATTTTCTTACACTGGGTTTGCCACACATAGGGTTTAAGGAGACTACGTTTATACGTTATCACGCAAACTTGAGGCGGGCCGGGATATGGCAAACTTTTTGTAGCATTTTATTTCTTCTTCAAAAAAAAAAAAAAAAAAAAAGCATATTTTCTTGCTTTCAGTCCGGCCACAAAGCTACAAGCTCCGTCATATTGAGGAGAATATATTTAGAGCATTAATAATAACAAAAACAAACAGATAAATTTTGCCGTAAATTTGATTCCATCTTTATGCCTAAATCTCCCATTTGGTTTCTTGAAAACCAGAGATCACGAGTAATTGTAAACTTGAAAGATTTTTCTTTGGGTTTATTGTGACATGGATCCTCTTGACTATGCAGACATCTTCTTTGATTTTGATGCAGGAATTGAAATCCCATTTATTGTTTCAACTCCGTTCGAACTTCTGAATTTGTATGGTACAAAAACGAAACGTTTACACGTAACACAAAAAGATCCAACCCACGATAAAACGAGCTCAGCTGCAACCATCATGAAGCTGGTACGATCACGACTGCTTGGATTAAACTCCAAGAACAAAGATAATGTGATCTCCATTCTGTCTAAAACCCCACATGAATCGTCTCAACCAAATCGCATTACAAACACTTTTGAGGAAGAAATTGAACTTGCCATGGCACTTCAAATCGCTGCTGAACAGGTGATCAAAAAAAGATTTGTTTCTGCAAGAAAATTGCTCAGCAGATGCCAAAATTCTGCTTCAAAAACAGGGACTCCACTTCAAAGAATCGTCCACTATTTTGCACAAGCCCTTCAACAAAAGATGGATCTAGAATGGGGGTTTATTACAATAGATAATATTGCGGATCAAGAAAGTAAGAAACCAATGGACGTCTTGCAGACTTTGAATGCAAATCAACCTGCTCTGATATCATCCCAACAAAAATTCTCAGCATCAGTGGTATGCCAACATACAGGTGTCCAATCCATTTTGGATAATGTTGCTTCTGCCAAGAAGGTTCATTTGATTGATTTAAGAATAAAAAACGGATCGCATTGGACAGTTTTGATTCAGGCTCTAGCAGTGAGATATGACTGCCCTGTTGAACTTCTCAAGGTAACTGCGGTCGGAACCTCGAATGAACTACTGGAAGAAACAGGAAAATGGCTATCTGATTTTGCTGAGACGATGAATGTTCCTTTCATGTTTAAGGTTGTATTGTCAGACCTTAAACAAATCAAAACACAAATGTTCCGGGTTGAAACGGATGAGACGTTGGTGATTTACTCATCATTTTGTCTTTGGAGTGTGCTTGCTTGGCCAAATGACTTGCAAAATTTGATAAATGAAATCAAGAAGCTTAAACCTTGTTTAATGGTGGTAAATGAAATCAACGCAAATCTAAATTCATCGGATTTCATTGAAAGATTCGTTGAAACCCTGTTTTATACAAGCGGTATATTTGATGGGCTTATGATAAATTTCGAGAATCACTCGTCTAGGAAGCTCATTGAAGAAGATATATATGGAGATATGATTAGAAATATCATCACATGTGATGGTATAGAGAGGACTTATAGACATGAGAATTCCAGTTTTTGGAGAGCCCTTCTTAAGAGATGTGGTTTTGTGGAAAAAGAGTTGAGCCCCTTTGCATTGTCACAAGCAAAGTTGTTGCTGGACACATCTGCCAATGGTATACACATAGAAACAGATGGGAAATGCATGACCGTAGGGTGGAATGGTACTCCTTTGGAATTTGTTTCAACCTGGAAAGTAACTTTGCGTTCGAAAAGAACCAAATAAGAGAGTGATTTAGGGAATCCACACTTTTATTTTGTATCACATCGATCTTTTTGATGAAATCCATTGTTCGGTATTTTTATTTTGGAACAAATATTTATTTTATTAAAAGTGAAATAAAATTTCCAAACATGCCATATCATGACTCTCCCCTTATATCAGTTACGTGTTAGATCATAGTCATGTCTTCTTAAAACCTACTAACGGAAAACTCAGAGTGTGAAAATCCGTCATAGTAGGAATGAGTACAGCACCCTATATTCTCAAAATCTAAAGCCCCAGAATACAAGAAATCAGTGAAAATAAAACAAAAACTGCTGACATCTTGAAAATGAATCTTTTCCTCTCCATCATCCATCTTCGTAAATGAAAGGTGAAGTGTGCTTGAATCTGTGTTTGTGGGTTGAGCCGCCCTTGATAAAAATATCTCACTTGCTTGTCTCGCCCTTGATAAAAATATCTCTCGCCCTTGAAGCATGCATTTACCGCAAGTTCACCTCCTCTTCTTCGGGCCTGAAGCACTCCAATTAGTGCATGTAGGTCCTAAGGAAGCAAAGCTATTAAATTGAAGAAAACAAGAATCCAAAAAGAAGAATTAGATAATGAACCAACATGACCTGTTTGACACCCTCCAAGCGTGAAGGGTGTCGTCCAGTGTTTTGAAAGCCGCAAAGTATCTTTCCGCTCATGGATCAGAGTCATCCCTAAAATAGAAAACAAAAAACGAGAAGTCTGGAGATTATAAAAAAAACTGGAATAAGCTTTCCAAAACGAAACAATTTGCTTTGCACTCTTCAAAATGATTGAAGAGTGCTTCCTTATGTGGTACGTATGCGCCGAATTCGAAATTGGCCTTGGATGTCGTCATTAAAAGAATAAGTAACTTGTTGAGGCAGATCTTGTAAATTAAAATAAATGGCATCTTCATTGTCCAGACCCACTATCTATTGTTCTGTAATGTTTACCGCTAACATTTGTTAGTATCACACGACTAAATCCGTATTTCGGTTTGCTAATGTTCTTAGAGTGATGTAGGGGATCAGACCTATTCCCATAATTTTTTTTTAAGACCAATCCAGTCCACGTCGAAGCCCAATTCTAATTTATGGAACAGATGGCCCAATGAGCTCATTTACTTATGTTTAGGCGGCTTCTATTGGCACTACGCTTTTTCTTCCGGCATCACACTCACTCTTGGCAATATTTAAATTACTCTCGACACCACAACAATATTCTTATTTATTTTTTTAATTCAAACACAACATAAAAATTAACAAAATTACTCTTTATACCACAATTTTTTTTAAATTACTAAGTCTGCAAGTTTACAAAAAAAATCAAAATAAACCCTATATTTTATCCATTTCTCCACATCTATCTTCATCATCTCCACCATCTTCACCTACCTCCATCCACCCAAAAACCACCATTAACACCCTCTAGGAACAACAACCATTTAACACTTGCCACCATCAACCACCCTTCTTCCACCCTAAACCAAATCAGAACATCCACTAGCAGCCACCAATAGCCATTAACACCCCGCACCAACACCCACCAGCCAATACATCATTTTTTTTTTCTCTATTTTCATATTTGGGAGGTCATTCCATTAAAAATTTGATCTGGGAGGGAGGGAAAGCCGCGATTTGTAGCTGGGAATGAGGGATCCGTGATATGCAACGGGGAAGGAGGGTGGAGCTGCGATTTGCAGCGAGGAAGGGGTTTCATTTGGTGTGACTGATGGAGGGTGAAGGGAGTGGTTGAGGGAGGAGGAAAGGTGGCTGTTTTTGTAACGCCCCATTCCCGGATACCAAGTTCTTATCCAGAAAAGAATGTTCAGCACGTATAACATTAAATAAATTAAACATTATACGTATGTCTGTACGTCGTCGTATCAAGCTAAGCAAAACATAATCTAAAAAGACTCGGGTGAAATCATAAATGCTACTAGAATAGAATACCATTCATACTAAAGATAGAAAAGTTATCATACAACAAGGATCCAAACTTACAAAGTACGATGTTCCAAAGTAAAAATACAACATTGTCTTGAAATAAAAATACAGCAAATCTTGAGAAATTAAGCAACTTAGTCAAGTACATTGTTTTAATACAACAAATGAAAGTCTAGCATATAATTGTATCAAGATGATCACACAACATCACCAAACTCCGAATCAACCTGCAAATCTTCTCACACACATAACAACAAGCAAACATGCAAAAGAGGTAAGTTCGAAAGTACTTTGTAACAAGTAGAAACAATTGAACAACTAAGTTTTATAACAAAAGGTTAATCAATTATTAAATAAGTTGTCTTTCATGAACACGACTCAAACTCTAGGGTTCACTTCATGCTCATCAGCATGCCTTGAGATCCTACTTATTTCTAGCTTATCTTATATTTGGTACATCAGTATTCAAGGGCACTACGCATGGTGCTACTCACCACAAAGCAATTGTTTGCAACCTCTTAGTGGATCACACTAATAGCCACGGGCTAGCCCCAATAGTGTGTGTGCTCGGCGAAGTTCCTCCATACTTGGGGTCTTAGTAACCTATGGAGTTATTCACTTTATGCAGACCACACGACACGATCGTGATATAGACTTGTGCTTTACCAAGAATAACATGATGTTTAGGCTTTTAACTGCACAAGTACGTATGTTATTAATCATAAATAGCCACCTTAGTGTTTTCAAGGCAAGAGCTTGCTTACACTTCTACTCCCCCACTTAGACAGCTAGACATAACAAGCCTATATCACATACATTGACATTGATGGATGCTAATCCATCAAAGCACAAGGCCTATTATACTCTTCCGACAGTCCCGAACTTCAACTCTTAGAGAGAATCCATTCAGTGCCGGAACTAAACACATCACAAGCTTAATCATGGCTTGTCATGTTTATATAATGTTTTAAGATCAAGAAAGAAAATTCCAAACTAGATTTGGGGCTCAAAACACCTTAAACAACAAAATAGGGGTTTTCGGCACGCGCTGAACCCTAACAGCAGACTGGACAGGATTCTGTTTTTGAATTGGTGTGCGCTGAACCCTTTCAGTGCTCGCTGAAACTTAAGCAGAATACCGCCTGGTTTCTGTTCCTGGTTTGTCGCGCGCTAAAACTCTCTGATCTTTCTGCACCCATTTTGTCCAGCTTTGGAGCGCGCTGAAACCTTTTTGGAGCGCGCCAAAAGCCTGAAACTGCGCTAAACATGATTTTTCGTGCACTTTACGATTTCGAATCCAATTCCAACTATTTTGACAAAAAAAAACTCAGGAAGCAACAGTAAAACCACTGCTTAACATACCATAACATATCATACTTCAACAACAACATTTAGGCATTGATTCTAACATCAAAACAACACAAAAACATATCCCAAACTCTATAAAGATAAATTGCTCAACATAAAAACCCTCTTACTTGTTACAAGCAATTCCAAAGCCAAACTTCCAAGAAAAACTGCATCACCTCTTAAGCCGTCAACTCACATCCTAAATGATCCATAATTGATTCAAGAATTAATTATGATCATGGTTTATAATCATTCAGAACTACTAATTAAACCGAGAAGAACTACAAAACTTGATCAAATCTTGATGATTTCAAAACTAAGGCAAAATCATTACCTTCACAAAACATGGAACTTTTGATATCAAAATAGTCCCCTTCCCGCAACGATCAAGAATCTCTACTTGAATCTGAAAATTAACAAAGAATCCAAAGAGAACTTAGGAGGATACTCTCTTGCTCTTTTCTGTTTCTTTTCAAATTTTGAAGTTCATGGAAAGGATTCTCACAATTCCCTTAGGACACGGGAGTTTTACTTTTGTCAAAACAATAACTCCCAAGGAGTTATTATTATAATTAACACCATTAATTATAATTATTACCATTAAATTCTTTTTTATAATTTAATCCATAATAAATAAATATAATATTCAGAATATTATGTAAAATGACACGTTTTCCATTTTCCCAAATATTTTCAGAATATTACAGTTTTCAATGGGAGAATGGGGCGGCCGGAAGGTGGGGAGGAAGGAGATATGAATCAGAGTCTGGGTTTGGAGAAGAAAAGGAAAAATTGTTTTTTACATTAATTGTGGTTTAAAGGGTAATTATTTGATCGCTATAATATTTATGTGATGTCTTGAGTAATATGAAAAAAGGTAGTGATAGAAAAATGGGGTCTTTATTCGCAACACAGCTGAACTGCCACTGCACCACTCTACGTTTTACACCACACCAAAAGTAAATTCTACCTTTGTACCACACTGAATTTCAAACATTTTCATTTTTTATTTACACCACATTTTCTACATTTACACCACACTTTTATACTATTTTCACACTAATTATTTTTTATTATATATTGGTCCCAAAATTAAATATACTTTACATCCTACACCCTTACCTACACACCAAGTCAGAATCTTTAGTTCGAGGACCAACGAAAGACTATAAACTGTATTTTTGAATTGAAAAAATAAAACAATAGAATACCTCCCAATTATATAGGAGAGAAATCCTATTATAAGATAAATATTAAACTAAAATAATTATTTCAATAAGATAATTAAATATAAACATTCAATATTTATGCTAACATAACAAGATAATCTTTCTTTTGAACTCCATCATATCTGAGTGATTTTATCTTCTATTAGGACAAACTTGTGCCACATGCATCATGCAATCGATGCAAACGATGCCGAGGCGACCTTGCTATATTTCAAGATGCATTATGTCAAAGTCTTCTAATAGAGAAGCCAATGATAGAATAATCTTGATTACGAAACGGCCATTTTTTATAAATATGTCGTCACTGAATACAATCAGCCGATTCAGAATATCCTACTAATAAAGAGTGTTTCGCCTAGTGCCAAATCGCCGTACTCAATTGCTTAAGGATATTTGATATGTAATTGTTTAAACTTGTAATACATACGGTAATATTTTCTTGCTTTCAGTCCGGCCACAAAGCTACAGGCTCCGTCATATTCCAGAGAATATATTTAGAGCATTAATAATATCAAAAACAAACAGATAAATTTTGCCGTACATTTGATCTCATCTTTATGCATACCTCCAATTTTGATTTTTGAAAATGGACCGTATGATTGTATTGTAATGATTTGCTAATTAATGCAAATTTTTTTTTTTTTTTTTTTTGCATTTTTTATGTATACAGTGGTGGGTCTTACTCGTTTTTTAAAGCAGTAAAATGGATTGTTATGCAAAAAAAAGTTTTATTATTTGCACTCATCAGTTTTACTGGTGCACCATATCTACGGGTGTAAAGTAAAAATATAGAATCAACCTACCGAATGTTGATTTTTGACTGAAAATCGGCTTTCTAAAAGGTATTTTTATGTGGTGCAGAGGTAGTGTGGTGTATCGATAAAATCACAGTGATGCAAATAAAAACCCCTAAAAAATTACCCTAGAGCTATATTTAATTTCCCTCATTCAAGATAATTTTTATATGTGCCTAAGACTTATGATGTAGACATACATCAGTCATTAATGACAAAGTCATACTTGTAAAACCAATTAAAATTATTAAAAAATTAGATTGAGGGAAATTAAATATAAATCTTGGGTAACATTTTTCTCTCACAATAGGAAAATCCGTTAGTCTATCTTGAATTACTATTGTAATTGAGCACCAAATGTTAGTTCTCCATGATCATTCTAAGCTTTGTGTATTGACATGATATGTTTTAGAATTTGCTCTCAAGTTGCCTACGTATTTGGGTATTAGGTTTAGACTGAGCCTGAGAGTTTAACCCCAATTAAATTGCCTACGTATCAACAAATGTATTGAAATCTAGTCCTTCATAATTCCTTAGGGATTGATTATATATGGGGGTCTATCGCTCGTTTACTTGTCCCACAAGTAGTAGGATTCTTAACCCCTAAGGATTAATCTAGGTGTATCCCGGATTTTAGGGATAATGATGGTTATATCCGATTATTCAAGCCAGAGTCTTAATGACCCATGATTCTTTCCATAGTTATCAGATTTGGTTGTCTCGTAATTCAAGGTGAGCTCAGTCCGACCTGCGTCGAGCTCGTTGGACCTGCTCGGTCCATGTTTAATTATAGACCGTCCTGTGGTGGTTGGCTCGGATTCTCAGATCGGACTTCCCTCCTGGGTCTCCGATCCGTTTTTCCTAAGTATTGTATAAACGACACGTAGCATGTTCTGCTCCGGACATCATCAGTCCACGAGACACTAACAAAAGTTATCAGATCGAATCACCAAATTTCTCCATGATCATTCTAAACCTTGGCCCGCTCGAGAAGTTCAAACCGCCTAATTTCCTAGGTCTATATTCATCCGCATGATGAGATGGACAGGTCAGAGGTGCACCAGCCAATACGGCAAAAGACACAATCACAAGTGCCATAGCTGAGACAGGCACAAGCACAGTATAACAGATGTAAGAAGACACGGCCATATTATGATTCACCTCGATATTTCCTTTCATTTATATTGACTAAAGACAAAATCTCAACATTCTTTTCATTCGTATATGACTCTTCAATTTAATGGTATAAGTATGAATTTTTTAAATGTCTAAATTTATTATGTGATAAATTTTGTCACAGTTTAATGGCAATGTGTTGGGTTTAAACACTTTTCCTCTTATGTGATGTCCCACATTGGATGTGGGGGAAGCGCATCACCACCATATAAGTGTGAGACATAAAGGTCTTGGCAACTCGGGTTAGCCTTTTTAGACCAAGCGAGGACGGCGGTCTAACAAGTTGACCAGACCATTTACGACTCATTTAACGCTACCAAACCCGGGGTCTGGGGGCGTTACTAAATCGTTTCAGAGCCGACTATCATACGGAACTAAGTGCCACACTGTGAGAGGCGGTGGGGGCCACCTCTAGAATCCTATGGTAGTGATGAACTGGGACAAGTCCAGTGGGACAAGTCTTGGCCGTCCTGGCGAGGACGCCATTCCCTTATAAGGAGGAGAATGTGATATCCCACACTGGAAGTGGGGGAAGCGCATCACCACCATATAAGTGTGAGACATGAATGTCTTGTCAACCCGGGTTAGCCCTTTTAGACCAAGCGAAGACGACGGTTTAAACAATTTTCCAGACCATTTATGACTCATTTAGTGCTATCAGGCCTGGGGTCCAGGGGCGTAACATCCTATAAATAAATAGATTGGTATATGGTTTTATTTAAGGAGAAAATCCAATATATTTTTTCTCATATTTACATATACATAGTGGGTCATCGAAGAGAATACAGAAGACTGAAAATTCGTTGCATCCCAGCGTTTGAAGTATCACTACACCAAGAAGAAAAACTTTGTATTGTGGAAGATGTTTGCGGTATTCCGTGATCAATGTCGTCTTATGGTAAAATGTTTACACTTGCCTCGGTTTGCATTTTCATATGTATTTTTTTGTGCATTTGTTTATTTTGTTGTCTAGTGGTTTATCTAACAGAAAATAGAACAAATTGTAGATAAATTTCTCATATTTGTAATTTTTATGATTTCAAAAAATGTGCAGTAATATATTGTTAGAAAAAAAACTGACTGATAGCCTTTAACGACGGTAACACAAAATAACAAACTGATGGAAAAATACAAAACACCAAATTTACATGGTTTTCGGCAATGCCGACTGGTCCACGAGCGAAAGAGAAAATATTACTATAGAGGAAGAATACAAAAGATACAATTTTCCTGAAATTTAAAAACAATAGCCAAAATATGTTAATCAATTGAGAGTTTATCTCGATTTTGGTACAAATTGGTACATGTCAACGGTACCTTGGTACATCTTAAATCAAAAGGCTAAATGCCTATTTAAATAAGAAAAAGTCGGCTACTCAATATTTCTTAGCCGATGTGGGATCAATATGATATAACAATTGTGTGTATCTAAATTGGGCTTTGGCCCAAAAACCAACAAATCTCCACCTTGAGATAAAGGCCCACATCCAGAACTAGTAATACTACTCTTTCTCCACAAGCTTTAAAGTCTTAAACCATGTCAAATAAGTCCAAGCACTGCATGAACTTAATGTATGGACAACACTTCATTATATCTAACTTTGAAAGGATGACATAGAGATCGCAGAAGTGCCAATAACTGTGGATCCCTGCAAAACATACAACCCACCAGACCTGCAAGCTTTCATAACAACAAGAGCACCTTTAACTAGCTTCAGGACTCCACCTTCAGCGCTGTACCTAAATCCAAGAGTCTCAAGTGCACCCAAAGAGATGAGATTTTTCTTCAGATCGGGAACATGTCTGATTTTCTTAGGTGTTCTGACAACACCATCATGACTCTTGATTCTAACCGTACCAGTACCATTAACCTTGCAAACTGCACCGTTGCCCAATGAAACAACTCCACCTTGAGCTGAATCATACGTGGAAAACCAATCCTTATTGGGACACGTATGATACGTGCAACCAGAATCCAAGATCCACTCATCAACAGACATTAATTTATCATCAGGAAAGAATATTTATCCATCACTCTCAGCTTCAACAAAACCAGCCCGACCAGACTCTTTACCACGCTCTTCCTTCTGTTCGCGCTTTTCTTTGATCTTAAGTCGAAAGCAATCAGATTTGATATGCCCAATCTTTTTACAATAATTGCACGTCAAATCTTTATGTCTAGGATTCAAAACATATTTTTCACAATCTGAATCCTTCTTATTTGATCTACCCCAAACTACCAGCACGTCTTCCTGACTACTACTACTTGCCCCAGTTGTATAATCTGCTCTTCCGATTTCAAAATTGACTTAATTTCTTTGTAGGAATAGTATCCTTACCATAAAGCATTGTTTCTCTAAAATGCTTAAACGACCATGGAAGTGAACTCAATAACAACAGGGCTTGATCCTCATCATCAATCTTAGCATCTATATTACTCAAATCCATAAGCATGAAATCAAATTTATCTAAGTGCGATAATACTGATGACCCTTTCTGACATACGAAGCATATAGAAACTCTGCTTTAAATAAAGTCTATTCTCCACGGTTTTCTTCACATACAAATCCTCAATTGTAACCTCAGTGGCTACATCTCTTAAAACCTCATCAGAAAGACACAGGATGATACCTGACCTGGCCTTCTTGTCGAGACCGACAAACTCCTCATCCGACTTTGTAACACCCCGAATTTTCAGAAAAGGTAAAGTAGTAATTGGGTATAATCACTGTGACCTAATTATTATTTATCCTATCTAAATTAATTACAAATGATTTAATTAAAAGATTTAGTTATTATTTTAAAATGGATTTATTTAATAACTATAAAAGAGGATAATTACCAAATTTTTTCCTTGTAACTACATATGTAGTTTTTAGAAGAAAAAAAAATAAGGAGAAGGAATGACGCAATAAACAGACGCAGGATGTCTGGAAGCGAAAGAAGAGAATCTTCAATCGTGTGGCTAATCCGTTAGGATTTTGTGCAGACGGCAGTAGAAAAAATCGATCACTATGAAAAGACGGTCTCTTCCATACTCTTTGTTTTCTAAACAGTAAATTTTTAGTTTAGCCCCAGTTTTTGGTAATCGTCAAGTTTGATCCTTCAATTCGTTGTTCTAATGTCTAGAAACCTTGGTCACAATTAATTGTGGTTTAATTGGTGATCGATATAGGGTTTGGTTAAGGTTTGTGGAAGAAATCTGCAGACTTTCTTGAACGACTTGGATCAGTTTTGCTGCGTTTAAGGCAAGAGGCTCTTCCTAATACATAATTATAGTTTTATAATGGTAGGGTTGAGTGTTGGTGAGTTTTAGTGTTGTTTGGTGAGAGAATTCATGCTAAGTTGTAGTTAATGAGATGTGATATGCTTTGGTATGTTTGAGTTGAGTTTTACAACTGTTTTTCTGAATATTTTGATGATAAACGTATTCGGTTTGGGATAGAAATCGTTTAAGAGCAGAAAACCGCCGTTTAAAGTTAAATCGGGTACAATGCGCGTGCATTGCGGGTTCAGCAAGCCGGAAACAGATACAACGTTGTTTGTGCACATGTATTGCACAGCCATGCGCTGACATTGACTGTCCAGGACCATCCTAAATGGTTCAGAGGTGTTAGTGCGCACGCATTGAGAATGATGCTCGCGTATTGGGCCCAGTTTTGTGAAATAACATGTTTCACGCCACGAGTCCAGTTTTAAATGTTATTTCTTGATCCAATAACACTAAAAGAACATGAACAAGCCTTGATTGAGTTTCTGATGCATTTAGTTCTGGCACTGAGTGGATTCTTCATAAGAGATAAAGTTCGGGACCATCGGAAGAGCATGATAGGCTTGTGCTTTGATGAATTAGCATTCATCAATGTCTGTGTATGTGCTAGGATGTTAAGTCCAGATGTCTTAAGAGGGGGAGTGGACGGAGAAAGGGAGGCTTATTTGAAAACACATAGGTTCCTAGTTAAACATTATTAATCAACGTACTTGTGTAGTTAAAAGAATAAACATCCTACCATTCTTGGATAGGCACCAGTTCATATCGCGATGTGTGGGCGTTCAAATAAAATGGACAACTCTACTGGCCTATAAACGGCTAAATGGCAGGGGGAGTTCGCCGAACGTGTACACTACTGGAGTCTACCGGAATAGGCTTCCGTGGCTATTGGTGTGATCCACTAATGGGTTGCAATCGGTATCTCGTGGTGGATATTTATCATGCATAGTGCCCTTGATTTCGGATGTAACAAAGATAGGCCAAGCTAGAAACAAATTGTCACGTCATGTTGATGAGCATGAAGTGAACCCTAGAGTTTGAGTCTTTCTCATAAAGATAACCTAATAATAATAAAAGAAACTTTTCCGTTGTAGAAATTATTTATTCATTAGCTTCTTCATTTTACTAAGTACATTGTACTAACCTCATTTGTATGTTTGTTTGTATGCATTGTGAGGTTAAAAGGTTGGCCATGAGTTTGTTGAGGACTACGAGGAGGATTTTGACGCTAACGCGTTGATGATGCTTCTTTAATTTTGTATCTTACATATGTTGTACTTTTATCTCTAAACTTTTGTAAGACGAGTTTTGTAACTTTTGGGCTTCGTATTTTGTAAGGACTCGTTGTTATAAGTTCCTATTCCTATCTTTAGAATGGTTGTAATATATTCTTAGTAGCATGTATGTTTTTACCCAATTCTTTTGGGCTTACGTTCGCTTTACTTTGACATGACGACGTAGATGATTATGTATAAGGTTGGATTTATTTAATGTTATACGCGCAGAACGTTGGCTTCTTTTTCTCTAAGATAAGATTACTTTAGACCTTTTAGAACTTTCCTACTCTCTCTTGAGCTGGTTGGTAATCCTCGTAAGGCCGAGATCCTTAAACCGTGGTTAGGTTGCACTTGGATCAAGTGTGGAGTCTTTTTAGACGAAGGTTAAGTTGAGTTCTCAGCTCACATCTTTTATGTGATCCTCTCAGGTTTTGTTCCTTCTAGGATCTTTAGTAGAAACCCTCTCTTCTTTTGAAGTTTTCTAAACCATAACATGTCGCATAGGATTAAGTGAAACCTCTTTAAGCAAAGCTTTGGATCGGAGTCTTATGCCTACACCTTTAAGTTGAGGTCCTCTTGGTTGAATTTTTTTTACACACCCTATTGTGATCTCTCTACTTCCTTTTACACCTCAAAGTCAAAGCCTACCCATTGGCTTGACCTATTCTTGTAGAGAATTATGTCCAACTCAACTTACATACCCTTTACTTCCTATTTTCACCATTGCTTGGTTGTGTTTATCAACATTCTTTGACCTTGCTTTGCTTGAGATGGGTTCTACACGAACTCCATATACAATTCTATCCTTTCCAAGTGCTTCTCACTCGTTTCAACTATTAGTGTTAAAGGTATCCTGCTTCGGCACATAGTTTTCATTATCCTCGTGTTTGGCTTTATCCAACATGAGTGAATGCTTTTTGTTTCTGTGTTTGACTTTCAGGTAAAACCGCTTACGGTGCTCCAAAAAAATTCTGAATATTTACAATGTCTTTTCTACAATTTCTCTTTTTACATCAACTCGATAATTAATATGGATTGTTCAGAAAATTCATGTTCATGCCATACGCTCTGTCCAGAAAATCTGCAGCAGCATCTTCATTCCATCTTCCGTTTCGAACAGGTTAAACACCTTCAAACGACCTGAATTTTTGATATGTTGCAGAAAATACTTTTATCTATAACTTTCCTTTGGAATTAAGTTCAAATTCCTTTTTGTTTGATCGCAATCTGCTATTTAAATCAGTATTTATTAATCTGAAAAATTCTGACAACTTGTCTATTCGGCAGGACACGGCCACATTATGATTCACCTCGATATTTCCTTTCATTTCTATTGAATGAAGACAAAATATCATCATTTATTTCATTCGTATATGAATCCTAAATTCAATGGTATAAGTATGAATTGTTTATATGCCTAAATTTATCACGGAGGACGTGATAAATTTTGTCACAGTTTATAGGCAATGTGTTGAGTTTAAACGCTTTTCCTCCAATAAATAAATAAATAGATTGGTATATGGTTTATTTAAGGAGAAAATTCAATATATTTATTCCCATATACATAGTGGGTCACAGAAGAGAATACAGAAGACTGAAAATTGATTGGATCCCGGCGTTTGAAGTATCACTGCACCAAGTAGAAAAACTTTTTATTGTGAGAAACTTGGTATTTGTTTATTTTGTTGTCACAGAAATTAGAACAAATTGTAGATAAATTTCTCATAGTTGTAATTTTTATGATTTCAAAAAAAAAATCGGTAATATATTGTTAGGAAAAACAAACCGATCGATAGCTCTTAACGACGGTAAAATAAAATAACAAACGGATGGAAAAAGACAAAACACCAAATTTACGCGGTTTTCGACAATGCCGACTAGTCCATGAACGAAAGAGAAAATATTGCTATAGAAGAACAATTCAAAAGATACAACTCTCCCGAAAACTAAAAACTGTTGGAGAAAATAGTGGAATTGAATTAAAGTGAATAAAAATGATTTTATAATCATTTTATTCAGACGACTTTGCAAGCTTAATTTGATTATATTCTTGTATAGAATATATACAATGTTTTGATAATTCTGAAAACTACGTAAGTCGTAGATGAATTCAGGATTTAGAATCATTCAATTCGGAGTACGAGTGAATGAGAAATTAACGCTTGAAGTCGGGTGTTTGAAAGAACTTTTGTTGGAAGTGGAAGTTGAAGAGTATTCAACTAAACTGTGTACCACATTGGAAAAAGGGAGAAATGTTTTCCAAGTATATATGTGGGAAGAATGTTATATGTGGTATAAGCTCCTAGAAGAAGGAGAGATAGCGGGTTGGTTTTAGCAGTCAGACGTTCTGCTAAAATGGCCACACGCGCGCGCGCCGCCGCCGCCCGCCCGTGCCCGTGACCGTTGACCTTGGGCTTTGGGCCTTCTGGGCCTGAGGGCCCTAGGCCCAGGCCTGTGTTAAACTTTTTATACAAAGTTAATTGGGTCCAGTACACATAAAATTGTTGTTTAATTCGTGTTAATTATTTTAATTGCGTTCGGGCTCCTACAGCTTAAGACAAATTTCAGAACCGATGTTCTGATTTTAACCCGTGTGTAATCGAAATTTTTTATACGAATTTCTACTCAATTTTTCTGAGTTTAGACGAATTAAATAAACTTGTTTTAATCAGAATTCGATTCGATCGGCTCGGTTCGATCGGTTCGGCTCGTTTTCGATTAATTCGGCTTATTTCGAATTTTCACTCGTTTATCGAACATGTCGGCTCTTATTACGAACGGTTCAGTCTACTTCTGAAACTTCAGCTCGTTTTATAATTAGTTAAAACTTCCTTTTTGGTATCGATTTCTGGTAAAATCGGTCCACTTCCTTTTTGGTATCGATTTC
This sequence comes from Gentiana straminea, assembly GCA_036785695.1. Classification (NCBI taxonomy): domain Eukaryota; kingdom Viridiplantae; phylum Streptophyta; class Magnoliopsida; order Gentianales; family Gentianaceae; genus Gentiana; species Gentiana straminea. Next base: position 7,467,683 of record JAVUPR010000207.1, read on the forward strand.
TGGTAAAATCGGTCCACTTCCTTTTTGGTATCGATTTCTGGTAAAATCGGTCCACTTCCTTTTTGGTATCGATTTCTGGTAAAATCGGTCCACTTCCTTTTGGTATCGATTTACGGCAAAATCGGTCCACCTCCTTTTGGTGTTTTCTGGTAAAAACTACCACGTTAAAACAAGATTGAAATACAAACATTGTTGGAGAATCGAGTTGAAACAAACTCGAGCTTGTTCTGACGAGTCAAAACAATCTTCACATTGTTTTCTTTGGGTGAAAAACCTACGTGTTGTATTATCAGTTATCCTTTTCTGATAAAAGTTTATTTTCTGTCTTGAACAGAAATGGCATCTGATGATCAAATCACTCCTACTCCGGCTGGTGCGCCAAACGGAGGACAGTCTTCCCACACTTCGGGAAGTATGACACAGACAACTACTGTGACTGGTGCTAACCACGAGAGGCCAGAGAAGTTCAACGGATCGAACTTCAAACGTTGGCAACAGAAGATGTTGTTTTACTTAACAACACTTGGATTAGCGAGAATGCTAACTGAAGATCCACCGGTGGTGCCACCTGAGCTGCTGAAAAGACAGCTTTTCTTGTAGTCGAAAACTGGAAGAATAGTGATTTTTTATGTAAAAATTACATTCTTAATGGTTTGGATAATATGTTGTATGGTGTATACTGTACGTATGACTCAGCTCAATCGTTGTGGAAAGCTTTAGAGAAAAAGTACACAACGAGAGGATCTTTGGTGCCAAGAAGTTTCTTGTCAGTAGGTTTTTAAAGTTTGAAATGAACGATACTAAACCTATTGTGAAACAGGTGGAGGAGTTGCAAATTCTGATATCTGAGATGATAACAGAAGATCTGAAAATCAACGAGAATTTTCAAGTGGCCTGTGTCATTGAGAAGCTTCCCGACTCTTGGAAGGAGTACAAGAGCTATCGATGCATAAGAGGAAGCGAGGTAACGATGGATGATCCGATTGTTCGCCTCCGTATTGAAGAGGACAATAGAGCATCCGAAAAGAGACGTTCGAGTCGGTTGGACAAGCGAAGGCTAACGTCGTCGAGGTCGAAATCGAAAAGGAAGAAGCACGAGAAATCGGTTAAGAAGACGGGGAATCTTCAAGGAAGCCGACGGGGGATAAGCCGGCGCCATTCAAGTTTAATGGCAAGTGTCACAACCGTGGCAAACAAGGGCACCGTGCCGCGGACTCGCCAATCAAAGAAGCCTTACAACCATAAGGCTCATATGGCTGAAACCGAGGATGATGACAATCTCTGCGCAATGGTGACGAGTGCAACACGTGGGTAATCCGAGACAATGGTTTGTGGACACGGGGCCACTAAACATGTCTCGCGCCGATCGTGATGTCTTCTCAACCTACAAGGTGGAAATGGTGAGAAGCCGTGGATGGGCAACTCGCTCGGTCAACCATTCGGGAACCGGAAATGTGATTCGAAGATGACTTCGGGAAAGAAGCCGACCCTCACAAATGTTCTCCATGTTCCCGACATACATGAAATCGATATCCGGTGGTATCTTGAATAAGAATGGTTTTAAACTTTCATTTGGTAATGACAAGGTCATTTTGACCAAAAATGATATGTATGTGGGTAAAGGTTATTTTACCGAGGGTTTATTTAAACTCAATGTAATGGCTATTATGCCAAAGAATGTTGTGCCCAGTGAGGCTAATAAAAGTGCTTCTACTTTTGTTTACTTGATTGAGTCTTGTACTTTATGGCATAATCGTTTAGGACACGTTAATAATAAATCAATTCAAAGAATGATGAATTTGGATTTATTACCTAAACTTAAAGTTAATGAAACTGCAAAATGCCAAGTCCGTGTTGAAGCTAAAATGACTAAAGCGCCGTTTCCATCCGTGGAAAGAAACACGAACCGTTAGAATTAATTCACACCGATTTGTGTGACTTAAAGTTTGTGCAATCGAGAGGCGGTAAAAAGTATTTTGTAACTTTTATCGATGATTGTACAAGGTATCTTGTTATGTATATTTGCTAAGTAGCAAAGATGAGGCTATCGAGGCATTCAAAAATTATAAGAATGAAGTTGAGAATCAACTTAGCGAGACGAATCAAGAAGGTTCGTAGTGATAGAGGTGGAGAGTATGAATCGCCATTTGAAAGAATATGTCTAGATTCGGGCATTATTCATCAAACTATCGCTCCATATGCACCTCAATCTAACGGAATTGCCGAACGCAAAAACCGTACTCGAAAGAGATGATGAATGCTATGTTGATTAGTTCGGGTTACCTCGAACTTGTGGGGGAGGCCCTTCTCTCCGCCAATAAAATTCTCAACAGATTCCGTCTAAAAAGATGGATAAAACTCCATATGAGATGTGGAAAGGCCACAAACCAAGTTATAAATACTTGAAAGTGTGGGGGTGTTTAGCAAAGGTGGAAGTGCCTAAGCCTAAACAGATTAAGATTGGGCCAAAAACGATAGATTGCATATTTATTGGGTATGCTCATAACAGTAGTGCATATAGATTTCTTGTGCACAAATCTGACAATCCTGATGTGCATGTAAACACAGTCATGGAGTCAAGAAATGCGGTGTTTTTTGAGGATGTTTTTCCACATAAAGAAAGACACAATGAAGACTCAAATAAGAGAGTACACGAAAATGTGGGGGATAGTACTCCAGAAAACGAGGAAGTGGAACCTCGAAGGAGTAAGAGGGCTAGGACTTCAACGTCTTTTGGGCCGATTTTCTAACCTACATGGTAGAAAATACTCCAAGGACATATGCCGAGGCTATGTCTAATCCGAAGCACCTTTCGGAAAGAAGCTATTAATAGTGAAATAGATTCTATTATGCAAAATCACACTTGGGAATTGGTTGACATTCCACCGGGAAGTAAAGCACTCGGGTGTAAGTGGATTTTCAAAAAGAAGCTTAAGGCGATGGATCTATTGATAAGTATAAGGCCAGGTTGGTAGCCAAGGGTTATCGACAAAAGGAAGGTCTTGACTTCTTTGATACTTATTCACCAAGTAACGAGAATCACTTCTATAAGGGTTCTTATTGCTCTTCTTTGCGATCTATAACTTGGAGATCCATCAAATGGATGTTAAAAGCGCATTTCTAAATGGTGAATTAGAAGAAGAGATATACATGGAACAACCCGAGGGGTTTGTGGTTCCGGGGCAAGAGCACAAGGTGTGTAGACTCGTTAAGTCTTTGTATGGATCGAAACGAGGCACCCAAACAATGGCATCTAAAGTTTGATCAAACTATGCTATCTAATGGGTTTAAAATTAACGAGTGTGACAAATGCGTCTACATCAAACAAACACCTAATGCTTATGTGTTAGTGTGTTTATATGTTGATGATATGCGATTATGGGAAGTACTCATGATATCATCATGAATACCAAAAAGTTGCCGACACGCAATTTTGATATGAAGGATATGGGACAAGCGAGATGTAATTTTGGGGATTAAAATCTCCAGAATATCGAGGGACTAGTATTATCAAGTCTCACTACATTGAATCCGTTCGAGGAGATTCAATGTTTTTGATGAAAGTCCTATGAAAACACCAATTGACTTAAGTCTTCACTTGGTCAAAAATAAGGGTGAGCCGTGTCTCGGTTGAAATATTCACAGATTATAGGGTGTCTAATGTACATAACCAAGCGTACTAGACCGATGTTGCGTGTGCTGTGAACAAACTGAGCAGGTTTACAAGTAATCCCAGTGAGGATCATTGGAAAGCGCTGATGAGACTACTCAGGTACTTGAAATATACAATGAACCTGGGATTACGTTACACAAGATATCCAGCAGTATTAGAAGGATACTGTGATGCAAACTGGATTTCTGATTCTAAAGAGTCAAAATCCACAACTGGATATATCTTTATGATTGGTGGTGCTGCGGTGTCCTGGAAGTCCACAAAGCGAGACATGCATATCTCGTTCCACAATGGAAGCCGAGTTTATTGCACTTGGACAAAGTTTGGGGAAGAAGCGAGTGGCTTCGAAATTTCCTAGAGGACATTCCTTGTTGGACAAAACCGATTGCTCCTATTAGCATACACAGTGATAGTCAATCGGCTATACACCGAGCACAAAATAGTATGTATAATGGTAAGTCTAGACATATACGTCGACGACATAATGCCGTTAAACACTTGATCTCTAGTGGTGTGATTTCCATCGATTATGTAAAATCGAAGGAGAATCTTGCGGATCCGCTTACTAAAGGTTTACCTAGAGATCGATGTCAATTTTGACCCTCGGAATGGGACTTAAGCCTATTGAAAGTTAAGTTTTGTAATGGTAACCCTACCATGTTGATTTGGAGATCCCAAGATCTTGGTTCAAGGGGACAACTAAGTTATGAAGTTGTCGATGAACACTTTCCCATTACGTGAATAAAAGTGTTGTACGCCGGGAGTGTGAAGGTTAAGTGAAAACTTTTAATGATTCCTATAACTTGATTAAATTCGAGTGGGGTATGGCGAATACTCTTGATAGGAAGTCACCTATGTAAGTGCGAAGTGGGGCCGCTTCTATGAGAATTCGAGAGGCTAGAATTCTCTAAAGCACTTTCTCGAAACCAGGTGTGATTCGGGGCCAAAATGAATCCCGGTCATGAGAACCAAGTACAAGTGCTAAGGGAAATATTGTGTGAGTGCTATTGTCCGGTTCTACACTAAAGGCCGAACAGTTCAAGACTTAAGTTCACCGATTAGCCGAGTAGATCCGATAGTACTTCACTAGGGCAGTTCAAAGCCGAAGCTACCTCTCCCGATGCAATGTTTTTCTCGTCGAATCTCTTCGTGTCCGCATTTGCATTAATTTCCATTCATGTGGGGGATTGTTGGAGAAAATAGTGGAATTGAATTAAAGTGAATAAAAATGATTTTATAATCATTTTATTCGACGACTTTGCAAGCTTAATTTGATTATATTCTTGTATAGAATATATACAATGTTTTGATAATTCGAAAACTACGTAAGTCGTAGATGAATTCAGATTTAGAATCATTCAATTCGGAGTACGAGTGAATGAGAAATTAACGCTTGAAGTCGGGTGTTTGAAAGAACTTTTGTTGGAAGTGGAAGTTGAAGAGTATTCAACTAAAGCGTGTACCACATTGGAAAAAGGGAGAAATGTTTTCCAAGTATATATGTGGGAAGAATGTTATATGTGGTATAAGCTCCTAGAAGAAGGAGAGATAGCGGGTTGGTTTTAGCAGTCAGACGTTCTGCTAAAATGGCCACACGCGCGCGCGCCGCCGCCGCCCGCCCGTGCCCGTGCCCGTGACCGTTGACCGTTGACCGTTGACCTTGACCTTGACCTTGACCTTGGTCTTGGTCTTGGTCTTGGTCTTGGGCTTGGGCTTGGGCTTTGGCTTGGGCTTTGGGGAATGGGCCTTCTGGGCCTGAGGGCCCTAGGCCCAGGCCTGTGTTAAACTTTTTATACAAAGTTAATTGGGCTTGGTCCAGTTCATATACATTCTGATTGAGCTGAAGATTGAGTTCAGCTCGGTTCGGTTATCCAACATAGTTCGGTTCAGCAATAATTAATGGTTAATTCATTGCTGTAACTGATGAAACGGCTGTAATAAAGATGAGTTATGGTAATTGATTGTCAGAATCGATGAAACGGTCGTAATTAATTCATTCCAAACCCAGCCCTCTCCTATATATAGCCTCCATATGGATTGAAGCTACATACACACATTCGAAATACAACACCGAAAGCTTCATACATTCATATAGTTCGACGTAGTTTACGAGTTTGAAGAAGAGATTCTGAGCACTAGAAGAGTTCGTTGAAGGTTCGTGTAAGACGTACCTCTATACGAATCAGTAATCCGAGTTATCCTGGGAGACAATTGGTTTTAACCGGGGTACACACCGGACCAAATTTGTCTTAAGGACAGAGTGTCCTACTCGTCTCGGAGTTATTGTATCCACTTTTTTTTTTTTTTTTGTATATTTCATTTTTCAATTGTAATTCGTTTTATTTTCAATAAAATTGTTGTTTAATTCGTGTTAATTATTTTAATTGCGTTCGGGCTCCTACAAAAACAATAGCCAAAATAGCTAAAACAATTGAGAGTTTAACTCAATTTAGGTACAAATTGGTACATGTCAATGGTACCTTGGTACATCTTAAATCATAAGGCTAAATGCCTATTTAAATAAGCTATAGTCGGCTACTCAATATTTCTTAGCCGATGTGGGATCAATTTGATATAACAATTGTGTGCATCTAAATTGGGCTTTGACCCAAAACCAACAAATCTATACTTTGAGACAAAGGCTTAAATCCATAAATAGTAATATTACTCTTTCTCCACAAGCTTCAAAGTCTTCAAACCGTGTCAAATAAGTTCAAGAACTGCATGAACTTAACGAATGGTCCCGATAAGGTTCACGTCGGCGATGGTACAGGTTTAGCTATATCCCATTTTGGTTCTGCATCTATTTCCTCCCCTTCCTAGTCTTATCTTTTGTCTAATGTTTTAGTCTCTCCTTTAATCCGTCAAAATTTATTATCTGTCTGTCAATTTGCCAATGACAACTCCTTCTTCTTTGAATTTCATAACACCTATTTTCTTGTGAAGGACTACTCGGGGCGCGTCCATCATAGAGGATATGTCAAAGATGGACTCTACCACTTCTCCACCTCATTCCAACGCTCCCCAGCTCAAGCACTTGCCATCTCCACCAATTCGTCCTCTACCTGGCACCAACGTCTTGGCCACTGCTCTTATCCTATCTTGCGTCATGTCTTAGGTCGTTTGTCTATTTCATTCTCCAATAAAGCACCCACTAGTGTGTGTGCACCATGTCAATTAGCTAAAAGTCATCGTCAACCTCTTTATGTGTCTAATTTTACTTCTGCATCTCCTTGGGATTTAATTTATTCTGATGTCTGGGGTCCTTGCACTGAAACCTCTATTTATGGATCGCGCTATTATGTCAGCTTTATGGATGATATTACGAAATATTTGTGGATTTTTCCTTTAAAGCGCAAATCTGATGTTGAATCTACTTTTCGTGATTTTCTTTCGATGATTGAGCGACAATTCAATACTAAATTAAAATCACTGCAAACGGATTGGGGTGGTGAATACCGCCATCTCACTCACTTTCTTACCACTCTGGGCATCACCCATCGTTTGTCCTGCCCACACACCCACGAGCAAGCCGGCGCCATTGAACGGCGTCATCACCAAATAGTTGAAGTTGGTCTCTCCCTCCTCGCTCAATCCAATCTCCCCCTTCCTTATTGGGAGGACACCTTCGCTACCGCCACTTACATCATTAATCGTCTCCCCACTCGGACTCTCAATTACAAATCCCCTTATGAAATGGTCTCTGGTCGTACCCCAGATTATTCTTTACTTCGTGTATTTGGTTGTGCGTGTTGGCCTTACCTTCACCCATATAACGCTCATAAAACTGACTTTCGCTCTAAGTCGTGCATCTTCCTTGGTTACAGCCCCAACCACCATGGTTATAAATGTCTGGACCTCTCCTCTGGTCGTGTCTACATTGCCCGGCATGTTGTCTTCGATGAAACTCTATTTCCATATACTCCGTCTTCCTCTCCGGTGTCTCCTTCCAACCTCCTTGTACCATTGCCGACCTCCATGGATCCTCCACCATCTCTTCCCATTACCTTACCATCGGCCCCCACCACCTCCGTTCCACCTTCGGATGACCCACCCTCCCCAACCACTGAGGCTAGCCCCAGCCCTAGTCCCTCTGCGGCCCCCTTACACAATTCCCTACCATCACACCCAATGGTCACTCGTACCAAAACAAATACTCTTAAGCCGAAGCAGATGCCGGACTACATCCGCTACCCTCTTCCCCGCGCTCTCATCTCCAGCTCCACCTCCACCGATCCCACCTCCTTTACTGAAGCCTCTAAGCACCAAATTTGGCGTAATGCCATACGAGAGGAAATTAATGCTCTGCTACGTACTAATACTTGTGATCTTGTACCTTTTCACTCTCATATGAATGTTGTAGGTAACAAATGGGTGTACAGGACTAAGCATCATGCGGATGGGTGCTTCGAACGACATAAAGCTCGGCTCGTTGCAAAGGGGTTTCACCAAACTGATGGTGTGGATTTCTTCGAGACGTTTAGTCCGGTTGTTAAACCTGTGACCATTTGTCTCTTGCCGTCACACAGGGCTGGTCTATACGACAAGTGGACATCCAGAATGCCTTTCTTCAGGGCCACTTATCCGAACCTGTTTACATGCAGCAACCATGGGGTTTGTCCATCCTGACTTCCCGCATCATGTTTGCCGTCTAAAGCGCAGATTGTATGGTCTTCGGCAAGCCCCTCGTGCTTGGTTTGCCCGGTTCACTGAAACTCTTGCTCGATATGGATTCACGGCCTCCAAAGCCGACACATCTCTTTATGTGTACTCACCCGGAAATGAACGTATCTATATACTTATTTATGTTGATGATGTAATTATTACTAGCACTTCTTCTTCTCTGATTGAACAGGTTATTGCGTACCTAGGCTCCCAGTTTCCAGTTAAGGATCTTGGTCCTCTTTCGTATTTCTTGGGTGTTGAGGCTCTTTTTACTCCGGATGGGCTCTATCTTACTCAACGAAAGTATATTCTGCAACTCCTTCAACGTGCTGGAATGGACAAGTCCAAACCCTGTCACACGCCAATGTCTGCCTCAACTCGAATGTCTGCCGCTTCCAATTCCCCTTTTAACGACACCTCGTTATATCGCACAATTGTGGGTGGTCTGCAATATCTCAGTTTTACTCGTCCCGACATTGCGTTCGCTGTTCATAAGGTTAGTAAATTCATGCATGCGCCTTCTGATGATCATTGGCTTGTGGTTAAACGCATTTTGCGCGACCTCAAGCATACTATCTCCGACGGCCTATTTCTCTCCAAGCATTTGCCGGTTACTCTTAATGCTTATTCCGACTCTGACTGGGCGGCGGATCTGACTGGGCGGCGGACCCGGACAATCGCCGCTCCATTGGGGCTTATTGTATTTTTCTTGGTGGTAATCTAATCAGTTGGTGTTCCAAACAGCATCTCACGGTCTCTAAGAGCAGCACCGAGGCCGAGTACAAAACTTTGTCTAATACGGCAGCCGAAGTTCAGTGGCTCTGTAGCTTGCTCTCGGAAATGTGCATTTCTCTCCCTACCGCCCCGATTCTCTGGTGCGACAATATTGGCGCGACATATTTGGCGCACAACCCGGTCTGCCATGCTCGTACGAAGCACATTGAGATAGATTTCCACCATGTCCGCGAACTCGTTGCTTCCAAACGCCTATCCGTTTCATTTCTCAGCACCAAGGATCAATTGGCCGATCTCCTCACCAAACCATTAGCACGACCGCGTTTCGACTCTCTTAAGTCCAATCTCCGTGTTCAGCCCCTTCCCACGGGATTGCGGGGGCGTGTCGAAGATATTATTAATAGCAACTAATATTAGAATAATATTTATGTATTTATTATTTATTTCCTACGTCTTGTTGGCCAAGCCATTCTAGGCCTATATATACAATGATGTAATACTGTGATTACTCAATGAAATGAATGTTTAGTAAATACAATACTTAAACATGAAAGGAACATTCATTGTCTCAGCAAAATCAAATAACCATTTTCCTGTTTCTTCCGGTAGTTCATTCGAGGTTCCGACCGCAGTTATCTTGATGGTTCCATCATTTGTTTTAATTTGTTTTGTTTTGTTTTTGGTTGGACATATAATTAGTCTCAGTTTAATCACGTAGAGGCCCCACTTATGATCTCTGCATTTCAGGAATCCAAATGGAGGATTCTTTCTCTAAGGCAAATGTATTGAAAATTTTATCTGTTTCTTCTTGTCTTGTTATTATGACTAAAGCTCTAAATATGTCTTCCAAAACTGGGGGGGGGGGGGGGGGGGGTATAAAAATACCCAGATTAAAATATGCTTTATTCCCTTAAAATAAATAAATACTATTTCTAGATTAAACAATTAAAGTACCGACCTTTGGATTTAAGTAACTTGTAACGTCCTAGAACTCAGGCTTAGTGGTGCTACTTGAACTAATGGATCCAATACATACATAGGTTTATCTTTCTCGCTTGGCCAAAACGGATTCGGTCATTACTATTGTTACTGGATGGTGGTGGTTATTCTTCGTTTTAGTTATGGTCCTCCGCATTATGTTGGATTGTTTCCATTTTCGTCTTTCACCAAAACAAGTCCTATTTAATGAGACATAATTTGGTGCTATTGAGATTCTCCAAATTTGTTTTTTTTTAATTTTATTTTAATTATATTTGTATCCACTAGTTTGCTGGTAGTGATCCGGTGGTTGACTGGTGTTCTTCTAGAGGGCGTCCGGTTGTAATCCTTGTTTCGGTGTTATTAATAATATATCTTTCGTTTCGAAAAATAAATGAGACCGAGATTGGCTATGGTGGTAGTTTCCATATTACCCCAGAAAGCCAAGCCGGTGGTATTTAGGTTTTGGTGATGAAGGAAATGGGGTGGCGAAAACGTCATTGCCCGAATCCGAGGGTATTTTAGTGGCAGAAGATGAAGATGAAAATGAGATTCCGAATGCAAGAAAGATTGAGGACTAATTGTGTAGTTGAGGACTCGTCTTCAGATGAAGCAGAGACATGCAAGAGTTTAGCTTTCTAATATTTTGTAGATGATACATAGACAGGGACGGAACCAGGAAACGGTGGTTGGGTGGGCTAATGGACTATATTTATATGGTCGTGTGAATTAGATTAAAACAACTAACTATGTTGGACTGATTTATATAAAGTTTTTAATGTACCGAAAATAAAAAACGGATAGGCCGCCCCACCCTAGCCAAGGGCTAGTTCCGTCCATGACAACTTGATTGTATTTTTTCTATTTACATTACTAGCAAAAGACACTTGTTTCACACTTGTTTCTCTAAATATAAAATATTTAAAAGACCAATGCTATTGCATTAGGGGACAAAAGTTTGTTAGATGAGTTATGCATGTTAAGTTTCATAAAATTAATCACCACACTTAAAATTTTCAAAATAAATGCTTATTTTGGTTAACAAACAAGACCTAAGTTGGGCATGCATGTCATATGTAATTTGGTAAGGTTGAATGGATAAGGAGCTCGGTCGTCGTCCTCAAATGAATGACATGCAAGACAAATAAAATGCCTGGAGGCTCGGAATTGTTTCTACGAGAAAACTCTCTGCGCTCAAATAAGATGTGAGTAGAGATTTGTAAGAAACTTGGATGATTATGTAGGCAAAGTGCTACACTATGATATAGAGTTGGATTGTTGGAATAATGCATTCATACGTATAAGTTACATAAAGTGGCTGAGATCATGCAATCGTGTCGGTAAGCATTTTTCAGGGCAGTTATCAAGCAATCCGTTCAATGGCCACCATGAGCACGAGGGGTTGCTCGGCGCCGGACTGTTTAAAAATATCGATACTTGACTATAAGTATGAGACATAAATGTCTTGTCAACTTGAATTAGCCTATTTAGACTAAGCGAGGACGAAGGTATAAATAGTTAACCTAATCCTTTATGACTCAATTAGCGCTACAAGACCCGGTGTTTGTGGGCGTTACAATTGGTATAAGAGCCAGCTACCAGACGTAACTAAGTGTCACACCGTGAGAGACGGTGAGGCCACCTCTAGAATCCTCTAGTAAGAATGAGTCTAGGACAAGATCGACGGTGGGGCCACCTCTAGAATACTCTAGTAGGAACGAGTCTGGACAAATTCTTGCGTTACAATTGGCATCAGAGCCAGCTACCAGACGTAACTAAGTGTCACACCGTAAGAGACGGTGTGGCCACCTCTAGAATCCTTTTGTAAGAATTTGTCTGGGACAAGATCGATGGTGGGGCCACCTCTAGAATGCTCTAGTAGAACCGAGTCTGGGACAAATTCTTGCGAGTACCCTTGTTGCTTATATAGGGGGAAGAATGTGACATCCCACATTCGGGTGGATAATGTGTTATCCTACATTGGGAATGTGAGAGAAGCATTACCTCCATATAAATGTGAGACATAAAACTCTTTCGACTCGGGTTAGCCCTTTTCGACCAAGCGAGGACGACAGTCTAAGCAGTCAACTGGATCCTTTATGCCTCATTCATTTAGCGCTACCAGACCTGGGGTTTAGGGGCGTACAATACCCCCATCTCTCCTAAACTTCCCCTGGTTCCCCCCCCCCCCCCCCTATAATAAATACTTAGCAATAAAGATTACAAAACATAGACGATCATCAAAAAGATGTGATAGTAAATTAAAAGATTATTTGATACTTGTACATATTAGTTTCCAGGTTGAAACAAATTCCAAAGGAGTACCATTCCAGCCCGTAGTCAAGCATCTACCATCTGTTTCTATGTGTAAACCATTTACTGATGTATCAAGCAACAACTTTGCTTGTGACAATGTAGAAGGGGTCAACTCTGTTTCCGCAAAACCACATTTCTCAAAAAGTGCCCTCCAAAAACTTGCTTTCTCATATTTATAAGTCCTCTCTGTACCTTCACATGTAATGATATTTCTTATTCTATCTGCATAGATACCTTCTTCAATGAGCTTCCTACACGGCACGGGTGATTCTCGAAATTCATCAGAAGCCCATCAAATACAATGCTGACGTAAAGCAGAGTTTCAGCAAAGTTTCAATGAAATCCGATGAATTTTGATTTGTGTCGATTTCATTTACCACCATTAAACAAGGTGTAAGCTTCGTGATTTCATTTATCCAATTTTCCAACTCATTTGGCCATGCAAGCACACTCCAAAGACACAATGATGAGTAAATTACCAATGTTTCATCATCTTTCACTTGGAACATTTCTTTCTTGAATTCCTTATAAAGGTCAGACAATATACAACCTTAAACATGAAAGGAACATTCATTGTCTCAGCAAAATCAGATAACCATTTTCCTGTTTCTTCCAGTAGTTCATTCGAGGTTCCGACCGCAGTTATCTTGAGAAGTTCATATCTGACTGCAAGAGCTTGAATCAAAACGTCCAATGCGACCTGTTTTTATTCTTATATCAATCAAATGAATCCTTGTGGATGAATCAACATTATCTAAAATGGATTGGACACTTTATATTGAGATACAACTGATGCTGAAAATCGTCGCTCCCTTGATATCCAAGCAGGTTGAAGAGCATTCAAAGTCTGTTTTACGCCCATCGGTTTCCTACTATCTTCTGCAATAGTATTTATTGTAATAAACCCCAAATCTTGATTTATCTTTTGTTGAAGGGCTTGTGCGCAATAGTAGACGACTCTTTGAAGGGGTGTGCCTGTTTTTGAAGTAGAATTCGGACACTTGTTGAGCAATTTTCTTGCAGAAAAAAAAAATCTATTTCTGTCTGCCTGTTCAGTAGCAACTTGAAGTGCCATTGAAATTTCGATTTCCTCCTCAAAAAGGCTTTGGTGGGTTTTCGACGGAACGGGGAAAACTAATAGATTGAGAGAAAATAATGTTTTTCTATTTACATTTGTAATAATAGGTGTACAAATATATAGTTACAATCGGATACTTCTAGAACAATATATTTGTAATAAATACATAATATTTACTTTAATTACAATATATGCTATTACCACCCCTCAAGTTGGGCGAGGATGGAGGCCTAACTTGCGGCGTTGATGGTCAAACACAAGACGAGGAAGCGATTTCGTAAGACAATCTGGCAGTTGATCTTGAGCATGGACATGAGCAATACGAAGCGCACCACTTTGAACCTGCTCACGGATGTAGTGATAATCAATGGCAACATGTTTCATGCGAGTGTGTAAGACCGGGTTAGAGCAAAATTGATTTGTGCCAAGATTGTCACAATAAATGACCGGTGTTTGACGAATAGGCCAGCCTAAGTCACGTAGAGAAAAGTGACCCAAGTAAGTTCAAGAACTCGCGCGCCGACGACGGATCGATACTCGGCCTCAGTAGAAGAGCGTGCAACTGTAGTTTGCTTTTTAGAGCGCCAGGAGACAATATTTCGACCAAGACAAACAACATAAGCACTAGTGGACGAAAAATCATCCTTATTACCACCCCAGTCAGCATCAGAATAGGCGTGAAGAGTCATGGGTGATGAGCGATATATCTGAAGACCATAATGAACAGTGCCCGCAAGATACCGCAATAAACGTTTAGCATGGGACCAGTGAACATCAGTGGGTGCATGCATGAACTGAGAGAGTCGATTCACTGCAAAGGCAAGATCGGGCCGAGTGAAGCACAGATACTGCAAACTGCCCAAAACCATGCGATAGTGCGAGGGATTTACCAAGGGGACACCATTAGTGGCCGTAAGAGCTGAGAGGTCGGTAGGCAAGGGAGTAGGGACATAATTTGCCTCTAACATATTTAGTTTGCCCAGAAGCTCAAGGGCATAACGTTGCTGAGATAGTAAGCAACCTTGAGAATTTGGAACGACCTCAATACCCAAAAAATATGATAAATTTCCAAGATCCTTAAGCGAAAACCGGGAACCGAGTAGCTGAATAAAGTCTTCAAGGGAAGAGGCCTGATTACCGGTGACTATGAGATCATCCACATAAACTAGAACATACAGCAGGGCCGAGCCTCGGGAATAAATAAACAATGATGTATCTGCATGAGAGTTACGAAACCCCATGTGTAATAAAAAAAACCTTTCAATTCTTCATACTATGCACGAGGAGCCTGTTTAAGGCCATAGATAGCTTTGCGAAGACGACAAACATAGTCCGGATGATCACTATCCGCAAAACCAGGAGGCTGGGAAAGATAGACATTTTCATGTAGGGTGCCCTGCAAAAATGCATTATTAACATCAAGTTGCCGCAGCGACCACCCCTGCGAAAGAGCCAAAGTGAGAACCAAACGAACAGTAGTGGGTTTAACCACTGGACTGAACGTTTCATAATAATCAATACCGGGCCGCTGTGTAAAACCTTTGGCCACAAGGCGAGCTTTATGACGATCTATGGTCCCATCTGCATGATACTTAATGCGAAAAATCCACTTGGACCCAATGATGTTATAGGACGAGTCCGGGGGAACAAGATCCCAAGTATGGTTGCGAATCAAGGCATCATATTCCTCCTGCATAGCTGTTCGCCATTTAGCATTTTTGAGGGCTTGGGTAATGAAGGAAGGTGATATCAGGAGAGGCTGAAAGGCGGGCAGCTAGGTTGAGTTTCTGAATGGGTTTGTGAATGTTGTTTTTGGCACGAGTGCGCATGGGATGAGTAGGAAGGGGAGGGGATGGGGAGGAGGAGGAGATGTCAGACATAGAGGAAGGGGACGAGTTGGGGGAGGAAGCGGGGGAGGTGGTGGGTTGTGGGGAGGTCGGAGGAGGAGTGTGATGGGAGGCCGTGGGGGTGATAGGCGGAGGGGAGGGTGTGACAGCTGGAGGTGGGCAAGGGATCCAGTCAGTGAGAGGAGGGATAGCGAGTTGAGCAGTGGACGAGGTGGATCGAGACGGAAAGATAGTTTCAACAAACTTCACGTGGCGGGAGACGTAGAGACGGGAGTCAGTAAGATCATAACAATAATAGCCATGCTGATCCTGTGCATAACCAAGGAAACACATGGTTTGGACCGGGGTTGAAGTTTGTGATCCGTGTAGGGGCGAAGCCAGGGATAGCAGAGACAACCAAAAACACGTAGGGTGTCATAATGTGGTGGGGAGTGAAAAATGCATTCATAAGGGGATTGCATACTAAGAACACGTGTAGGCATGCGGTTAATTAAGTAGATGTACCGTGGCAAAAGCATAAGGCCAGAATGTAGGAGGAAGGGAAGCATGAGCAAGCAAGGTGAGGCCGGTTTCAACTATGTGAAGATGACGACGTTCAGATAGACCATTGTGTTCAGGGGTATGTGGTGGTGTAGTAAGGAAAGAGATGCCAGATTGAGAAAGGTAATCACGGAGAGCAATATATTCACCACCATTATCAGAGTATAGGATTTTAATTTCAGACTCAAAGAATTTTTCTACTAATGCGCGGAACCGAATGAATGTAGGGAAAACATCAAATTTTCTAGCAATGGGGAAAAACCAAACGTAACGAGTAAAATGATCGACAAAAATCACATAATACTTGAATCCATTAAACGATAAAACAGGGGAAGTCCAAACATCCGAAAACAAAATTTCAAGTGGGCGGGAAGACGATAAAGTAGACTGTCCAAATGGCAACTTATGACTCTTGTTTTCAAGACAAGCAGAACAATGGGAAATAAAACTATTATTATGCGGAATATGAAATTTGTTCAAAACAGAATATAAAATAGAATCAGCTGAGTGACCCAGTCTATGATGCCACACATCTGACGAAGCTTTATTGGTTGCAAAAGAAATTAAAGGTTGAGACGGCCATTCATAGAGACCGTTCTTGACTGGACCACAGAAGAGTATTTGATTCGTCTGGAGATCCTTCACAGAAAAATGGTCAGGTAAGAATTCAACAGAAATATTATTAGATTGACATAATTGGGATATAGATATTAAATTACGGGACATAGTAGGAACGCATAAAACATTATTTAAATGAAAGGATTTAGTAAGAGAGCAAGGAATAGACGAATAACCAGTGTGAGTAATGTTCAACGGAGAGCCATCACCAACAAGCATTTGGTCCGAGCCAAAATAGGGCGAGTGTAATGACAGATTTTGGAGATCATCAGTGACATGGTGCGTAGCCCCGCTATCCAAGAGCCAGGGAGACGCAGGGCTGGCCGGTGTATCAGCAATTGCGTTTTGAGTGAGGACATGGGCTTGGGGTCGAGGCCCGTAAGAATTTGGAGGGCGGAGGGGTGGGGAATTGTGCTGCTGTACACGAAAACTAGGACAAAAGCGGGCAGCATGACCTTGAATAGAGCAAAGTTGACATTTACCTTGATAGGGGCGACGTGGACGGGAGTTGGCAGTGGGGACGGACTGATGTGGAGAAGGATAATAAGTTGACTGCGGCTGTTGTTGAGAAGAGGGACGCCAACCAGAGTAATTATGCAAGGGAAGAAGAGCAGAGGAAGGAGGGCGAGCTGTGGCTGTGTGTGCTGAGGTAGGGAAGAACGAGTCCGAGGAGGAAGATGAGCCATGATTAACCTGAAAATTCAACAACTTATCGTGCAATTCATCAAAACTAATAGGTTGATCACGAACCTGAAGAGCTCTGGCCAAATCATTGTATTCTGAGCCAAGTTTTTCCATGATTAGATCAATAATGTCTTCATGATTCATGGGTGAGCCTAAAAGATCCAGTTCATCAGTCTTGGATTTAATTGCATAAAGAAACTCAGAAACAGGCTAGGAACCTCGCTGCAACAGTTTCAGAGCCTGACGAATTTGATACGGCCTCTGCTCGGTTTAGCAAACATGTCATACAGAGAAGCCCACGTCGCGTGTGCCGATGCGGTTTTGGACAGCATGGTGGCAACTCCCGGTGTAAGGGAGGCCAAGATGAGATTGAAGATAAGTCTATCTTGGCGTTTCCAGAGAGCATGATCAGGATTGGGGGCAGGTTTGCCGTCAACGGTGATGGTAGCAGGCGGTGGTGGTGTATCTCCGGTGATATAGCCCAGTCGGTCATACCCCTCTAAAAGGGATTCGATTTGGGGTTTCCAAACAGAGTAGTTTGTGTGGTCAAGCTTAACTGTGATTTGAGACTCTGGATTGAAAGCAATAACAGAGGTGTCGTTGGTGGAAGCCGCCATGGCTGAAGCAGGAAGAACGGAGCTGCTACAGAGAGAGGAATAGAAGGGAGCCGGCGAAAGAGAAAAAAATTGGAAGAATTAGGTAAAAAAATTTGGTGTCTCTGATACCATAATAGATTGAGAGAAAATAATGTTTTTCTATTTACACTTGTAATAATAGGTGTACAAATATATAGTTACAATCGGATACTTCTAGAACAATATATTTGTAATAAATACAGAATATTTACTTTAATTACAATATATGCTATTAAAAACAATATCAGGATTCTCGGAGTTTAATTCGAGCACTCGGGATCTTACCTGCTTCATGTTGGTTGCAGCCGAGCTCGAATTCTGGCACGGTGGTGGATCTGGATCGCTTTCTTTTAAGTTCAAAAGTTTCGTTTTTGTACCGCCATACAACTTGAGAAATTCATCGGATTTCGTTGAAACTCTTTTTTATAAATACAAGCGGTATATTTGATGGGCTTGTGATGAATTTCGAGAATCACTAGTCTAGGAAGCTCATTGAAGAAGATATAATTAGAAATATCATCACATGTGATGATATAGAGAGGACTTATAGAGATGAGAATTCAAGTTCTTGGAGAGCCCTTTTTAAGAGATGTGATTTAGTGGAAAAAGAGTTGAGCCCCTTTGCATTGTCACAAACAAAGTTGTTGCTCGAGACATTTCCCAATGGTGTACACATAGGGGGTGGAATGGTACTCCTTTGAAATTGGTTCCACATGGAAAGTCCCTTGGCGATCGAAAAGAACCAAATAGAAGAATGATTTAGGCACACAGTTTATCCACATGCTTGTCTTTATTTGTTATTTTAGGTTTTAGCTATTCTGGCCCAATATTAAGTTAAGTCTTTTAGCATAATTGTATTAGGTTAAATGGGAGTAATTGAAGGATGTTTTGCCTTGGAGTGAGGGACATTGAATATTTTTTAAAATTCTTGGCGACTTGGCATTGAAATTAATGTTATTATTCCCATTATGATCAACTTCTACGTTAAATTGGTATAATAGCTTAGGGCTTTCAGCTTTTTCTTTCTGATGGCCAGTGACAATGCGGAAGGAAATTGAATTCCCGGTGAAGAACGAGATTCAAAGGCCCTGGACACTATCACCTCGTTGGACCAAAAGATCGAGGGTTTTATGCTTCAAATGCATAATACCATCAGGGAGCTCATGCAAGATCAGATTGACTTGAAGGACATAGTGACCAAGTTGGTGCGAGACTTACCTCACACTTCAGTGGTGGTGTGTCGTTAAACCACCAAAAAATATATCCGTTTTCAATCTATAACTACTCCCTCCGTCCCATAATAGCCTTTTGGTCATGTCACACAGTTTAATAAAACCTAATAAATAAGTTACTTTTTAATATTTCAATGAAAAATATTGTATTGTTTTATGGGACTGGTAATAATATCAATGTTAAAGGTTGTGGAGGACTGTTTTTGATCTAAAATGAGGAAAAAGGACAAGAAAAAAAGATAGTGGTTGAGAAGGACAAAAACCCGCATGTTACTACATGTGTTACTACATGTTGCTACAACCACATGTAGTAACACATGTAGTAACATGTGCGTTTTTATCCTTCTCAACCATTATTTTTTTTTCTTGTCATTTTTTTCCATTTTGTATCTTATTTTGTCCTTATGACCTCTGGCCATAATATCACATTGTTTAGAGTGAAAGTAAAAAAAAATGCTTTTAATATTGTATTGTTTTGTGAAAAAGACTTATATTTGAGACATAATTAAAAATCCGAAATGTCTTATATTACGGGACGGAGGGAGCACGGGGTAAGTCGGAGTCGATCCACGAGAAACAATTGATTATTTCTTTTCAGAACGGTAATAAAACAAATTTTGTATGTGAACTTTAAAATTAAGAACAAAATCAAACAACATGCAAAATTAAATACTGACATGAAAATAAGAAGGAGAATGGAGCAAATAATTGAGGAGAAATCAAGTTGAGACAAATCTAGCTAAAACCAATGTTTCCTTCCTAAATCAAAACAACCGGTCATTGATGCGAAAAATGACTCATTTAACTTCTAATAAATTGGTTATAGTTAACCTTAACCGTGAATCACCGAGTTTTTTTTTTACAACTGATAACTAGGACAACTGCCATAAT
Source organism: Gentiana straminea (assembly GCA_036785695.1). Lineage (NCBI taxonomy): Eukaryota > Viridiplantae > Streptophyta > Magnoliopsida > Gentianales > Gentianaceae > Gentiana > Gentiana straminea. The sequence goes on from JAVUPR010000207.1 coordinate 7,487,575, forward strand.
TATCCTTTAATCGGAATCACACTACTAACAACCGCCAGAAATTGGTGAACCGACAACATCAACTAGCAGAAAACCCCAATTTCAGGTATTAAGCAAACCGACATCAGCTGTGTTTTGCAAGTGTACAAAGTTAAATTTCTTTTCATGGTGATATTCGTACCGTGAAACAAGAATTTGATGAAATGAAGTCCATGTTACTACAAGTATTAAGGCAACCAAATCTAAAAGTACAGCTGCTGCAATTATGAGTGAGCAAATTCTTTTGTTTGTATGTCTTGTATGATCCCCTAGAATCTGGATTAAGTTGTGTTAAAGCATTGAATTTGAGCATTAGAACCTGATTAATTTGATAGAATGTTTTGGTGCCTTGCTTGTTGTTTGACTTGACCTATATTAGTTGCCAAAGGTGAGATTGCTCTTATTGTTTTCTCTAGCCGTGGTCGCCTTTATTGTTCATTCCTTTTTTTTTCCCTTCTTATTAGATCTCATAAAAAATCTTGTTTTGATTGGGCTTTTCCTAAAGGTTAATCTGGGCTAAAACGCCCATTTTTCTCAAAGTAAAAATCTTTTTTTCATTGAGCTGATAAAATGGGACCGGATTTTCTTGATTCGTTCCAGCTTTTAGCTTTTCAGCACTGTTTTCTTTTCCAACTCGAATGCTTCCCTTTCACTACGTCCAAATAGTTCAAAATGACTCCAAAAAGCCTCAAAATGACTCCGAAATCACGTCTTCATAATATTAAACATGGAATACACCAACAACTATCAAAATTGATTGAGAGAGAACATTTGTTGTATTCAATATTCACACTTCCAAATGAATCGGTTACACAGAATATATACAGGCTAACGGAACCTTCTAGACTATTCTAGCTGTGTGTAGTAATTACAAATAATAATAAATATAATTACAATATTACACGCTAATACCACCCCTCAAGTTGGTCGAGGGAGGAGACCTAACTTGCTACGTTGATGTTGAAAAGCTGGACGAGGAAGCGATTTTGTCAAACAATTGGCAAGTTGGTCTTGAGCATTGACATGGGCAATACAAAGAGTGCCACTTTTAACTTGGCTGCGGATAAAGTGATAATCAATGGCCACGGCGGGAATGAAAAAATGGCTTCGAGAAAAATTGAGTCGTCCCAAGGTTGTCACAGTATATTACCGGAGGATGAGGGCTAGACAGTCCAAGATCGCAAAGAAGAAATGTAATCCAGTTAAGTTCGGTTGTGGTAGCAGCGACTGACCTACACTCGGCTTCGGTGGATGAGCGCGCAATCGTGGTCTGCTTTTTAGAACTCCAAGATATCGTATTGCGACCAAGATAAATAACATAGGCGCTTGTGGAGGAATAGTCATCCTTATTACCACCCCAGTCAGCATCAGAAAATGCTTGAAGTGTAAGTGGAGAATGACGATAAAGTTGAATACCATAGTTAATCGTGCCGGCCAAGTAACGTATCAACCGTATAGTGTGTGCCCAATGAACATCTGTGGACAGTGCATAAATTGGGATAATTTATTGACGGCAAATGCAATGTCCAGGCGAGTGAAGGTGAGATATTGCAGGCTACCCGAAACCATGCGAGATCATCCAAGGGTGAACCAGACTTAGCAGTGAGATGAGATATGTCAACAGACAATGGTGTAGCAACCGCATTATCACGGTCCATCTGGAGCTTAGTGAGAAGTTCTGACGTATATCAACGTTGCGAAAGAATATAACCTTGAGCATTAAGGATGACCTCAATACCCAATAAATAAGATAGCGAACCATGATCTCTGAGGGCAAAGAGAGCCCCAAGTGCCGTAATAAAAGACTCCAAAGCAGCTGTCTAGTTACCTGTAATAATTAAATCATCGACATAGACTAAAACATACAGGATATTTCCACCAAAACAATAAATAAAAAGAGATGCATCAGCCTATGAGTTAGTGAAACAACTGCAGAAGAGATATACTTTAAGTTCATCATACCAAGCCCGAGGGGCTTGTTTTAAGCCATAAATTGCCTTACGAAGCTTCAAACATAATTAGGACGAGCTGGGTCCACAAAACCAATGGGTTGAGAAAGATAACCATTCTCCGGAAGTGTATCCTATAAAAATGCATTGCTAATATCGAGTTTCCGGAGGGACCACCCCTGCGGTAGAGCAAGAAAGAGAAGTACACGGATAGTGGGGGGGCTGAACCACCGGGCTAAATGTTTCTGAATAATCATTCCCAGGACGTTGAGTAAAACCTTTCGCCACAAGGCATGCCTTATGATGATCAATCGAACCATCAAGTTTGTATTTCACTCGAAAAATCCATTTCAAGCCAATGACGTTATAGGAAGGATCAGCGGGAACAAGGTCCCAAGTATTATTTCGCATTAAAGCGTCATATTCTTCTTGCATTGCTATTCTCCATTGAGGGTGTTTGAGGGCCTGAAGAATATTAGTTGGTTTAGCTTGAGTAAAGGAGGGAAGAGTTGCGTGGAGGTTGAGTTTCTTGATAGGTTTGTGGATATTATTATGAGAACGAGTGCGCATCAGAGGGAGAGAAGCAGTATGAGGAGGCGGGAGAAGAAGGGGATGGAGAGGGCTCGGTTGGAGGATGGGGAAGGGGTTGGGATTTGAGTGGGGTGGGGGAGATGAGATAGGAGAGGGGGTGGGCAGCCAGTCAGACAAGGATATAGACGGAGACGAGGAAGGTGGAGCGGAGGAGTTGTATGGCAAAAATGATTCCATAAAATTGAAATGGTGAGAAACGTAGAGACGGGAGGAACTAGGATCAAAGCAGTAGTAGGCATGTTGGGTAAGGGCATAACCTAGGAACACACAAGGTTTGGAGCGGGATTGAAGTTTATGATCTGTATAAGGACGAAGCCAAGGATAGCATATATACCTAAAGTCCTGGAGTTTATGATAATTAGGAGCTTCATAAATGATGGATTAGTAGGGAGACTTCATATGAAGGACATGAGTAGGCATGCTATTTATAAGGTAAACAACGGTAGCAAAGGCATATGGCCAGAAGGCGGTGGGAAGGGATGCATAAGACAGAAGGGCCAGACCTGTTTATATATACGCATATGATGCCGTTCAGACATGACGTTATGTTTTGGTGTGGGGGAAGGAGTAGTGTAGAAGGATATACCGTTTGAGGAGAGATAATCACGGAGTGTTATAAATTCACCACCGTTGTCGGAATACAGGATTTTAATAGCGTGCTCAAAAAAATTTCAAATATGGAAGGGAAGCGAATAAAAGTATTAGCAACATCAGACTTAAGTGTGAGTGGATAAAACCAACAGGAAACGATGGGAGATCTCCAGACATCAGTAAATAAAATTTCAAGGGGACGGGTAGACGTCAAAGTAGATACATAATAAGGTAAAATTTATGAATCTTATTTTCAAAACAGGCATAACAATGTAATAAGTCCGGATAAACAATGTCAAGCTTATAAAAACTAAGAATTTTCGTTAAAATAATACTAGCTGGATGCTCTAGGCGTTGATGCCACACATTAGTTGTGCCGTTATTAGAGGCAAAAACAATAAGAGGGTGAGAATGCCACTCGTAAAGACCATTCATTACCAGACCTCGAAGCAGGATTCGACTCGTATAGAGGTCCTTCACATGAAATTCAGAGGGTAAGAATTCAACAGAAATATTATTTGTTTGACACAATTACGAAATAGATAATAATTTTCGGGACATATCGGGAATACAAAGAACGTCATTTAAAGTAAAAGAATTAGAAAGAGAGATAGGGAGAGTAGTTTAACCAGTATGAGTGATTGGCAGTCTAGTGCCATCTCCGACCATGATATCATCAGTGCCTTAGTAGGGAAGGTGAAGAGACAAATTCTGCAAGTCAGATGTGACATGGTGTGTAGCTCCACTATCTAGTAACCAGGGAGTGGTGGATGAATTATGAGCCGAGTCAGAAGAGTAAGCCGAGCCAGGGTAAGGAGCTGCGTAATGTTAGCTAGGGGACGTGGGGAAAAGGAGTGTATCGGCTGGACCTGAAACATCGGGCAAAATTTAGCAGATTGACCATGCGTTGCACATAATTGGCACTTACCGAGATAAGGTTTTCTGGGTCAAGTTTGGCTATTCGATCCAGAGGTGGGCCGATAAGCAGGAGGGCAGATCAGAATTAATTATACCATTTAGAGGTGACCAACGCCTCTACACGTCTTAATAAATGAAGCAAATATGGACTAACTCACAATTGTTAAGAGGGCCAAAACCCAAGTATTTGTTTTGTCAAAATTCCCACATCGACAATTGGGATTAGTAGCTGACTTTGGTTTTGTATATAATAGGATTTTTAGTCTATTATTTTAGTGTATCAAGATACCATTGAGATGTACTATTAAGGGTGTCAATTGTGTATCAATTTATGTCAATTAAGATAAATTCTCAATTGTCTTAATTATTTTGGCTATTTTTTTTTATGCATCAGGATAGTTATATCTTTTGTAATTGTCTTCTATAGAAATATTTTCTTTTTTGTCCGTGGACTAGTCGGCCTATTGCCGGAAACCATGTAGATTTGGTATTTTGTTTTTTTTTCCTTTCGCTTGTTTATTTTCTGTTACCGTCGTTAAGAGTTATCGCTCGGTTTGTTTTTTTCCTAACAAACTTGTATCAAAGCCGGTGTTATTTTTTGGGAGAAACGCTTAAAAGGACAATGTTATAATTTCAACCTTCATTAAGGACAATGATATTTTCATAAGGCAATAAGGACAAAAATAATAACAAAAAGACTGTTTAACCCTTACCTCAAAAGAAAAACACAAAACCTAGCATTACACAGAAATCCGCCGTCGTCGCCATCTAACATGTCTTTCTCAGCCATCTCGCCGATGCTTGGATCGATTCCGCCGCCGTCATACTTCACTCAATCGCTTTCTTACCTCGTGCGGCTCAACGTCTTCTCCGTCCTTCACGGCTCATTTCTGTCTCGGCTCGTCGGATCGAAATTTGGGTGATGCGTTAGCGGTGATTTAGTAATCGGCTTGTTCATGTTGAAGTTAGCCGTGTTGATGAGGTTCTTGATACGGTAATGGCTTCCATGCTTGCGGTCGGATGTTAAAATCAAGTTGAATTTGGGTGGGTATTCTTTTACCACCACTTGAGTAATGATTTGTATTGCAAGATATACTTCTTCATGATTCCCGGTGATGGATTTAAATGGGTTTAGCATTTTAGTTTTATGAGTTATTCACTAATTTATTTCTTTTGGATCTATTTTAATTTAATCAATTGAAAGAACACTTTTATTTCTCTTATTTTGTTCTCGGTATGTTATGCTCAATGTGCGAGAGACTCGGGTGGTGGATATGTCTATTGATGCTAAGAAAAAGCCTACTGCGAAAATTAATTCATCAAATTCGCTTCCTATCTTCTGTTTTCTTTGATTAACTCCTTTTGTTTTTCATGTGATTTGTGTAGAAAAAATATAAAAAAAGTTAGCGAGCAAAATCGAGAGAAGGACAAGAAAGCAAAGGAACCAAATGCATCAAAACGGCTACTAGCTGCTTTCTTTGTGTTCATGGAGAAGTTCAGGAAATCTTTCATGAAGGTGAAAATATTGATTGCAAGAAGTTTCAATTGTGGTTAAAGAGGGTGGTGTGAAATGGAAGTCATTGACTAGTGAAGAAAAGAAGCCCTATATTGATAAAGAAGCAAAACAGAAAGCAGAGTATTGAAAAAGGCTTGGAATCTAATCATGGTGATGAGAATAAAAATGAAAATTGTGAGAATGAAGCACCGTATGAGGATAAGCAGGAGAATGTTGATGATGAAGAATAGGGATTGTTGTGTTTCTTGTGGACCTTAAACATGGATCGTTTGGAATGTGGGCCACAAAATGTACGTGTATGCATATTATATGAAATACGAGTGTTGATCGCAAGGTATCTTTTGGGCGAGATTGTTTAGAGAAGATTGGGCATTTGGTTGTAACCTTTTGATAATGATTCCATTGAAAAGCTTTCATGTTTTTTGGTATCTATATATCAAATAAACTATATTTTCGATTTGGTTTCAAGTCACTCTTACGAAATTAGATGCAAGTAATACGAGAGACTACCGTGATTCAACATACGGGCTTTCGACACGTAGTAATTTTGACAACTAATAAATAGTGAACTATAAACGAGTGAATTACAAATAGTGAACTAAAAGTTGGTCTTATTGAAATTTTGTGTACGCATGTATAGAAATCATTGAACCTTGAACATTTCAAATGGAAATTGTTCAACCTTGAAAAAGATATTACACAAGCTAATGAGGATCTTGAAGATGGAGAGAGAAGTTTGCAAAGAAATTGTGGATGAACTTGGCACATTTAAGAATGAAGCAAGCGAGAAAGACACTACGGTTCCTTTGTTTTACATTCGGTTGAAGACATTACGGTTCCTTGTTTTACATTCGGTGAAGACACTACGGTTCTTTGTTTCATACATAAGCATAGATGACAACAAGTTCTTGTCCACTTTCATATTTGGGTATAATGTTTCAATGTAGTAATACAATGTTATTGGGTAACTCTAAACCTTAAATTTACTTATTTTATTAGCTAACAAAAAACTACGGTTCATTGTTTTTCATTGAATTCAAAACACTCGGGTTCAACTGTTTCACACATTTTCACAATACTAATTTACTTCAAACAAAAGTTCACTTTTAGGAGTTTATAATTGTAGTTCACTATTGTAGTTAACCATTGGAAATTTACAATCGTTAGTTCACAATTTGTAGTTCATTGTTTGTGGTTCAATGTTATTGTAATTCTTGTTGTTGTTGTTGGCTAATTTAGTTCATATCAACAATGATCTCAACTCTATTCTTCCCGATCCATTACGAAATTTGCAACAAAGGTTGTGACTTAGCTTTAGCAAAATACTTTGGTTCTTGTTTTTCATTGAGTTCAAAACACTCTGGTTCAATGTTTCACACCTAAGCATAAATGACATCATTTCTTGTCCACTTTCATGTTGTGTCTAATATTTCGGTGTAGTAGTACAATGTTATTTGGTAACTATGATCCTTAAATCTACTTTTTCACTATTAGCTAGCAAATACTGCGGTTCCTTTGTTTTTCAATAAGTTCAAAACACTCGGTTCACTATTTCACATTACTAATTCACTTCAATTATTTTCAAGAGTTATTCACTATTGGTTAGCATAATACTACGGTTCCTTGTTTTTAATTGAGTTCAAAAGACTTTGGTTCAGTGTTTCATACCTACTTCACATTACTAACTCATTTCAAAGCAAAATTCACTTTTAGTAGTTTATAATTGTAGTTTACTATTGTAGTTAACCGTTGGAAGTTTACTATTGTTAGTTCACTTTTTAAGTTCTTTTTTGCGAGTTTGCTTTTATAGTTCACTATTGTTAGGTCACGTTTTAAGTTAATTTTTGTGAGTTCACTTTTAGGAGTTTACATTTGTAGTTTACTGTTTGTTGTTCACTATTGGAAGTTTACTATTGTTCGTTTACTTTTTGAGTTCATTTTTATGAGTTCAATTTTAGGGGTTTACAATTGTAGATCAATGTTTGTTGTTCACTATTGGATGTTTACTATTTTTAGTTCATTTTAGGAGGTTATAGTTGTAGTTTAATGTTATTGGTTGACTATTCAATGTCGTAGTTCACTATTTATGGGAGTACATTATGATCGTACTCAAACTCTCTTGTCACTCTTATAATTTGATGTCGTAGATCACTATTTATAGGAGTTCATTATGGTCATACTCAAACTCTTAGTTCTTATTATAATTTGATGTCTTAGTTCACTATTTGTAATTCGTTGTTATAGTTCCTTATTAATATTGTTAGTTAGCAAATTACTGCGGTTCACTTTGTTTTACATTGAGTTCAAAACACTGCGGTTCCTTTGTTTCACACCTAATTCACACTATTTCATTCAAACCAAAATTCACTTTTAGCGAGTTTATAATTGTAGTTCATTGTTGTAATTAACCATTGAAAGTTTACTATTGTTAGTTCACTTTTTAAGATCTTTTTTACGAGTTCACTTTTGTAGTTCTTGTTTGTGATTCGCTCTTTGTAGTTCAACTTGTTTTACATTGAGCTCAAAACACTACAGTTCTTTGTTTCACAAATAAGCATAAATGACATCATGTTTTTGCCCACTTTCATATTTGTGTCAAATGTTTCAATTTAGTAATACAATGTTATTGGGTAACTCGAATCTTAAATCTACTTATTCACTATTAGCTAGCAAAATATTCGGTTCCTTGTTTTCATTGAGTTCAATACACTCTGGTTCACTCTTTTGCACTAAGCATAAATGACATCATGTTGTCCATTTTCATGGTAGGGTCTAATATTTCAATGTAGTAATACAATATTATTGAGTAAATTTGATCCTTAAATCTAATTATTCAATATTAGCAAGCAAAATACTCCGGTTCTTGTTTTTAATTGAGTTCAAAACATTCGATTCAACTTGTTTCACACCTCTACTTCATTACGGTTCCTTTGTTTTTAATTAAGTACAAAACATTATGATTCACTGTTTTACACTTAACTTTTAGAAGCTCAATGTTGTAGTTCACTATTTGTAAACTCTTATAAGTGAATTCACAAAAATGAACTCAAAAAGTGAATTGTAGTTCATTGTTGTAGTTCACTATCTCAAGCCATCAAACACACATTCTCTGTTTCCATCAAAATCTCATTCGAACTACTATCAATGAATGGGTTAGAATCTTATTAGGATGTTATACTAATTACTCAGAATGAGCCATAAGAATGCCAATACTAATCCAAATAACATACATCACACTTGATAAGAAAAAATGAGAATGCCAATACTAATTCAAATAACATACATCACACTTGATAAGAAACAACGACTTCATTCACGGGTCCTTGCCTTCACTTATCCCCGAACTTCTCTCTAAGATGTTTGAAGCTTGTAATCACATTCGGACGGTCATAATCGGTAGCAAATCAAAGCAATAACCCCTAATACTAATCAAAGTTAAAAAAATGTCTTGTATCACGCATTATGACATAAACATTGTGATAATAACATCTCTACAAAGGGAAATGATCCGCATATCTCCAAGAATAATAAGAGCGGTAGATGATTTAATTCAACAACTCTAAAGCCATTTTAGTACCGAACAAATAATACCTTTGGCAGTGTAAGAAAGAAGGCAAGAGTTCGCTGGGACCATAAGACGACATCCTATATACAAAACCTGAATGGCCAGGGTGTCGAGCAAAGAGCTACTCAAAGTTCAGTTGAAGGTAAAAAAAATACAAAGATGGTTATACTGCACAGAAAAGGAAAACTTTAAAAAAAAATTGACATTCATCAACATACTAGCTCAACAACAGGATCATAATTTCGGCACCATAAAATTGATACAATGTTATGCACAATCCAATGCTAAATACATAGACAATTGCACTGAGGCTCCGATTAAATTATTCGTCCTTATGATTTTTGGTCAATCACCAATAAAGAAAACATGATAGAAGAGAGTCAAGAGACATCCCTCTTCACCTTATAACCAAAGGATCTCCAAAATAAATTACCCAACCAGCTTGCTTCACTCCCCCCCCCCCTCCCCCGACAAATTAAATAGACAAGAAAATGGGGGATAGCTTCTGCGGCTTTTTGTAATAATATAAGGTTACCTCATCACGATCAAGATGAAAATGCTATATATCTCTAGTTTGAACCTCTCTGTACATCTTTTTTCCCGAAATGCCGACCCACCCGGGGGCGATTTACGGATAAACTATGCGACGGGTAGGTTGATGTCAATCGGTTGCCTCCCTCCTCTTACGGGACGTTTTTTAAGCGGACTTGGACTAGGACTTTCCCTCGGGGTACCATAGGTCGATGTTTGATCGATCCTTTTTTCGCCCTCGCAAAAAATATGAATAACACGGCTCGTATAATAAACTTATACACACACGCGGGCACACGGTCCACATAAATCTTACCTTTTAATAGATTTGTAGGGTTGTCCATCCAACGTAAGCTCAACGACCCTTTCGATTCCTTTAGAGTAATATGGAGCTATGTTGTGACTATAGAATTGGAGAGGACTCAATAAGTCATTGTCAATGCATTCATACTGCGAAACGACATCGGCGTTTTTGCATTATTTCCGAGAAATCATACGGGCTTGCCCATGAATTGATTAATCTTACCATCTCTTGCCATTTGAAAAGAATTGTGGGAATGAAATCGGATTTAATAGAGATGTCTTTTACCACAAATTAACGACGCCGTGTTCGAGAGAAATGCCCAAATCATCCATTTGCTCCACGAGGTCAAGCGACTCCGTTGGCAAAGCTCCATTAATAAAATTAGCTCTCAAATAATGATTATACAAATCCAAATCAGGTATATTAGACTTCCCGCTCTTATCCAAATACCTTATCCAATACTCAAACAATCGCTTCATCTCCGACCATGGTGATTGAAGAAGAAAAAAACCCAGCAGATGAAAAAGAACGGTGAGATGAAGCAGCGAAGGTGATTCATACTAGTTGCAATGGATTCATTTCCGTAGAATGATTGCGACGGCTGAGAGGGGGTGGTGGCGGTGGCGGTGGCGGTGGCTTAGAAAGGTGAGACGGCTCTGTTCCTTTGAGTTTGAACGAACAGAAATGATAAATGAGGGTATTTTAGGTATTAAATGATGTCATTGTCCTTAATGACTTATCAAATGTTAAGCTGGACTCCTAGCTTAATGAAATTATGTAAATGTCCTTATTGACAATAAACTATTATTTTTTTAGGTGTTTTTCGAGTCAAGGTTTTTTCGAGCCGAGGTTTTTTTTTTGTTTTGTGGTGGTTTTCCAAGTTTTTGACAATTCGCCACCATGACGGCAGCTAAGTATTATTTTGAGAGGTTCGATATAAAAGATGAATTACGGTAAGGAAACTACTTACAAAGAAATTAAGTCGATTTTGAAATCGAGAGAGCAGATTGATAAAGACATAACTAGGGGAAGTAATAGTAATCAGGCCGACGTGCTGGTAGTTCGGGGCAGATCAAATAAGAAGGATGCAAAAAGTGGAATTATGTTTGAATCACATACATAAAGATTTGACGTGCAATTATTGTAAGAAGATTGGGCATATCAAATCCGATTGGTTTAGACTTTAGAACAAAGAAAAGCGTGAACAAAAGAAAGAGCGTGGTAAAGAGTCTGGTCAGGCCTGTGTCGTAGAAGATGAGAGTTGATGGGAGTCAACTTTACGTGACTCCGGTGCACTAATTACCCCCGTTTATCACACTTTCAGCACAATTTTGGGTAAATTAGACCATTTTCGGGGTGATATCGTGAGCTTATGGCACGGGGAACGAATCCGCTACTTTGACGAATTCATACCCTTTTTTGTTGGTATTAACTCCATTCCCGAGCACTTTTAACCTCTGGAATTGTTTGGATGTTGTGGTGGTTTGTGATATTGAAGGGTGATGGTGTTTCGAGGACCCGGAAGGTGACGATTTGTGGTGAAAAAGCATGACCGAGGCAAGACGAGGGCCTAAAAAGGGGAAAAAGTGAAGATTTGGGGAAACAGGGGTTCAAACGCACGTTTGAATCCCCCAAACGCGCGTTCCACGCCTTTAAACACGCATTTGAATCCCTAAACGCGCGTTCCAGAAGTTCAGACCAAATTCAGAGTTGAAGCCCTCTAAACGCACGTTCGGGAACCTGGCCAAACGTGCGTTCCAAGATCCTAAACGCGCGTTTGAACTCTCCCTAAACGCGCGCTCCAGATGAAGAACAGTCAAGTCCCTGCCCAGAATTTTTGTGTAACGCACGTTCCAGCCAAGCGAAACGCACGTTTAAAGATCCCAAACGCGCGTTCCAGCCCTTTAAACGCGCGTTTGGACCCTTTTTGCAGCAGATTTTCCCTTCACCTATAAATACCCCCCTTAGACATTTTCTTATATATCAAGCTTTTCTTAGCAAAACTCTACCCAATTATTGCTCGAATTTTGTAATAGCTTAGAATATTCTCTCTTAATGTAAATCAACAACATCTTAGCTTACTCTTTCTATTTCTTAGCTTAGATTTTCATTCCAAACACTAAGAGACCACCTTTTAATTACTTCCTTATTTTGTACTTTTTGGATCTCAACTCGAATCTCTGCAATTTTATGGTATATTTCTCTTCTCTTTTACTTGTTATGGCTCTTATTTACTGTTTTGTGCTTGTTTTGATTAGTATAATGAGTAGCTAAACACCCACATAGTCGAATCATGTGAAATTTGGTGAAATCACCCTTTAGGTGATGAAATTGGGAGTGGGTAGTTCTTTTTATTGTTGTATCTTGCATATTTCACGTCTTAGAACTCGTTATAACGGATTTGGGCTAGATTGATCACCTAGGTCAAAAATCACACACATCAATCTTGAGAGTTGTTCAGAGAGAGGGATGTGGGAAAAGGGGTCTAGGATCACATTGTAGTGCGAGGTTACTCGTTTTTAACGTTTAAACGGCTCTCGTGCATGATTGTCTTGTGAATGAATCTCTCTTAGGAAAGGTTAGTTGACTTGGCATAAGGTGTTGGGGAAGAGTTGTTCAGACCTTAGCACCGGGATTAGGAGCATGTACCCGTGAAATTGAATGTAAGAGTTCGTTCGTTTATTGCACACTCCCGGTTTTGTCATTCCTTGGGATGAAACTAGCTATTTTGATCATGGTTCGGCTATGTCCCTTTATCTATCTTTAAAACTTAGTAGTTTAATCTTCTTTCTTTCTTTTCTATCTTTAGACTTGTTAGTATAAATCACTTTAGTGTCGTTGTAGTTACAAATACTTTAAAATCATTGATCACCTCGACTAAGCATTACGTTCACTTTGGTACTTGCAAACACGATTCCTTTGGGTTCGACCTCGTACTCCTGTAGCTATTCTAGCAATCGACCCGGTACACTGCCGGTTAGAGAGTTAGTTTACCCACGGTTTCGAGTCTTTACAAATTGTTTTTGAAGGGGTAGATTTTATGCTCATCAAAATGGCGCCGTTGCCGGGGAATTGTGTGCTATTTGTGATATCTCGTAAGTGAACCGAAGGCTTGGGCCTAGGTTTTATTTTACTGTTTTCGTGTTGTTTGCTTTTTGTAGTGCATGACCCGGAGATCTCAAACACCACTCGAACCTTACATAGACGGAATTGAAGCTTACGCAAGGCGTAGAAATAGTCAACGAAGAAGAGGTCGTCAAGTAGAGGAGTCGATTCCGGTCGTTGAAGAGAATAGTTTGGGTGAGTTGGGAGAAGGATCCGACATGGCTCAACAAGGTGGACAAGGTTTGGAAGGAAATTTGGGGAATAATAATGGAATTCCAATTCCAAACCCGCCTCTTGTCAACAACAATGCACAAGGAGGTGGGAATGGACAAGGAAACAATGCGGTGAATGCGAATGGACCTATACCTCAGAATGTTCAATATGAGGCCCAAGGGAATCAAATGGATCCCGCTCTTATGCAACAATTCAATGCATGGATGTTGAATCAGTTTCAACAAAACCAAAACCAAGCTCACAATCAAGGTGCAAACGCGATGCCAAATTGGTTTAACGGTCAACAAGAGCAAAACCAAGGTGGTTTGACTTGTAGGGATTTTGTGCTAGCTCCTACGGCAAACATGGGGCATAGTCCAATCCGAATGCCACCGGTAGCCGCCAACAACTTGGAATTGAATAGGAACATCATACATTTGTTGGGAGACAACGCTATATTCAAGGGAACCGCTTTAGAAAATCCTCACTTATTCATTGATCACTTTCTCCAAATAGTGAACTCGACAAAGATCAATGGAGTGAGTGATGAGGCACTCAAACTTATGCTTTTCCCGTTCGCCTTGAAAGAGCAAGCTAAGAGGTGGTATGACTCGTTGCCTAATGATTCTTTACACACATGGGAAGAAGTGGTTAAGACTTTTCTACTCAAATATTACCCCCCATCGAAGACCATGGATATGAAGGAAGCTATCATGTCATTCAATGCTTATGAAGGAGAAGAACTACATGAGTCATGGGATCGGTTTAAGGCTTTGTTGAGGGAGTGCCCGGGGCATGGATTGAGATCGTACGAGGTAGTTCATGCTTTCTTCCGGGGTTTAGACCAAGTGCATCAAAGTACCTTGCATGCTTCGTGTAATGGAGATATTATGAGTATGGTACCCGAAGTGGCTATGAACCAAATTGAGAAGATTTCCGAGACTTCGAGGCAATACATATCGTCGAGTAGAAAAGGGACAAGAAGTAAGAAGCCCGGTTTGGTTGAAGTTAAAGAAGTAGAGGCAAGTGATCAATATCATGCTCAAGTACAAGCGATGGAGCAACAAGTTGGGGAGATTGCAAAAGGAGAATGAGAGTGCTAAGCTTTGCCAAATTTGTAGTGGATCACATTCGGCAAAGGATTGTAGGATGACGACCAAAGCTCAAAATATGGCTTATCCCCAATCCTCAACTCATGGGCAACCTAGTACTCTATCTCAAGATAACATGAATGAGTTGGCTAAGCGGATGATGAGCATTTGCTCTATGGAGCAATGGAATACGGGGTCCCAATATCAAAATCGGTCACAAAGCCCCTATCAAGGCCAATATATGGGGGAACAACAAGGTGGGCAACCGTATGAAGAATCCCAAGATGTGAACTATGTGGGACAAGGTCAAGGAGGGAACTATGGAAATCAAGGTGATGGTTCTTGGAGGAATAACAACAATCAAGGTTGGAACCGTAATCAAAACCAAGGCCAAAACCAAGGTTATAGACAAGGCCAAAATCAAAATCATTCTTCACAAGGGCAAGTCTATCAACCTCCACACCAAAGGCAACAAGGAGGGTATAATCAACAAGGTTCTAACAATCATCAAAACCCTCCTCCTTTGGCTCCTATACCTCAAAAGAGTTCAACCGATGTCATCTTGGAACAAATGAACAAAAACCTTGCGGAAATCAAGAAAGACATGGTTGAGATGAGCTACAAACATGGGTCCGCCATCAAAAATCTAGAGACACAATTTGGTCAAGTGGTGGAGCATGTTCGGTTGAAGGGCGGTTTACCGAGTAACACCGAAAAGAACCCAAGAAGTGTAAACGCCATCTTAACTCGAAGTGGTAAGGTGTTGAGAACTAATGGAGAAAAGAAAGTCCTATGGGAGGACAAGGCTAGAAAAGCTCCTATTGAGACGGAAGCGGGAGCTATGGACGGTGATATAGATGGGATTGAAGATGATGAAGATCATGGGGAGTATGTCAAGAAGAAGGAATTGGAAAGGAAAGAAGCTCAAGCTAGGGGAGATTTTGTGGTTATCGATGTGAAAGAGGAGGAACCAACTAGAAGAGAAGGGAAAGAGCCAATGAAAGAGCCGTCTTCCCCACGCACCAAAGGTAAGAAAGGTATGATCCCTCCTCTTTCTAAAGATTTTGATTTGAATACTCTCCCCTATCCCCCTAAGAATCATAGACAAAGTTGCTTGAATAAGGCACAAACCCGATTTATTGAGATTTTGCGAAAAATTGATTTGAACATTCCTTTTCTAGAAGCACTTGCAAACATGCCCTCGTATTGTATGTTTTTAAAAGAGTTGCTAACTAAAAAGGGTAAAATGCAAGAAGTAGTGTGTCTAAATGAAGAGTGTTCCGCTATTTTTGATGGAAAGTCTAGGATTCCCCCGAAAGTTCGAGACAAGGGTAGTTTCACTATCCCGGTTACTATTGGTACGACTCATTTTCCTAGTGTCCTATGTGATTTGGGGGCTAGTGTAAGCCTAATGCCCCGTGCCATATATGAGAGTCTAGACCTAGGAGAGTTGGAGCCAACGGGGATGACCCTTCAAATGGCGGATAGGTCTATTAGGGAGCCTATGGGAGTGATAGAGGATGTCATAGTGAAAGTGGATAAGTTCGCCTTCCCGGTAGATTTTGTTGTACTAGACATGGAGATGGATTCCAAAACACCTTTGTTGTTAGGACGACCCTTTTTAAATACCGGGAGGACTTTGATAGACGTTGCGAGTGGTGAGATTATTTTGAGAGTTGGAGATCAAAAAGTCGCGGTCAACGTCTATAAAGCCATGAAACATCCTAAGGAGAGCACCGAGGACTGTTTTTCTATTGATGCTATATATCCTTGCGTTTCGGAACATGTTGACATGCAGGTATATAAAGATGAATCCGATGAATGCATGGAAAAAGTGAGTACGGAAACCGATGAAGAAGAAGAGTTGGTAGAGGAAGCAAAAGAGCTCGAAGAGACGGCTTTCGTGGGTGAAAGGTGGACCGAGAAGATTGATCTTGGGCTTGAAGGAGAGTTGGAGAAGCCATCAATTGAGGACCCACCAAAAGACTTGAAAATGAAGCCGCTTCCACCTCATTTGAAGTATGTTTTTCTTGAAAATAATGATTTACTTCCTTTGATTATTTCTTCTACACTAACGGCTTTGCAGGAAGATGAGTTAGTGAAGATGCTTAAGAAGCATAAGCGTGCTTTCGGGTGGAAGATGTGCGATCTTAAGGGTATTAGTCCTACCATTTGCCAACACAAGATTATTCTGGAAGATGGAGCAAAGCCGGTAAGGCAACCCCAAAGAAGACTCAATCCACACCTCCAAGAGGTTGTGAGGAAGGACGTGGTCACAATGTTGAAGCTAGGGATTATTTATGCCATCTCGGATAGCAAGTGGGTGAGTCCCACCCAAGTGGTGCCGAAGAAGGGAGGTATGACCGTGGAGATCAATGACAAAGGTGAGGAGGTGCCTAAGCGTTTGGTAAGTGGTCATAGAATTTGCATTGACTATCGTAAGCTAAATGACCAAACCCGTAAAGATCATTTCCCCCTCCCTTTTATTGATCAAATGTTGGAAAGATTGAGTGGCCATGCCTTTTATTGTTTTCTTGATGGGTTTAATGGGTATTACCAAATACATGTGGCTTTAGAGGACCAAGAAAAGACTACCTATACTTGCCCCTATGGTACCTTTGCCTTCCGTAGGATGCCTTTTGGGTTGTGTAATGCACCCGCGACATTTCAACGGTGCATGGTTGCCATATTTGCGGATATGATAGAAAAGTTTTTAGAAGTCTTTATGGATGATTTTAGTGTATTTGGTGATTCCTTTGAGGAATGTCTAGATAATCTCGAGAAAGTGTTGAGTAGATGTGAGGAGACAAACTTGGTGCTTAATTGGGAGAAGTGTCATTTGATGGTTACGGAGGGGATAGTCTTAGGGCATAAGATATCTAGTAAGGGTATAGAGGTAGACAAGGCTAAGGTAGAAGTGATAGCTAAGCTTCCTATGCCCACCAACCTAAAGACTCTTAGGGGTTTTCTAGGCCATGTGGGGTTCTATCGTAGGTTCATTAAGGATTTCTCAAAAATAGCCCGTCCTCTTACTCTTCTTCTTGGAAAAGACGTCCCGTTTGATTTTGACAAAGCTTGTGTTGAAGCATTTTTGATGCTCAAGCAACTGCTTGTATCCGCTCCCATCTTAGTTGCCCCGAAATGGGATCAAGAATTTGAGCTCATGTGTGATGCGAGTGACACCGCGGTTGGTGCGGTCCTCGGTCAAAAAATCGACAAAATCTTCAAGCCTATTGCGTATGCTAGTCACACCTTGAATCCAGCCCAACAGAACTACACCACCACTGAAAAAGAGCTTCTAGCAGTCGCCTTTGCGTTCGATAAGTTTCGGTCTCATCTCGTAGGTTCTCGGGTAGTTGTCCACACGGATCATGCCGCTTTACGTTATCTCTTTGCCAAGCAAGATGCCAAGCCCCGCCTCTTGAGGTGGATCTTGCTCTTGCAAGAGTTTGATCTAGAGATCCGAGATAGGAAGGGTTGTGAGAACGTCGTAGCCGACCACTTAAGTCGTATGGAGCTTAGTGAGGAGTTGATTAAGGCACAAAGGGAGATAAATGACTCTTTCCCTCACGAGCAACTATATGCACTTGACACCCTTCTCCCGGATAAAAAGGGAAATTTCCTAAAAGTCGGTAAGGAAGGTAGTCCTTGGTTCGCTCCTTTTGTAAACTACCACGAGTGCGGTTTTGTATATCCCGACCTTGACTCGAACCAAAGGCGTAAATTCCTTAGTGAGGTGGGTAAGTACGTGTGGGAAGATCCTTGTTTATATAGGTTGTGTTCGGATGGGATATTGAGGAGGTGCATCCCGAAAGTGAAATTTTGAGTGCTCTTTCGTTTTGTCACGACAAAGAGGCCGGAGGCCATTTCTCGGGGCAAAGAACCGCTTTGAAAGTATTGCAAAGTGGGCTGTATTGGCCCACTCTATTTCGAGACGCTCATGCTTATGTGAAATCTTGCGATGCTTGTCAACGGTCCGGTCGTATATCTAGAAGGAGTGAGATGCCTCAGAAGCCGATCATAGTGTGTGAGATTTTTAACGTGTGGGGCATTGATTTCATGGGCCCCTATCCCTCTTCGTGTGGTAACAAGTACATCCTAGTCACGTGTGATTACGTGTCCAAATGGGTCGAAGCCTTAGCTTCACCCACCAATGATAGGAATGTTGTTATCCGTTTTCTTAGAAAGAACATCTTTTGTCGGTTTGGGGTGCCTCGTGCTATAATCAGTGATAACGGAAGTCATTTTGCCAACAAGCCGTTTGATAAACTTTTAGAGAAGTATGGTGTGAAACACAAGTTAGGTACCGCTTACCATCCCCAAACGAGTGGTCAAGTCGAAGTCACGAATAGGGGTATTAAGCGTATCTTAGAGAGGACGGTAGACACGAATATCAAGAGTTGGTCTTTGAAGTTAGATGATGCTTTGTGGGCCCATAGGACAGCCTTTAAGACACCCCTAGGCATGTCACCTTACATGATAGTCTATGGTAAGTCTTGTCATCTTCCCGTAGAGATCGAGCATAAGGCTTATTGGGCCATCAAAATGCTAAACCTCGATGATACCTTAATTGGTGAGAAGCGTATGGCCCAATTGAATGAACTAGATGAGTTCCGCCTTTGTGCATATGACCTTTCCACGAAGTATAAAGAAAAGACTAAGTTACTCCATGATAAGTTGATTAAACCTCGTGTTTTCAATGAGGGTGATGAAGTCTTGTTCTATAATACTCGTTTGCATCTTTTCCAAGGGAAGTTGAAGTCTAGGTGGTCCGGTCCCTATGTTGTGTCAAAAGTCTATCCGTCCGGTGCTATCGAAATCACCCATCCTAAGTTTGGCACGTTTACCACTAATGGCTTGCGGTTGAAAAGGTATGAACGGTTGCCCTACGATGAAGCACTAGAAATAGTGCATCTTGAAGATCCCGTACCTTGTGATGAATCTTGTAAGTCTTGTCATGGACTTTAAACCTTGACTCGTATAATTCTGAATCCACCCGTCCATCTTTCTACCCTTTCTCGCCTTGTGCCAACGGTATAACTTTGAAAAAGTTGGCACCGTATAATCCATCTTGTCGAGCCAACGACGTAAAACAAAGGCGCTTGGGGGAGGCAACCCACCATTTCGTAGTTTGTTGAGTTAGTTTGGTGCTTCTAGAGGTCTCGGGGTGGTTAGAATCAAGTGTGGGGTAGAAATCTTGAGTTTTCCTAGTTTCTGGTCTAAACGCGCGTTCCAGCCCTTTCAAACGTGCGTTTAGAACCCTTTCAAACGTGCGTTTAGAACCATTTCAAACGCGCGTTTGAGGCCTAAACTTTCTGTTCTTGTTTTCTCGTCTCAAACGCACGTTTCATTTGTCAAACGCGCGTTTGGACATGCGAAACGCGCGTTCCACTCATTCCAAACGCGCGTTTGAGTTCATCTCCTTTAAATACCCTGCTCCCCAAACCGGCGTTTCGCAATCGGATTTTCTCTCAACCCTACAGCGTTCGGCGGCCGCATTCACCATTTTCACTCGAAATCCTTCATTTCTCAACCGTTTTTGGCGATTCAAAGCCCAAACAACACCTCTCAATCTCTTCTTTTGATTTCAACAAGCCATTCCAACAACAAATCCCCTAAATCCTTGATTTGATCGGCACTTTTGGCGATTTTTCACCGAAGTCGAATTTGCTCATTTTCGACGTTTCGAGGCTCGTTCTTCACTCCAAATCGTTCCTATCCTCTTCCTTAAGCATAGAACAGGTATATTTCGTTTTTACGTTTAAGTTTCGGTTAGGGTTAGTTTTGGCCTATTTTGGTTTAACGCCCCTTTCTCGTTATTTATTGTTTATTGATGATTATATCCTGTTTCTGTTTGTTTTATTTGTTTTGTTGATCGATGGTGAATGTTGTGGCTTTTGTGGGGTGCTTCATTGTGGATGGTTGGTTTGTTTGAAATCCCGGTTGGATGATAACCGGGTCGTTTTTTGATGTTGATATTGGTTGTGGGATGTTGTTTGGTTGGTTTTCAGTGAGAATGAGGGAAACTAAACGAAAGGAAACCGAGGGTAAGGGTAAGGGAAAGCAACCCGTGACAAGGCAAGCCCCCAAAAAACAGAAAACCCTAGTCTATCCTCGAGGACCTAGGGGTGGTATTCGGATCCGAGACACAGTTGAGAGTAGAAATCCTCGAGTCCTTAGGCCAGTGGGACAGTTGAGAGATGAGACGACTGATGAAGATTTTGAGCCGGATACCGAGGGAAGGAATACAAGTAGTGACAGTGAGGAGACGACAGACCTTGAGAGCGATGTGCCTTTGGCACATTTGCAAGCCAAGAGAGTAACAACACCTGTTTCACCTCCTCCACAACCTACTCCCCCACAGAATGCCCCCGAGCAAAACCCTCCTCTAGCCCCCCCTCCTGTTGATATTATCCTTTTGGAGCGGCGTTTTAACTCACCGGTTGCCTTGTCTAACTATAATGAGTATATCGCGTGAAAAACATGTGTTATGAGAGGGGGCTAGACCTCAAAGTTGTGCCTCAACCCTTCATTGACAACTTAATGAAGAGAGGGTGGAATAATCGATTTATGAACACGAGGGGCATCCGAATTTGTCAATAGTCCGGGAATGGTATGCAAATTTCGGTGTGGCTAATCGGAATCCGAGTTTATCAAAGTCGGAGGGGTTAATGTCCCGTGGACCGTCAAAGCTATCAATGATTATTATCGGATACCGGCTTTCGAGGGCGGGATTATTTAGGTTGGTTTGCGGCGAGGTCACATTGGGATACTACTGACAACCTAGATCCATTAGAGGAGATGAGGAAAGCAATCAACCCCGACTTACCGTGGATTTCAAAAGGTAGCAATGTGAGGAGTCAGTTGGTGACGACGACTTGGCCGGATGATTGGAAAGTGGAAATTAAGGATTTGCAACCGTTGTATGCTCTACACTATGATCTGAAGGTAGACGTCGGGAAAACCATCTTTGAGGAATTTAGAGAAAATCAAAAGGTTAAGCGTCGGATGATTATGTGCCCTTATCTTATCCATGGCTTGTGCACAGGAGCGTTGGTAAAAGAGTATCCTGATGATCATATCCTAAGGAAGAAGACCCTCCCCGTGATGCCTAAGCCATTCAATGCCCGCACCACTTCCAGACCTCCTAGGCCCACCCCACGCCCTATTCACACCGTTCTCCGCCCCACTGCCCCTACTACTTCCACTACACCCCCTATACCTCCACCTCTCACCACTACAACTGCCACCACCCCTATACCCCCACCTCCTCCCTCTACTACTGGACCTTCCACCATTCCTACACCTCCACCTTCTATACCCACTACCGGGGGGCCATGGCTTAGCGAGCGGTAGGGGCTTCTGATTGCACACAAGCAGAGAGACTGGATGGATAGTCTGAGGGTGACACTGAACGGCATTGTGGAGAATCGGCGGGTATTGGCTCGAGAGACAGGTTGAGCTACATGAGTTAGACTAGATATTGCACCGTTTCGGTATACCCCGGAGATCGAGGCGCATTTGCGAGAGGGTCACGGAGGAGATGTTTGTTGATCCGGATGAGGGGTTTGATGACATTGCGTTGGACGATCCGATGGGCACGGATGCAGGGTGGGACAAAGGCAATGAGGACGGGTGTTGCGGGATCTTCACGGACCGAGAGTGCTGCGTGGTTGCACCAACATCGTGCACACCGGATTCCACTATTGACGTACGGGGACATGGAGCGGACTAGCATGTTTTCTCATGCGATTCTTATTGTATTTACTTACTAGTCTGTCTCTTTTATACTTTGACATTTCACTTACTTTTGGCGTTCTTTCATCATACTTTGGACACACTTCACTTTTTCGAGCACGTGCACTTATTTTTGAGCCCCTGAGGCCTGCTTGACCGTGTATGTTTCCCTTTTTATTGCCTGATTCTGTGGGATGACGAGGATGTTTTTATTAGCTTATATTTAATGCATGGATGTTCTGTACTTTATCTTGATTTGATTATATCCCTCCATTGCATATCCCGTATTCCCCCCCCCCCTTATGCTTTGATTTTGTCACTGTGGCTTAGACTCGTTATTTTATGTACCCGCTTACCCTATTGCCTGCTTTTTAGTACGCGGATTATGTCCCGTACATGCGCTTGTCTTTGTTTCGTTGATCTCGCTCTAGGTTACGGAATGGATTCATACGAGGTTATCATGAGTTTCGAGTCACGGTTGCGCCTTTCTGCCGGGTCTTTTGGTCAAACAGCTAAGTCTTTTACGCTTCTTATCTCTCACACACTGAGGAAAGTGTTTCGTTTAAGTGTGGGGTGGGGGACTTAGCCGTTTTATTGTTTTTATTGTTGAATGTGCAATATGTGTGGTATACTTAGCCCATGATCGGGCTTGAGTCGATTTTTGGGTGATTTTAAAAATTTTCAAGGGTTCCCGACACTGTGTTGTTTGTGCTATGTCTATAGTCGAGTGGTGGCCATCTTAGTAGAGCCCCGAACGTGTGCACTTCGGTTTGATCTTATCTTGAGAATAGAGTCTATTAATTTCACGTGAAGCTACACTTTGTGCACAATTTGATTACTACCACCTCTCATGTCACCGGTCTTGAGACGAAATAGAAAGGTTGCCTAAGTAGGACACGGGATGACGGTCATGGCGTCTCTTTGACCCTACCAAAGCCAAATAAGCCTTATCCCAGAACATTAGACCTTCGTAGCCCCTCTCAGCCTTGATAGAATGGTCTGACCACCATTCGTTTTATAGCCGTTTTGTTACTTAGTCAGAAACCTACCCTGAGCCTTAATTATGGTCACATTTCCTTCATTTATACCCTACGAGTGAACTTAATCTTTTGTTAGGCCACACTTGCTAAGGCAAGTGTGGGGTGGAGGGAATGATGTTTTGATGGGTTGTTGTTTTCTCGGTTTTGAGCTATACTATAAGGAGAAGAGGAGCTCGTCTGGGCCTAGTGTTTTGATTTGGCCCAAGAAGAAAAGAAAATCTATGAAATTCTTCTTTAAAAATAATAAATAAATAAAAAAAACAGAGAGATCAATCAAAGTTCAAAATAAATTAGCTCTCTTTGCAATAAAAGTTTGGTTTATAGAAATAAAGGGTTGGAATCAAAGTAATGAGCTCAAAAGTTATACTTATGATGTTGGAGTTGGGATAGTGAGATGGGTGCTAATGTATTCGACCTCGCCTAATGAAACTTGAAACATAGTTGAATTAGGCAATGAGTTCGGGTATATTAGCATTCTATGGTTCTCAAAGTGTTAAACTAATCAAAAAGGAGTTTGGATGGTTTATATGTTAGAGATAAGGTGGTACACTTGTTGATTAGGTTCACTCGTACTCCTTTTCTCCAGGTTCCCAAATTATCCTTTTCGATTAACCGGAATTACCCTAGCCTAACGTTATAACCCTTCAAGTCCTACCCGATCGTGTCCAAACTTAGTGACCTTGATTAGTGGAGAGGCTAGTTGGTATGAGACGGTTGGTAGGCTTTTGGTCGGAATTCAAGCCCGACAATCTTTTTGAACACGTTGATGTAGCTCTACACCACACACACTCTATTCTCTTGATAATGTTGTACCGGTGTGCGTATGTTCGTGTGTCTTACTTCATGATTACCTCGAGGGTGTGGATAGTAGCACCTACGTCACAATGTTGAATCCCTTGGTTTGTTTTAAAACGCCTAGATTACTCGAGGGCGAGCAAAGGCTAAGTGTGGGGTGGTTGATGGGAGTCAACTTTACGTGACTCCGGTGCACTAATTACCCCCGTTTATCACACTTTCAAAGCACAATTTTGGGTAAATTAGACCATTTTCGGGGTGATATCGTGAGCTTATGGCACGGGGAACGAATCCGCTACTTTGACGAATTCATACCCCTTTTTGTTGGTATTAACTCCATTCCCGAGCACTTTTACCCTCTCGGAATTGTTTGGATGTTGTGGTGGTTTGTGATATTGAAGGGTGATGGTGTCTCGAGGACCCGGAAGGTGACGATTTGTGGTGAAAAAGCATGACCGAGGCAAGACGAGGGCCTAAAAAGGGAAAAAGTGAAGATTTGGGGAAACGGGGGTTCAAACGCACGTTTGAATCCCCCAAACGCGCGTTCCACGCCTTTAAACGCGTGTTTGAATCCCTAAACGCGCGTTCCAGAAGTTCAAACCAAATTCAGAGTTGAAGCCCTCTAAACGCACGTTCGGGAACCAGGCCAAACGTGCGTTCCAAGATCCTAAACGCGCGTTTGAACTCTCCCTAAACGCGCGTTCCAGATGAAGAACAGTCAAGTCCCTGCCCAGAATTTTTGTGTAACGCACGTTCCAGCCAAGCGAAACGCACGTTTAAAGATCCCAAACGCGCGTTCCAGCCCTTTAAACGCGCGTTTGGACCCTTTTTGCAGCAGATTTCCCCTTCACCTATAAATACCCCCCTTAGACATTTTCTTATATATCAAGCTTTTCTTAGCAAAACTCTACCCAATTATTGCTCGAATTTTGTTATAGCTTAGAATACTCTCTCTTAGTGTAAATCAACAACATCTTAGCTTACTCTTTCTATTTCTTAGCTTAGATTTTCATTCCAAACACTAAGAGACCACCTTTTAATTACTTCCTTATTTTGTACTTTTTGGATCTCAACTCGAATCTCTGCAATTTTATGGTATAGTTCTCTTCTCTTTTACTTGTTATGGCTCTTATTTACTTGTTTTGTGCTTGTTTTGATTAGTATAATGAGTAGCTAAACACCCACATAGTCGAATCATGTGAAATTTGGTGAAATCACCCTTTGGGTGATGAAATTGGGAGTGGGTAGTTCTTTTTATTGTTGTATCTTGCATATTTCACGTCTTAGAACTCGTTATAACGGATTTGGGCTAGATTGATCACCTAGGTCAAAAATCACACACATCAATCTTGAGAGTTGTTCAGAGAGAGGGATGTGGGAAAAGGGGTCTAGGATCGCATTGTAGTGCGAGGTTACTCGTTTTTAACGTTTAAACGGCTCTCGTGCATGATTGTCTTGTGAATGAATCTCTCTTAGGAAAGGTTAGTTGACTTGGCATAAGGTGTTGGGGAAGAGTTGTTCAGACCTTAGCACCGGGATTAGGAGCACGTACCCGTGAAATTGAATGTAAGAGTTCGTTCGTTTATTGCACACTCCCGGTTTTGTCATTCCTTGGGATGAAACTAGCTATTTTGATCATGGTTCGGCTATGTCCCTTTATCTATCTTTAAAACTTAGTAGTTTAATCTTCTTTCTTTCTTTTCTATCTTTAGACTTGTTAGTATAAATCACTTTAGTGTCGTTGTAGTTACAAATACTTTAAAATCATTGATCACCTCGACTAAGCATTACGTTCACTTTGGTACTTGCAAACACGATTCCTTTGGGTTCGACCTCGTACTCCTGTAGCTATTCTAGCAATCGACCCGGTACACTGCCGGTTAGAGAGTTAGTTTACCCACGGTTTCGAGTCTTTACAAATTGTTTTTGAAGGGGTAGATTTTATGCTCATCATGAGTGATGGATATATTTTCTTTCCTGATGCTAAATTAAGGTCTGTTGATGAATGGATCTTGGATTCTAGTTGCACGTATCATACGTGTCCCAATAGAGACTGGTTTTCTACGTATGATTTAGTTCAAGGTGGAGTTGTTTCGTTGGGCAACGGCGCATTTTGCAAGGTTACTGGCATTTGTACGGTTAAAATCAACATCCGTGATGGTGTTGTCAGAACACTTACGAATGTCAGACATGTTCCAGATTTGAAGAAAAATCTCATCTCTTTAGGCGCATTTGAGACTCTGGGATTTAGGTACACCACTGAAGGTGGAGTTCTGGAGCTAATTAAATATACTCTTGTTGTTATGAAAGCTTGCAGGTCTCGTGGTTTGTATGTTTTGCAAGGATCCACAGTTTTTGGCAATTCCGGAATCCCTATGTCATCCCGTTCAGAGTTAGGCATTACGAAGCGTCGTCTATTTGTTAAGTTCAAGCAGTGCTTGGACTTATTTGACACTGTCTAGAGATTGTGAAGTTTATGAAGAAAGAGTAGTATTACTATTTGTGGATATTGGTATTTGTCTCAATGTAGAGATTTGTTAAGTGGGCCAAAGCCCAAGTATTTGTTTTGTCAAAATTCCACATCAACAATTGGGGATTACTAGCCGACTTTGGCTTTGTATTTAATAGGATTTTATGCCTATTATTTTGGTGTACCAAGGTACCATTGAGATGTATCATTAAGGGTGCCAATTGTATACCGATTTGTGTCAATTAAGATAAACTCTTAATTGCCTTAGCTATTTTGGCTATTGTTTTTAGGCCTTAGGAGAGTTGTTTCTTTTGTAATCCTCCTCTATAGTAATATTTTCTCTTTCGCTTGTGGACTAGTCGGCATATTGCCAGAAACCACGTAAATTTGGTGTTTTGTCTTTTTCCTTCCGTTTGTTTATTTTTTGTTACCGCCGTTAAGGGCTATCGCTCGGTTTGTTTTTTTTTTCCTAACAACAATAACTCATTTGTTATAATCACTGATACACCATAATAAATCAACAAGCCCTCACTTGTTATAATCATTGTTACACCATAATTTTTTTGAATAAAAAGTTTTATATGATGCGGAACTTATTAAGACCCACGCTATAAGGATTTGATATTTCTAGATGGGTGCTACGACCATAACCAAATTGGCACAACCTAGTTTTACACAATTGATCTAGGTGAGACATATATCAATCAACATATCATACATAATAATCAATGGTATAAAAGCATGTTGATGATCCATGAAGCCTGCGAAACAAAAAAGATGTTAGACGGACCGGAATTTCGTTCCCTAGGTAGCCACTCCGACGTTCAAGTCAGTTCGGTAAAAGAGTAATTTCGATAGAAATATTGAGCTCGGCACATAAAATATGTCAATTTTTGGCGTACCTTGTAAATGAAGGGATTGACTCCTTCATATAGTATTCCATCATTAGATGATGCGTTATTGCTCACAAAAGTAGTGGAGTGAATTTCTCAGAGCAGTTACGAAGTTATGCCATAATGGAACCTTGATCAATTACCCTTAGTGGCTGACCCCGCCAAAAAGAAGAAAAACAAACCCTACATTTTACCTAAAGAAAAATATTTCAGACCAAGTGAAAAAAAAATTGCTTTGAAAAAAATATTACAGACCCCTTGAACAAAGTTTCTGGATCAGCCCTTTGGTTATCCATCGTGGTGTAATGTCCGGAATGCTCATTTAATAGGTTGTAACGGATGGGAGTCAATTTCACTGCACTTTTGTATGTGATCTAGCCCCCGTTTATCACTTTATTAGCATGTTCCGGGTAGATATAGACCGTTTCGAGTTTAATATCAAGAGTTATACGCACGGGGAGTTAAACTGTCATATCGATAGTAAACTCCGCCTTTTTGACGATATCATGCCTAGTTATTGTCAAGTATTTCAGTGCTCCTATGGCACTCCCATACACCCCAAGATTAGCTAAGGGTTCTCCTTGATTAGGACTCAGTTGCTTTCCTGCCACCATTGGAGTAGGATAAGGTTCTAAATGCTCCATATTCGGTTTCTTGAGTAGTTGAGAGGCTTAGTAGGTCTTAGTCAGATATAAGCCAGATTTATCCCTTGTAACTTGCATTCCTAAAGATTGTGAAATAGGCCTTAGATATTTATGTGAGAATTTTGAGTCCAACTCGCTTAATAAACTTCTGAATCATGGAAGTTGAATTCCCTGTAAGAAGTATGTCGTCAACATACATGAAAGCAGACATAACTTCATTACCAAGATGCAACATAAACAAGGAATTATTTAAGCCATACGGGGCCTTGTGTAATTTGCACACATAATTTGGCCTAGTTACCTCCACAAAACCTTCTGATTGCCCATGTAATCAGGCTATTGCAATGGTCCATTTAAGAAAGCATTATTATTGACTATATAGTTCACTGGCCAACCTATAGGTACTGCCAAGGTCAAGATGATCCTAATAGTTGCTGACTTTTCTGCAAGACTAAAAGTTTCTATGAAGTCTATGCCATAGTGTTGGCTATATCCTTTTGCAACCAACATAGCCTTGTATTTCAAAACTATACCATATGGCTTTAATTTTAATTTGAAGATCCACTTGTTCCCAAGAGAACTCTTCCCAGGTGGCAATTTCACTAGTTCCCATGTTTTATTATACATAAGAGCTGTGTATTATGCTGAAATAGAATCCTTCCATTCCTCTGACTGCAAAGCTTGTGGCACACTTGTTGATTCAGTAGGAAATGAACGAGTATTATCAATAGCAGTAGAGTAGACTTTAGGTTTGAATATGTCACTTTTGGATCTTGTTTGTATAGAATGTGACTTTGGTTGTGCTATTTGAGAAGGTTGAGAGTTACTAGGAATTGAGGTATGAGTGTTAGATGCAGATAAAACATTTTGAGATTGGACATCTGTGTGATTTTTGGAGAAAGGGGAACTTCTTTGTGGAGATGGTGATGGAGTGTTGTGTTGAGGTAAAGACTTAGTGAAATTAGTGTGTGAGACTAGTGTGTGTGGGACTATGTATACAAGGCAAATCACCAGAAACAAAAGTACTAGAATGAGGAGTGGTATATCGTTAAACCATCAAAGTTATATCCCTTCTCACTCTATAACTAGTACATGGTAAGTTAGAGTTGATCCCACGATGAACAGTAGTCTATTTCTTTTTAGAACAATAATAAAAATAATCTTGGGGTGTAACCTTAAAATTAAGAATTAAATCACAGAACGTGCAGAATTAAATACTGACGTAAAAATACGAAACAGAGTAGAGCAAACAAATTAGGAAAAATCAAGTTGAGAGAAATCTAGCTAAAGCCAATGTTTCCTCCCTAAATCAACACAATCGATCATCGATGCAGGAATGACTAATTTAATTTATAATAAATTAGTTATAGCTAACCGCAACTGTGAATCAGCCAGTTTTACCTACAACCGATAACTAGGACAACCGCCACTAATTATCCCTTAATCAGAATCACACTCCTAACAACCGCCAGAAGTTGGTGAACCGACCGCATTAACTAGCAGAAAAACCCAATTTCTAGGTATCAAGCCAACCGGTCTAATACTAACCATAGAACGCTTAATTCTCACAACAGTGATTCCTACGGGAGGCGATCCGGTAGATATTTGTTGTTTACCACTTTTAATTTCACCCAAACAATCGTCTTGGTGTATATAATGGCGATGAACTAGATAACTAACCTAAAAACCTTCTAATTCGCTTAAAATAGAAAATAAAGCGATACCAAGAATTAAACGAGGAGAAAAATCAATTTGATCTCACAATTGTTAGATTTTGGAATTTACAATGGTTTAACTGGAAAAACGGGTTTAGCTACTCATCATCATCATGAAAAACACAAGAAATAATGAAAAAAACTTTAATCAATTGCAGAAAAGAGAAAAGAATTCAATTGTCGATGAAGAAAAACCTAGAACAAAAGAAAAGATGAAAGCCGAACACTGCAAGTCGCACACGCCTGCTCCAATGTCGACTAAAAATTCTGATGTACGACTAATTGCCCTCTTTCCTTATTTAATTGTCTAATTTTTAATATCCTATAAGGAATAAGGAATAATTCTAAAAAAAAACTAATAAAATAATAAAGTGGGGTCTATCCATAAAAAGTCAAAATATGTATAAAAAAAAAAAGAGTGTTTAATGATGTTGTAATGATCCATAAATTCGCATCCAAATCGATTTGTTTCTGGCAAGCTCGCATGCCTAATGGTAGGATCCTACCATTCCAGCTTTTAGCTTTTTAGCACTGTTTTCTTTTTCAATTTGAACGCTTCACTTCCCTTTCGTCCAAATAGCTCAAAATGACTCCAAAATGCCTCAAAACATCAAAAATCATGTCTCCATCATATTAAACCTGAAATACACCAAAAACAATACCCGAGCGAGATATTTTCATAGAAAACGCCCTTAATATGCACCATATATGTAGTAAAATATGAACCTATAAGGAGTTACCTGATTTGCAGGACCAGCAACAATGTCTTCACCCGTGTATCTACTCATGATGTCTTTTCCCCTGCTGCCTCAGTGGATGGGGATGTAGGAAGAAGGGTAAAAAAGGAATAATCAGTGAACACTTGTGTGGAGGGGCCTTGAGTAAATCCTTGTGAAAAAGGGAACATAGTCTCATCAAAGATCATATTACCAGATATGTAGAGTCTGCCAGTGTCATCAAGACACTTGAATCCCTTGTGAGAAGAGTTGACACCTAAATTCACACTTCTCTCTGTGTGAAATTGAATTTGGTGGTTTGGAAGGGTCTAAGGTTAGGGTAGACAACATATCCAAAGATTTTGAAGGTTCTGTAATCCGGTTTGTTGTGGAACAGGCATTCATGAGGAGATTTCTGTTTGACGACATGGGTAGGAAGAGAATTAATAAGATGGACAACAACTTGAAAGCTGTGCTACCAGTATCTCAAAGTCATGCTGGCATGAGAAAGCAAATTAAGGCCAGTTTCCACTATATGCCTATGTTTTCTCTTAGCCCTTCCATGTTGGGCATGATCATATGGACAAGAATGTCTAATGTGGATTCCCTTTGTACAAAGATAATCTTGAAAGAATCTATATTCTCCCCCCCAGTCAGACTGTAAACATTTTATTGTAACAAAAAACCGAGTCTCTACAAGGGCTTCAAACTTTTGAAATGTGCTTAAGGTCTCAGACTTAGATTTCAAAGGATAGATCCATGTGTATCTTGTATGATCATCTATAAAGTGCATATAATAGGTATAGCCTTCTAAGGATTTGATGGGTGCAGGACCCCACAAGTCTGTGTGAACAAGTTCAAAAGGTGCATTGGCATGTGAATTAGACAAAGGATGAAACAAATTATGGGTCTTACCAAATTGACAAGATTCACAAAAAGACAAAGTACCAACAATTTTGACATTGCAATCACTTAAAATAAAATTCAAAACATGAGTTTATGGATGGCCGAATCTCTTATGCCATATATCAGGACTGGTGTCTAAATTATTACAGGAAACAAAATTTTAAGAAACATAAATACATGCAGAAACAGATTTTGAGTGAGGAGAGTTCTGATTTGCGAATTCAAGTTGAAGGATCTTGTAAAGTCCATCCTGAAGTTGACCTCTGAGAAGAATTGTCCTTGTATGATTGTCCTTAACAAAACAAAAAACACTATTAAACTTAATAAAAACAGGATTATCAGCAATAAGTTGGGAAATGCTAAGCAGGTTTCTTGTGATTTGTGGAACATGTAAAATGTTGTGCAAATGTAAGGTGCAATGGGGTGTGTAAAGGAAGGAATGGCCAATATGTGCTACTGGTAATTTCTCACCATTCCATACAGTCAGTTTCTCATTACCATTGTGGTTAGAGTTGATGCTCATGTTTGCCATATTTGTTGTCACATGATTTGTTGCTCCACCATCCAAGTACCAGGAGCTATCTGAGACTGTTCTAGGAGTAGCAATGAATGTGGAATTTTGTTTTCCTCCATTTGCTTTACCATTGGTAGTTGGTCCCTGATAATCTTGCTCAAATATGTGCCAGCAATCAATGATTGTGTGTTTATTCTTACCACACAGTTGGCATGTCATCCTAGGGCTTGACCTGGCACCACCTCTACCACCTCTATAGCCCCATCTGCCTGTATTGTTGCCCTGTGAGGAATCGGTTTTGTTTCTATTCTGGGATCTCCCACTTGTTGAAGAACCAAATCCATAGGTAGCCAAGTGTGCAGCAGGATTAGACTGTCCAGAAGATACTCCATTAGTTAGGGACACAGTAGGATTAAACCTGACTAAGGTCCTTTCATGTGTTATCAACTAAAATTGAACTTCAGGCCAGCTAAGTGAGCGAATTCTTGAAGTGATATTCATTATTACAGCTTCATAATATTTATCTTGACCTCCCAGTGTATCAAGAATCAATTCGGACTTTGATATGGGATATCTTGCAGATGACAAACTATCATTGTATGACTTCATTTGTGCAAGATACTCACTCATGGACTTGCTTCCTTTCTCATATTTGGTAAGGGCGCTTTTGAACTCTAACATTCTTGCTTCCGATTGATTGTTGAAAAGAGTCTATAGGGTTGTCCAAACTTCAAGGGATGTGCTACAAACCATCACTTCTATGAGTGCTTATTCAGTCATTGAGCTCAAAAGCCATCCCATTAACAGCTGATCCATTGTATCCCACTCATCTTGTTAGGGGTGATACGATTCATAACGCTATACTCTATGATATTTTCCCTCATATTCGTATAAAATTGCATAAGAAACGAGTGTTCAACGGAAGTATTGAGTGAATGAGGTTTTTAACGAGTTAATCGAAAAATTGGTTGATTTTGGTGTTTTAATTGTGATTTTATGATTATTTGGATGATACTACATTTTGCGATATTTTGATGTGTTATAGATGCACAAATTCGAGCTCAAGAGGTGATTCAAAGATGATCAAGTCGGATTTAATTAAAGAGGGAGAGATAATGATGATTTTAATTGAAGATAAAGAGATAAAGATGGAAAAATCAATATGGAGTCGAATTTGAACGAACGTCCAAGTCCTGTCCACATGGACGGGCGTCTGCTGAAATGAACGGGCGTCCGGCCTGATGAAATCAATATAGAGTTTTTCCAAGCTTACTGGACGAGCGTCCACCATCTCCAAACGAGCGTCCAGTTGATAAATTTGATACAGAGAGTTTGGAGGCTGAGTGGACGGGCGTCTGAAGCAAGTCCAAATCCATCTGGACGGGCGTTCACATGTATGGACGGGCGTCCTTCGGCCGACTTAGCAGCGCCGCCTTTGTTTTCTATATATACAACGCGTTTTCTCTACCTTAAGGATACCATATACTCATTATTCGAAACCCTAAACCTAGGGGCGGCTTTAGGCTGCGTTTTTACTTCTTTTATTCCAGTTTTATGTTCCAAATTCTAGATTAAAAGTAGGCAGTTTTATGTTAGTTTTTCCTGCAATTCCACGTTTCCAGAGGATGTTGAGAGGCTAAGCTTCATCAAACGAGCATTGTGAAGCCATCCAACACGTTTTGATTCCGTTTCTGCGATTATATTGTGAGTTTTACCTAAAGTTGTTTCCTTATTGCATGTTTATATTGTTTAATTGCAATTGTATCGAAAGATTTGCATGTTATGATTGTCTTATGTTGATGAAAGTCTCTATAAGCCTTAGATCACCATGATAAGGAATAGTTGTTTAATCTATCATAACGAGAGTTAATAGGTTAGATTGCTAGGTTAAAGGTTACACCTTTGCTTCGTAAAATCGTTAATCTTAGATCGAAAGATATAGATTAATAGGTGAATTACCTAAGAAATTAGGGTTTATGTTTTAGACAAGGTGAAATCACAACTTGGTTAGAAAACGCAATATAGTCGAGATAGGAATTGATACTTGTTAGGATAGGTGGATCAATCACTCGTTTGTTCATTAAAACTTGAATTTAATCCTGTGAAACTTGTCTAGATTTGTTACTTTTATTTCATACTAGCTTTAGTTTAAATAAGTTCGCAACCCGTATCTTTCCTGGCTTTAGATCATATCTTCTGTCCAGTTTTACGTTTTAGTTAAGTTTGTTTTCAGTTTTGTTTAGTTTTATTCGCTGTTTAGATTAGTTTTTCGTGACATGATTTAATTAGACAAAAACTAGGGTTAGCAATCGCCAGTTCCCCGTAAGATCGACCCGGTATCAACCTCTATACTACGATCCTTATACTTGAGGAAAAACCGGATTTATAAATTTTATTACTTGTTTGCTTTGTTAAAAAAATCCGTGACAAGTTTTTGGCGCCGTTGCCGGGGAACCGGATGGTTGCCTAGTTTTTGTTTTTCGTTTTTCTTGTTTTTATTTCGTTTTAATTCCTGTTTTTAGTTGATAATCGTTTAGGTTATTAGGATATTAGGGTTTTAGTTTAGGGTTTAAGGTTCTTCTTTCTCTTGTGATTAGTTTTCTTCTCTTCTATCAATCAAGCTCCGTTCTTTTCTCTGTTTTTCCTTACCCCCCCTTTTTCTTTTCTGCAAATTTTCTGCTTCTGTTCTAAATTTTTTCCGCTATCAAACGGGCGTCTGGGATCTTGGACGCCCGTCCGCTGGAAATTTTTCAATCCTGTAGCGTTTTCATTCACTTAGACGAGCGTCCATAAAATTTGGACGCCCGTTCAAGTTTTCTGAAGACCAGACGAGCGTTTCGGCATCCGAACGCCCGTCCAGTCCAAAAGTTAGGCAGACGCCCGTCCAATCCTTTGGACGCCCGTCTGTTTCATCTTTTCCCTTAATAATCTTGTTTCTTTTTCTTCCTTTCCTTTCTTTTCCTTTTATTAGGCTTTTAATTTCTTAGTTTTTAGGTTGTTTTCACTTGTGTTTGGTCCGGTTTATGCAAACTCGGAGTCAAAAGGGACCGTTACTATACACCCCTGACCCCGAGCAAACCGTAGCCCGGCCAAACAGGCGGATTTTCCGTTCTGCGGTTCTGGCAGACAGAGCCGAGCAAGATCTTGAGGATCAGCTAGCCAAGGAAATCACTGATTTTGTAATAATGGCTGCTATATGATAGACGTACGTTGGCAGACTACGCCATGCCAGGCGAAGTCAAAGTCAACCCAGCTATCGTTATCCCAGCCACAACTGCACAGACTTTCGAGCTAAAGCCGGGACTCATTCAGATGATGCAGCATGCATCTATTTTCCATGGTTATCAGTGAGAGAATCCCCACACTCACTTACATACGTTCTTAGAGATATGCGGTACTACACGCATCAAGGAGTAAGTGAGGATGCCATTAAACTAAAACTGTTCCCATTTTCTCTGAAGGGAGAAGCTAAAGAGTGGTATACTTCTCTTCCCTCTGAATCTATTACCACCTAGGCCGAGCTTGAAAAAGAATTTTTAAGTCAATATTTCCCACCTTAAAAAACAGCCCAGTGTTTAAACGACATATTCACTTTCTATCAGAAAGAGAATGAATCCTTTTTCGATTGTTGGAAAAGATTCAAGTCTCTGCTTAGAAAGTGTCCCCACCATGGCTTGCCCCTGCAAAGGCAAGTCAACACTTTCTTTAGTGGATTGACCGAGCTTACAAAAGGCATGGTCAATAGTGAAGGATGCAGGTTCTTAGATCTAAACGAATTAGATCTACGCGCAGCGGATGGATCATGATTTATATATCAAAACACATAATTAAAGGACTTAAACTACTACAAGGGGGTTTAAGATCATGTTACCAATAACGGGAAGAGAAGCCTTGATCTTCTGATGTGTTCTCCAAACGGCGGTTGGTGGACACCCTTCTTGATACACGAACCTCCTCGATATGCAACACCTCTTCCAAAAACCCTAGGCAAGAAAAACTAATTTTTCCTCTCCTTTTACAAGTGGTAGTCGAAATTATGCTTGCCAATACCCTTGGAATAACTCTCCTTCTATAGGAGAGTAAATCCTTGGCCTCCAAGTATTAATTAATTAAATAAATAATTAATTAAACAAAATAAAAGGATATTTTCCTTAATGACTAATTGTGACATGTATTGACCAATAGGAAATCAAATAACAAGTCATCCAACCAATCATATAACAAGAATATCTTTTATTTTCCACATCACAAAAAAATTAATTCTTGTGATAATTCAAGGAGAAATGGCGCCACCTAACTAGGGTTTTAGCCCACATAAAATGTCTTTTATGTGTATTATATTAATTAGCCCAACTAAATAATATCCATGCATATCAATTAATTAGCCCAGCCAATTAATTATCACTGAGGCCCAAATAACAAGAATATCATTCCGAATTACGAAGCCACATCGGGGACCATGGACCTATAACCGCAGTAGCTCCAATAATTAATTATTCATCGAACGAATAAGTACATTAATTATTAATTCCGGGATTACGCCACTATAAACCCGAAACCGAACTCTACCGATTATAGATGTAAACTTATACTCAACCCATAGAGTGAATAAGCGTCCATTGATATAATCACTACATACGGATTAACCCTCCATAGACTGTCCATTCTGAGTGGGAAGTCTCCGTGAACCCGACTCAGAATATCTTATCCTTATTTACCATTAACCCCCTGATGATCAATTAGTTCACATATCTGACTAGTGATCAATTAGTCTAATATGAACTCCCGGGATCGATCACTTTCTTAAGGCTAACAAATAAGGGGTTGTCTCTCTACTTCCCGCAGGAAAGAATGGATTCCATGTCTGTGAAAATCAGAACTACTCACTCATCTGGAGATAGTGCCAATGAGAAGTGGCTTGGAACACATATTTAAGTGAACCGTAACTAACACATCAAACACTACCCCGGGACAAGCAAAGCACCCCGTGATCACCTCGGGATTAAGGTTGATCAATATATGATCATCTAATGATTTAATAAGATTCCTCGATTACGGAATTACATCGAGAAATACGATTAAATCGGTCCAAATCGTCTATATGAATGCCATCATATATAAATGCCCCACGTAGGTACCTCTACCGACGGTCCGGATAAGACTATCACACCCTAAGGTGTTACGGGCGCATTATTGGTGTTTTAATCAAGAGACCCTAAACTCTGATTAAGTTCACCATAGACTAACAGTTTAAGTATACCACCACTAACTCAATCCACTACAAGAAAATCGACTTTTAATGAGAGGAATTCCCATCATTAAATGCCCGATTCCCGTCATTAAAGGCTTTTAATGACGGGAAAAATCCCTTCATTGCCGCCTCCGCCGTTAAAGGTAATAATGACGGGAATCGCTTCCCGTCATTAATTGTATAATACATTCAATGACGGTATATTCCTATCATTAAACATTGTTTTTAATAACGATTCATCCACTCATTATAGGCTCCTTTCCCCTCATTAAACAACGATTTAATCACAACACATGTCCTCATTAAAAGGTCATTTTCCCGTCATTAAATTGTGATTTAATGATGACACATACCCTCATTAATAGGTTATTTTCCCATCATTAATTTGTGATTTAATGATGACATATACCTTCATTATAAGGTCATTTCCACTCATTATACAATGGTTTAATGAGGGACACGTCCCCTTATTTTAGACTAAAATGAATCAAAAAATAGGATTGGAACAACGCGAAAAGAATCACAAACAAAATCACAAACCTTCATTTCAGTTTCAAATGTTCATTATCAAATACTAACTACAGCTTTACTTGGTGCATAAATGGCACTATCACCAATCCAAAAGAACAGAACAAGGAAATAATTTGTCTATAAAAAAGAGTTGTATGTTCTGGGAAGAGATTAAGAGATAGTAACAAGACCTTTTGAGTACCCAAAATCTTTTTATTTGCTTTCACGTTCTTTCACCACACACATAACCTCCTCCTCCATCATTGAAACTTCACTTCTCATATTCATAGCTTGAACCTCCATTGCCTTTGTAAGAGTATCTAATACAAAACAGAATTCTAACTCACAATGAAAATGCGTATTATTTTTCAGATACGAGATATGTATGTTAGTATAAGTGATAAACAACCAATTTACACATAACAAACTTCTATGACATTTAAGACGTCTCAATCCTTTATCGGCTTCGATAAACAACATACAACATCAAGAGTCATAAGTCAAACAAGAAAGTAAGTCTTGACTTGACGATAAAGCGACATATACCCTATTAAGACATCTCTAAATACTTTATCGGCTTCGATAAAGACATATACCCTGTATGTCATTTTCTCTGCATAATCTTGACTTGACAACGACATATAATTATTTGGTCATTTTCCCATCATTAAATCATGATATAATAACGATATATTCCTATTAGATGGTCATTTCACCCTTAGTATACTATATTTATGATAAAAAAAAAGAGTCAAGCAAGCAATAAATAGACCGGCAAGGCTACCCGTTAAACACAAAAGGGATTAAGAGCAGGCCACCCAATCAAGCTTAATGAAAAATGTTAACAAGGCTACCCCACAAGAAAAATAGAAAACCCGCATTGCAAGCAAAGCAGGCCACCCAATCAAACAAGCAAGCAAAAAAAAAAAAAAATAGAACTACAAAATAAAAATAGAAGGTCGGAAAGGCCACCCCTCAAGGCAGGGCAACCCCAAAAGCTATACTAAAATAAAACAAGATCGGTCGGGGGACCACCCTATCAAGTAAACAACAAAGCATACCTTTTTAGCTCTTTTTAATTGTTCAAAACTGAAACCCTCTTTCCTTCCTATGCTGAAATCTTTTACCTACATACAAAATAAAAGAATATAATTGTTAAGACATAATAATTCAATGGTAAAAGAAATGGGATATTTATCTGAATGACATACTTAGTGAATTTCATTGAGATAAACATCAAATGGACAAGAAATTTTGTAAAAGTTTGCAATGTAGAGTGCAACACAACGTTGACATAGATGAAACTAAACAGAGCATTGTTAATGGTAAATAAGTAAAGGAAAAGTGTAACCTCTATCACCTATGACAAAGTTCAGTGTGTTTTAAATAATCAGTTTGTTTCTAGACTAACATAGGATATGATCAACTAAATTAATTCCTACGTAGTAAGCAATAAGAAACAAAAGTGTGAAAGGGAAAAACCTTTTCATCAGATTCTTTATGCTGAGAAGGTTAACAATGAATGAGTTTCTCCACTCTCAAAGTTGCATTTTCTCAAGTCAAGTAAACACCTATACATCACATGTAAAACGTGCGATGTTAGACAAGCTTCTACATTTGTGTTTATAGTTGCAACATGCATGGAAAAAAGTCATTTCCAGTTTTAAAGGGAAATGTGTAAAAAAAAAAAACATAGTATCAAAGTGGACATTTAATAAACATAGTATCAAAGTGGACATTTAGGACTATCCATTAATTCAAGTGGACATTTAATATAAAGGTATCAATCACATCAACCCTAGTAAATATTTGGGGTATTGAGTGTATTTGCCTTTTTCATGAGGTTTAAAGAAGATATGTTAATGCATTTTCTTATATTTGTTACTCAACTAACTTTCTAAGGAAGAATAAAGGAGTGAATATGCTACCTGGACCTTTTGTCTAGTAACTTTTTCAGGACCACACTTTTGGATAAGTTGTCAATTCTATCTTTAACTTTAATTTAAATCTAGATGACTCAACCAACATTAAGAATCAAGCAATTTAATCCCAAATGAAGCTTAGTGATTACCATTATTTCCAAATGCATAGCTAAAAACATAAGCAACCATCAATAACCAATCACAAATGTGCATAGAGATGGGTTACTCTGGTCTCATCAATGATATTAAACTCATAACCAAAACCAGAAAAAAAACATGTAACCCTCTTACAATTCTGCCTAGGTAGTAACATGCATATCCCAGTTCTAACCTATTGTAGTTTAGAATCAAAGCACACAAATATCAAAAAAGAAGAATAATCATACTTTCTTATAACATAGTAAGCCAAAACTGAAGTATTGTAACGGAATTGGCGCATGTAAAATCACAATAATATGTTCTCTAATTAAGCAGAAATGAGTGAGATGACCATTAATTACAACAAAATGCTATGAGGAAGAGAACTAGAAAAGCTAAAGCATTCTAAAGCTTCATTAAAAGCAAAAAAAGGATAACAAAAGAACAAATATTTACAACATCAGCAACAAACTCAATTTTTAAGTATATGACAAGAAAGAGGATATAATCATATAACCTAACTGTGTTGAAGCAAGGACCATTGCTGTCAACCAACGACCAAGCAGATCGTGTTCTTACATTCAAACAGGGCATAACACGTTTTTATAAAAAGATATGAAAAGGGTGATAGATAATCATTCATCGATCATTATAAATAAATGAATAAAAACTTCTACTCCTGGTCAAAGATGCTAACCAGACTGCTCTTTCTTTCTTTCGAGTGCTTTCAAAAACTAGGTATCATTCAGCTTGCTTTCACGAAATGATGGTATCTGTTAAAAAAATTGTAAAACCACAACATAAGTATATGTATATATATATACATATATATATATACACACGTGAAGCAAGAAACCTATATATATATATATATATATATATATATATATATATATATATATATATATATATATACAACAAGCAGAAAACTTCCCTGAAATAGGCTAGAATCGGACATTCAATGCTCCGAATTAGACCACGTGTAGAGAGGAGAAAGCCAAAGCCATCAACGGGTTAAAGAGCTGCGAATCCATGGCTTTAAATGCATCGAATCAGCAGCACAATCGGCAAAGATTGTAGCCTTACAGGTCTGGACCTTCCATAACCAATTTCGACAAAATCAGGCCGATTTCGATTCCAATCAATTCAAAAACAGAACGAGATTAACACAGAAATAAAAGGCAAGCGAAAACTTCCCTGAATTAGAAAGATTCGAAGTGAAAGCATCGACCTTTTGACCACAGAAGTGCCTTGCCTCCATAATTCAAGGGCTGTGTATCCTTCGATTTATTTGCCTTTCAGAATCGTGGAGAATCGGTTGCAGAAATCCATAAAGATTTCGAATCGAAATCGTATCGAGGTAGTAAAGGAACGATTCAGAAACCTTTCACAAAATGATTCGTGTTTCTATCAGACTATCCGTTTCGGAGAAGATTGAGAGAATCAAATCAAGAAGTCAGATTTGGAAAGTCTTTACAGAGAGGGCTTCAAGGAGAACGGTTCAGAGAACAATTAATGGAACGAGGAAGAGGCGGAGGTAGACCTGGGCGGTGGTGGAGGGTGGTGGAGGGCGGTGGAGTACTTTAGGGTTATAAGATGAATTGGGAATGACTGAACGAGAAGGGGGTGGGTTGGTTTTGGTGTTTTTTTAATGTGTTTGATGATATTTTAGGTAAAAAACTGTAAATGAAAAAAATGAAATATAAAAAAATGTATACAAATAATGACAGGTTTTTTATTATTATTTGTAATGACGGGAAATAAGATCACTAATGACAGGAATTTGAATTCCGTCATCCATAAACAAATTAATTTATGTCCCGTCATTATAAAGATCATTTAATGATGGTTTTACGTCCGGTCATTAAATTTTCGTCATTGAATCACAGTTTTCTTGTAGTGATCCTCACGTGTAATCCATACACTGAGTTAAGTGGTTACATACAGATATACTTAGGGTTTGCGCGGTGTATTCTTTACAAGACAAAGTTTAGTAATAAGGTGAGATAAATTCGTCATTCATTATTAAAAACAATTACACAAATTGTCTTTCTAAGCCTTCTACACCTAACAATCTCCCACTTGCACGAAATGACAAGCAACGATTGTTTTTAGAAAGACACCCTTTCTCATCTTATTCACAACACTCTCCCACTTGCTCTAAAAGCAGATGAGACATATCCATCAATGCCATACCCTCCAAGCACTCGACTTGGTACATTGATTAGCTAGGTTGTCGACTCGAGACGATATTTAGGATTGAAACGTAGCCGGTCCTTCCAATCAGGCGGTACTCTCTCTCAATATGCTTTTGACTTCTTATGACTGATCGAGAAGATCCTTCTAAGCTATCTCTTCATTGTTTTCACGATGAAGTGATATTGGCTTATCAGACCTGGAATTACTCCCAGACCAAAAAGGAACTTCTAAGCACTATGAGTAAACTCTGAGCCCGAGATCAACTTAATGATCATCCTTAATCTGACTACAAGTCAGAATCAGTGTAGTCAACCATATTCAAGTTTGCACCTGAATATACAAGCATATGATTCCATGTTCTCTAAAGATACTTGAGGACGTACTAAACCGCTATTCAATGCTCGAATCCGAGATTTGACTACTATTGACTTGTGATAACCCGACTTGCCATTATCCAGAGAGAACTCTATCCCATTTTCTCTTTATCCGAAGATTTAGAGAATCATTCCCGAGAGGTAGGGTAGGACTACTCTCGATGAATGTTGCATACGTATATGCATGATCGTCTTATTCAATAAGACGGGTGGGATAGCCAATGACTCATTCTCGTGAATTTGACCGAATCGATTCTTAGAATATAGTCCAATTCTCTCATCCAG
Source organism: Gentiana straminea (assembly GCA_036785695.1). NCBI lineage: Eukaryota > Viridiplantae > Streptophyta > Magnoliopsida > Gentianales > Gentianaceae > Gentiana > Gentiana straminea. Next base: position 7,530,076 of record JAVUPR010000207.1, read on the forward strand.
AGAATCTTCGACCGTCGTTTCCGACTTCGAGATAGCACACACATGTTGTTTCCAATTGTTTCGGTGTTATCATTCATGAACACTAATACTACTATTTTACCAATATTGATACCCGTCTACAAAAGACTTATCAATATTCTGGTCAAGTCCACATATTTTAAAACATGCGACTTTTAATGACCGAGAGGTTCTCTTACATCCACAAAGGACATAAGTCCCGGCAGTCAACCTGCCATTTGTTCTAACCAAGACCCTTTTGTTCCGAATGAATCCAGACTCTGTTTTACGGCAAGAAAGTCTCAGGGAATCACCCCTATTTTCTGCTTTCTAACGAAATCTAGCAAGACTGAGTGGTGACAGAGTTTGAGGTCTGGTTAACTCTCTCCTTTTTAGGGAATCACCCCTAGACCACTCAGCTTTGTGCTGAAAGTTAAACTTTCCTATTCATTCGTCTCTTTTCGGCGTAGGACCAATTACTCCCACTGGGCCTGAGACACTCGGGTGGTTCTACAAGAGGTGAACGAAGCTGGAGTACCAAAACTCCATTCACGGGGATAAGGTTTTCGAACCAACCTCTCTGATCAGAATCCTATACAGCCCACAAAGAGCCACAGGTTATCAATCACCTCAGCAGACTATAAAGTCCACACAACCATAATGATTCAATGGTTAAAACATACTCCCACTGCGTTCTGGGTGGATTGACATTCTGATCTAGTAGTATTTATCAGTGTAATCACCAACAACCGATGTTGGACGTGGTCTGATTAAATCAGATAGTAACTTCCTTTGGGTAACCGTACTCCAAGGTCTAAGGTCGTTATTTATAGATTCTATCGGAAGAATTGTGACGGTCAACCGTCACTTTTCGATCTCAAGAATCTTACAACCAACCTTCACTCGTCTCATTAAGGCATTTCACGAACAGTCAAAATCTGAACGTATGCGCAAAATCTCCAGTCCTACCTTCAAGCATTAAATGCTAAATGCCTACATTTACGGAAGTGGTGTGAACCGAATTCACTCCTTATCCATAAATTCACTAGCATCTTCTAGGTAGACTTCTCGGTTTACATAATAATGTTAACCGTTATTTTGCAACCAATTATCTTAATCGAGTTTAGCAGTGTATTGTAGTACATCAATAACTATATAGGGCAAGTCTATGGTTTCTTTCTCAGTGAGAAACATTCCACTAGGGGGCAGGCTGAGCATCAGTCCCAAGACTATGCTATAGCCTATTTATGAGCATGGAATAGTCTATTCTCTGCTAAAATCAGAGACTCATCCTAGTATTCTTTTGATAAACTAAATCGCGTTTCGAGTAGTTATCAGACAAAATGTCACCACTCAAAAACTCCCACTAGCTTGTGTCTCCCACTAGACCCTGAAGGTCATGATGAACAAGCTATGTTACCCCTTCAAATCTATTACCCTCTCCCGATTGAAAGGAAACTTAGTCATTGTTCCTTTGAGATAGTGTTCCTAGACTGGGAGATAGGAACCACCCTTAGCCAGTCGTCAGGTCTTATCTCTAGGATATATGCACTAATTAATAGATATTGAAGGGTCGTTTATCTTAATACGGAAACCTCTTACCTTTAATAGTTTTAGATGTGTTACACATACCTATTCAGCTTTTCTTAGTGGTTCTGTCTTTATCAAACAAAAGTCCGAGTCACAGATTCGTACTACAAATGTCATCTTCACTTTGTTTAAGGAAACTGTAGTATCGAGATGAAAGTGAATCAATTTGTTTCAACGAATCTGTAAACAGAAAAATAAATTTTTCTGTGATATTCAAGGATAGAATCCGAAATTCATTTCCTTATATCACTCCCACTATTCTAGCTGAAATTACTGCCCGTTGTTACTCTATTAATCGTTAATGCACAACTTCCTTGTTCTTCCAAAGAACTAAGCTATCGAGTCAAGTTACTCGGTTATGAAAGTCGCTAAGGATTCATTGGTTAGTGATCTGAAATCACTTTCCTTATCCTATACTTTCTTTAATTAATATTTCGGTTTAGCCTTAAAACTTTAGTTAAGATGATTAACACTTATAGATATTTTTTCCCATTCTTAACTTTCCTTAAAAGGAAACAGTCTTGAACTAGCAGTTCTTTAGAGTAGACACTACTTGTGAACTGTGGTATGTCTAATGAAAGTGTTACCCAGTGGGACTAATTTTCTAATAAATTAGAAAAACATAGGATAAAAGCTCCCACTAGTTTATCGGTTCCAAATACCGTCTAACTAGCGACACTTTAACTTATGATTCTCCAATTTTTCTATTAGAAAATTTCTCGTGTAGACACTACACAATTAAAATTCACTAGAAGAATTTTATCGTCCCAATCATCTTTCAAACTAATTACAGTCGTCTCTCGATCAACACGATTGACAAGAGTGACATCCTTATTTACGTCACTTAAGTCTTGAAGGCTCAAGAGAAATATCTCTTCCAAAAATTAATTGCATTTAAGATTAATAAGCACAACGTTCTAGTTACTTACCACTTTTAACGAAGTCGTTACTAGTCAATATAAAATATACATTAGCAGTCAAGTACCCTAGAGAGATATATAAATAGTTGTAAATAAAATTGACAGAAAATAAATCCAAATCATACACTATTAATAAATTTTAGGAACATAAACTAAGTACTTATAGTCTATCCTACCGTTCCAAGGATTTAATCTAATGCCTCAGTGCCGCCTTAGGGTAGGTCAAAGAGGTTTCGATTAATATTGAAGATCAACTTGAGAATCGAACATCTCATTTGTGATCGTCAATCACCTTTCCTTTTTCAGCCAAGGTATTACCATAATACCCTTTATGAGTGTGACCTACCGTTTCGGATCTTTAGATAGACCCCGAGTGTGCCGCCTTAGGGTCGGTCAGTGACTCAGCGAGTACCCAAAATCCTATCCTTTCGGAGACCAAGCCTTGAATTTTGATAGCGGTGAAGGCCTTCCTTAGGGGGCCAAAATCAAAGCCGGCATGAGGCGTCACCATTCTCTCACGTTGCTTGTGTCAACAGTAGAGGCCGTGGGGTCGGCTGTCGCCTCTCCCGCTCCCACTCAATATTTTGAAAAAGTTGTGGGTTTACTGATCACGTTTTTGGACTTGATGTTACATTAAGGAACAATAAATCATAGGCCCGAATGTTGTCGGTTATGTGGGCTAGCCCACCCGACCTATTCATAGAACATATGTGGCCGTCGGACGGGTCAAGGCTAGGAGAGCTCCGTTGAGCCGTAGTGGCTCTTCGGATGGCTCGCATTGCTAGACCCCCGTGCAAACGCCACACGTGGAGGGTGAAGTCGATTGAGCCGTAGCTACCGTTGACCACCCAACCGTGGTTAAACCACTTTCGAACCTCGTTTGCCCGTGATTATCCAATCCTTAAACATCAAACATTCACGTAGACACTACGGAACAAAAACGTAATCTCGTCTTAGGTAAGGTGGAATTCACCGAGAATCCAACACCTTAACCACGAGGTTTCGGGATTTTATTCCTTATGCTTTACAGAGTGGGATTCACCGAGAATCCATCACCCAACCTCGACGATTGAAAAAACCCGCGTTCCTCGGTTTTTACCCTAATTAGTTTCTAATTAATATCAAACAATTAATTAAAACTAATTGCGTGTTTTATACATGCCTAACTAATTTCTCGAATTAATTTCTACATGTATGCATATGGAGTGGAATTCATGATATGATGCATGTCATGGCAATTTTCCGGTTCTACACATACAATCTAAACATGTATACTAGTGCGGAAAATAAACACCGAGATGGACCGTTGGCACCCCCGTATCTAACCTATTTTTAGAAAATAAATAACCAAACCCTAACTAGGGTTTACTACTTTCTAACATAATCTGCAGCTGTTCAAAAACTTCGACGATCGGCAAACCAAACTAACTCGGATCGCGACGAAACTTTCCAGATCTGTTCCTCACTCCTTGGGCTTCAATATGGACGGTTGGATCGGATTTTTGACTTGTCAATTTTCTCCAGTGAGCCGCCCAACTTGCTGCTGGATCTGACTTTTACAGCAGCGCCTCAAAGACTTTCTGAGGCCGATCGGGGATCAAGATAAATCCCGATCGTCCTGAAAATTTTATCTCACGTCCAAAACTCCATGATTATCGACCTGACCGGTCGGATATTCGTTTCAACGGTCCAATACTTTCCAGAAAATCGAGGAAGTCACAGTTAGGGTTTCTGTGAATCCTGCGTTTTTCTGTTACAGCTGACTCTTCTCATCAACGAACGGACATCTAAATGGACTCTGATCGACGCCAAATTTTTTTGGCATTGTTCATCAACTTCCATTCTTGATTCTGACCGGAGGGATCTTCATTTTAACGGCTCAAACAACCGAAAAAACGAAAAGACTAAACAGCTAGTGTACAGATCTATTTTCTGGAAATTAAACTTGCAATAAAAATAAATTACATAATTTCCTATACTCATGTAAACGAAATTTTCATCGTTTATATGAGTTTACAATAGATCTAACGGGTAAACAAGTGCCAACCCCCAATCCATCACTTCAACCATAACAATTTATCACTATCAATGCATAAAACTATAAATAAGATTTACCTACATGCAATTCCACTCCTTTAAGTCGTTTAATTACGATTATGACTATATAAATCGTGGAACCCGTCTACGATACCACATGAAGGATGCGGGTTCTTAGATCTAAACGAATTAGATCTATGCGCGGCGGATGGATCACGATTTATATATCAAAACACATAATTAAAGGACTTAAACTACTACAAGGGGTTTAAGATCATGTTACCAATAACGGGAAGAGAAGCCTTGATCTTCCGATGTGTTCTCCAAACGGCGGTTGGTGGACACCCTTCTTGATACACGAACCTCCTTGATATGCAACACCTCTTCCAAAAACCCTAGGCAAGAAAAACTAATTTTTCCTCTCCTTTTACAAGTGGTAGTCGAAATTATGCTTGCCAATACCCTTGGAATAACTCTCCTTTTATAGGAGAGTAAATCCTTGGCCTCCAAGTATTAATTAATTAAATAATTAATTAATTAAACAAAATAAAAGGATATTTTCCTTAATGACTAATTGTGACATGTATTGACCAATAGGAAATCAAACAACAAGTCATCCAACCAATCATATAACAAGAATATCTTTTATTTTCCACATCACAAAAAAATTAATTCTTGTGATAATTCAAGGAGAAATGGCGCCACCTAACTAGGGTTTTAGCCCACATAAAATGTCTTTTATGTGTATTATATTAATTAGCCCAACTAAATAATATCCATGCATATCAATTAATTAGCCCAGCCAATTAATTATCACCGAGGCCCAAATAACAAGAATATCATTCCGAATTACGAAGCCACATCGGGGACCATGGACCTATAACCGGTAGCTCCATTAATTAATTATTAATCGAAAGAATAAGTACATTAATTATTAATTCCGGGATTACGCCACCATAAACCCGAAACGAACTCTACCGATTATAGATGTATACTTATACTCAACCCATGAGTGAATAAGCGTCCATTGATATAATCACTACATACGGATTAACCCTCCATAGATCGTCCATTCGAGTGGGAAGTCTCCGTGAACCCGACTCGAATATCTTATCCTTATTTACCATTAACCCCCGATGATCAATTAGTTCACATATCGACTAGTGATCAATTAGTCTAATATGAACTCCCGGGATCGATCACTTTCTTAAGGCTAACAAATAAGGGATGTCTCTCTACTTCCCGCAGGAAAGAATGGATTCCATGTCCGTGAAAATCGAACTACTCACTCATCCGGAGATAGTGCCAATGAGAAGTGGCTTGGAACACATATTTAAGTGAACCGTAACTAACACATCAAACACTACCCCGGGACAAGAAGACACCCGTGATCACCTCGGGATTAAGGTTGATCCATATATGATCATCTAATGATTTAATAAGATTCCTCGATTACGGAATTACATCGAGAAATACGATTAAATCGGTCCGATCTATATGAATGCCATCATATATAAATGCCCCACGTAGGTACCCTCTACCGACGGTCCGGATAAGACTATCACACCCTAAGGTGTTACGGGCGCATTATTGGTGTTTTAATCAAGAGACCCTAAACTCGATTAAGTTCACCACGGACTAACGATTTAAGTATACCACCACTAACTCAATCCTCACGTGTAATCCATACACTGAGTTAAGTGGTTACATACAGATATACTTAGGGTTTGCAGCAGTGTATTACTTTACAAGCACAAAGCAAGTAATAAGGTGAGATAAATTCTGTCATTCATTATTAAAAACAATTACACAAATTGTCTTTCGGGCACTACACCTAACAAATAGTTCATCTGGTGGGGCGTTTCTGAAGAAAACGCCTGATGAGGGATGGGCACTGTTTGAGGACATTTCAAAATACAAATACGCCCCCTCTTATCAAGCCATTCAAGCACCTCCTCCTCCTAAGGTAGATGAGGTAAACATGCAAAGTTTGATCGCCATCTTTACGCGAGAAGCGGATGGCGCATCTCAAGTTTCAAATCCGATAAATCAAACTTCTTCTTTTCCACGAACCCTCGGGTTCCATGTATCGCGAAAAGCTTCGTTGTCAAGCGGCCATATGAATGGCCGGTGTCAATTCAATCCCCCGCACCTTATCAAGTGAATGCCGTTCATGATTATGGACAGTGTAATCAAGTCACATGTCAGAAATGTGACGAGGTGGGGCACACATCTAAATTCTGTCCTATGAACGGGCAGAATACGGAAGTAAATGCGTTCTATGGCCAGAACAATCAAAGGTCTAATCAAGTTTCTGGCCAGAATAATTTCCAAAACCACGGGTTTAATCAATCTTCCAGTTTCAATCCTAATTCGAATTTTAATTCGAATCAAAATTTCAATAGAAACCCTGGTTTTAATCAGAACCAAAACTCAAATTTTTCCAATCCTACTCAGAGATTCAATTAGAATTGGCCTTCCAATTCAAATTCTCAATTTCAAAGTCGGCCCAGCCAGCCCTATGCTCAAAATTTCCAAAACTCTCAAGGCCCCTCCCAATCTAACAATCTTGAAGCTAAATTGGAGGAGCAAAATAAAAGTATCCAACTCCTGATGACTACAAATAAGAACCTTGAGAGGCAAATTGGACAACTGGCTGAGCAGTTAGCTTCAAGACCCCCAGGGCAACTGCCCAGTTTCACTGAGAAGAATCCGAAGGGTGGTCAAGTTGCTCAAACCGACTTGAACAATGGCCAATGTACTGACCTCGTACCATCAATTCCATACGGTAGAGAGGAGGCCAGTGCAATGAATCTAAGAAGCGGTACTCAAGTTAGTGGTCCTTCCCACCAGGGAAACCACTAGCCCCTCCTGCCATTGATAAGGCAGGAGGGGAAGCTGAGCACCTTCACTCCCCTTGGCCGAAAGAGAATACTCAGGTGGCTGATCCCCTGAGAGGTGAAAGAGCCGGAAGTCCTCAGGTGGCTGAACCCCTGAGGAATGAAGAAACAAGTGAGAGTCAGGAGGCTGATCCCCTGACGAGTAAGAAGAATGAGAAGGTAGTAAGGTGGAAGGATTTGGAAGACAAAGCTATCAGTTCACCCTCAAAGAAAGTCTTTTCTGAGAGTGACATGAAAAAGCTTCCATTTCCACCAAGAAAGAGCAACATCCCTTTGAGTGAAGATAAGAAGTATGAAAAGGTGCTGAACCTTTTGAAAAATACTCAGGTAAATCTTCCATTATCAGAGGTCTTGGTTGAAATGCCTAAGTATACAAAATTTATCAAGGATGTTGTTTCTTCAAAAAGGAAGTTGTCAGACATGGAGAGGCTGATTGGTGAGGATTGTTCAATGATCAATTATGAAAACTTTCCAACCAAGAGAGGTGACCCTGGAAAGTTCGTGCTTACAGTATTAATGGGAGGCCTGGTCTTCCCTAACTCTTTGTGTGACCTGGGTGCATCTATAAGCCTTATGCCATTGTCTGTGTGTAAACAGCTGGGTTTAATTGATCTTCTAGAACCCACTACCATGAATTTGCAATTTGCTGATAGATCTTCTAAGAAAGCAGCGGGAATCTTAAAAGACGTACTAGTTCAAATCGACATATTTACCTTTCCCGTTGACTGGTACGTCCTAGACATTGAAAAAGATGAAAATGTCCCCCTGATTCTTGGAAGACCCTTTTTGTCTACAGCTAGAGCCCTCATTGACTGCGATGGTGGGCGAGTGACGATCCGTGTCGGTGATCAAGAGGTAAGCTATAATGTCTCCAAATCCATTCAAATACCCTCTGGTCCTCCAACCGGTTTTTCCATTGAGGAGACGTCTGATGACTTCGATGATTTGATGGAAAATCAAGTCATGGCTGTGGCAACTGAGTATGAGCGACTGGTTGATAATTTGAATAATCATGGTATGGTAAGTCTAGAGCAGTTAGAAGCTGAATTTAAGGATGTGCTTTTGGAGGGAGAAGCTTTGGCAGTGGGACCACTGAGTAAACTCAGCGATGTTGAGTTGAAAGGTGGAGATCTTAAGTCTAGTTTAGAAGACCCCCCTGCAGATTTGGTGTTGAAGCCGTTGCCCAAACATCTTAAGTATGTGTTTCTAAGAGATGGTGACAAGCTTCCTTTAATTATATCTGCCAAGCTGTCTCGTTTAGAGGAAATGAAATTAATCAACGTCTTGAAGAAAAATGAAAAGGCCTTTGGATGGCAGGTAGGAGATATCAAGAGGGATATCTCTTGACATCGTATGCATAAGATCAAGACTAATGAGGGTGCGAAATGTGTCGGACAGCCCCGGAGGAGGCTCAACCCTCATATGCAAGAGGTGGTTAAAAAGGAAATCATCAAGCTATTTGGACATGGGAATCATTTATGCCATCGCTGATAGTGAATGGGTTTCCCCGACTCAGGTAGTTCCCAAGAAAGGTGGAATTACGATTGAGAAGAATGAGAAGGGAGAGGAAATAGCATTGAGACTTGTCATTGGTTATAGAGTCTGCATCGATTATCGAAAGCTCAATGAGGTAACCATGAAAGATCACTTTCCCCTTCCATTCATTGACCAGATGCTTGAGCGTCTGGCGGGGCACGCATTCTACTGCTTCCTGGATGGATATTCAGGATACTTTCAAATACCCATTGATCCAGCTGACCAAGAAAAGACCACTTTCACTTGCCCTTATGGTACATTCGCCTACAGGCGAATGCCATTTGGTCTCTCGCAATGCCCTGACTACATTTCAAAGATGTATGCTGGCTATCTTTGACGGGCTAGTAGAAAAGTGTATGGAAATCTTTATGGACGATTTTTCAGTCTTTGGTCAGTCCTTCGACGACTGCCTTGACAATCTTGATCAAGTGTTATCCAGATGTGTGGAAAAGAACTTAGTGCTCAATTGGGAAAAATGCCACTTCATGGTTGATGAGGGAATAGTTCTTGGCCATAAAATCTCCGCCAAAGGTATAGAAGTTGACAGGGCAAAAGTAGAAGCTATCGAGAAGATGAGTTATCCCAAGAATGTGCGTGAAGTGAGAGGCTTTCTTGGACATGTCGGTTTCTACAGAAGATTCATTCAGGACTTCTCCAAGATAGCCAAGCCCCTGTCTACTTTACTTAAAGAAGACGTTGAGTTTAATTTTGATGAGAACTGCAAGCAAGCGTTTGAGGAGCTTAAGGACTGTTTGATCTCTGCTCCAATTCTTATATCGCCTGACTGGAACCTACCTTTTGAGCTTATGTGCGACGCATCAAACTATGCAGTTGGTGCTATTTTAGGACAAAAAATCAAAGGGAAATTCCAGCCAATCTATTACGCCAGTCACACACTGAATCCTTCTCAAGTTAACTATACTACTACTGAAAATGAACTATTGGCCGTAGTCTTTGCTATGGACAAGTTTCGTAGTTACTTGTTAGGAGCTCAAGTGATTGTGTGGACTGATCACGCTACTTTGCGATATCTGATGACCAAGAAAGAGGCCAAACCGCGCCTACTGCGTTGGATATTGACCCTACAAGAGTTTGACGTTCAAATTAAAGACAAAAAAGGTAGTGAAAACGTAGTGGCTGATCACGTTTCGAGAATGTTAAGTGAGGAAAAGGATGATCCAGACGATATAGATCTTTACTTTCCTCTAGAGAATATCATGCTTATCGATGGTTGCGCTCCGGATGTTCCATGGTATTCTGCCATTGTTAATTACCTTCATGCCCGATATCTCGATCCAGAATTGTCCTATCAGGAGAAGAAAAAGTTCTTCTCTGATTTGAAATCTTTTGTTTGGGATGAACATTATCTTTTTAAGATCTGTAAAGATGGTTTGCTTAGAAGACGTGTTCCAGAATCTGAGCAGGGCGATATTATGGAGTAGTGCCACAGTGGACCCACTAGAGGTCACTTTGGTCCTTGGAAAACCGTTGCTAAGATCTTTCAATCTGGCTTCTATTGGCCCACGATCTTTAAGGACACAAAAGCTTTCTGTAAAGCGCGTGTGATAGGTGTCAAAGAACCGGTACTCTGACAAGGCGTTTTGACATGCCTTTGAAACCCATCCTAGAATGCGAAGTCTTTGATGTATGGGGTATCGATTTTATGGGACCATTCCCATCATCTTGTGGTAACAAATACATCTTAGTCCGCGTAGACTATATGTCTAAATGGGTGGAGGCTCAAGCCACTCCTCACAATGATCATAAGACGGTCATGAAATTTCTAAAGAAAAACATCTTCGTGAGGTTTGGATGTCCACATGCCTTGATCAGTGATGAAGGGACGCATTTCTGCAACCGACCCTTAGAAAAAGTGCTCGAAAAGTATGGTGTTCGTCATAAGACTGGCACACCATATCATCCGATGACTAGTGGTCAGGTTGAAAGGAGCAACCAAAGTATTAAGAAGATCCTGGAAAAAACGGTCAACAGTCATAGAAAAGACTGGATTTTGAAGTTAGATGATGTACTATGGGCATACAGGACCGCCTATAAGACTCCTATGGGTACATCTCCATATCAAATGGTTTATGGTAAGCCATGTCATCTCGCGCCGAGTTAGAGCATAGAGCTTATTGGGCTACAAAGTTTCGAACTTTGATTCCCAATCTTGTGGTAAGCACCGACCGCAGCGAGTTGCATGAGTTGGACGAATTCAGACTCCAGGCCTACGAAAGCGCCAGGATTAGAAAAGATAAGATGAAACTCCTCCATGACGCCAAAATTAAGAAAAGAGAATTTCAAGTCGGAGAACAAGTTTTATTATACAATTCCAGGTTACATCTGTTCCCTAGTAAGCTGAGGACATGATGGTCCGGTCCCTTTGAGATTCTCCAAATTATTCCTGGAGGCATTCTAGAACTACGCGGTTATGGCGACCAACCATTTCGAGTGAATGGTCAAAGGTGTAAGCACTACATTGGTGAACCTAAGGAAAAGCCTTTGATTGTTCGTTTCCTCGATATCTTCGGGTGTGGTGCTACAAAAGTCGAAGGATTTGACGAGTTTTCACCCGACCTGTTTTCAGAGGATGACGGTAGTGGTCGATCTGAAGAAGTTCTAGCAGGTAGTTGGGATATGGAAGAGTATGAGAGTGAGCGTCAGCTGAAACGTCATCAGAAGACTCAGAAGATGAAGAAGTCAACCATGGGGTTCAAACGTGTTTGGAAAGCTATCACGATTTCACCCCATGTGTTAAGTCTTGTTTCGCGGCCGAACTACCGATCAAAGTCTAGACGAGGTAGTGGCTGGCAGAAGAGTCAAATGGCCTGATCCAGGCTGAACTTTAAACGGTGTCGAGCTAACGACATTAACCAAAAGCGCCACTAGGAGGCATCCTAGATATCGTTAGCTTTAGTTATTTTTGTTTTGTGCTTTTGTAGTTTTAGTTATTTAAGTTTAGTCTACTAAGTTTTCTTTTTGTTTATATCTGTCAGTTAGTTGTGCTTTCTAGATATGGATTTCGGAGTTCTACCGAGAGGAGTTACCTTTCCTTAGGAGGATCCCACTTATCACTGTAGATGACGGCCCGGGAGGGACTATCGTTTTGCACGTAGACTTTGATATTAGTACCCGCATCAGGGCTGTCACCTATGTTCTCATTGTTCCCCGATGTTCGGGAGGTGGAGACTTCACTACTGAGGAGTTGCGGGCGGCTACAGGACGTCCGTACACAATCCCGAATGATCCAATGCCGACAGATTTAGCGCTAGTGCGCAAGCCGAACATTTTCGAGGTGTTGATGTAGGCGGTGAGGACCGGGGTCGCGGGATGAGTATGATTTCCCTCCGGCGATTGACATGCTCCGCCGTCTTATCCGGGTGATAGATTGGTCAGAAATTTACGATGACTAGCGTTGTTAGGTTGTTTCGTCGAGCAAACGACGTAAAACAAAAGCGCTTGGTGGGAGGCAACCCACTGTTCTATTTGTTTTTATTTATTTTCTAGTAATTTTATGTACTTCGTTGATTTCCATTTGTATTTTTGAAGTTTTATTTAAGTTTAATGAGAAACGGTTTATTTGAATTTAAATTACATGAAAATTTGATAATTTTTTTTGAGAAACTGCATTGGACGCCCGTCTAGAGGACTGGACGTCCGTCTGCCCTGTGTATCTCTTGGACGCCCGTCCAACATTTTGGACGCCCGTCCGATTATTTCCCTTCAATCCTGTTCAGTTTTTAAATGCTTGGACGAGCGTCTGAAAATCAGGACGCCCGTCCAGTTCATATAATTTCCAGCCGGACGCCCGTCCGCTGAGCTGGACGAACGTCCCACATCTGTCTATATATACTCCCTCCTTCCATGAACCCTCACTTTTCAGGATTTTAAACGCGAAACCGACCCTTCTCCCTCCTTTTTGCCCTAAAATCTTCGATTCTAAACCATTTCAAGCGATTCAAAGTGCTATAGACCGCTCTTGATCTCCTCTCTTTGATTTTCAAAGCCAAATTCCCCAACACACCATCTTTTGGAGAATCAAAGCCCTCTTCAGTCCGACATTTTGAGGAAAAGATCCGATTTTGGAAGCCACATTGGTGTTGTTTGGACCAATTGTCATCTCGATCAGCATCTACTCACCTTACTTGGTAAGTTAGTAACAACTTTTCTAGATTTCATTCACGTTTTTGTGAGTTCGATCTTTGGGTCGGCTCGTTCACTTGAATATTCCCTTAATTCGTTTTTTTTTTGGTCTTGTGGTTTCTTTCTACTCTGTTGTTGTGCTGTGGTGTTGTGATGGATGACGAATGAGTTGTTTGGTGCTGATTATGGTTGTGGTTGGTGGTTTGGTTGTTTTGAAATCCCGATTTGGATGTTAAACGGGTACCGTGTTTTGAATTGGGATTGTTTTAGTCTAGGATTGAATCATGGTGCATAAGAAGGCGGTAGTCAAGAGGCATGGTAAGGATGTGGCCAGGGAGGCCGGGAAGAAGCGGAAAGAGTTAGTCACCACTACCTGGACGGAAGATTGGAAAGTCCAGTGTAGGTTTATTCAGAGTCGGTTGTTACCAAAGAACAACTTGACGCATTTTCATATTGGTGATCTAGGCATGCTCTATGCGTTGACTTTTGGCCTAAATGTGAACGTGGGACAAGCATTATACGATGAGGTGGCTATCAATCAGAAAATTTATACACGTAGCTTGATTATCCCTCACTTGATCCACAGTTTGTGTCTGGATGCCGGTGTGCCTGAGTATGGAGCGGATCATAGACCGAAGAAACCCGAGGCCTATACAGAGAGAAAAGGGCAAGTCTTCGGGACATTCTGAGTCGGGGGCACCGCAGGAGCCTGGTTCGTCATCAGCACCGCCTCGAGCATCCTCACTTCCTACTATATCTCCCTCAGTCCGGATGAGGCTGAGTATGGGCAACAGTGTACGGAACTGGTTGGAGGATATTCGGACTACACAAAACAACATTTTGACGATTCTGCAGTGTATCAGTGAGGGCCGGCAGCCGAAGGACGACAGAATCTTCATTCCGAGCACCATGGATTATATCTATTCTGATGCGATTGAACAGGCAATTGCGGATGTTCTGGAGGAATCCGAGTCTTCTTCGGATGAGGAGCAGCCAGATGCCCCTGTCGGTGATGTACCTCCGGCTGATGATTCTGCGGCTCCGGGGCAGGCATGATTTTATTTGTCTATTTTCGATTTTGATTTGTCCTAGATACCGTGATTATATATTTTTGCTACTTTTGATTACGTGATTCGTTGTATTTTTCATTTCGCTACTATTTATTCTTTCCGATGGATCATGTAAGCCATAAGGCATCAGTACTTTCATTTCTACTTTGTTTCAACTTGTGGATATGTTTTATGTTTCATCTTTTGATATTACTCGGTTTTGCTATATCTTTCCATTCTGGTATAATTCCCCGTTTTCCCCGAGATGTTTCCGTGTTTTTCAAGTCATGCAGGTATATCTTTAGTGGTTTTGTCCAGCTACATTGTATGGTTCCGAGTTCTTAGTGTCACTACGTAGGCTCCGGCCTGACCGACGACTCGAGTACCTGTTGAAATCAGCTAAGTTCTTTATCTTTTCTTTCGTTCTGCACAACATGAGGACATGTTGATCTTTCAGTGTGGGGGAGGGGGATGATTTGATATGTATCTACACATTTGCTTAACTCGTTATGTTTCTATGCAAAATGAGCTAAAAATGAGCTAGAATTTTCAAAATTTTTCGACATTTTTGTTTTTGTTTTGTCCCGAGTAGGCAATTCAATTCTATGTTCGTTATTTTTATAGTCATTGATTCTATATATCATATGTTTGATAAGTTAGTTGCTTCACCTGAGATCTATTTTTCACGAGCCATAGTAAGCGATGAGCTAATTTATAAAGTATACCCCTTTTCGACGAGTGATTTTTGATTTTCTTATAAGTCATGTGCTTAGTGCTACGTATATATCTTGAGATTTATGATAGTTTGTATTTAGATCCGAAGTATGATATACTGTGAATATCTAAGGTTTGAATGTGATAAGTAACACGTAACTTATTGTCAAATGCAAAAGTTGAAAAATATGAAGTTATTGGGTGTGTCGAAAGCTAGTCGATGATTTGAGTGCGATAGGGTATACCACGTATGTCCTATACCACTATGATGACTAAAAGCTCACGACAGTCAGAAAAAGCTGCCTTATGATTGGAGTAAGGTAGGGTATATCTCGAATGTCCTATTCTGCTATGACAGGGCAACAGCTCATTCGATGTGCGTTTAAAAGTGAAATAGTTAAATCAACTTGAATAATGAAGTGGTATGAAATGAATGAAAGACTAAGTTATCGTCTATCTTATCCCAGTAGAAACTGATAGATATGTTGTAGGGATTATCCTCTGAGTATTTCAGAAAGCCCTAGATATATTCGATCATTCTTCTCGGGATATGTCACGTTTGTAGGGTACATCTTATGAGTGTCATTTATTGCTAGTCTACGAGGGGGTATTAGCTAGTTTTGCTTTGAGTACCTCAAGTTTGGATTTAGTGGAAGTTTTCTATGGCTATGCACACACACAGTGGTGAACCTCTGATTTATTGGATCTATGCTATATCGTCTGAGATGTCTATCTTTTTTTTCCGAGCCTTGGTTTTCGTTTTGTTTTGCTCGGGACGAGCAAAAGCTTAAGTGTGGGGGAGTTGTTAGGGGTGAATTTATACGATTTATAACGCTATATTCTATGATATTTTCCCTCATATTCGTATAAAATTGCATAAGAAACGAGTGTTTAACGGAAGTATTGAGTGAATGAGGTTTTTAACGAGTTAATCGAAAAATTGGTTGATTTTGGTGTTTTAATTGTGATTTTATGATTATTTGGATGATACTACATTTTGCGATATTTTGATGTGTTATAGATGCACAAATTCGAGCTCAAGAGGTGAATCAAAGATGATCAAGTCGGATTTAATTAAAGAGGGAGAGATAATGATGATTTTAATTGAAGATAAAGAGATAAAGATGGAAAAATCAAGATGGAGTCGAACTTGAACGAACGTCCAAGTCCTATCCACATGGACGGGCGTCTGCTGAAATGAACGGGCGTCCGGCCTGATGAAATCAATATAGAGTTTTTCCAAGCTTACTGGACGAGCGTCCACCATCTCCAAACGAGCGTCCAGTTGAGAAATTTGATACAGAGAGTTTGAAGCAAGTCCAAATCCATCTGGACGGGCGTTCACATGTATGGACGGGCGTCCTTCGGCCGACTTAGTAGCGCCGCCTTTGTTTTCTATATATACAACGCGTTTTCTCTACCTTAAGGATACCATATACTCATTATTCGAAACCCTAAACCTAGGGGCGGCTTTAGGCTGCGTTTTTACTTCTTTTATTCCAGTTTTTATGTTCCAAATTCTAGATTAAAAGTAGGCAGTTTTATGTTAGTTTTTCCTGCAATTCCAAGTTTCCAGAGGATGTTGAAAGGCTAAGCTTCATCAAACGAGCATTGTGAAGCCATCCAACACGTTTTGTAAGTAGTTGTTGCCATCAAGAGATTTTTAAGATGAAAGTAAATAATACTTGAGTAAACTCCGAGAAACTTCGGGAGTTTATTCATGAAGAGAGTTTGAGAAAGTAAATAATAAGTAAACTCCAACTTATTTATTCATGTTGAAAGAATGAGTATAAATATACAAGAGAGGATCCTTACAAGAGAGGATCCTAGCTAGTAAAGTAAAAGTAACTAGAGCCGGCTACAATAAATGCTAGAGTCGGCTATGTCTATGCTATTACATAATAGGACAAAGGATAGTTACTTTATGACTATTAGGACATAATAATTGTTTATTCAATGCAATTAATATGTCCCTTGATAGAAAGTACCACGTTACATTGTAACATGTTATGAGTGTAATAATAATGTAATATTAACCATAGTATTTCCACACGTTTTGATTCCGTTTCTGCGATTATATTGTGAGTTTTACCTAAAGTTGTTTCCTTATTGCATGTTTATATTGTTTAATTGCAATTGTATCGAAAGATTTGCATGTTATGATTGTATTATGTTGATGAAAGTCTCTATAAGCCTTAGATCACCATGATAAGGAATAGTTGTTTAATCTATCATAACGAGAGTTAATAGGTTAGATTGCTAGGTTAAAGGTTACACCTTTGCGTCGTAAAATCGTTAATCTTAGATCGAAAGATATAGATTAATAGGTGAATTACCTAAGAAATTAGGGTTCATGTTTTAGACAAGGTGAAATCACAACTTGGTTAGAAAACGCAATATAATCGAGATAGGAATTGATACTTGTTAGGATAGGTGGATCAATCACTCGTTTGTTCATTAAAACTTGAATTTAATCCCGTGAAACTTGAATTGTCTAGATTTGTTACTTTTATTTCATAGTCTAGCTTTAGTTTAAATAAGTTCGCAACCCGTATCTTTCCTGGCTTTAGATCATATCTTCTGTCCAGTTTTATGTTTTAGTTAAGTTTGTTTTCAGTTTTGTTTAGTTTTATTCGCTGTTTAGATTAGTTTTTCGTGACATAATTTAATTAGACAAAAACTAGGGTTAGCAATCGCCACTTCCCCGTAAGATCAACCCGGTATCAACCTCTATACTACGATCCTTATACTTGAGGAAAAACCGGATTTATAAATTTTATTACTTGTTTGCTTTGTTAAAAAATCCGTGACACATCTGTAGCATGATTTGGGAGCCCAGTGTACATACTAGTGCTAGAAGGTCTGAGTATGATGCCAAAAAGAAACCCCTGTGATTTGTGGCCTCTAACAATAGGTAAGATTGATTATTTCCATAGGAGATAATTATCTCTTGTGAGCTTCATAGTGTGAGTCTGAATTTAGTGTCCTTGAAAATGGAGATCCAGTGTGACTAAGTGTAGTCAGAGAGGGTGACTGAAGGAATGAAGGAATAGGTGGTATTGAGGGCGGTAAAACGGTACCTGGTATTTGGGTAAACGACGGTGCTCCTAAAACATTTGATGGTGGATACGTAAACCCCGGGTAAGAGATTGACACAAAAATAGCTCTATACTGAGAAAAGGCATTGAGATCTGCAGCAGTGACAACAGAACTTGCAATGGCCGGAGCTGGAGTGGTAACTATCGGTCAAGAGCTTTCTGTTGTGATTGATGATGCGACGTCGGAGGAGCGGAGGTCCCTGTACTCATGACGCTGGTCTTTCAGCTCCGATACCAAGTTTTAATTAATGATCACAATGTATAATCTCCATTGAAGGAGTTTTGGAGATGAAGATGACAAAGTTTTTGATTGATTAATTATGAGCTCAGCACCCGATATATGTACAAAGTAGATCTAATAGAATCTAGTGTACAACCCAACACTTTGCCACATGGCACACATCTAAACATACACATGTCATCTAATCTAGCCTTATATTATTAATTACCACTAATACCCTTAACTTTATCTCGCTCTATTAAAAATAGGGTTTATTGTTAAAAATGACATTTTGAACATAGAATTACGCAAAGAGGACAGTGGAATGAATTTTTTGAGTAAAAAAGGCAAGTTCTTATTCCACTGTGATTTAAATTATTTCGTATTCAACTACAAAAACAAATATATCTTAATAAGATGGTAATTCTTTAATCACAATTTTCCTTTTTTTCGTCATCTTTTTTAGACATCTCATTTGATATTTTTTCAACGTTATTTTCGAGGTCATTTTTAAAAAAAAAACACATAAACAGTGGAATAGTTAAACATTGGATTTGAGGTCAGTTCCACTGCAGCAAATGGTGCATTTGGTGTTATGAACAATGGATATGTCCTTATCACCCAATTTATATTTCCTCTGATTCCTATTTTATTTTTGTCATTTTAAACCACTCCCCCTTAAAAAACTACTATTGTACTCTTTCGGGTCCATTTTCTTGAAATCTCTTGCAGTGCTCCTTTTAGCATGCCTCAGTAAATGGGGTTATTCTGCTGTGGAGAGGCTTCAATGAGGAGTTGTACACGTGGCAACATCTGGACCACACAGTTTCATCCTACGTAGGAATATTCTATTGAAGATGAAACTGTGTGGTCCAGATGTTGCCACGTGTACATCTCCTTATTGAAGCCTCTCCACAGAAGAATAACCTCAGTAAATGTACTTTGGTTGCTTTGCAAAGCTTGGATGAGATATCTTTCATATGTCAACGTCAAATTCTATCACAAGGAGTTCTCATTGCACCGTCAAATATAGACGTGCATGTTGCGTGTATAGTGTCAATCGTTGCAGTAATAAGCAAGACTGATTGATAAAGAGAATCAGTAAAAGCTAAAGATTTCCTTATATATAATAAAGGAACAAGGGGCGCTTGTTTTGGGGCTGACATGTGTCGCCCTCTGATTGGTCCCTTCATTTTTTTTTGTGGTACATATTTCGACTTATAGCGACGCTTTTGAATTTTTTTATATTTTTTTAGGGGCGCTTGTTTTGGAGCTGACACGTGTCGCCCTCTGATTGGTCCCTTCAGTTTTTTCCCTGGTGGTACCTATTTCGGCTTATAGCGACGCTTTTGAATTTTTTTCCCTGGTGGTACATATTTCGACTTATAGCGACGCTTGTTTTGAATTTTTTTATATTTTGACTTACTCACCGAATTTTTTTATATTTTTTATGTCGTATGTCGGTATATTATTTAACTCTTTTTGTTGTTTTATATCGAACTTTCCATTATACTTTTTTAAATATTAAGTGTCTTCAAACTCTCGTTTGTCGGGTGTAACTTTATTAATCAATCGCTGTTGTATAGTTTTTAAAGAAGTCGGTGGAAAAACTTCCCGGACGTCGTTTACGGGAACAAATCTAATTATTAAAACCGAAAGATTCGACTATAGATTTTTTTATAGGTTATGCGGTTGCGTACAAGTTTGACACAAGTTAGTTTAATAACTACCAAAATAATTATTAAATTGTTTCTTATAGACTTTGTTAATGTTAATAGTAGTTAATAGATATAGATACACCACATAAATATAGTGACATGTACATAGTTTTATTATAATTACCACTACTTTTATATAAGATACTAAATGTAATGTAATAATATAATTTACATAAGTGCAATAAAAATAAGTGTTACTTTATTGGGAAGTGATGTGTGAGGGGTGGACTTACAATATCAAACGTGGGATGAGGGGGGGGGGGTTGGATTCATATCATTGTATCTAAGATAAATAAACACTACCCCTTCATTTAACCACCCACAAAATACCCCTTCGATTTCCAACCCAGTACCCACTCCGCTTGATAGATACCAATCCGGAATGGACATCATAGATACCCACCAACATGATAGATACCAATCTGAAATGGGCATGCACCGTGCATTATGCACGGTGTATAGATACTAGTTAGTTGGATAAAGTGACTATGTATACACAGAGGAAAGCACTAAAGTGTGAAGCATGAAAAAGATTTCTTGAAAAAGACAGCTAGCTATTGGAAAATTGATGGGTCCCTGTATTTTCAGCACAATAGAATCGATATTTTGAAAGTTGGTTCTGGAGCCAAGAACTGACTTCCCGTAGGTTCTGGAACCAAGAACCGATTTTACCAAAGTCGATTTTCATAATAAATCTACGGAAAGTCAGTTTTTTGTTCTAGAACCGACTTTCACAAAGTCTATTCTACCATGGTGCATATAATAACACCCAAATTGACTTTATACAAATTTACTAAAATACGTAAAATAAAATGAATATGAGAGATACTATGGTATAACCGTTATTATGGTACAACCGTTAAAATAAGGTTGTACGCAAAATGTAAACGGGCTGCTCTTTTTTGTGTATGTAGGATGTAATATACTATTTGATAATGTAAGAATTATCACAAACGGGTTTTGAATTATTTGCGGGTGGATATCTGGCTGAAGTTTTTTATTTTTCTGATGGTGCACGGCGGTGCTCAAGAAATTCGTGAAGGCTGTATGAAGATATGAAGCACAATAAAGAGGAGAGCTCATTGCCGATAAATTGGCAGAGTGTATCTGCTTTGTGTATTAATCGATGCCTATTTCGTATTACATGTGCCGCTATTTATAGACGCGGGTGACTAATGAAGGTAACTAAGGTATGACAAGAGATAATAAAGTAGGACAAGACATAATAAAGTATGATTAGACATAAGCAATCTGCAACGTTGTCGCGGCGGCCTCTGAGAGTGCAAACTTGATACTTAATCAATTATTAGCGTCCTCGCCTTGTAATCGTCCTGTCTGAACCCTATTCGCCTAGTCAAATGGGCTTGATCCGAGCTGGCGGACTACATGTGAAGAGGGCGGACTGATTGGCCCACAATGCTTCATATCGCGTTGTATGTGGCGAGTTGAAGAGTTTTACTGATCGACGCCCAATGCCTATCCAATGATAAGTGGCAAGAGGCGGGCTGGATTATACCCAGCCCGGTCCGGCTTATGTCGGTGTAGGCTAGTTGCGCCGATAATCCTATCATTTATTGGGCCTACGTATAGGCCCAACGTGGATCCACAGCCGTTTTTACGGGCTTGGCGTATGACTATTGATGCCTCATTTGTAACTACAATTGTAACTAATTTTATTAGACATATATAAAATGCAATACACATTAATATTTGTGAACATTAGAAAACTTCTGTTTTCCTTTTCATAATTTCACAATTGTACAATGATACAAATATGGGGGCTTACAAATATTAATTTCACTCCAAGAAAAACATTCTTTTTTGCTACATTATTGTTTACCACATAATAAAAAAAGTGTTCTTATATACTTACTTTTAGTCACATGAGAATGGCAATAGAGTCTAGCCAAATACTATTAGCTACAATTTTTTTGTATGTGGCAAAAACTAGTATAGCAATAGAATATTTTTTTATAGTGTTTTGAGGGTCAGTTCCTACACCGTGGCCTTATGGGCCTTGCCCCAGGACGCCTATGTGTGCAATTGTTTCTAACCAAAGAACATGTTAGTCAACTCTTATAATCACTGCTACACCATAATTTTTTTGAAAATGTGTACACTAGTTTTATATGATGCAAAACTTTTTGGGACCCACACTGTAAGCATGCAAATATTTCTCGATGAGTGCTACGACCACAACCAAACTGACACAACCTAGTTTTTCACCATTGTAATGTTGGATATAGATCAAAAAATATATCATACACAATAATCAATGGTGTAAAAGAATGTTGATCCGAGAAGCCTGTAAAACAAACAAGGCATAAGAGACCCGTAGTTGTTCTTTTGGAGCCAGTCAGATGCTCTAGTCAGTTCGGTACGTAATAGAGTAATTTCTATAGAAATATTGAGCTGGCACATATAATGTGTAGAATTATGGCGTACCTTGTACTCCCTCTGTTTTTTATAGTAGTCAGTTTTGGTGCAGACGCACAGACTAAGAACGTGATTAATGTGTCTGAAATATAGTATGAAATGACAAATTTATCCTTCTCTTATGTACTCCCTCCGTTCCTAATTATATGTCGTGTTTGAGAAAAACACACAGATTAAGAAAATAAGTATTCCAAAAAAAATCTTGGAATGTGTAGTGGTGTAATGAATATGGAATATTGATTGGTTGAATTAGCTTAGAAAGTTGAAAAGTAGTATTGAAAGATGGAAAGAATATTAAAATATGTATTGTAAATATAACTACGACATATAAAAAGAAAATTTTGATTTTGACAACTGTGACATATAATTAGAAACGGAGAGAGTACATATGGTGAAAACGGGTTGGGTGTACGCAGTGTCTATGATGTTCAGAAAGCTTTCACTCTTAAACTTTGGTGGAATCGTAATGAAATTGGTATGTGGGGGAAATGCTTCGGAGACTTCCCAAACATGAAAAAATTGCATGCTTTGGAAAGTTATGAATAAAGTCATTGATATAGCAAATGATAGCCTTTGTTGGCTCTTTTTGGGAGGAAGTGGCCTTTGGGTTGGAAACCTACTACCACAGGGGTTTTTAACATTTCATATGCTTATAATTTATTTTGGACGCATTGGCAGACCTTTCATGAGATGGGTGAAATATGGGAGCCTAATAATCCCCTCGAAATCTCAATTTTCATGTGGAAGTTTCTCAATTGCCTTCTACCGTTGCCACAAGTCCTCATGCAAATGGGTTTTGTAGGACCTTTTAAATGCTCTCTTTTCAATAATGAAGAAATTGTGTGTCATTACTTTCTTCAATGCAACTTAGCTAAAGAGGTTTGGGGATACTCCCAATCTAACTTGAGATATATTTGCAATGCTACTGATCTCAATTTTTTTTTCTTTCTGGAATTGGTGGTATAATCACTTCGCAGGATCCTCAATACTTTTCTGCAAGCGTATTCTTACTTTTGTGTGCTGGGAACTATGGAAGGCAAGAAATACTTACTTATTCAAAGGGCATACCACTTTTTTGGGTCACATTATCCGTTCCATTAACAAGAATCTACAAATGGCTTTCACCTTTAAGCCTATCCAAAATATTAATGATGATGATGAAATTCTTTTGAGAAATGGCTTAATCACTTGTCTTGCTCGAAAGCCAAAAAGGTACCTTATTCAAGTTAAATGGACACCACCAACTGGAAATTATGTTAAACTTAACACTAATGGCTCATCTCTTGGAAATTTGGGCCACTCCGAGGGTGGTTCTGTGTTACGTAATTTTGAAGGCCGTCTAACCAATGCGCTTTCTTCTTATTTTGGGATTACTAATAGTTTCGTGGCAGAAATGATAGCTCTTCATCTTGGTCTTGAGTTCTGCGCTAACAATCAGATCACCTCTCTTATTATCGAAACAGACTCCCATGCACTCTATAGAATCATCGAAGTTACCAGTCCTATTCAATGGGAATTCTATGATTTACTACTCCAGATTCGCAGTATCATTAGAACCAATGTGTATTCGATACACCACATATACGGAGAATCCAACTTAGTGGCTAATTTTTTGGCAACGACAACTAGCTCTACTCATCAAACAATTTGTTATAATGTTATTTCTCCTATTTCTTTGGCGTTGTGTTTGCTTCTACACAGAGACAAAATTGGATCACCTGACATTCACAGGGTTAAAATGCCTACTATTTGGGAAGAACTCTTTAACTCATTGAACAATGCAAACCAGGTTGTTACATTCCTCATCTGTGCCATCTTTTAATGATTCAAATTTTCTTCGCATGTTAGATACATCTTTTGCAGGCTAAAAATCTTTTCCTTGCTTATGAGTCAAAGCATGGTGACTTGAGAAGGAAGCACCCTTTATTGAGAAGGGTGGATGCAGTTTGAGATTGCACGATCTTTCAAGATTTCACAACCCTCACACAGTGATTTTTTAGGGAGGCACTCTTCATTACAATGAAGAGTGAAAACCAGAGATTGAAAGAAGCAACAAAGTTTTTCTAATGTCGCATCTGTTTGTTGAGGAAATGCTGCAACAAAGAACATATTGGATGGGGAGATGGATCACAAACACTAATATGAAAAGCTACAAGTTGGCTCCCGCAACCGGATTAAGTGAGGACTTTATGTGTAGCATCAGTTGAACAAATATGACGATTGTGTACTATGGAGACTGAACAAGTTTTGCGCTTTATGATTATGGACACAAAGGGCATCTATAAGAATCGGAAACAAGAATCAAGCTATGAGGATGTTGTGACTCTTTTGGTCATCCTTTATTTGCTATACATTGATGTATTTAATTTTTTCCGTAAGGAGATTTTTTATTTTTGAAAGCATAGGGTGTTGTATTCTTTCATTTGCGATGGATTTTCCCACACTGGGTTTGCAACACATAGGTTTTAAGGAGACATGACTACGCTTCGTCTACATTTTGTGGTATAAGGGGATGGCCAGAATAAGACATTGTATAAGCATTTTTGTCATCTTTTAATAAAAGGTCTTCTTTATTTAAAAAAATCTAAAATGATAGATAAATGTAAAATAAGCAAATTGGGAAAAGTGATAGTTAAAAAACGGAGGGAGTAAATGAAAGGAATGATTACTTTATATGATGCGTTGTGGTTAATTAAAGTTGTTTGTGGAATATATCGGAGCAGTTACGAGGCCATGCCATAATGGAGCGATTATCACGAGACAATTACACATCGTGGTCTAACGTCCGTAATACTCTTTTAATGGGGTGTAACTGTTGTCGGGGACCGAAGATTACCCGTGTGACTCCAGATATATTTTGACCGGGATGACCTGTACCACGTCGGCAATAAGAGACCGTATATATATCCTGCGTCATGCCGGCTATAGGGAACCATGGACGACCTGCGCCACGTCAGTACATCAATGCAGAGTCGGTGGAATCAGGACCCGGCTCATATGCTAACGTGATCTCCTGTACTCTCAGTACGACTCGATAGGCACATGTAAGGGTGACTGATCGCCGTACTCAATTGCTAATGGAAAAGTATTTGTGCGTAGAATTTGCTCATAAAAAAATGTACACACAAATGGTCCAAATGAACAAAGAAAAAAGAAAAGAAAGATAATGCTATTGCTAACTATTGGATTTAGTTTGATTGACTTTTTATGTGGATAAAATGTGTGTTTATATCCAATGGCGGACGCAGGATTTTATCTTGGGGTGGTCTTGGTTTTCTCTTTTCAAATAAATATACATATCCCTGAAAAAAAAAAAAATCCAATGCAAAAAAATTTCATTCATCGTAAATGAAGTTACGAACATGTAGTATAGTAATGTATTGCCCTTCTAAATACACAACAAGCGAAGCTGAAATTTGTTTGTATGGTGTATAACTTTTATGATTAGATTTAAATGGTATAAGGTAGCAAAAAAACTATGTTGCAAATTAAAAATGTTTCAAACGTGGATCCGTTCTTGTAAAATGTAGTATATAGTACGTAAAGTCTTGCCCTTCTAAATATACAATAAGATAAGTTGGAGTTTGTTTTTGTAGTGTTTAACTTTTATGATTAGATTTAAATTGTATAAGGTAAAAAAAAAATTATTGTTGCAAATATGTTTCGAACGAATCTGTTCTTGTGGTGTTTAGTTATTATAATTAATTTTACATGACATAACGTAAGAACAAAACAAATTTGATTTAAAATGTCTAAGGTAAAGGGAGAAAAATAGTAGATTTACATATATAAGGTAGAAAGAAAATGTTGTAAGCAAGGTACCAAAAACAAAACAAAATTACTGCTTGAACAAGTATCGAATCCATGACCATTGGATAAACAAGATAAAAGTTAGAAGTCTTGTTCCACTATACCACCACAGCATTATGTCAAAATAATAAGCATTAAATATATATACTAATACTAACATTAACACAATACAAAAATATTTTTTTTTGTTTTTTTTTTTTCAAATTTTAGGGTGGTCTTGAGACCACCCCTCCAATAGGGTGGGTCCGCCCATGTTTATATCATTTTACTTTGGTAAGCAATTTTTTTTTTGGAGGGAAAGTAAGCGATTTTTGATATGTACTACCTACGTCAATATATAAGTAATCATATACTTTTAGATTTATCCCACGATATAAGTCATTCTATATTATCAGTGCAACATTTATTACTTTTTTTTCCTTTATCTTACCCATAATTTATTCCCAACAACTTTTCATTACTTAACGACTATTGGATTAATGATAGCCAAGCGAGGGTTATTTTAGACATTATCTTCAAATTTATTACATTTAAATATTTTTTTAATCTGTGTAAAAAACTCTAGCATGACATATATTTTGGGACGGGTATAAACTAGGAATAAAGCATATTTTCTTGCTTTCAGTCCGGCCACAAAGCTACGAGCTCCGTCAAATTCCGGAGAATATATTTAGAGCATTAATAACAACAAAAACAAATAGATAAACTTTGCCGTAAATATGATCCCATCTTTATGCATATATCTACCATTTGGTTTCTTGAAAACCAGAGATCATAAGTAATTACAATCATAGTAACTGTACTAGTTTATTATTAGTTTATTGTGACAGGGATCCTCTTTACTATGCAGACATCTTCTATGATTTTGATGCAGGAATTAAAATCCCTCTTTGTGTTTCAACTCCATTCGAACTTCTGAATTTGTATGGTACGAATACAAAAAGATCCAACAAACGACGATTCAAGCTCGGCTGCAAACTTCTTGGATTGAACTCCAAGAGACCAAGAATAAAGATAATGCAGCGATCTCCATTCTTTCGAAAACCCCACATGGATCGTCTCAACCAAATCGCATAATTAAAACTTTTGAGGAAGAAATTGAACTTGCAATGGCACTTCAAATCGCTGCTGAACAGGTGATCAAAAAAAGATTAATTTCTGCAAGAAAACTGGTCAGCAGATGCCAGAATTGTGCTTCAAAAACAGGTACACCCCTTCAAAGAATCGTCTACTAATTCGCACAAGCCCTCTAACAAAAGATGGGTCTAGAATGTAGGTGTTGCTTCTGCCAAGAGGATTCATTTGATTGATTTATGAATAAACGGGTCGCATTGGACCGTTTTGATTCAGGCTCTTGCAGTGAGATATGACTGCCCTGTTGAACTTCTCAAGATAACTGCAGTCGGAACCTCAAATGAACTACCGGAAGAAACAGGAAAATGGTTATCTGATTTTGCTGAGACAATCAATGAATGTTCCTTTCATGTTTAAGGTTGTATTGTCTGACCTTAATAAGGAAATCAAGAAAGAAATGTTCCAAGTGAAAGATGAAGAAACATTGGTGATTTACTCATCATTGTGTCTTTGGAGTGTGCTTGCTTGGCCAAATGACTTGGAAATTTTGATAAATGAAAACAAGAAGCTTAAACCTTGTTTAATGGTGGTAAATGAAATAAATTTTTTATTAAGTAATATTGTTTTTTAAAGTTTCATTTAACTAAAATACGTGTGGATGCCCGCGCATTTTATTAGTATAACCAAACAAGTGTCATTTGAATCGTAAAAATGATGTTCCTAACATTGACAAACTTGGATGATTATGTAGGCGGTCTTTCATCGTGATACATGGGTGGTTTGTTGGGCACTCACAGAACATTTAATAGGGTCTTTCGGGTTGCATGATACTGAAGAAAACTTGGATGATTCCAGGTTAAAAGATTATTTGATACTTGTACATATTAGTTTCCAGGTTGAAACAAATTCCAAAGGAGTACCATTCCAGCCTGTAGTCAAGCATCTACCATCTGTTTCTATGTGTAAACCATTTACTGATGTATCAAGCAACAACTTTGCTTGTGACAATGTAGAAGGGGTCAACTCTGTTTCCACAAAACCACATTTCTCAAAAAGAGCCCTCCAAAAACTTGCTTTCTCATATCTATAAGTCCTTTCTGTACCATCACATGTGATGATATTTCTTATTCTTTCTGCAAAGATACCTTCTTCAATGAGCTTCCTAGACGGGTGATTCTCGAAATTCATCATAAGCCCATCAAATATACCGCTGATATAAAACAGAGTTTCAACGAATCTTTCAACGAAATCCGGTGAATTTAGATTTGTGTCTATTTCATTTAGCACCATTAAGCAAGGTTTGAGTTTCTTGATTTCATTTATCAATTTTTCCAAGTCATTTGGCCAAGCAAGCACACTCCAAAGACACAATGATGAGTAAATTACAAATGTTTCATCATCTTTCACTTGGAACATTTCTTTTTTGATTTCCTTATGAAGGTCAGACAATACAACCTTAAACATGAAATGAAAGGAACATTCATTGTCTCAGAAAAATCAGATAACCATTTTCCTGTTTCTTCCAATAGTTCATTCGAGGTTCCGACCGCAGTTATCTTGAGAAGTTCAACTGGGCATTCATATCTGACTGCAAGAGCTTGAATCAAAACCGTCTGATTTGTTTTTTAGAATAAAAGATATTTCTTCACATCAAGGTTCGATTCCACGACCTCTGGTTCTGCTACCTTGTTAAAATCAATCGTTTACCGTTGTACTAAAACTAATCGGTAAATAAACGATATTTCTTGTTTTCAATTATTTAGGGTGAGATAATGATTTATTTTACATTTAAATGCAATATTTATCTCATTTCTTTTCTATATAAAGAGAAACAATGTAATTATTTTTCATTAAATAAAAAATACAAGTTCAGTGTTTACGTTTTTGTGTGCTATTATGTTTTTCTTTAGATATAATTAGAAATATCATCACATGTGATGGTATAGAGAGGACTTATAGAGATGAGAATTCAAGTTTTTGGAGAGACCTTTTTAAGAGATGTGGTTTAGTGGAAAAAGAGTTGAGCCCCTTTGCATTGTCACAAGCAAAGTTGTTGCTCGATAGATCTCCCAATGGTGTACACATAGAAACAGATGGGAAATGCATGACCGTAGGGTGGAATGGTACTCCATTGGAATTTGTTTCCACCTGGAAAGTAACTTTGCCCTCGAAAAGAACCAAATAAGAAAGTGATTTAGGCACACATTTTATCCACATGCTCGACTTTTTTTTTTTTTTTTGTTATTTTGGGTTTTATCTTTTTTTTTTTAATGAACGAAGACATTTATTAAGAGAAATAGAAAAGTTTTGTACAAAGTCGTATCTTGGCCCTCCCCTTATACCAAATTACCTAGGTGAAGCATAGCCCTACCTCCTTAAAACCTATGCGTGGCAAACCCGATGTGAGAAAATCTTACGCATAGGAAAGAGTACAACACCCTATGCTTCTAAAATAAAAATAAAAACCCTCTTAAATACAATCAAAATGCAAAGAATAACAAGAGAAATTCGGCTTGTGCACATCATATTCCGTCTTGAAAAAAAATTAGCTATCGTCGCGTCGGTGTCTAGGATGTTTGAAGAGATAAGCTTCCAAGGCGCCTCCAATGTCATATGATTCGTGCAAGAAGAAATAATCAGTCTCAAAATGAATAAAAGGATCAACGTGCAATTAAAATGAAGATATAACACCTGGATTGCACCCTTCAAACGATTGAAGGGTGCTTCCAAAGAAATGCTCCATGCGACATTCCAATTCAATGTGAGGTTCCTCTGAGTGGTGTTTGATATAACAGCAGCCAACCGAATGCAACAAATTGAGTTGGCACTCCAAGATTTGAGCCATTCTGCAAACGTAAAATTGTTCTCTTGTAACAAACTACGGTTCTAGGCCATATACATCTGTGGAAAGAAAATAAAGACACAGTAGGGATAGGAACAACTTGGTTTGCACTCTTCAAAACATTGAAGAGTGCTTCCCGGTAAGTCATCTTTGTTTGACCAAGCGAATAGAAGGCAAACCAAGTCTATCGTGAAGTATAAGATTGCGTAACTCCAATGGAATAGGTGTGTGACTATTATATTGATAGGATAAACAAGAAGAACTTGATGACTTGTCCAAGAAGTTTGCCACGGTGTTTGCTTCTTTGTAGATGTGTTGAACGGAGTAACCTTGCGCTCAAATAATCCGACGACTTTAATAAAGAAAGTCGTGATGTGTTCAATTAGCATCTCTCCCAAAAGCTTAAGCTGATGGGGAGATAGATAATTAACATTTTATATATCTCAATACGCCCCCTCAAGTGTGGGCCTGTAAGAAGAGAGGGCTCTGCTACAGAGTTGAAGTACCATTTCTCCGATAGCTTAAGCTGATAGGGAGATAGATAATTAACATTTTATATATCTCAATATGATGCTCCCAAAGAAATGGCTTATAATCATGTAAAATAGAATAGATGACCAAAGAATCCGTTTCCACAATAAGAGTAAAAATATGATTTTTAGCACAAAAGTCCACTTCATAATAAAGAGCTTTGATTTCCGCTTCAAAGCAGTTGGCAGTCCCAAGAAATACAGAGTAAGCATGAACAAAATTGCCTGGACATTGCGAATAATTAATGAAACCACTAGCCGAGTTGCTAGGGTTATTTATTGAGGAACCATCCGCGCTAAGCTTAAAATAATTTAAAGGAGGGGGCATCCATTTGACAATGATAGGGATTCTTTTAGTTTTCAAAGAGAACTGCTTCAAGATGCCAAGATGCAAAAGAACATCATCTTTATAATCAAGATGCCAAGATGCAGAGTTTTATCTATTCTAGCCCAATATTAAGTTAAGTCTTTTAGCATAAGTGTATCATGGTAAATGTGAGTATTTGAAGGATGTTTTGCCTTGAAGTGAGGGACATTGAATATTTTTAAAATTCTTACAACTTGGCATTGAAATTAATGTTATTATTCCCATTATGATTGATTGAGCTAAAATCCACCCCTTCAAAAACAATTTATAAAGACTCGAAACCGCGGGTAAACTAACTCTCTAACCGGCAGTGTACCGGGTCGATTGCTAGGATAGCTACAGGAGTACGAGGTCGAACCCAAAGGAATCGTGTTTGTAAGTACCAAAGTGAACGTAATGCTTAGTCTAGGTGATCAATTTCTTAAGGTTTTGTTTACTACAACGACACTAAGTGAGTCTAAGTAACGAGTCTAAAGATAAAAAGAAAGAAAGAAGATTAAACTACTAGGTTTTAACGATAAATTAAGGAGACATAGCCGAACCATGATCAAAATAGCTAGTTTCACCCCAAGGAATGACGAAACCGGGAATGTGCATTAAACGAACGAACTCTTGCATACATTTTCACGGGTACGTACTCCTAATCCCGGTGCTAGGGTCTGAACAACTCTTCCCCAACACCTTATGCCTAGTCAACTAACCTTCCCTAAGAAATGTTCATTCTCAAGACATGTTATGCATGAGAGCCGTTTAAACGTTAAAACGAGTAACCTCGCACTACAATGCGATCCTAGAACCCTTTTCCCACACCTCTCTATCTGAACAACTCTCAAGATTGATGTGTGTGATTTTTGACCTAGGTGATCAATCTAGCCCAAATCCGTTATAATGAGTTCTAAGACATGAAACAAGCAAGATATAACATTAAAAAGCACTACCCACTCCCAATTTCATCACCCAAAGGGTGATTTCACCAAATTCCACATGATTCGACTATGTAGGTGTTTAGCTACTCATTATACTACTCAAGTCATGCATAAAACAAGTAAATGAAAGCCATAACAAGTAAAAGAGAAGAGAAATATACCATTAAATTGCAGAAATTCGAGTTGAGATCCAAAAAGTACAAAATAAAGAAGTAATTAAAAGGTGGTCTCTTAGTGTTTGGAATGAAAATCTAAGCTAAGAAATGGAAATATTAAGCTAAGATGTTGTTGATTTACACTAAGAGAGAGTATTCTATGCTATTACAAAATTCGAGCAAGAAAATGGGTAGAGTTTTGCTAAGAAAAGCTTGATATCCAAGAAAATGTCTAAGGGGGGTATTTATAGGTGAAGGGAAAATCTGCTGCAAAAACGGTCCAAACGCGCGTTTAGAGGGCTGGAACGGGCGTTTGGAATCTTCAAACGCGCGTTTCGCTTAGTTGAAACGCGCGTTTCGCATGAATTCGGGCGGGGGCTTGATCGCTCTTCATCCGGAACGCGCGTTTGGGAAGGTTCAAACGCGCGTTTGGGATCTTGGAACGCACGTTTGGAGTGATTTCAAACGCGCGTTTGGAGAGCTTGAACTCTGTATCAACTCTAGACTTCTGGAACGCACGTTTGAGGGGTTCAAACGCGCGTTTGAACCCCTGTTTCCCCAAATCTTCACTTTTCTTCCTTTTTGGGCCCTCGTCTTGCCTCGGTCACGTTTTTTCACCACAAATCGTCACCTTCCGGGTCCTCGAGACACCAATACCCTTCAATATCATAGACAACCACAAACATCCAAACAATTCCGGAGGGTAAGAGTGCTCGGGAATGGGGTTAATATCAACAAAAAGGGGTATGAATTCATCAAAGTAACGGATTCGTTCCCCGTGCCATAAGCTCACGATATCACCCCGAAAATGGTCTAATTTACCCAAAATTGTGCTGAAAGTGTGGTAAACGGGGGTAATTAATGCACCGGAGTCACGTCAAGTTGACTCCCATCAACCACCCCACACTTAGCCTTTGCTCGCCCTCGAGTAAATTAGGCGTTTTAAAACCAACCAAGGGATTCAACGTTGTGACGTAGGTGCTACTATCCACACCCTCGAGGTTACCACGAAGTAAGACACACGAACATACACACACCGGTACAACATTATCAAAAGAATAGAGTGTGTGTGGTGCCGAGCTACATCCAATGTGTTCAAAATGATTGTCGGGGCTTGAATCCCGACCAAAAGTCTACCAACCGTCTCATACCACTACCCTCTCCACTAATCAAGGTCACTAAGTTCGGACACAATCGGGTAGGACTTGAAGGGTTATAACGTTAGGCTAGGGTAATTCCGGTTAATCGAAAAGGATACTTTGGGAAGCGGAGAAAAAGTAGTACGAGTGAACCTAATCAACAAGTGTGCCACCTTATCTCTACCATACAAACCATCCAAACTCCTTTTGATTATTTTAAACACTTTGGGAACCATAGAATGCTAACATACCCGAACTCATTGCCTAATTCAACTATGTTTCAAGTCTCATGAGGCGAGGTCGAATACATTAGCACCTATCTCACTATCCCAACCCTTGATCATCATAACTATAACTTTTGAGCTCATCACTTTGATTCCAACCCTTTATTTCTATACACCAAACTTTTATTCTTTGAGAACTTTCTAATTTATTTTGAACTTTGATTGATTGAGTTCTCTTTTTTTTTTTTAAAGAAAAGAAGGAATTTCACAGATTTTTCTTTTCTTTTTGGGCCAAATCCAAACACTAAACCCAAATGAGCTCCTCTTCTCCTTATAGCTCCAAACAAGAAAACACCAACCCATCAAAACATCATTTCCCCCACCCCACACTTGCCTTAGCAAGTGTGGCCTAACAAAAGACTAGGTCCACTCGTAGGGTATGGATGAAGGGAACGTGACCAAAAATAAAGCTCAAGGTAGGTTTCTGACTAAGTAACAAAACGGCTATAAAACGAATGGTGGTCAGACCATTCTATCAAGGCTGAGAGGGGCTACGAAGGTCTAATGTTCGGGGTAAGGCTTATTTGGCTTTGGTAGGGTCAAAGAGACGCCATGACCGTCATCCCGTGTCCTACTTAGGTAAACCTTTCTATTTCGTCTCGAGACCAGTGACATGAGAGGTGGTAGTAATCAAATTGTGCACAAAGAGTAGCTTCACGTGAAATTAATAGACTCTATTCTCAAGATAATATCAAACCGAAGTGCACACGTTCGGGGCCCTACTAAGGTGGCCACCACTCGAATATGGACATAGCACAAACAACACAGTGTCGGAAACCCTTGAAAATTTTTAAAATCACCCAAAAATCGACTCAAGCCCGATCATAAGCTAAGTATACCACACATAGTGCACATTCAACAATAAAAACAATAAAACGGCTAAGTCCCCCACCCCACACTTAAACGAATCACTGTCCTCAGTGTGTGAGAGATAAGAAGCGTAAAAGACTTAGCTGTTTGACCAAAAGACCCGGCAGAAAGGCGCAACCGTGACTCGAAACTCGTGATAACCTCGTATGAATCCATCCCGTAACCTAGAGCGAGATCAACAGAGACAAAGACAGCGCATGCACGGGACATAATCCGCGTGCTAAAAAGCAAGCAATAGGGTAAGCGGGTGCATAAAAAAAATAACGAGTCTGAGCCACAGTGACGAGATCAAAGCATAATGAGGGGGGATACGGGATATGCAGTGGAAGGATACAATCGAATCAAATAAAATACAGAACATCCATGCATTAAATATAAGCCAATAATAACATCCTCATCATCCCACAGTATCAGTCAATGAAAAAGGAAAACATACACGGTCAAGCAGGCCTCAGGGGCTCAAAAATAAGTGTACGTGCATGCAAAAGCGAAGTGTGTCCAAAGTATGATGAAAGAACGTCAAAAGTAAGTGAAATATCAAAGTATAAAAGAGAGACAGACTAGTAAGTAAATACAAGAAGAATTGCATGAAAAAACATGCTAGTCTGCTCCATGTCCCTGTACGTCAGTAGTGGAATCCGGTGTGCCTGATGTTGGTGCAACCACAAGCAGCTGCACTCTCGGTCTGTGTAGGTCCGCAACACACCGTCCCTTCTCGCTTCCGTCCCAGCTGCCTCCGTCCCAGCCCTATCTGTGCCCACTAGATCATCCAAATCAATATCATCAAACCCCTCGTCCGGCTCCTCAACAAATGACTCCTCTATGACCCTCTGCAAATCTGCCTCGATCTCCGGGGTATACTGAAACGGTGCAATATCTAGATTCAATTCAGGAAGCTCAACCTGCCTCTCCTGAGCCAATACCTGCTGATTCTCCACGATGCCATTCAGTGTCACCCTCAGACTATCCATCCAGTCTCTCTGTTTATGCGCAATCAGAAGCCCCTGCCTTTCACTAAGCCACGGCCCCCCGGTTGATGTAAAAGGTAGAGGTGTAGGTGTGGTGGAAGGTCCAGTAGTAGAGGGAGGAGGTGGGGGTATAGTAGTGGTAGTAGTGGAGGAAATGATAGGAGGAGGTATGGGGAGGGTGGTGGAGGTGGTAGGGCGGAGGACGGTGTGAATGGGTCGAGGGGTGGTTCTAGGAGGTCTGGAAGCGGAGCGGGTGTTAAACGGCCTCGGTGCCACAGGTAGATTCTTCTTCCTCAGAATCTGATCATCTGGATACTCTTTTACCAACGCTCCCTTGCACAAGCCATGGATAAGATAGGGGCACATAATCATCCGACGCTTAACCTTTTGATTTTCTCTAAATTCCTCAATGATGGTTTTCCCGACGTCTACCTTCAGATTATAGTGTAGAGCATACAACAATTGCAAATCCTTAATGTGGAAGTGCGTTATGTTGTCCTTCGGTAGTAGACGGTTCTGAGAAAACTTAGCTTTCACTTTCCAAACATCCGGCCAAGTCGTCGTCACCAACTGACTTCTCAAATTGGTACCCTTAGAAACCCACTGTAAGTCAGGATTTATGGCCTTCCTCATTTCCTCCAACGGATCTGGATTCTCAGTGTTACCCCAGTGAGATCTCTCTGCAAACCAACTAATGTAGTCCTGACCCTCGAAAGCCGGTATCCGGTAATAATCATTGATAGCCTTGACCGACCACGGGACATTGACCCCTCTGACTCTGATGAAACCGGACTCAAGATTAGCCACACTAAAGTTTGCATACCATTCCCGGACCAATGACAAATTGAGATTCCCATCCGGCTCGTAAATCAGATTGTTCCACCCCTTCTTCCTCAAATCATCAATGAAAGATTTAGGTACAGCTTTGAGGTCTAGCCCCCTCTCATAGCACATATTCTTCACAGCGATATACTCATTGTAATTTGAGAATGCAACCGGTGAGTTAAAACGCTGCTCGAAAGGGATAATATCATCAGGAGGAGGGGCTAGAGGAGGGTCTTGCTCGGGAGCACTCTGAGGAGGAGGTGGAGCACTAGTCTTTACATTTTTGGCCTGCAAATGTGCCAAGGGCACATCGCTCTCAAAGTCCGTAGCCTCCTCACTATCACTACTCGTATTCCTCCCTTCGGTATCTGGCTCAAAATCCTCGTCTGAGGTCTCATCCCTTAACTGTCCCGCTGGCCTAAGGGCTCGAGGATTCCTACTCTCAACTGTGCCACCGATTCGAATACCACTCGTAGGTGCCCGAGGATAAACTAGGGTTTTCTATTTTTTGGGCACTTGCCTAGTCACTGGTTGCTTCCCCTTACCTTTACCCTCGGTTTCCTTACGTTTAGTTTCCCTCATTATCTATGAAAACCAACCAAACAACACCAAACAACCAAGTTACAAACAAAACCGACCCGGTTATCATCCAACCGGGATTTCAAACAAACCACCCATCCACAACGAAACACCCCACAAAAGCCACACCATTCACCATCGATCAACAAAACAAACAAAACAAACAAAAACATGATATAATCATCAATAAACAATAAATAACGAGAAATGGGCTTTAAACCAAAATAGGCCAAAAACTAACCCTAACCGAAACTTAAACGTAAAGCCGTAATATACCTGTTCTATGCTTAAATGATACGACACGAATGATTTGGAGCGAAGAACGAGCCTCGAAACGTCAAAATTGGCCAAATTCGACCTTGGTGAAAAACCGTCAAAAGTGAAGTTCGAATCGAAGATTTGGGGGAATTGTTGTTGGAATGGCTTGTTGAAATCAAAAGAAGAGGTTGAGAGGTGTTGATTGGGCTTTAAATCGCCAAAATCGGTTGAGAAACGAAGGATTTCGAGTGAAGGGCACAAGAACGGCCGCCAAACGCTGCTAGGGTTGAGGAGAAATCGAAATGAAACGCCGGTTTGAGGTGGCAGGTATTTAAAGAAGAAGGGTCCAAACGCGCGTTTGAAAAAGGTGGAACGCGCGTTTCGCAAGCTCAAACGCGCGTTTGAAGTGTGAAACGTGCGTTTGGGAAGAGGAATCACGATCAGAGAGTTGAGGCTCCAAACGCACGTTTGAAATGGTTCTAAACGCGCGTTTAGGAGGAAAAAGCTGTAAACGAACGTTTGAAAGGGGTAAACGGGCGTTTGGATCAGAAACTAGGAAAACTCTAGATTTCTACCCCACACTTGATTCTAACCGCCCCGAGACCACTAGAAACACCAAACTAACTCAACAAACTACGAAATGGTGGGTTGCCTCCCCCAAGCGCGTTTGTTTTACGTCGTTGGCTCGACAAGATGGATTATACGGTGCCAACTTTTTCAAAGTTATGCCATTGGCACGAGACGAGAGAGGGTAGAAAGATGGAAAGATGGATTAAGGATTATACGAGTCAAGATTTAAAGTCCATGACAAGACTTACAAGATTCATCACAAGGTACGGGGTCTTCAAGGTGCACTATTTCTAGTGCTTCATCGTAAGGCAACCTCTCATACCTCTTCAACCGCAAGCCATTAGTGGTAAACGTGCCAAACTTAGGATGGGTGATTTCGATAGCACCGGACGGATAGACTTTCGACACAATATAGGGACCGGACCACCTAGACTTCAATTTCCCTTGGAAAAGATGCAAACGAGTATTGTAGAATAAGACTTCGTCACCCTCATTGAAAACACGAGGTTTAATCAACTTATCATGGATTAACTTAGTCTTCTCTTTATACTTCGTGGAAAGGTCATAAGCACAAAGGCGGAACTCATCTAGTTCATTCAATTGGGCCATACGCTTCTCACCAATTAAGGTTTCATCGAGGTTTAGCATTTTGATGGCCCAATAAGCCTTGTGTTCGATCTCTACGGGAAGATGACAAGATTTACCATAGACTATTAAAGGCTGTCCTATGGGCCCACAAAGCATCATCTAACTTTAAAGACCAACTTTTCACGTTCGTGTCTACCGTCCTCTCTAAGATACGCTTAATACCCCTATTCGTGACTTCAACTTGACCACTCGTTTGGGGGTGGTAAGCGGTACCTAACTTGTGTTTCACTCCATACTTCTCTAAAAGCTTATCAAACGGCTTGTTGGCAAAATGGCTTCCATTGTCACTGATTATAGCACGAGGCACCCCAAACCGACAAAAGAAGTTCTTTCTAAGAAAACGGATAACAACATTCCTATCATTGGTGGGTGAAGCTAAGGCTTCGACCCATTTGGATACATAATCACACGCGACTAGGATATATTTGTTACCACATTGCTGATATTGATCCCAAAAAAAAGACGGAGGGATAGGGGCCCATGAAATCAATGCCCCACATGTCAAAAATCTCACACACTATGATCGGTTTCTGAGGCATCTCACTCCTTCTAGATATACGACCGGACCTTTGACAAGCATCAAGAGATTTCACATAAGCATGTGCGTCTCGGAATAGAGTGGGCCAATATAGCCCACTTTGAAATACTTTCAAAGCGGTTCTTTGCCCCGAGAAATGGCCCCCGGCCTCTTTATCGTGACAAAAAGAAAGAGCACTCAAAATTTCACTTTCCGGGATGCACCTCCTCAAAATGCCATCCGAACACAACCTATATAAGCAAGGATCTTCCCACACATACTTACCAACCTCACTAAGGAATTTACGTCTTTGGTTTGAGTCAAGGTCGGGATCTACAAAACCGCACTCGTGGTAGTTGACAAAAAGGAGCAAACCAAGGATTACCTTCCTTACCGACTTTTAGAAAGTTTCCTTTCTTAGCCGGAAGAAGGGTGTCAAGTGCATAAAGTTGCTCGTGAGGGAAAGAATCATTTATCTCCCTTTGTGCCTTAATCAACTCCTCACTAAGCTCCATACGACTTAAGTGGTCGGCTACGACATTCTCACAACCCTTCCTATCACGGATCTCTAGATCAAACTCTTGCAAGAGCAAGATCCACCTCAAGAGGCGGGGCTTGGCATCTTGTTTGGCAAAGAGATAACGCAAAGCGGCATTATCCGTGTGGACAACCCCCCGAGAACCTACGAGATGAGACCTAAACTTATCGAACGCAAAGACGACTGCTAAAAGCTCTTTTTCAGTGGTGGTGTAGTTCTGTTGGGCCGGATTCAAGGTGTGACTGGCATAAGCAATAGGTTTGAAGATTTTGTCGAACTTTTGACCGAGGACCGCACCAACCGCGGTGTCACTCGCGTCACACATGAGCTCAAATTCTTGATCCCACTTCGGGGCAACTAAGATAGGAGCGGATACAAGCAATTTCTTGAGCAACAAAAATGCCTCAATGCAAGCTTGGTCGAAATTAAACGGGACGTCTTTTCCTAGAAGAAGGGTAAGAGGACGGGCTATCTTCGAGAAATCCTTAATGAACCTACGATAGAACCCCACATGGCCTAGAAAACCCCTAAGAGTCTTTAGGTTGGTGGGCATAGGAAGCTTATCTATCGCTTCTACCTTAGCCTTGTCTACCTGTATACCCTTACTAGATATCTTATGCCCTAAGACTATCCCCTCCGTAACCATCAAATGACACTTCTCCCAATTTAGCACCAAATTCGTCTCCTCACATCTACTCAACACTTTTTCAAGATTATCTAGACATTCCTCAAAGGAATCACCAAACACACTAAAATCATCCATAAAGACTTCTAAAAACTTTTCAATCATATCCGCAAATATGGCAACCATGCACCGTTGGAATGTCGCGGGTTCATTACACAACCCAAAAGGCATCCTACGGAAGGCAAAGGTACCATAAGGGCAAGTATAGGTAGTCTTTTCTTGGTCCTCTAAGGCCACATGTATTTGGTAATACCCACTAAACCCATCGAGAAAGCAATAAAAAGCATGGCCACTCAATCTTTCCAACATTTGATCAATAAAAGGGAGGGGGAAATGATCTTTACGAGTTTGGTCATTTAGCTTACGATAATCAATGCAAATTCTATGACCACTTACCAAACGCTTAGGCACCTCCTCACCTTTGTCATTGATCTCCACGGTCATACCTCCCTTCTTCGGCACCACTTGGGTGGGACTCACCCACTTGATATCCGAGATGGCATAGATAATCCTGAGCTTCAACATCGTGACCACATCCTTCCTCACAACCTCTTGGAGGTGTGGATTGAGTCTTCTTTGGGGTTGCCTTACCGGC
The DNA here is from genome assembly GCA_036785695.1 of Gentiana straminea. Classification (NCBI taxonomy): domain Eukaryota; kingdom Viridiplantae; phylum Streptophyta; class Magnoliopsida; order Gentianales; family Gentianaceae; genus Gentiana; species Gentiana straminea. Next base: position 7,570,614 of record JAVUPR010000207.1, read on the forward strand.
TTCGCTCCATCTTCTAGAATGATCTTGTGTTGACAAATGGTGGGGCTTATACCCTTGAGATCACACATCTTCCACCCAAAAGCACGCTTGTGCCTCTTAAGCATCTTCACTAACTCATCTTCCTGCAAAGCCGTTAGTGTAGTAGAAGTAATCAAAGGAAGTAAATCATCATTTTCAAGAAAAACATACTTCAAATGAGGTGGTAGCGGCTTCATTTTCAAGTCTTTTGGTGGGTCCTCAATTGATGGCCTCTCTAGCTCTCCTTCAAGCCCAAGATCAATCTTCTCGGTCCACTTTTCACCCACGAAAGCCGTCTCTTCGAGTTCTTTTGCTTCCTCTTCCAACTCTTCTTCTTCATCGAGTTCCGTACTCACTCTTGCCATGCATTCATCGGAGTTATCTTTATACACCTGCATGTCAACATGCTCCGAAACGCAAGGATATATAGCATCAATAGAAAAACAGTCCTCGGTGCTCTCCTTAGGATGTTTCATTGCTTTGTAAACATTGATCGCGACTTTTTCATCTCCAACTCTCAAAATAATCTCTCCACTCGCAACATCTATCAAAGTCCTTCCGGTGTTTAAAAAGGGACGTCCTAACAACAAAGGTGTTTTAGAGTCCATCTCCATGTCTAGCACCACAAAATCTACCGGGAAGGCAAACTTATCCACTTTCAGTATGACATCCTCTATCACTCCCATAGGTTCCCTAATAGACCTATCCGCCATTTGAAGGGTCATCCCCGTTGGCTCCAACTCTACTAGGTCAAGACTCTCATATATAGCATGGGGCATTAAGCTTACACTAGCTCCCAAATCACATAGAACACTAAGAAAATGAGTTGTACCAATAGTAACCGGGATAGTGAAACTACCCTTGTCTCTAACTTTTGGGGGAATCATAGACTTTCCATAAAAAATAGCGGAACACTCTTCATTTAAACACACAACTTCTTGCATTTTACCCTTTTTAGTTAGCAACTCTTTCAAAAACTTACAATACGAGGGCATGTTTGTAAGTGCTTCAAGAAGAGGAATGTTCAAATCAATTTTTCGTAAAATTTCAAAGAATCGAGTTTGTGCCTTATTCAAGCAACTTTGTCTATGATTCTTAGGGGGATAAGGGAGAGTACTCAAATCAAAATCTTTAGAAGGAGGAGGGTTCATACCTTTCTTACCTTTGGTGCGTGAGGAAGACGGCTCTTTCATTGGCTCTTTCCCTTCTCTTCGAGTTGATTCCTCCTCTTTCACATCGATAACCACATAATCTCCCCTAGCTTGAGCTTCTTTCCTCTCAACTTCTTTCTTCTTGATATATTCCCCATGATCTTCATCATCTTCAATCCCATCTATATCACCATCCATAGCTCCCGCTTCGGCCTCAATAGGAGCTTTTCTAGCCTTGTCCTCCCATAGGACTTTCTTTTCTCCACTAGTTCTCAACACTTTACCACTTCGAGTCAAGATGGCGTTTACACTTCTCGGATTCTTTTCGGTGTTACTTGGTAAACCGCCCTTCAACTGAACATGTTCCACCACTTGACCAAATTGCGTCTCAAGATTTTTGATGGCGGACCCATGTTTGTAGTTCATCTCAACCATGTCCTTCTTTATCTCCGCAAAGTTTTTGTTCATTTGTTCCAAGATGACATCGGTTGCACTCTTTGGAGGTATAGGAGCCAAAGGAGGAGGGTTTTGATAATTGTCAGAACCTTGTTGATTATACCCTCCTTGTTGCCTTTGGTGTGGAGGTTGATAGACTTGCCCTTGTGAAGGTTGGCTTTGATTTTGGCCTTGTCTATAACCTTGGTTTTGGCCTTGGTTTTGATTTCGGTTCCAACCTTGATTGTTGTTATTCCTCCAAGAACCATCACCTTGATTTCCATAATTCCCTCCTTGACCTTGTCCCACATAGTTCACATCTTGGGATTCTTCATACGGTTGCCCACCTTGTTGTTCCCCCATATATTGGCCTTGATAGGGGCTTTGCAATTGATTTTGATATTGGGGCCCCGTATTCCATTGCTCCATAGAACAAATACTCATCATCCGCTTAGCCAGCTCATTCATGTTATCTTGAGATGGAGTACTAGGTTGTCCTTGAGTCGAGGATTGAGGATAAGCCATATTTTGAGCTTTGGTTGTCATCCTACAATCCTTTGCCGAGTGTGATCCACTACAAATTTGGCAAAGCTTAGCACTCTCATTCTCCTTTTGCAATCTCCCCAACTGTTGCTCCATCGCTTGTACTTGAGCATGGTATTGATCACTTGCCTCTACTTCTTTCACTTCAACCAAACTGGGCTTCTTGCTTCTTGTCCCCTTTCTTCTCGACGATATGTATTGCCTCGAGGTCTCGGAAATCTTCTCAATTTGGTTCATAGCCACCTCGGGTACCATACTCATAATATCTCCATTGCAAGAAGCATGCAAGGTACTCTGATGAACTTGATCTAAACCCCGGAAGAAAGCATGAACTACCTCGTAGGATCTCAATCCGTGCCCCGGGCACTCCCTCAACAAAGCCTTAAACCGATCCCATGACTCATGTAGCTCTTCTCCTTCATAAGCATTAAATGACATGATAGCTTCTTTCATATCCATGGTCTTCGATGGGGGGTAATATTTGAGTAGAAAAGTCTTAACCACTTCTTCCCATGTGTGTAAAGAGTCATTAGGCAACGAATCATACCACCTCTTAGCTTGCTCTTTCAAGGCGAACGGGAAAAGCATAAGTTTTAGCGCCTCATCACTTACTCCATTGATCTTTGTTGAGTTCACTATTTGGAGAAAGTGATCAATGAATAAGTGAGGATTTTCTAAAGCGGTTCCCTTGAATATAGCGTTGTCTCCCAACAAATGTATGATGTTCCTATTCAATTCCAAATTGTTGGCAGCTACCGGTGGCATTCGAATTGGACTATGCCCCACGTTTGCCGTAGGAGCTAGCACAAAATCTCTACAAGTCAAACCACCTTGGTTTTGCTCTTGTTGACCGTTAAACCAATTAGGCATTGCATTTGCACATTGATTGTGAGCTTGGTTTTGATTCTGTTGAAACTGATTTAACATCCATGCATTGAACTGTTGCATAAGAGCGGGGTCCATTTGATTCCCCTGGGCTTCATGTTGAACATGTTGAGGTATAGGCCCATTCGCGTTCACAACATTCTTTCCTTGTTCATTCCCACCTCCTTGTGCATTGTTGTTGACAAGAGGCGGGTTTTGATTCGGGATTCCATTATCATTCCCCAAATTTCCTTCCAAACCATGTCCACCATTTTGTGCCATGTCGGATCCTTCTCCCAACTCACCCAAACTATCCTCTTCAAAGACCGGATTCGACTCCTCTACTTGTTGACCTCTTCTTCGTTGACTATTTCTACGCCTTGCGTAAGCTTCAATTCCGTCTATGTAAGGTTCGAGTGGTGTTTGAGTTCTCCGGGTCATGCACTACAAAAAGCAAACAACACGAAAACAATAAAATAAAACCTAGGCCCAAGCCTTCGGTTCACTTACAAGATATCACAAATAGCACACAATTCTCCGGCAACGGCGCCATTTTGATTGAGCTAAAATCCACCCCTTCAAAAACAATTTATAAAGACTCGAAACCACGGATAAACTAACTCTCTAACCGGCAGTGTACCGGGTCGATTGCTAGGATAGCTACAGGAGTACGAGGTCGAACCCAAAGGAATCGTGTTTGTAAGTACCAAAGTGAACGTAATGCTTAGTTTAGGTGATCAATTTCTTAAGGTTTTGTTTACTACAACGACACTAAGTGAGTCTAAGTAACGAGTCTAAAGATAAAAAGAAAGAAAGAAGATTAAACTACTAGGTTTTAACGATAAATTAAGGAGACATAGCCGAACCATGATCAAAATAGCTAGTTTCACCCCAAGGAATGACGAAACCGGGAATGTGCATTAAACGAACGAACTCTTGCATACATTTTCACGGGTACGTACTCCTAATCCCGGTGCTAGGGTCTCGAACAACTCTTCCCCAACACCTTATGCCTAGTCAACTAACCTTCCCTAAGAAAGGTTCATTCTCAAGACATGTTATGCATGAGAGCCGTTTAAACGTTAAAACGAGTAACCTCGCACTACAATGCGATCCTAGAACCCTTTTCCCACACCCCTCTATCTGAACAACTCTCAAGATTGATGTGTGTGATTTTTGACCTAGGTGATCAATCTAGCCCAAATCCGTTATAATGAGTTCTAAGACATGAAACAAGCAAGATATAACATTAAAAAGCACTACCCACTCCCAATTTCATCACCCAAAGGGTGATTTCACCAAATTTCACATGATTCGACTATGTAGGTGTTTAGCTACTCATTATACTACTCAAGTCATGCATAAAACAAGTAAATGAAAGCCATAACAAGTAAAAGAGAAGATAAATATACCATTAAATTGCGAAATTCGAGTTGAGATCCAAAAAGTACAAAATAAAGAAGTAATTAAAAGGTGGTCTCTTAGTGTTTGGAATGAAAATCTAAGCTAAGAAATGGAAAGATTAAGCTAAGATGTTGTTGATTTACACTAAGAGAGAGTATTCTAAGCTATTACAAAATTCGAGCAAGAAAATGGGTAGAGTTTTGCTAAGAAAAGCTTGATAACCAAGAAAATGTCTAAGGGGGGTATTTATAGGTGAAGGGAAAATCTCCTGCAAAAACGGTCCAAACACGCGTTTAGAGGGCTGGAACGGGCGTTTGGAATCTTCAAACGCGCGTTTCTCTTAGTTGAAACGCGCGTTTCGCATGAATTCTGGGCAGGGGCTTGACTGTTCTTCATCTGGAACGCGCGTTTGGGAAGGTTCAAACGCGCGTTTGGGATCTTGGAACGCGCGTTTGGAGTGATTTCAAACGCGCGTTTGGAGAGCTTGAACTCTGTATCAACTCTGGACTTTTGGAACGCACGTTTGAGGGGTTCAAACGCGCGTTTGAACCCCTGTTTCCCCAAATCTTCACTTTTCTTCCTTTTTGGGCCCTCGTCTTGCCTCGGTCACGCTTTTTCACCACAAATCGTCACCTTCCGGGTCCTCGAGACACCAATACCCTTCAATATCATAGACAACCACAAACATCCAAACAATTCCGGAGGGTAAGAGTGCTCGGGAATGAGGTTAATATCAACAAAAAGGGGTATGAATTCATCAAAGTAACGGATTCATTCCCCGTGCCATAAGCTCACGATATCACCCCGAAAATGGTCTAATTTACCCAAAATTGTGCTGAAAGTGTGGTAAACGGGGGTAATTAATGCATCGGAGTCACGTCAAGTTGACTCCCATCAATGATCAACTTCTACGTAAAATTGGTATAAGAGCTTAGGGCTTTCCCTTTGCTTTCTGAGGGCCAGTGACAATAAGGAAGGAAATTGAATTCCAAGTGAAGAACGAGATTCGCAACCCTTTTGGGACACTATCACTTCGTTGGACCAGAAGATCGAGGGTTTATGCTTCAAATGCATAATACCATCAAGGAGTTCATGCAAGATCAGATTGACTTGAAGGACATAGTAACCAAGTTGGTGCGAGACTTACCTCACACTTCAAAGGTGGTGTGTCGTTAAACCCGCACCTGGACAGAAAGACCCTATGAAGTTTCACTGTTCCCTGGGATTGGCTTTGGGCCTTTCTTGCGCAGCTTAGGTGGAAGGCGAAGAAGGCTTCCTTCCGGGGAGGCCCGAGCCATCAGTGAGATACCACTCAAACTAAAAATTATATCCCTTCTCACTCTATAACTAGTACATGGTAAGTCGGAGTCGATTCCACGAGAAACAATTAATTACTTCTTTTTAGAACGGTAATAAAATAAATTTTGTATGTTTACTTTAAAATTAAGAATAAAATCACAAAACATGCAAAATTAAATACTGGCGTGAAAATAAGATGCACAATGGAGAAAATAATTGAGGAAAAATCAAGTTGAGACAAATCTAGCTAAAACCAATGTTTCTTCCCTAAATCAATCCAATCAGTCATCGATGCAAAAATGACTCGTTTGACTTTTCATAAATTGTATATTGTTAACCGCAATCGCGAATCACCCAGTTTTTCCAACAACCGATAACTAGGACAACCACCAATAATTATCCCCTAATCAGAATCACACTACTAACTACCGCCAGAAATTGGTGAACCGACAACATTATATAACTAGCAGAAAACCCCAATTTCAAGTATTAAGTCAACCGATCTAATTTTAACCATAGAACGCTTAATTCTCACAACAGTGATTCCTTCGGGAGGAGATCCGGAAGGAAATTTTTGTTCACCACATTTAATTTCACATAAACAACCGTCTTGGTGCAAATTATGGTGATGAACTAGATAATTAACCTAAAAACAATACAGTGGAAACTATATTGATTTTCTAATTCTGAATTGATTAAACAGAGAACAAAGCTATTCCTAGAATTAAACGAGGAGAAAAATCAGTTTGATCTCACAATTGATAGATTTAGAGATTTACGATACTTTAACCGGAAAAAGAGATCTAGCTACTCATCATCATGAAAAACATAAAAAAAAATAATAAAGAATAACATTACAAAAAAACCCTAGAACCTTCAAAAGAAGACGTCGACTCTCACATTGTTCTCCAAGTCGCACAAGGCTTATGAATGTCCACTAAATTAAAATTCATTGTTCAAGTAAAAATTCCTATTTCCTTATTTAATTGTCAAAGTTTAATAAAAATTAATAATTCTAATAAACAACTAATAAAATAATAAATTGTGGTCCATTCATAAAGGCAAAATATGTGAAAAGAGGGTTTAATGATGTAATAATGGGTCATAAATTCGCAGCCAATTCGATTCGATTCTGCAAGCTCGCATGGCTAATGGTAGGATCCCGTCGTTTCGGCTTTTAGCTTTTCAGCATTATTTTTCTTTTCAACTCGAACGCTTCCCTTCCACTTCGTCCAAATGGCTCAAAATGACTCCAAAAAGCCTCAAAACGACTCCAAAATCACGTCTTCATAATATTAAATCTGAAATACACCAACAACTATCAAAATTGATTGAGAGAGAATTTTGTTGTATTCAATATTCACACTTCCAAATGAATCGGTTACATAGAATATATACAAGCTAACGGAATCTTCTAGGCTATTCTAGCTGTGTGTAGTAATTACAAATAATAATAAATATAATTTTAATATTACACGCTAATACCACCCCTCAAGTTGGGCGAGGGAGGAGACCGAACTTGCTACGTTGATGTTGAAAAGTTGAACGAGGAAGGGATTTGGTCAAGCAATCGGCAAGTTGGTCTTGAGCATTGACATGGGCAATACGAAGAGTGCCAATTTGAATTTGGTTAAGTGATAATCAATGGACACGTGCATCAAGCGGGAATGAAAAGCTGGATTCGATAAAATTGAGTCGTCCCAAGGTTGTCATAGTAGATTACCGGAGGATGAGGGCTAGTCAGTCCAAAATCGCAAAGAAGAGATGTAATCTAGTTAAGTTCGGCAGTGGTAGCAGCGAATGACCTACACTTGGCTTCAGTGGATGAGCGCGCAATCGTGGTCTGCTATTTAGAAATCCAAGATATCGCATTGCGACGAAGATAAATAACATAGGCGCTTGTGGAGGAATAGTCATCCTTATTACCAGCCTAGTCGGCATCAGAAAATGCATGAAGTGTAAGTGGAGAATGACGATAAAGTTGAATACCATAATCAACCGTGCCGGCCAAGTAATGTATCAACCGTTTAGTGTGTGCCCAATGAACATCTGTGGGAAAGTGCATATATATTGGGATAATTTATTGACGGCAAATGCAATGTCCAGGCGAGTGAAGGTGGGATATTGCAGGCTACCCAAAACCATGTGATAATGAGAGGGATCATCCAAGGGTGAACTAGTCTGAGCAGTGAAATGAGATATGTCAGCAGGAAACGGTGTAGCAACCTCATTAGCATGGTCCATCTGGAGCTTCGTGAGAAGTTCTGACATATATCTACGTTGCAAAAGAATATAACCTTAAGAATTAAGGACGACCTCAATACCCAAGAAATAATATTATGAACCAAAATCTTTGAGGGCAAAGCGAGCCCTAAGTGCCGTGATAAAGATCTCCAAAGCAGCTGTCTGGTTATCTATAATAATTAAATCGTCGACATAGACTAAAACATACAAGATATTTCCACCAGAACAATAAATAAAAAGAGATGCATCAGCCTGTAAGTGAGTGAAACGACAGGACAAGAGATACCTTTAATTTCATAATACCAAGGCCGATGGGCTTGTTTAAAGCCATAAATTGCCTTACAAAACTTGCAAACATAATTAGGACGAGCTGGTCCACAAAACTAGTGGGCTGAGCAAGATAAACATCCTCCTGAAGTGTACCCGGTAAAAATGCATTGTTAATATCGAGTTTCCGGAGGGACCACCCCTGCGTTACAACAAGAGAGAGAACTACACGGAGAGTTGGGGGCTTGACCACCATGCTAAATGTTTATGAATAATAAATTCCAGGACGTTGAGTAAAACATTTTGCCATAAGGCGTGCCTTATGACGATCAATCAAACAACCTGGTTTGTATTTCAACCGAAAAATCCATTGAGAGCCAATGGCGTTATAAGAAGGATCAGCGAGAACAAGGCCCCAAGTGCTATTTTGCACTAAAGCATCATATTCTTCTTGCGTTACTGTTCTCCATTGAGGGTGTTTGAGGGCTTGAAGAATATTAGTTGGTTTAGCTTGAGTAGAGGAGGGAAGAGCTGGATGGAGGTTGAGTTTCTTGATAGGTTTGTGGATATTATTTTTAGAACGAGTGCGCATCGGAAGGAGATGAGTAGTAGGATGGGGAGAGAAGGAGAGGATAAAGAGGGTTCAGTTGGGGGAGGAGGATGGGGGTTTGGGTTGGGATCCGAGGGTGTGGGGAGACCAGATAGGAAAGGGGATAGGCAGCCAGTCAGTCAAGGGTATATATTGAGATGAGGAAGGCGGAGCGGAGGACTTGTAGGGAAAAACAAATTCCACAATTTTGACATGGCGAGAAACGTAGAGACATGAGGAACTAGGATAAAAGCAATAGTAGGCTTGTTGGGTAAGGGCATAACCTAGGAACACACAGGGTTTGGAGTGGGATTGAAGTTTATGATTAGTATAAGGACGAAGCCACGGATAGCATATACACCCAAAGTCCCAGAGTTTATAATAATTAGGAGCTTCATGAAAGATGGATTAGTCAGGAGACTTTATATGAAGGACATTAGTAGGCATGCGATTTATAAGGTAAACAGCGGTAGCAAAGGCATATGGCTAGAATGTGGTGGGAAGGGATGCAAAAGACAGAAGGGCCAGACATGTTTTTAGATATGCATATGACGCCGTTCAGACATGCCGTTATGTTCGGGGGTGTGGGGAGGAGTAGTGTATAAGGATATACCGTTTGAGGAGAGATAATCACGGAGTGCTATAAATTCACCACCGTTGTTGGAAAATAGGATTTTAATAGAGCGCTAAAAAATAATTCGACTATGGAACTGATAAGTAAGATTTCGCAATCCGGCTCGATCAAATACAATTTATAGAAACTCAAAACCTTAGGCAAAACTCACTTCGTAACCGGAAGTGGACCGGGTCGATCGTAGTTAGTGCATTCAGAGTCCGAGGTCGATTCTATAGGGAGATTGAATCGAATATAAAACTTATGTTAAAATCAGAGGGCAAAGAGTATATGAACAACACAAAAGATCGAAGCTTTTACTATTTCACGGCATAAACAAGGATCTGAATCAATACTTTTATCCAGAGTAAATTTCATCAAACTAATGATCTACACAATCAAAACCATATTGAGAGAAAACAAATCGAAATCAGGAAACTCACAATAATGAAGATCAAAACCTTGTAGATCAAGACTTTTGAATCCCAAATCAACAAAAGATATCAACCTTTAATTCATACAATGATCCCAGGCATAAACTCCACCAAGCCATCGATTGAATATCGTATTCTACTCTATATACAAAAATCTACACTAAGAAATTGAAATACGGAGCCTAGTCCAGAGCTCTAATCCGACTATTTAGATGTCAACCTGTCATAACAACCGCCGAAGCGGCTGGGTTGAGCACCTAAGCCGGCTTCAAACTCAGTGCAGACCAATAAAAATTAGAATATATGTTTTCTTAGGTTTAGATGCTCTTAAATAGGCAAAAATCGCGACTTTGACCTAGTTGGCCGACCAACTCGGCCCATTTGACTTGTCTTCAGTAAATTAGCAATAACTTTTATGTAGAAATCTGATTTGAACGATTCAAGATGCGTTAGAATGCCCGTTCAATTACCTACAACTTTTATGAAGACAACTTGACCATAAAATGCTTCTAAGATGGGTCAAAGTAAATATTAATGGACACGTACGGTGAATACTGCTATCGGGGCCAAACGAGTGTTTGCTCCAAGGTGGACGCTCGTTTGCCCATTTGATCTGATTCTTGATTAGGGTTTCTCCTTCCATGAACGAGCGTCTAGCCTGCCATGAACGCTAGTTTGTCTTGTATGAGCTTTCTTGATTCGGGTTGAATCCATCCAAACGTGCATTTTGGGGTAATTTGAACTCTCGTCCGTCTGAAAATCTAACTTTCAGTATCAATGCTAATTCTGTGGAAGCTCGTTTGAATTGTCCAAATGCCAGATTGGGTAGAGCTTGATTCAAACGCCAGTTTGGGTAGAGCAAACGCCAGTTTGCCTTGATTTCACTCCAAACTTGATTTTCCTTCACTTTTATGCTACCTTTGTGCCACGATCATGCTTCTCATTCTAAAACATCACCTACCGCGTCCTCGAGTCACCTAGGTCCTGCAATAACATGTTAGGAAATCTACGCGGGAACGCAGCGGAATTTAAAATTTTATTTCATTCTAACCAGGATTGACTTCGTTTAAGCAATAAACAAATAGATAGTAGACGGTGGTTACCTTGGTTGATCTAAAAGATCGACGCTCTGACCATCTAAGGAAAGTAGTTCTGCATAGAGCCGCCCAAGTGTTCGGCCTCTACTACCAGTCCACACGAACAGCCCGCCGGAATCCCATCATGGATTGCTATTGGGAAACTCCGGTTGCTAGACCGGCCTTTTTCCCTTCTCTCCAACTCTCCAAAAGATGCTCTCTATTTTACACAAGAACTATTAGTTTTTGGAATTGTGATGTACAAAAGAGCTTGACACCCACCTCTTATTTATAGTAGAAGTGGCGCCCCAAATAGTTGTGGAGAAGAAGAAATCCTTTTCGCAATAAAATAAGGAAAATATAATTGATTGATTTATCTCATTTAATTTAATATCTTATATTAAATATTTTCAATATTTTGTCAATATCATATATTGACTATATTTATCTTATTACCATAAATCAATCTACTCATGTGTGCAAATCTATACTCATTAATATCTAATATTAAATAAGGTAATACTATTTATATATATATATATATATATATATATATATATATATATATATATATATATATATATATATATATATATATATATATATATATATATATATATATATATATATATATATTATTAATTGATGTGCACAAACCAAACATATCTTATATATGGTTGGAATGTGGCGCCTATGCCCATATATATCCAAATATATGTTTAATCAATTAATATAATACTATGATTAATTAATTGGTAAAATACATGTGTATCAATATACATATATATATTTTCGACTTATATGTATCTATATACATATTTAATTAATCAACATAATTAATATCTTGTATTATATTTATTCATAATAAATAAATACCACAATATTAATTTACCACTATAACCTTTATAGTACGAGATAAACTTTCCTTATTTGGCTATCATCTATAACCACATTTTAATCCGGCTAGATGTTCATATGTGTGTGACCCGATAGGCTTCCGAATATGTTGGCCGTAGACACAAAGTGTACGAAAATGCCCTTCATGCCTAACGATCACGGGATAGCGTCTAGCAACACACCGTGACCCCCAATCATCGGAAGAGTCAAATGCAATGACTACTACCTTTCATGTGAAACAGCTTACCGTGTAACTTACAATCCTATCGCTGTAATAATATCCATACGGTCGTACGTCGAGTGTCAAACATTAACGACCGTATCTTATAACTGGATATCATGCTCTCTCGAAGTAACTCATTTACTCCCACTTTTCAAAGATTCACGAGAGTAAGACATTCCTTATAAGAAGGCCATTTCGGATATTCGATCCCAATCATAGGATGCGCGATTCCCGACGACCAATCATGTATACTCCGCATGTTTCGATCATACCCAATCACTACCACATGATCGCCCCGTGGCTAAGGGAAACCTCAATAGTGTCAAGGAATGACAATCCACACCGTGGTGCCATGAAGACTCCGGTCTTAAGGATAATTACACAACTGCCACATAGTGCGACACTTAATGTAAGTGGGTCAGTCTAACGTACGCATTCTCTAATACACGTCCACGTACAGTCCAAGTGTCTCTACACTTCGATAGACTCGATCTATCCCTGCCTTTAAAGACAGAAAACATCTATTACGTGCTAGACTGTTCATACTATCAATGCCCTGTTTAATAGTACATCAGCCTAGAGACATTTAAGTATCAAACTTATTAAAGTGATTAGAGATCTCATCAACCATAATCGCCTATCATGGTTTCTCTATCATAGTTTAATACTAAGGACGTTATCATATAACAATTCATAATTGGTTCTTTAAAAGAACATATATATGACAACAGAAAATCCATTTGATATATGTATAAACATAAAGAAATAGTAGAATTGATCTGACCCAGTCGGATCCGGTCCAACCTGATTGGGTTTAGGACACTATTTCAACAATCTCCCACTTGGCCTAAGACCAATCACTCGCACACACAAGACCAAGTTGAAACACAAGAATCTCATGCAATACTCGCAACCATCCCTAGCCATAAACGGATCGCTATCCGTGGGGAATCTGACTATCTTCATACCATGCTCCAAATGACCAAGTCAAAGGAACCGCCTTAACACACACACGAATCTCTGACGAGACCTTGGTCCTTGCTTCAAGCAATGAATCCACTTACTATATCAACTATATAGAAAATGTGGAAGAACCGTATAAGGTTCAGGAATGAACCTTTTAGATCCAAGTACTGCTCCCGCTGCGCCTCCAAGGCACTACTGTGTTTTAGTCTGGTTGTAGAATTTATAGTGACCCATAGGCTAGAACATTTCTAGCTCACTGTATCACTTAATCAAAGTGACTGCAAACCCAGACTGTAGCTCCCACTCGCCTTCATAAGACTTAGGATATACGTTTGTATAACTATATTTATCTAATTCCAAGTTTCGATAAACTAGGAACTCTCCCTTAACTTGTTTAAGGATATTCTCGACATTCCCCAAATTTACTTTCATACTTGCTCATGACTATTCATGGACTATGAACATCCGGCATTACCTATAAGATGGTTCCTATCGCAAGCGAAGGAAACCTTCATAAGGAAACCTTTCATAAGCATCATCATTCACCTTATAAAAAATGAGACAAACACCATTATTGGCACCATAAGCCGGCGGGTTACGACAATTTCAAAGGTTGCTTTCAGCCTTTCACAATCAAAGGATGAAGAATATTAGAAGAACGTCCTAACGGTTATATAGATAGGTTTAGGTAGAAACGAGAACACCGTCTAGGAGTGAACAAATTAAATATATATATATAAAATTAAAAATGAAGCATACCGGTTCGGTTCGGGTCATACCGGTTTTTATGGATAAAACCAAAACTCGAATTGCGATCTATGCTAAACTCGGTTTAATTTAGCATCACATCTATAGGAGAACGTAAACTATAATCTGGCGATCTATGCTAAACTCTTTTAGCATCACATCTATATAGGTAAACTATAATCTAACAGCAATTAAATCTATCGCTATAGATTCTTATTTCTAAAATAAGAACCTGCTATTCCAAGTGCTTTCGTAAAGACCTTGAACTACCAAACATTAATTGACTGTGACATGGGCTAATAATTCTCGAGAGAGATATCCAATACCTTACTCAAAAAAATTGTAACACACTCCCACTATCCATCTTGAACATTGGCATATCCTTCTTTTGACTAAATCAAACTCCTTTGATTATCAAACAAAGAAATCGTCTAGAGAAACTTGTTTGAGTCCATAAATGGATCTCGTGGGCCTACATATCATGTCATCGTCTATGAACATCGAGCTGTTTGCCCAACGTCTTCAACACTATCATATATTTATGATACGAAGTTATAACAAACATAGTCTGAATAGAACTGGGATAAGCCTTACAGGGACATTCCCTCTAGGTAAGACAGACTAGGTTCATAACCTGGTTGTCACTGATGGAATCTAATTCAGATATTATGGCTCCTAGACATATATCTCAATCTTGCCTTTCAAACATTCTTTCACAAGTCGTGAGATATTCATTCTTCAAGATGAACATACCGGTAGCCTTTTCAGGCTTGAGGTTATCCACAGACTTACAGAATTTTTGTGTGCTCTGAGCAGTGTTCTACACCTCATCGCTATGCGGCGTCTGCTCATGTTCTTATGGTCGAATATATCTTTGTGGTTCTCAAACCCTTTTGAGATCTGATTTACTCCCACTGTTTCTTTTGGAAGTAACACTTCCTTTAGAAGACAGCATGTTTGGAGACAAACATTTTGCTCTTCGGACAAGTAAATAATATCCAGCGTGCTAGCTAAGACATTCCACAAAGTTGCATATGTCGTACTAGGCTCCAAGCATTTCTGACTTTGCCTGTGACAACTTCAAATCAACGGTTAAGATAGATTCGACATTTTCCTCTTCCATATATAATATGGAATATATTCAACCTTTATTCTTTGGAACTTGGTTAAGTATAAGGGCACTATCCCGAAACGGGTAAGGGATACTTCGCATGGCTTGCGTCACACCTTTATCATATAAAGTGTTGTTTCCATTTTGGGAACACAATCTAATTGCGTATCCCAAAGATGGTATCCTTCAAGGGAGAATCTTATTCATTTTTAGACAACTTCTGAAACTCCCTTCAGGTATTAATTACTTCAATCCAATTGAAGATTAATTCCTAAGTAGCTAATCAATCTCATATTAGTACTAGCTTGAACTTTTCGGGTTTTCCGAATTATGCACTTCACTGAGTACACTTGACTATTTCTAAAAATAGTCGTAGAGACTAATAAACAATTATTTGTGGCATTAATTGTCACAAGCCAACAAACATCGGTACGTTTAGGCTTTAGACAATTTTTCTAGATTTTACAACCCTTTTCATAAAAGGGTATTTTAGTCATCTTTAGATAAGATACGCATTTCCCACTTGATTCATAATGATATGGTTCAACATCATCAGAATGACGTTTTTTAATTACACGTTTCCTTTCCAGAGAGACTATGTCTAGAACAACCACAAATATTAAGGATAACAGCCATACAAATATTTAGTTGAGATCTCATCACATATATCAACTATATAGTGACATCAATCTAGTATGTTAGATTCAGTGACCTTCCAACTTTATCGGAATAACATTTATTCTCTACAATTGAATATGTCTACTAAATCCAAACAAATAACTGAAAGTATGTTCTTCATAAGAGCCGGAACACAATAACATTTATTTAGTTCCTTTATCAGTTTACTAGATCCAGAATGTGGTAAGTGTTACAACGTTTGCTTCACCTTCCATATCTGTATTAACCTTTCTAATTTAATCACACTCGTAAGATATCATATATCTAAGAGTTGACTTGAACTTAGATAGGTTTATCTCAACACACTTGCCTAGAATAGAGACTTCAATAAGCTCTCTATTTAAGCACATGCCCTAACTTTCCTTTTGATCCTTCAGGCACTTGTAAATATTTCTTAGTGTAGTCTTCATAAGACTTAAGAAAAATCACAAGAGCTATGTCTTTGATTTCCTTTCATAAAGAAAATCTAAAGTTTATTTAAATAGTTTATTTGACCTTTTAAATCGTATTTAAAACATTAACTATTTAATTAACTTTTAAGCAATGATAGAATTAAGTCGATACTTAAGTCTTACAATTTTGAAAACAACCTTTCCAAAATTCGATATGGTCATTCTTATCCAACGTTTGAATTAATTGTCATCGTATGACTAAATGATCATATTGGATCGTATCCAATGTCATGAGCTTCCGCTTTCATTAATAATTAAAGCCTTGGAGTACTCCATCAAATATGTAGTCTCATTGTCTCTACCTACTATAACGGGATTGCTCGTGTCATTGCTTATTTTAAAAGGATTATAATTACTTAACCATATTTGAGAACGTTTCTCAAAAGGTAACAGTCATAATTTGGTTTTACTAATCGAGAATAAAAACATAAATATAAAAGTTTGCTAAAACTACGACCTAAAAATAAAGATAAAAGAGTGTTGTTGTTTATACATGCAAAATCAAAAATGGTCTTTTGGTTTATGATTTTGCTCCCACTAATCAACTACTCGCAATTGACTTTCAAGAATATTTCAAAAATTCTTTAGTGGCTGCGATCCAATCTAGTTACCTCGATTCCCGGCGGTGGTCGATCAACCAAGATAATTTCGAAAGGTAGGTAACTCTTTATCATTCACATCTCTATGTGATTCTCAGTGGTTGACTAGTCAACTCTTTGGCGATACACATCCCTATGTGTTAGTCAACCCCTTGTCTCTAAAGTCAGACGGCCCTGACGGTGGCCAATCCCCGAAAGACTCTAGTCAAGTCATAACCCAATATTCACGAGATCTCATACGATCATATCTCAATAACGACGATATACCCGAGGTAGGTCAACTCCCGACGGTGGTCGATCAGTTGGATCCGAACACAGGCTCTTCACCGTCGTTATAATATTGGGAGACAATATTTCGACTTGATTTTAGTTGTGGAAGTATTTATGTAAATTAATTCACTTAATTAATTTTAATTACGGTCTCATCAAATATATCTATCTCTATAGACATACATCCTACACATTTATCTAGATCGTGCCTAGTCATGCATCTATCGTATCATATAAAATAAATACAAGCACAAAATAGATAAATGCGTAAAGTAACCGATATAATCATGGACTTTTCCTAGGTGCGGTTTCGAATACAACTGACGAAACCGCGGGTCACAATCTAAAGGTAGCTGCAACCGCCAATATGATCTTTAATACTCCATTCTCCAATGGGATCTTTATTTTCGTCTTTCTTTGGTCTTCATCTTCCGCTCCATTCTTGTTACATTTAATTCTATCTAATAAAATAAATACACCGCCGCAAACGGGGGGGAGCCAACGGGAATGGGATAAATGCAGAAAATAAACTAGGTCACGTTCTTCATAACGACCTAGGACAATTTTTAAACCAACAGAAAAATTGAATCATTCACATCTATCCTATCGGTCGAGTCCATGATCAATCGGGGTCCATATAATCATATTATATTTACTATATCTAATCCATACAATAACATCTTATGAAAAAGATAAAATTAAAAATTAAACTACTTGCGTCTTAATTAATCAATTAACATTTAATCTATTAATAATTTTATCCAATCAATTAACTAATTAACATTTAATTAATTAAATGATTTTAATAGAAATAAAATTAACGATTAATTTTAAACGATTTTAATTTTAATTTTAATTAATTAGAACTATTCCAAAAATAAATCAAAATTAAAAGTATGTCTCTTTTGTTTCTTTCCTTTTGATTCGTAATCAAAAGGGATGCCTTTGGTTTCCTAAACCAAAAGGCATCTTCCTAAACCAAAATTTGTTTTAGGCCTGGCCACTTTCCAAAATCAAAATTTTGGAAGTGGCCTAGGCCTAGGCTTTTTGCAAATCAAATATTTGAAAAGGGCATAGGCATATTCCAAATCAAATATTTGGAAAGGCCAAATAATTTTGGTTTAGGCCTGGCCACTTTCCAAAATCAAAATTTTGGAAGTGGCTAGGCCTAAGCTTTTTCCCAAATCAAATATTTGAAAGGGCCTAGGCCTATTCCAAATCAAAATTTGGAAATGCCAATATTTTATTTAATATGCCTAGCCACTTTCCAAAATCAAAATTTTGAAAGTGGCCTAGGCCTAGGCCTTTTTCCAAATCAAATATTTGGAAAGGCCTAGGTCTATTCCAAACAGAGTTTGGAAAAGCCAATATTATATTAATGCCATGTGGCATCCCAATGACCCAAATTATTTGAACCATTGGTTAGCATGACACAACTAAACAAAGAGATATTAATCACAACTATAAACAATATTGAATCACAAATACACAAAACAAAAACCGGGGATCACCGCATCACACCAATAGCCGCCGGCAGCCCGGAGGCCGCCGCCGCCGCCGGTGATCACACGGTGGTGGTGCCTCCGCCGATCGGCCGAGCACCACCGTTGCCGCCCCTCCTTTTTTTTTTCTTTTCGTGTATCGTTTTGCGAATAAAAAATCTTTCATCTTTTAATTATGTGATTTAAACGATAAAATTAACTACGCAAAATAACATGCTTATTTCTTAAGCTCGAAGCTCGCTCTGATACCACTGTTAGGATATCTACGCGGGAACGCAGTGGAATTTAAAATTTTATTTCCTTCTAACCAGGATCGACTTCGTTTAAGCAATAAACAAATATATAGTAGACGGTGGTTACCTTGGTTGATCTAAAAGATCGACGCTCTGACCGTCTAAGGAGAGTAGTTCTGCATAGATCCGCCCAAGTTGTCGGCCTCTACCGCCAGTCCACACGAACAGCCCGCCGGAATCCCATCATGGATTGCTATTGGGAAACTCCGGTTGCTAGACCGGCCTTTTTCCCTTCTCTCCAACTCTCCAAAAGATGCTCTCTATTTTACACAAGAACTATTAGTTCTTGGAATTGTGATGTACAAAAGATTTTGACACTCATCCTCTTATTTATAGTAGAAGTGGCACCCAAATAGTTGTGGAGAAGAAGAAAACATTTTTCCTAATAAAATAAGGAAAATATAATTGATTGATTTATCTTATTTAATTTAATATCTTATATTAAATATTTTCAATATTTTGTCAATATCTTATATTGACTATATTTATCTTATTACCATAAATCAATTTACACATGTGTGCAAATCTATATTCATTAATATCTAATATTAAATAAGGTAATACTATTTACATATATCATATATAGTAGTATATATATACTATTTAAATTTGCATCTTTGCTAGTACGGCTTTTTGCGACGTTTTGGTCGTCCGGCTTTAGCGACGTTTTGGTCATCGCTATACCAAATTTTTTGTCTTTTCCACCTTCTTCTTTTTTTTGGTTAGGTAAAACGAAGTCGTATGATTTGGTACGGTGTTATCACATCAACATTTTTATCACTAGGGTTTTTATTTGAAGCATTCAATTCACTGATTCGAGTTTCGAAAATTTTAATTGTGTTATTATGTAGTTTCTATTGGTACACTGAAACTTTGGTTTGAATTTTTGTGCACGAAGGTGCATTTCGATATTCAGAATTTTTTGTTTAAGTAAAACAAAGTCGTATGATTTGGTACGGTGCCACAAAAACTACTAGAAAATAAAATATTGTAAAAATTAGACAATGAATGAGAATGTTCATTCGATCTATGATACATAAAAGAAATAAAAATAAAACGAGATCCAACTCCCATTTTTCTTACTTATCCTTCGGTTAATTTACTTCGATAAAAGATAAGAAAATGAAAATCTTCCGAACCTTTTCTTTATTATTTCTTTTTATTAGTATTAGTTAGGGTTAAGTCTGACATGAATAATATTCTACGTCTAACAATTCATTTATTCGAGTTTGGGAAATTTTCTACTTAAATCGGATTCACTCGACCGATTTAGGCCGAGTTAGACCGATATGTATCCGATCATGTCTAAACCGAGATGAATCTATAACATTGTACCGGTAAGCTCCGAGTCGGAGACGATGCGGCCGATTTGAAGCCGATTCGGCCGAGACTTTGAACCATGGTCACTGACCATTTGCTCGAATTGAGATGTTTTTCGAGACATGTTGGAAGTTATAACCACGTCATATAAATCTTTTTCCACTACCATTGCTATTAAATCGGAAGATTGGATCCGGCTATTGGTTGTTCTTCTTCTTCAACTCATATGTTCTTCGATTTTTCGCAAGTAAGCCGTCTTCCATCCTTTCCGGCATATTTGTTTTATTTGTGTCAAATTAGTAGGCGATTGTATTCAGGTCTTTGTTTTAACCTTCGAAACATAAATGGCCAACGATGAGGTAGTCGTAGGCAGCGAGGAAGTTGAATCTGGGTCCGACAACGAACTAGTAGTGGGCATCCAATCTATCCTATCTCTTGGAAATAAAATTTATGTTTTGATGATGATTCATCTTATTATCTATTTGTTTATTTACACCCCATTGATGAAGTGCTGAAACTAGCTATTATAGTGATAAAGCTAAAAGATGTTTAGAACTAAATGTATGGGATTTATTAGAGTCTGATGATTGTATAGGTTATATCAGACAAGCACTGTAATAGTTAGAGAGTCGTAAAACTGAGAACTGGAAATCATCTAGAAAAATTGATATTGCATAAAACTGAAAATATCACTCAGAACCTAGACCTGAAGTTTACTCATAACTGAAGAAGGTAAGTTCGCTGAAGGACACAGACTCGGTTGACTTATCTAGAAGATGAAGGCTGAGGGAACAAACTCAGTGGATGAAGAACCGAGGGACAAAGACTCAGTTATTGATGATTGAAGAACTAAGGGTTCAAAATCAGTTATGAAGATTAAAGTCGAGACTGTAAAGTTAGAATTCTGGTAAGTCTGTTATGGCATGAATTGACTTTATGAATCTTGTATGAAGACCTAAGAATCATAAGGACAATGATATTTTAGATGATTTATTAAGGATCTGGTGTACTCTGATTAAGAGAAATAAAATCAGATGAATAGAGTACTAAGTTTTAAAGAAGAGTAAAAACTAGTTAATGCTCTAAGTCAGTTGAAAACTGATAACTGACATACTCAGACTAAAACTGATCAAGATACTCAGTTGTAGAGTCAGTAATCCAAAGAACTGAACTTACATTTGAACGTTACAAATCAAGGAATGCTATTGGATGAAGCACTGGCATGTCAAAACGGTCACTGACATCTGACATCTGAAAATATAGACGTTGATAGAATTCAAAATTCAAGCAAGATGAACGTTAGACCTCACACTATAAATAGAGGATTTGGCATCAAGGATCAAACACGAATACAACAACGCGAGAATACATGTATTATTGTGCCTAAGTCTTGTTCATCTAAATTACTATCTATCATTGCGCCCAACAAGATCATATCCAGAATTCTTTAAGTGTTCAAGCTACAAAGACTCAATCCAGATTTTGACACTTAGAAGAACCACAAGCAAGAATCAATTTATTGATTCTCAGCCCAAATTTTGATTTTTATCAAAGGTTTAGACTGTGAAGCAATCCGGTTTAGGATTTGCCAAGGACAATTGTTTTTTAGCAGTCGGGTAGACTGTGTTTGTGGTGGAGCTGGAGAAGAGGCAATACAACCCTTTAAGGACCAGTGTTTCAAGAAGTTGCAGAGTAGCAATCACACCTGTTCTACAGTTGTTTAAATAGTGAAGCGAGGCATTAGTCAAAGACTATCAATTAGGACATTTTGTAACCGGCTACCTCAGAAATTTCTAGTGGAATTTTCCTCCTACATCACAAGGGAAAAGTGGACTGACATGATTACACCACCTGGAACCACTATAATTCTTCGCCTTACTTACTTTACGCATTTACTTTCTGTTATTTAGTTTATCAGTATTTGTGATTGTTTTTCATATAGTTTTTCATATAGCATAACCGAACAACCGATTGATATTCACTCATTAGCTCACAAACCGACATTCACCAGAAATCAGTTTTGCATACTCATCAGCTTTTTCATAGAAACAACAAGATCCACATAAAGGCTAAAACATATCCGCTGCCGGTTGACTCAGTTTCAGCATAAGTCAGTTTTGATTTATACTCCGCTAAGTCAGCTCAACTCCACACAAGTTTAAAACTGAACTAATCAGACTTAAAATCTAGTTTTTGGTGACAAGTTTATTCACCCCCCTCTAAACTTATGTCATCTTTCCAAGGGACCAACAATTGGTATCGGAGCAGAGTTCTTTAACAAGACTTATTGTGATTATACTCTCTAGTTGTTCTCCTGAGAAATCTCAGTTTTCAGTTCTTGCATAAACTCACTCACACTATGGATAACAATCAGTATACGAGATAGATGCTCATGTGTAACATAGACCGCTTTGATGAATATAGACGTCATTTGCAGGCTTTTCTAGCTGCTACTCATGATGAGATGATGGACGTACTTACTGATGGACCTATTCAAATCACTCACATGAAAATTGTTAATGGTGATCAAGTCAGTGTCCCCAAGCCCAAAAACGAATGGAACAATGATGATCGAAAAAGAAACAATCTCAACAATGTTGCCATGGATATCATCCTTATACTTCTCGACAACAACATGTATCTTAATGTCAAAGATTGCACAACTGCAAAAGAAATGTGGGAGAAACTTCAACTGGTGTGTGGTGGAACTGATTCCATCAAAGAAAACAAGATCTCAATTGCCAAACAGAAGTTTGAAAATTTCAAGATGAAATCAGGAGAGAACATCGAACAAATGGATACAAGATTCAGCACAATAATGGATGAACTAACACTACACAAGATTGAGTACACCAAGAAAGAAATCAACACCAGAATCTTGAAAGCTTTACCTATGTGCTGGAAAATGAAAGTCATAGATATGGAAGAGTCAAGAAGACTTGATATAGAAGATTCCTTCAAAATCTTCTAAGATCTAAAAGCTTATGAATTTAGCGAGGATTTCACAATCACAGCAGCAGTGATCAAAGCTCTGGAGGAACCCAAAACAACAACCCTTGCAGCAGCATCCAATGAAAATCAAGAAACTTGCTCTAGAAATCTCCAACAATTACATGAAATGGAAGAACATATGGCTCTCATGATGAACAGAATTAAAAGAATGAAAAGTGGACAGCCAGTCACTCAAAAGTATATCAAAAGGACTTCTGAGAAAAGAAAAGATGATGAATATCTTTGCTTTAACTGCCAAAAGCCTGGACATTACAAAGCTGAATGTCTAGAGCTGACTGGTAAGAAGACTCAGCAACGAAGAACCGGTAGAAGGGCTCTCTTAGTTGAAGATGATTCAGACTATGAAGCTGGCACCGAAAGACTCTCAGATGATACAACTCTGATGGCTCACATGGAAGACTCAAATGAAGTATGTAAATCCAACTCTAAGTATACCTCAGCACAGATTTCCATGCAAAATTCTTGTTCTTCAACTACTGATTCCAATCCAAGAAATCTAGAATTAGAAGAAACTCTTGATGAATTGATGAATCAGCTAGTAACTATACAAGCTGGTTATGAATCAATTAAATCATAAAAAGAAGCTCTAATTCTAGAAGTCGAAAGATTGAAAGCTGAATTGAACATGTTGAAACTGACTAGAACTGACAAAGGAAAGAATCGATATCGACCCATCGCATCACCAAGAAGAACTAAATCTTTTGCTTAGTCAAGTTTAGCTACTGGATTCAAATCTGGAAAGCCATATGGAGACAGAACTGGCCTAGGATTTGATACACAACAAACTTCGAAGGAAGGAACGAGCAAAGCTGTTGAACCTAATATCAAAACTGGCATTAAGTTTGTAGCTGATGAATTTCCTCAACTGAGAAGCATAGCTGAACCAGTAAAGCAGTTCCACGTGAATCAACTCAGTCCAAGCATTAGTTTTCCATGAAGTCAGGTATGTTCAATAACAAAAGCAAATTTAAAGGTAAATCAGCTGCACATCAAGGATATACATAGGGTAGATAAAATTCCAGATTTAGAAAAGCCAACCATGCCAAGAACCAAAAAAACTTCAGTCAGAGTAAATCCAAGAATGTTAATCATTCAAAGATTCACACAGTCATGGGGAAAGGCAGATTATTTACCACTGATGATGATTGGAATTTTTCTGAACACCCATTATTAAAACTGATAGAAACAATCATTCAAGACATAAAACTTATCATAAGTTTAAAGGACTGAGCAAAGGACTAACCACAGTCCTCAGCAGAAGTCTTAGTACCGAAGTCAGCACAGACCTCAGTACAGGAAGAATGATGGTTATTACTCAGTTTTCAATAATAAAAAGCATCATGGGAACGAGTTTCAGCCAAAAGACTTTAGAGATCTTATAACAAGGCACAATCCAGAAACATATACTATGGGAGTGTGGCTTATATATATGAAAACAAGTGCAACAATTTCAAAAGAAGACCTTATGGAAATATCCCCTGAGTTGTACTTACAAATGACCCGTATGGACCCAAACAGAGTTGAGCACCTAAAATCTTTTAAATTGTCTTGAAGGATATTTGGTACTTCGACTGTGGTTGCTCAAGACACATGACAAAGAGCAAAAACTGTCTAATTAATTTTGTTGCCAATGATGGACCTAAAGTCAAAATTAGTAGTAAGGACAGACATGGATATACAAAAGGTTATGGAACCCTGATCAGAAATAGACTTACGATCAAGAATGTATCATATGTGGAAGGACTACACTACAATCTTCTCAACACAAGTCAATTCTATGACATGGGATTCAGAGTCACATTTGATAAAGAGTTTTGCATCGTTTTCAGTGAATCAAGATATCAAGTAATTCTTGATGGAAGAAGAAAAGAAAATATGTGTATTGTTGATTGGTCAACGGCAGTTTCAGAGACCTGTTTGTTTGTGCATACCAAATCAGAAATCAGTTGGCTATGGCACAAGAAACCGAGTCACCTCAACTTTGATGACATCAACACACTGGTCAAAAAGCAATTAGTAATTGGATTACCTGAGATTTCTTACAAGAAGGATATCTTATGTGATGCTTGTCAAAAAGAAAGCAAGTAAAAGCAAGTTTCAAGACAAAATCTCAGCATTCAACTTCCAGAGTCCTAGAACTTCTACACATGGACTTATTTGGACCAGTCACACCTATCAGTGTTAGTGGAAAGAAGTACACATTGGTAGTAGTAGACGATTACTCAAGATATACAAGGGTAATTTTCATGTCAAAGAAAAGTGAAACCAAGCAACAGCTCACAGAACTTTTCAAGAGACTCCAAAACCAGAAAGGTGTAACAGTTGTCAAGATTAGATCAGATAAAAGAACTGAATTTCTCAACAATATAATCATTGAATATTGTGGAGAAAATGGTGTGCTACATCAGCTTGAAGGCACAACAACACCTCAGCAAAATGGAGTAGCTGATAGACGAAATAGAACTCTCAAAGAAGCTGGGAGAACCAAGATCTGTGAATCAAAATTACAAGAAAAGTATTGGGCAGAAGCAGTAAACACATCTTGCTACACACAAAACATAGCTCTCATGAACAAAAGACATGAAAAGATACCTTAAGAGATTTGGAATGGAAGGAAACAAAAAGTCTCATATTTTTATGCCTTTGGAAGAAAATGTTTTATCCACAATAATGGAAAAGATCAGCTCAAAAGTTTTAAGTCTAAACCTGACGAAGGAATATTATTGGGATATTCAAGTGTAAGTAAATCATTTAGAGTACTGAACAAATGGACACTCAAGCATGAAGAATCTATACACGTAGTATTTGATGAACCAAATTTCCTCGTGATATAACTGAAGATAAACAAAAACCAGTTTCTCAGTCTCAGTTACCAAAAATACCAGAATCAGTTTTTGTAGACCTTGAAAGATTTAGAATTTCAAAATCTTCAGATCAGGATCAGCCTCAGTTTTCAACAGCTGAACAACCTAAGGTTGAACAACATGAAACTGACCATGTTCAAGATAATCAAGCTTAGGGAAATCAGGAAGAAGTTCATTAAAATCCTGTTCAACATAATCAAGATCCTCTAATGCAACCCCCAGTACATCAATGAATGAGAGATCACCCTGAAGATCAGGTGATTGTTGATTTTCAACAAGGAGTTTGCACAAGAAATCAGCTATATGCTATGATTGTATACTTTTTATCTCAAACTAAACCTAAAGAGATAGAAGAAACACTGTAAGATCCAGAATGTATACTAGCCATGCAAGAGGAACTCAATGAGTTGAAAAGAAATCAAGTATGGGAATTGGTGGATAAACCAGATAATGTCAACATAATCGGCACCAAATAGGTTTTTGGGAATAAGCTTGATAAAGATGGAAACATTGTCATAAATAAAGCAAGGCTTGTAGCCAAAGGTTACTCATAAGCAGAAGGGATAGACTTTGATGAAACTTATGCTCTAGTTGCAAGGTTAGAGGCAATCAGATTATTTCTTGCCTTTACAGCCCGTAAGAAATTCACAGTGTACCAAATGGACATTAAGAGTACATTTTTGAACGGGATACTTGAAGAAGAAGTCTATGTACAACAACCACCAGGTTTTGAAATCAAAGATCAAGTTGATAAAGTTTTTAAACTGAGAAAAGCTCTTTATGGACTAAAGAAAGCACCAAGAGCTTCGTATGAAACTCTATCTCAGTTTCTGGTAGACAATTGCTTTATCAAAGGAACTGTTAGGAACATTTTATTATGTTTTGATGATTGCCATACTAGCTGTTATAGCAAGCTTGAAAATAATTTAGAATTCTCTGTATAAGTCTTCACTTAGAGTCTGACATGTTGTATAAGTTGATTCAGACAAGTATTGTACTAGTTGGTAGGACGGCAAAGTAAAATCAAATGTTCGGCAAAGTAAAAGCAGCCAAGTACCAGCAGAGAAGCATGAAGACATATGGTCTGACTTATAACCAAGAAGTCTGTAATGACCTTGGATAAGTCAAAGCTACATTCCAAATGATGAAACTTAATGTTTAAATATGGTGTACACTGATCTCACATAAATCAAGGATCAGTGAAGTACAAAGATTCTCCTAAACTAAAAAGAATGAAGGACACATTGAATCGGTAAAGTGAACTGACTTTCGGCTGAGTAATGACAAAGAAGTGAAGGAAGACCTAAGCGGAAAAGTCAGAAAGATCACTTAACCGTTCAGGTAACGGCCAAGTAAACTTTACTTGATCAGATTTTGAAATGAAGAAGATTCAAAGGATCAAGCATTAAATGCACAATCAATTGAGGATCAATCAAGGATGAATTTTCTGATAAACGTTTGAAGAAAAATCCGATCACTGAAATCAAGGAGGGTATAATTAAGGGGAATCAAGAATAAAATAAAGGATTATTCCCCTCATAAATTTAGCCAACGGACGGGAATTCAAATCAAGGACTATCATGGCTATAAATAGAAGGCATTAACAGACAAGAAAAAAAACACACACAAGAGAATGATCAAGTCTGAGAATTTACAAGCAGAAACTCTGTCAAATAAAATAGCCTTCATCTTTGCTTAAAAGGAATATCTAGTGATCAACTCAAAACTCAGAACTACAATTCAACATCAAGCATTGAGTCTGATCAACAAGTTTTGTTAATCCAATTCACTTCAATCAAGCAATTGAAAACTGAATCCGAGCCATCTGAGAAGGAGTTGTGTTTGTGATAGCTGCTGAAGGATTTGTTCCCAATGAGCAGTGAAAGAGACTGAGTCACTGAAGATGTTGAAGTCAGGGAGTGATAGTCTTGATGATTGTGAAGCTTGTGTAGTCAAGGACAATCAGACTATTGTATCTGTGAAAAAAATAATGAAATTCCTCCAATCATCATAGGAGAAGAGTGGATTAAGGGATTCCACCACCCTGAACCACTATAAACCTTGTGTCAATTTACTTTCAGCAATTTACCTTACTGCATTTATCTAATTTCTTAAATTATATCAAATATTTGTGATTGCATAAACTACTTTGAAACAACATATTAAGAAGGGACTTATCCGCTGCCCAAAAGCTTTAAAATACAAGAAATTTTTTTGAAACTCCACTATAGTCATTCACCCCCCTCTAACTATAGGTTTACCCTTCTCTGGTACCAACATGAACCATTGACAAGACTTTATTCAGAATTAAAGTTGATGAAAGTACTCTCCTAGTTCAAATCTATGTTGATGATATTATTTTTGGATCAGAAAATGAACAACTCTGTGAAAAATTTGCAAGTTTGATGAAGAGCAAATTTCAGATGAGTATGATGGGAGAACCGAGTTACTTTCTCGGCTTACAAGTGAAACAAATGGATGAAGGAATATTCATTCATCAGACCAAGTACACAAGGGAATTCATCAAAAAGTTTGGAATGGAAAATAGTGTTGGCATAGAACACCTATTGGAACCAACGTCAGACTAAATGAAGTCAAATATGTCAAGGATTTGGATCAAACATTCTCGAAGAATGATTGAAAGTTTACTCTACCTCACATAGCAAGTAGACCAGACATATCCTTTGCAGTTGGTGTTTGTGCCAGATTTTAAACCAGACCTAAAGAAAGTCATCTTATAGTTGTCAAGAGAACCTTGAAGTATCTAAAAGACACAGCAGGAGTAGGGACATGGTATTCAAGAGAAGAAGAATTCAAGCTGATATCCTACTCAGACTCAGACTATGCTGGATGCAAAGTTGATAGAAAAAGTACTTCAGGCACATGTCAGTTACTAGGAAATAGTCTTGTGTCATGGTTCAGTAAGAAACAAAACTCAATTTCAACTTGAATAGATGAAGCTAAGTATATAGCAACTGGAAGCTGTTGTGCTCAAGTTTTATGGATAAAACAACAATTATGAGATTATGTGAGAGAAGAAGGACCGATTCCTATAATGTGTGATAATACAAGTGAAATAGCTATAATTGATAATCCAGTTTTGCACTCAAGGACAAAGCACAATTATGTAAGACATCACATTATAAGGGATCATGTAGAGAAAAAGGACGTTATAGTTCACTATGTCCCAACTGAAGATCAATTGGCCGTCATATTTACAAAACCACTAGACAAAGAAATGTTTTCGAAGTTGAGAACTAAATTAGGAATTATCAAAGTCAGTTAAGTCAGTTTAACCTCAGAGATTCGTCAAGGGGATTGATCTTTGTCATGCTGGGTGAGCTCACTTGACAGATCAGTCATTGACATCAACAATCACAAATTTTCAACTGAAACTGAAGAAAGAGGGAGCTGAACTCAACCAGGAACTAACCTCAGTTACAGTTTTTATCCAGTCAAAGAAAGTCAAAAGTTGAAAGGATAAAACCGACAGCAATTACATCGCATTTAATTACTGCCGTTTTTTTTCCATAATTTGTAGCGTGTACACCCCCCACTAATGTCAGATAGTACATGCATCGGTTACACAAACCACTCATAGAATTTGAAAAGTTGGTACAAAATCCTCAAAAGATCGTGGGTTCAAATCAGAAATCGTCAGTTATATCTATACACTCTCTATATAATTCCTCATTGTCATATCTCCTCAATACACAAAATTCAAATTTTTCTCTCTCTAAAGACCCAATTTTTTTTTACATTGACTGCCTCTAAACACACCTTGGAATCCAGATTAATCACCGCTGTAGAAAGCCTCTCTTCTGAAGAATTTGAAGAATTGTGCAACAATACTCTTCTCGCTAGTCATATATGCGAAAAAATCAAGAACACACAAGGTTTGAGAAACCTTCTGGTGGTGAAATTGCAAAAAGATCTTGACTTGGAAGGGATATTGCAATTTTGGGAGAATATGAAGATGGTGAAGAACTCCCTGATAACAAAGGTTCGTGAAGAAAAGGTTATTATCAACAAAGAGATAATAAGGAATCTATTCGATTTCAAGAAACCACTTGTGGAATCAATAGACCTAGCCTGTTTGCAGCTCAAGCGTGAAGCCTTTCTCAAACAAATTTCAGCAACAAATTTCAACCAGATCAAGAAACAACACATAGCCGAAGAGTTAGCTAACGTGTTAGCTTGAAAACCGGGAAAGATCAAGAAACAACAGGAGTTAGCACGTGTTAGCAAAACCAAAGCTGAAGGAAGACAGTTAGTTGGAAGATTTGGGTTGAAGAAATCACTCAGAAGAGTAATTCAGCATTATTTGGAAAAACTCGGTCAAGGAAAGAAGGCAGAACAAACTGTTGTTGCATCTACAAACACTGAGAAAATTGTAGCAATGGTAAGTTCGAAGGTACAAACTTCTCAACCTGAAGCCAATAAGACGACAGTATCTTAGCAAATAGCTCAACAAAAGTGAGTTAAGCGGAAAGCTAACTCATAGAAGGTTAAGTCAGTTGGAAGGCATTTGTTCCTAGGTACTTCAAGCGAGACAGCACCAACTGAGGGGGAACAACAGCTGACAACTGAAGATAGTTAGTTTTCTGAAGAGGCTTCTCATAAAAAGCAGAAGACATCAGAGAAACAAGTTTCTGGTATGGATACTAATCTAGAGCAACCGCAAATTCAACAACAGCAAACTCAGCAACAACAATCAAAATACATCCTTGAACCTGAAAGAATCATCAATTTGATGAAAATGAAGCTCAAGACTGAAGATTCCCAAGCATCTATCAAGGATGTTTTGCAAACTGAAGAGAAGCTATTTTTGGACAAACTTGAAATAGAAGACTTATATTGTCTCGGATTTTATCTAATGAAAAATAAACAAGTAATAAAATAAATCCGGTTTATCCCAAGTGCAGGGATCGTAGTATAGCGATTAAAAACCGGAGTCGAATCACAGGGAATCGAGGTTGGTCTAGTTCTTAATTTCTCTAAAGTTGTCACGAAAAATAAAACAAAACAGAACTAAAGGAAAACGAAGACAATAAACTGGACAGAGGATCTAGAATCCAAAGCCAGGAAAGATGGTTGCGAAACCTAAATCTAAACTATAAACTAGAAAAGAAAACAATAAACAACTATAAAGTTGTGACGATGATCATGGTGATTAAACAACGAACAAGCAACGATCCACCGTTCCCGCAACCCTCAATTTCCTCTCTAAGGTTATCTTGTGAAGGTTTAACTAAAATTGTGATTCACCTATCAAAAGTATGAATTTTTAATCTCTTAGATAATTCGTCTATTAATCTCGTCATCTCTCGATCCTTAAAGATTAACGCTTTCATAACCAAGGTGTAAGATTTATTCAATCTAGCAACCTAGATTTCTAACCTAACAACTCTCGTTATATATGGGTTAAAGATCCAATCTTTCCTATGGTGATCTAGGTTTACACCGACTCTCATCACATAGTAAACATCAACAACAATACATCTCTCGATTTAAATTGCATAACAATAATAAGCATATAGAAAATATACGACTTTAATTAAAATCACAAAATAAACCTAAGGTTGAAAATAAAGAACCTGCTGAAACGGTTTCACAGAGCTTGAACAGACTGCTCAGCCTCCGATCAGCATCGTTACAATCCGTAAAGAAAGCGAAACAAAATAAAAACCTAATCTAACCCTCGGTCGACCGAGCAGGGGCACTCGGTCGACCGAGCCTGCCTCTAGCTCGAATTAGGGTTTTCTGTATATGATATGATAATATTCTCATCATCCTAGGGTTGAGATGCTGCGTTGTATTTATAGGAATCAAGGTCGGTTTAACTAAGTCGGCTGCTGGACGCCCGTTTAATAGGCTAGACGCCCGTCCAAGGTGTATAAATTTGTCGAGTCGGGCCGAGCTGGATCAGACGCCCATTCTATGTAATTCCAGACGCTCGTTCAGCAATTATCTCAAAACTCTGAATCAAGTTACTTCTCCTGGACGCTCGTCCATACCTTCAGACGCCCGTCCAGCCGGACGGAGCAGCAGACGCACGTTCAGCTCATCATATCTTCATTCTACCTTCGACTTGCATCTCCTTCCTTCCATTTAATCTTCAATCAAACATCTTTTCAGCTCATTCCTTGCCATGCAAATTGTACCTACAAGATAATAGAAACGTGCAAAATGTAGAACCATATATATTGATAGAAAATCGCTAATAAAATCACGTAATTAACTCGATTTTGCACTTAAACCACTTCAAACCTCATTTGCTCAATAAATCCAATAAATACCTACTTTCTATGCAAATCATCAGATTATAGAGGAAATTATTACAAAATATAACATTATAAACCATAGAAAATCACCCTAAACATATATGCATTGTTTCTTATGGATGAATTTCTCGCCGAAAGCTATAATATATCGAAGAAATAGCTCAAAGAAAAGAATCAGTCACATCATCTGTACCAAAGGATGATTTAAAGAAGAAAGATGACGATAAGGATGATGATTCAAGGAAGGAAGCAGAATAGAGTACAGTTTTACAACCAGAAGCACAAACTGAACGTCAAGAAAAGAAAATTGATACCAGTAGAAGGAATTGCCAGACAACTGACAATCAGAAAGAAGCACAAGAAGCTGATAATCTGCAACTGATGGAGTTGGAAGATGACATTCAGTCTTTAATCAAAGAAGAAGAAGATCCAACTGAAATACTGACAATAGAAGAACTGACCAAGGTCTAATCAACCTTGGATAGTATGCTCAATCAGAAAGAAGAGTACAATGCTCTACTATCAAGAATATCTGGATATTTGGATTACAGGAAACAGACTGATGTCTCAGTTCATACAAAGCTAGACACTATAAAGAAGACAACTTCTAACTCGCTTCCAGAGATTCTCAAACTAAAAGAAAAGTTTGAAATCACAACCACAGAAGACCGTGAAATTCAAGATAAAGAAGAATGGCACCTGAATCAGAGAATTGTTGGCCTAGAAACTCATCTTAAGGAGATTCTAACTTCTCAAAAAGGTATATCGGAAGATCAAAAGCAACTCATGTATTGATCAATCAAATGTATGATGCCAAAAAGGGGGAAGTAGAAGAAGAAAAGCTGAAGTTACAAGGAGAGAAACTGAAGTTAGAAGTTGACCGGACAAAATTGAAGAACGGGAAATCATCAGCAACCGAATACTATATCAGACAAACTGAAGAACTCAGTGATGAGCAACTCATTTTGAAATACAACTGATTACGGTTAAAATAGTCCATCATGTTGCATCAAAAGTCTATCCATTATGAGCTAAAAATAGTTGTTTCGACTAATAAATATGAACCATTTAAGTGGAATATCATATGTCGGATTCGTGAGCCGAGAATCTGCACTTAGCGTTTATTTTCCTTATTTCAATATTATTTCATGCATTATTTGATTATTTTCAAGATACGAAATATTGGGCTGAGCATCATGGACGAATTAGGAGTGGACTGAACGAAAGGATTGGGCCTAGGGTATTCCAAAACCTTCCAAGCCAAGTCGGCAGAGATAAAGGACAAAATTGCCCTCGGTTTAACGAGGTGTGCCACAAACTTACCGAGGTTCTAGATCTTTCCGAAACGCGTTTTATTGGACGAAGGGTAGATCTAGGTGTTTCTAAGTTGGTTTATGTAGCTATAAATAAGAGGCCTCGCCTCAGAATTCAATGTACACAAATTTTCAAGGCAAAATTATGCAATAAAAGTCCTTGGTTCTTTATTTTATTATTTTATGAGTTCTGGTCGGAGAGACAACGGAGTCGCCACCTAGGAAGAGATCCGAGGGAGTCTACGCTCGTCTTCGAGGGTATGATTTTCTGTCTTTTCCAAGATGTAGATCTGTCGTTATTCTATTCAACTAGTATGTTTTAATTGCTTATTTAGTTTAATTATGTAGTAGTTAGTTTATTTTACCCCATATTTTATAGATCTAATTCGTTGGTGAAGAAATCATGAAGTAGTGATTGCGTTCTTCAGATCTGCGATGGTTTATATCGCTAGATCTGAATACCTAGTAAATTACTACTTCTTAATACTCGGCGCCAGCTACGTTGATCGATAGATTTAATTTATATGTAAGTATCCTGATCAACTATTTGCATGTCTTCGTAAATTAGCATGAAATATGAATAGTGAAGTGTTAATTTGGATATTATCTTGATGGACCCTAGGAACATACCGATCAGTTTCGACAGTTGTCTAGGCGGGTTTGGGGTATGAGTTAGCGTTCAATATCAACAACTCTAGTTCTTTATGCGTATGGGCTATTACGGACTAATAAAGGAGGATAGCTTGCGTATAAATTGTCTACTACCATGGTCGGAGTAGATAGGGTTAGGAGTTGTACCCGTAGCTGAACAATGAATTAAAATTCACCAATAGGGAGGACTATTGCATGTGTGGAGGGAATAACTAATTACTCATAATTGAACTAATACATTAGAAAATCTAGTTTGCTTTGTGAGTACTAGCGTAACCTTGTTAGTTTGTGGCACCAATTTTACTACTATCTATATTATAGTTGGTCGTAGACCGTTAATTGTGACAAGCTCAATCTTGATAATTTGACGTTCTTATGGGTCTCTATGGGATCGACCTTGACTCGCCAGTACTCTACTACGATAAACTTAGTCCTATTGCTAGTAAGTGCTTTGCATGCGATCAAGATTTTATGGCGCCGTTGTCGGGGACTCGTGTCAAGAATACTTTTTATTTAAGATTGAGTGTCTGTATATATTCGAGTCTGATTAATTGAGTCTATTTTATAGTATGTTTATATTGAAGTTGTATAGAGTCAGTTCTCTTAAAATCTGGAAAAATTGCTTCCGGTTTACCGAGTGTATACCGCGGTAAACCGAGGGTCCTAGTTTTAGCAGAATTGTTTCTGTCATTTCAGCATCAAGTCCGTGGTCAGAGTTTGTATTTTTTGTGTCTGCCAGGCGTGTGTAACAGCCGGTGAGGCAAGTCACTAACTTTTTAATTTCTTTTTGTGTCCATTAGTACGCTACATGAAGTTCAACAGCCAAACTCGAGAGATTCATACCTGAGATTGAAATGTTTGCTAGACAAAAAAGAAAGGAAACTCAAGAGAGATCTGCTAGGTTGGCGGACGACATGAGTACGCACGAAGGAGATCACAGCGAAAGGGAAGAAGAGGTTCCACCTTTGGAGGATAAAGAAATCAACATGGCACAGAACATACAAAATGGACAAAACGGAGCAGGAGTTGTGGTACAAGTAGATAGGAGAACTCTACAGAGTTATGCAATGCCGACGATTGAGCAATTTGTGCCAGCAATTGTTCAGCCAGAGAATGCGGCTGAGGTATTTCACCCGAAACCAAATGTGATACAGATGGTTACTAATTACACTACCTTCAATGGAGTACCAAACGAAGATCCTAGTGTGCATGTCACCAACTTCTTGAAGATAGTCAGCACAGTCAAACCATCAGGAGTACTTGAAGATAACATCAAGCTAAAGTTGTTTCCATTCACACTGAAAGACAAAGCAAAGATATGGTTATTGTCTCTAGCACCGGGACAAACTTGGACAGATCTACTGCAGAAGTTTATGAACAAGTACTGCCCGCCCGGGAAGTCACTACAGATGAGACAAGACATTATGAATTTCAAGCAAAAACCCACTGAAACTTTCGAAGAAGCTTCAGAAAAATTTAAGAAAGCACAAAGGAGATGCCCTCACCATGATATCACTCTACCCGTATGAATGCATAGTTTCTATCACGGATTATGGTCATGTGAACAAATGAGAGTTGATGCATCGAGCAACGGATGTTTTGCATTGCTATCACCTCAAGAAACTGAAGAAAAACTGGAGCAAATCGCACTTACGAGTCAATGGGGAACGCGTCAAATTGAGACCGCCAAGGTAGCTGAAGGCGTATTTGGGGAAGATACTTCTCAGAAGATCTTATACCATCTAATGACGATGATATAGATGGCATGAAAGATCGCATTGACAAGGTTAAGAAAGTTCAAGATATCGAAGAAACCAACACTGAAGATGTGAACAATATAGGGTGGCAAGGAAATCAATATGGGGGCTGATATCGCCCAGGTTCTCATGACCACCCTGGTTTTCGATTAAGTGACCTTACTGGGGGTTTTTGACAAAGTGATTCTAACGGCGGCCTTGACTATCAACTACAGATTGGATGAAATTAAAACCATTTAGGTTGAAAGAGACCACGACAAACTGGTGGATTCATGCCTTAGTTCGACAGGTCAGGTGGTTGGGAAGCAACCATGGATAAAATGAGCTCAACTATGACCGATACGGTCAATCAACTTACCAAATCCATGACTGAGCTGAATACAAACTTCACCACATAGTGTCAGAAAAATGATACAAGACTGACCAATCAGAAAGCCTTAGTGCAGAATCTGTCACACCAAGTGGGGCAGATCGCAGAACAAGTGTCAGCCCATCCTCCGGGAGGATTGCCAAATAATACTGAGAAGAACCCGAAGGACGTGAATGCAATCATGACTAGAAGTGGAGAGGAACTGCCTGGACCAGTTATACCAACTATCCAGGAAGAATCAGAAAGTAGTCAGCAGTAGAACACAGTACAATCTGGCGAAAAGAGGGGCTGGTAAACCGGGACACCACTCTAGTAAACCGGGAGTCTAAAAATTCAGTACACAAGTAGGCAGAGCAGCAGCAAGCAGCAGGTAAGTTTTCACGAACTGTAACTATTAATCCTGCTACTTTACTCTATCCCCCAAGGAAATATAAGCCGAATAATGATGATGCTCGTTATAAAAAGTTCATAGAGATGTTTAAGAAGTTGCAATTGAATATACCTTTGGTAGAAGTTCTGGCTGAAATGCCAGAGTATGTGAAGTTCTTGAAGGAAGAAACCACTACCAAAAGGAAATTGTAAGACCTTGAGACTATTTGCATTTACGAGGAATGCTCGGCAGTTTTGCAATGCAAACTGGCTCCTAAGTGTAAAGATCCAGGGAGCTTCCTCATACCCTGCACAATTCGAGCAGTATTCCTAAACAAAGTACTGTGTGATCTTGGAGCTAGTGTCAATCTAATGCCACTCTCCATCTTTCATAAGTTATGCATGAAAGAGTTGAAAGAAACATCTAT
This sequence comes from Gentiana straminea, assembly GCA_036785695.1. NCBI lineage: Eukaryota > Viridiplantae > Streptophyta > Magnoliopsida > Gentianales > Gentianaceae > Gentiana > Gentiana straminea. The sequence continues at coordinate 7,607,657 of JAVUPR010000207.1, forward strand.
AACCTTTCAATTAGCAGATAGGTCTATGAAGCAACCTTGTGGATTGGTGGAGGATGTTCTAGTAAAAGTTGATAAGTTTGTATTCCTTGTAGACTTTGTGATGCTAGACATGGAGGCTAACCACGATGTTTCACTAATCTTAGGAAGACCTTTCCTAGCAGCGAGTAAGACATTGATAGATGTCCATAAGGTTGGGCTGATTCTGAGAGTGAATGAGGATTGAGTAGTATTCAATGTGATGAATTCGATGAGTTATGCTCCAGATAAAGGAGAAGCATGCTACATGCTAGATGCCATAGACGAGCTTGTTATGGAACTGTATCTGCAGGTGGCACTAGACCCTAAAGTAGCAGAGACTTTGCTCCTAAAAGAGGATGAAGAAAGTTATGAGAAAACCTGGCCTGGGTGTAGCGAAGGTCAAGTGTGAGAAATAGAGCCGATGTCTTCTGTGGATTTAGGAGGAACAATTCATAGACCTTCGTGGCACATGTTCTTTGACTTACAATTGACTGGTAAGCTGAGAAGGTCATCACTAGAGGAGCCACCAAGGAACTTAACGTTGAAACCTTTGCCATCTCATCTGAAGTACGCGTACTTACAAGATGATACTCTTTCCCACATAATTTCATCACTGTTTGTTATCACCTTTAGAGGAAGTGAAACTTTTAAGAGTACTGAGAGATCACATTGAAGCGTTTGGGTGGACGATTGCAGATATTAGAGGAATAAGCCCATCGGTGTGCATGCATAAGATCTTTGTAGACCAAGAAAGCGGTAGCACAACCACAATAGAGGTTTACGCCACAATTGAAAGATGTTGTTAAGGAAGAGATCATAAAGATTTTGGAAATGGGAATCATTTTCCCGATTGCAGACAGTGAATGGGTGAGCCCGATTCATGTATTGCCCAAGAAAGGAGGATTAACTGTCCAACCTACTAAGTTTGATGAGTTAATCCCTGTGAAACCAATTACTGGACATCGAGTTTGCATTGATTTCAGGAAACTGAATGACGCAACTTGCAAAGATCATTTTCCCCTACCATTCATCGACCAGATGTTGGAAATGGATATTCTAGTTACTATCAGATCCATATTGCCCCTAAGGACCGAAAGAAGACCACTTTCACATGTCCCTATGGAACTTTTGCGTACAATCGCATGCCTTTTGGACTTTGTAATGCACCAGCAACTTTCCAAAGGTGCATGATGATTATTTGCGGACATGGTGGAGGATTTTCTGGAAATTTTCAAGGATTATTTCTCTGTATTTGGAGATAGCTTTGATAAATGCTTGGATAATTTGAGTAGAGTGCTAAAGAGATGTGAAGAGACCAACCTTGTACTTAACCGGGAGAAATTCCATTTCATGGTTACAGAAGGAATAGAGTTGGGTCATAGGATTTTGAGGAAGGGAATGGAGGTTGACAAGGCCAAGATAGAGGTAATAGAGAAGTTACCCCCTCCAACAAACTTAAAGACGTTGCGAGCATTTCTTGGCCACGCAGGATTTTATAGGAGGTTTATTAAGGACTTCTCTAAAGTTTCTAGGTCTTTGACTGAAATACTTGCAAAAGATGTACCTTTTGTGCTTGGAGAAGAATGTAAGAAAGCATTCAACATATTGAAGCAAATGCTTATAACCACCCCAATTCTGGCAGCACTAGATTGGAACAAACCGTTCAAGCTTATATGTGATGCAAGCGACACGGCAATTGGAGCAGCCCTGGGACAGAGGGAGGATAAAATATTTAAGCCTATCTATTACGCCAGTCATACCCTCAACAGTGCCTAGAGGAATTATGCGACTATAGAGAAGGAACTCTTAGCTGTCATCTTTGCATTTGACAAGTTTTGACCTTATCTGATAGGATCAAAAGTCATTGTATTCACTAACCAAGCAGCTCTGAAATACCTTTTAACTAAGAAAGACTCCAAGCCATGACTATTGAGATGGATTCTACTCTTACAAGAGTTTGATGTCGAGATTAAAAACAAAAAGGGATTTGAGAACCACGTGGCTGATCACCTAACGAGACTAACTTTGTTAGAAGAAGAGCAACCGAGTGAGTTCAGGGAGAGCTTCACTGATGAACAACTTTTTTCCATCTCAGTGGTAGCTCGAGTTGAATCTCATCCCCGACAAAGTACATCAAGAGTGGGCAAGGTATACCATTGGTTTGCTAACATTGTAAATTAGCTAGCAGGGAGGTACCTACCACCGGAATTCACAAATGTGGATAAGAAGAAGTTTTTCACGTATCTGAAGCATTATCATTGGGACGATCCCTACCTATACAAGTTGTGCCCTGATGCCATTCTTAGAATAGACATCCATGATGATGAGATTCCAAGTATTTTGCACCTATGTCATTCTAGAGAAGCTGGAGGTCACTATGGGCTAGACAAGACAGCAGCAAAGGTACTGCAGTGTGACTTCTATTGGCCAACAATTCATAAATCAGCTTACGAGTTTACAAAGACCTGTCATTCCTATCAAATGACAGGTAACATTTCTAAGCGGAATGAGATGCCACTGCAGAGTATCTTAGAAGTGGAGTTATTCGATGTTTGGGGAATTGATTTTGTAGGGCCTTTCACATCTTCAAAATCAAATCGTTACATCCTGGTAGCAGTTGTTTATGTTGTGGAGCAGTGGCCTCACCTACTAATGATGCTAGGGTTGTCCTGAGATTCTTAAGAAAAACAATTTGATGAGGTTTGGAGTGCCCAGAGCCATAATTAGTGACAGAGGGAGTCATTTCTGTAATAGGTTGTTTGAGAAGTTGATGTTGAGATATGGGGTTAGACATAAGATTGCAGCAGTATATCACCCCCAAACAAGTGGACAAGTGGAGGTCACAAATAGAGAGATTAAGAGGATCTTAGAGAAGACTGTGAATCCCACAAGAAAGGATTGGTCTTTGAAATTAGATGACGCTTTTTGGGCATACAAAACCGCTTATAGGACCACGATTGTGATGTCACCATACTTGATAGTGTTTGGAAAAGCGTGTCATTTACCGGTAGAACTCGAGCACTGAGCGTTATGGGCTACGAGGTTTTTAAACACGGATGAGAATTTAGCCGGTGAAAAGAGGATGCTAAAGTTGAATAGATTGGAGAAGTTTAGACTTCAAGCGTATGAGAATGCAAAGATTTACAAGGAGAGAATGTAGCGCCTGCACGATAAAAGGATTCTTACAGGATTCTTAACCGCACATTTCAAGTTGGAGATAAAGTGCTGGTATATAATTCGCGTCTTTGGCTTTTTCCTGGGAAACTGAAGTCTAGATGGTATGGACCACAAGTAGTCACAAAAGTTTTCAATTCAGGTGCGTGTGAAGTTAGAAATGAATACACTGGGCAGACTTTCATAGTAAACGGCCACATGCTGAAGCATTACCTAGAGCACAAGTATAACCTTGAGTTGGAAGTATTTACGTTGACGGACCTGAAGTACGACTAAAGGATCCCTATTAGTACAGTCGAGATGGCGACTATAAACTCAGAACTATTTCTATAAACCCTTATTTCTTGCTTTTGTTTATTTTATGTTGTTTGAGTCAATATAGTAGCATGCCAATCGCAAGGTTTTTTTCATCACATATATCTTCGGTCATCTAGCTAGAGATATATGTGGTTTTTTCCTTCACGATTCTCATGTGATACCCTCGTAAAATTTTTTGCATCTTGCTTAGGCCAATATAGAATAAAGTGGCTTAAACTGTTTTTGCGATTTCGTCCGGTATACACAATTACTGCCACCTTATTTTCCTCTTGCCCTTCGCATGTTACTCACAGTTTTTGGAAGTATTTTGGAAAGCTGGTAACAACTTGGAAGAGGAATGACCTAGGAGCTAATGATTCTTCTCTGGGATTCGCTTTGACTCAGCCGATCAATTCCAGAGCTAAGTACCTTTTCTTTTATTTATTATTAGTCATTGGGGACAATGTCTATAATAAGTGGAGGTTAGGCGTCTTAGCTGGGTAATCGAAAAAGGAGAATAATTTTGAAAATTTAACACTGTTTTTAGCTTGCTTATTGCACGTTTTTGAGTAAGGAATCGGTAGAAAAGGAGCCTGAGTTCAATTTGAAGTGAGCTATAGCATATTCAATTTAGTATGGAAGAAGGAGCATGGGTTATGTTGCATGAAGTAGTAACTTATTAGTTATTATTCTGTCAGCAATCAATATTTGAGCACATAATCTGAGTGAGAAGTGTTTAAGATCAGATGATAATTTTTTTTAACCGGGAATCATTATTTTTCTGTCTATATACTTTAACAAATTGTTGTAAGACAAAGGAAGCAACTTGAATGCCACAAGAGGTAACCGGGACAAAACGGGCTTGTGAGAGAAAGAGAAAAAAGTGAGGAAATCTGCCAGAAAAAAAAGGAAAAATATATATACAATAAAGGCAGTGAAGGAAGCGAAATCGTGTAAAAAAGGCACGACCCTCGCATAAAAAGAGACAAACGAGGACTTAAGAGCGATGCTCAGTCCCCGAGTCCGCCCGGCCCAATTATGGTACCATGTTGTGTAACCAAGTCTGAAGGCAAGATGAGCGAGTGTATGCGCCGGTAAGTTAAGATTTTGGGGTTAATACAACTTGATTCTCCTGACGAACGCACTATCACGACTGATTCGTCACACGACACATTGATACATGATAAGTAATGATTAATGGGGAGCTTATGGATTGTGGCTTGATGTAAGTTCTGCCGGAAATCTTTGTTGAATATGTGGTAGTTGATGGGGATTGCTCTTGGAGGTACATTCCGCCTTGATACTCTGCTCGAGGACGAGCAGATGGCTAGTGGGGGGTAGTTGATGACGGTTAAAACAGTCCATCCTACGGCATCAACATTCTATCTATTATGAGCTAAAAATAGTTGTTTCGACCTATAAATATGACCCATTTAAGTTGAATATCATATGTCGAGTTCGTGAGTCGCTAAATCTGCACCTAGCGTTTATTTTCCCTATTTCAATATTATTTCGTACATTATTTGATTATTTTTAGGATACAAAATATTGGGCTGAGCATCATGGAAGAATCTGGAGTGGACTGAACAAAAGGATTGGGCCTAGGGTATTCCAGAACCTTCCAAGCTAAGTCGGCAGAGAAAAAAGGACAAAATGGCCCTCGGTTTACCGAGGTGTGCCACCGACTTACCGAGGTTCCAGATCATTCCAAAACGTGTTTTCTTGGACGAATGGTAAATCTAGGTGTTTCTAAGTCGGTTTATGTAGCTATAAATAAGAGGCCTCGCCTCAGAATTCAATGTACTCAAAATTTCAAGGCAAAATTATGCAAAAAAAGTTCTTTGTTCTTTATTTTATTATTTTATGAGTTCTGGTCGGAGAGACGACAGAGCCGCTACCTAGGGAGAGATCCGAGGGAGATCTACGTTCGTCTTCAAATGTATGATTTTATGTCTTTTCCCAGATGTAGATCTGTTGTTGTTCTATTCGACTATTATGTTTTAATTGCTTATTTAGTTTAATTACATAGTAGTTAGTTTATTTTACCCCATATGTTATAGATCTAATTCGTTGGTGAAGAAATCATGAAGTAGTGATTGCGTTCTTCAGATCTACGACGGTCTATATCGCTAGATCTGAATACCTAGTAAATTACTAATTCATGATAAACGGCGCCAACTATGTTGATCGATAGATTTAATTTACATGTTAGTATCCTGATCAACTATTTGCATGTCTTCGTAAATTAGCATGAAATACAAATAGTGAAGTGTTAATTTGGACATTATCTTGATGGACCCAAGGAACGTGCTGATAAGTGTCGACAGCTGTCTAGGCGGGTTTGCGGTATGAGTTAGCGCTCAATATCGACAACTTTAGTTCTTTATGCGTATGGGCTATTACGAACCAATTAATGAGGGTAGCTTGCGTATAAATTTTCTACTACCATGGTTGGAGTAGATAGGGTTAGGAGTTGTACCCATAGCTGAACAATTTATTAAAATTCACCAATGGGGAGGACAATTACATGTGTGGGAGGAATAACTAATTACTCATAATTGAACTAATACATTAGAAACTCTTGTTTTGCTTTGTGAGAACTAGCGTAACCTTGTTAGTTTGTGGCACCAATTTTACTACTATCTATATTATAGTTGGTCGTAGACCGTTAATTGTGACAAGCTCAATCTTGATAATTTGATGTTCTTACGAGTCTCTATGGGTCGACCTTGACTCGCCAGTACTCTACCATGATAGACCTAGTCCTATTGCTAGTAAGTGCTTTGCATGCGATCAAAAGCCAACCAGGAGAGAAAAGAGCTACTCTAACCCAGGATTTGTCGAAGAAATTTGTCAGAGATTACAATCATACCAAGACTAAGTACAAGCACAGGAATTTATGAAGAATCTCTTAATTACTTCTTGTCATTTGAATTTCAAAGTCAGAAAATGGAAAACTACAAGAAAATAAAGAAGATTGAAGAGAGACATCAGATCAAAGACAAGAAAGACCAAATGAAGATAGATGTTGATGAATTTGAAAAGTACTACAGAGACAACACTGATCTTCCTAAGTTAATTCTTTGGAGGAAATGGAAGTTATCAAGTCAAGTTGATTATCTCATGGCCTTCTCCAAGGAAGATACAAAGTTGCAGAATGAATATCATTTCCATGATAAATAAAGAAAATTCATTCTAGCTACACAGAAAGCTGCTTAGTTCATATTTCAGTTTTTATTAACAATTGTGTAACTTGTTCCTATTTTTGTGAATCTTAATGATGTATCAAGTTTCCAGTTTTACCTCATATTTTTTTCATTGTTTTTATCTTTAAGCTTTCCTTTTAAGGAGGGTTTTGGCGTCATCAAAAAGGGGGAAATTGTTGGAAATAAAATTTATGTTTTGATAATGATTCATCTTTTTTATTTACACCCCATTGTTGAAGTGCTGAAACTATATGTTATAGTGAAAAAGCTAAAAGATATTGTCTTGAACGAAATGTATAGAATTTATTAGAGTATGATGATTGTATATGTTATATCAGACAAGCACTGTAATAGTTAGAGAGTCATAAAACTGAGAACTGGAAATCATCTAGAAAACTGGATATCGACTAAAACTGAAAATGTCACTTAGAACCTAAAACTGAAGTTTACTCATAACTAGGTAAGTTCGCTGAGGGACACAGACTTGGTTGACTTATCTAGAAGATGAAGGCTGAGGGAACAAACTCAATGGATGAAGAACTGAGGGACACAGACTCAGTTATTGAATATTGAAGAACTGAGGGTTCAAACTCAGTTATGAAGATTAAAGTCGAGACTGTAAAGTTAGAATTCAGGTAAGTTTGTGATGGCCTAAACTGACTTTATGGATCTTGTATGAAGACTTAAGAATCATAAGGACAATGATATCTTAGATGATTTATTAAGGATATGGTGTACTCTAATTAAGACAAATAAAATCAGATGAATAGAGTACTAAGTTTAGAAGAAGTGTAAAAACTCAGTTAATGCTCTAAGTCAGTTGACAAACTAACAACTGACATACTCAGACTAAAACTGATCAATATACTCAGTTTTAGAGTCAGTCATCCAAATAACTGAACTTACATTTGAACGTTACAAATCAAGGAATGCTATTGGATGAAGCACTGACATGTCCGAACGGTCACTGACATATGAAAATATAGACATTGATAGAATTCAAAATTCAAGCAAGATGAACGTTGTACCTCACACTACAAATAGAGGACATGGCATCATGATCAAACACAAATACAACAACGCGAGAATACAAGTATTATTGTGCCTAAGTCTTGTTCATCTGAATTACTATCTATCTTTGCGCTCAACAAGATCATACCTAGAATTCTTCAAGTGTTCAAGCTACAAAGACTCAATCCAGATTTCGACACTTAGAAGAACCACAAGCAAGAATCAATTTATTGATTCACACCCCAACTTTGATTTTTATCATTGGTTTAGATTGTGAAGCAATCTGGTTTAGGATTTTCCAATGACAGTTGTTGTTTATCACTTGGGTAGACTGTGTTTGTGGTGGAGCTGTAGAAGAGGCAATACAACACTCTAAGGACCAGTGTTTCAAGCTGTTGCAGAGCAGCAATCACACATGTTTAAAAGTTGTTTAGATAGTGAAGCTAGGGATTAGTCAAGGACTATCAATTAGGTCTTTTTGTAACCGGCTACCTCAGAAAGTTCTGCGGAATTTTCCTCCTTCATCACAGGGGAAGAGTGGACTTACAAGATTACACCACCTGGAACCACTATAATTCTTGCCTTACTTACTTTACACATTTACTTTCTGTTATTTAGTTTATCAATATTTGTGATTGTTTTTCATATAAGTTTTTCATACAGCATAACTGAACAAACTGATTGATATTCACTCACAGTTCACAAACTGACATTCACCAGAATTCAGTTTTACATACTCTTTAGCTTTTTCTTAGAAACAACAAGATCCGTATAAAGGCTAAAACATATCCGCTTCCGGTTGACTCAGTTTCAGCATACGTCAGTTTTGATTTATACTCAGCTAAGCTAGCTCAACTCCACACAAGTTTAAAACTGAACTAATCAGACTTACAATCTAGTTTTTGGTGACAAGTTTATTCACCCCCCTCTAAACTTGTGTCAGCCTTTCCATGGGACCAACACTATCTTAGAAAGATATGAGATCTATAAGACCTATGGGATGGATACAGCAAGATATGCCCCTAGACTCCCCATTGACCCTCATAATTTTTCTCATGAGCCTTTAGAAGGATTTTTCCCCGTTCACAATGAGTTCTTTGAAGTGGGACTAAAGCTTCATTTCTGCCCGGCCTTCCAAGTTGTACTGCGCTACTAAGACCTAGGAATTTCTCATGTAGCTCCTAACGATGTTAGGGCTATCATAGGGTTCGCCATTTGGTGCAGGTTACTCCATATCGAGTTTACTGAGCAGAGATTTATGTATTTCTACCATCACGTCCAGGTGAAGGACCATCCCGGACGGTCCTACATTTCCTGTTGGACCGGACGCTCCAGCGACGTCCCCATCATTCCCAAGAGGAAGATGATCACACCATAATTAGTACTATAAAAAACCCTTATCTATCCCGAATTATGCTCTATTGATAAATGATAGCCGATTATTGTATGAAATACGTGTCAATTGCCTAGTGTTGGTTCCTTGATTATTAAATCTGCATCCTTATATTTTATCCCTATTTGGTGCTGTTTCGTCTCATTTTGCATGATTTTCAGGAATACCTTATTATAGAGCTGAGCATGGAGTGGATCTGGATCAAAGAGAACATTGGGCCCGAGTCAGGAAAAGTTTGTTTGAAGTATGTTAGACCAGAGGGAAGCAAAAAAGGCCTGAGGCTTCTAAAACCCTAGCCGCAGCCATGGAAACTTGGAAGACACGAAAAGAAAAGAGCAGTAATCTATATTAAGTCGGTTAAGGTTAGATCTATTAGGTCGGTTTTACAACTCCATATAATGGTTGTGCCAGTATATTATAATATACAATTCATATGCACAAAAACACACTTTTTCATATCTTATCATACAATTCTTTTATCTATGAAATAAGGAGTTTTTTATTTAGCTTTTGAGTTTGTTTACTTGGTTATCTCCTCCAATCCATCAACTAGCTTGAGTAGATCATGCTAGACCCGCCGTTGATGAATGTATGAAGCTTTGAACGTTCCTTCGTATTTTAATCATGATAGATTAAGTTAGTTTAACATGTTGTAATTAATCTGCATGTGTAAACGAATCGTAAATAGCTAGAATAACCAAAATAGAACATTGTAGATTTCAGAATTAAGAACCACCACTGCCGCGGCAGCGACGGTCTATATCGCAACCGCGGGACACCCTTTAGGTCACCCTAATCAGAAGATTCAGCGTCAGCTACATTGATCGATATGTTTAATTAACAGTAGGTTAGATATGGAAAATCTGCTTAATGTATTCATAAATTAACATTAAGGACGATAAAGTGAAGTGTTAGTTTGGACATAGTCTGATCAATCCCTAGGAACATGCTAGTCAATCCATGATAGCTGCTTAGAGAGGTTCTGGGTCTTGAACCGGCACTTTCTAAAAATTATTGCGTGTGGGTTAATACAACCAACGAAGGATGTTAACTGCACATAGACATCTACCATTCTTTCAATGGAAGTAGATAAGATTAAGATATTGCACCCGTAGCTTAAAACTGAATTAAACACATGTTCTGGTAAGACTAGAGTATTACAAGGAAGAGTAGACACAAGGATTAATTACACCAAGTTAGGAGATAGGAGAGGAGAGGTACACCAATTACTTTTCTGTTCTTATGTTGGTCTAGGTACCGTTATATGTCTCATTGGTTAGGTTTAATAGTTATTATCCATGTTGCATTGTCTATGTGGGATTGATATTGACTCTCACCTACTATACTATGATTGACCTAGTACTCTTGCTAGTATTTCATGCATATTAGTGGATTACACGCGGATCAGAAGATGTCACACAAACAGTGGAAAGAACGTTTCTTCTTCATTCGGCATGAAGGTCATCCAGAGCTGAGCCGGTGGAACTCATGGGAGCTTTTTAAAGATGATCTTCCTGAGGTTGACGATGATTTAATAGAGAATATTCATAAATTTGGTTATTCTGTGGAGTTTGAGGAGCAGTACGATGAGCTAATCACTGCTGCTCGGCTCAAGGATGCGGGACCTAGCCTATACGTTCCCCTCAATAAAAGGGATTGGGTTACTTGTAGGGATTTCTTCTTTTCTTTGTGCCTTGTCATACATATTATACTTATTTTTGACTAACCGTGCCTTGTTTGTTGTGCAATGGCTGATTTTGTACAGTTACTGGCTGGTGCCGAAGAGGCGGTTCATGCCGGCCAACCTGAGCCAGGCCTCAACACGGAGGGTATGAAAATTGGGAGCCCTCTGCTCAGGCCACGGATGCCACCACAACAGATCCATCCTTCTCCGTTCCTACTCGGGACAGAGCGGACCAGGCTCCTTTGGACACATCCAATCCGAAAAAGTCAAAGGAGGGAAGTGTTGTCCTCTAGAAGACGCGGTCCAGGCCGACCGCGAGCCCTCAAGAAAAGAGGCCCAATAAGAAGGCCAAGTCAAAACCTCTAGAGGAGCTCAGGACCAACCTAGTCGACAAGGGGATGCCGCTTCTGAGCAGGAGCGGATTTCTAAGATGTCGGACGAAGAGGTAGCCGTTGTTGGCTTTAAGTCTATGGAATTTGTAAGTTGTTGTTCTTCTTTTTATTTTCATGCTATAATTTTGATAGTCTTGTTAACCTTTACTATTTAATCATGCAGGGGACCTGGGTCGGCCAAGAGGTCTTTCGAGGTTGGGAAAGGCCTTCGTTTACTCGGATGATCAAAAGAAGAAGATTTCCGAGCTGAGGCAGACCTGAGAGGAGCTTAAGGCTTCCGCCGAGCTCAAAGATAAAGAAATGAAGGTTCTTCAGGGGCAGGTTCAGCCAAAAGGCCGAGCTTCAAGCCAAAGAGATGAAGTAGGCTGAAGAAATGAAGAAAATGGAGCATGTCGTAGCCGAACTCCTAAGCAAAACTAGTCGAATTGGAGGCCGCTGCTCCAGCTCGGGTTGTCGAGGCTGTCCTGTCATACAAGGCTTTAAAGGACTTTTCTAATGCTTTGAAGCCCCTACTTATCCCCGTCCTGAATCACGGGTATACTCAGGGTGTGGATGAGGCCAGAGGGCAGTTTCCTAGCCTGGTTATAGACGATCTTGTCAAGAAGAATTATTATAAACCGGGAATGAGCAATGTCTATGACGAGCGGCTAAAGGAATTCAAGGGGGGAGTAGACATTGTGTCCAAGTACTCCTAGTCTACTTCCCCTTCTAGCTCGGCTTCTACTGCCTCCTCAGAGCCAAGCAGAATCTGAGCTCAAAGACTTAGTCAAGGGTTTTTTTTGTACTTTTTGCTTCAAGTGTGTGTTTTTTTTTGTCTTGAACTTGTAATTCATTTTCATTCTGATAATGAAAAAGTTTTTTCTAAGGTTTTTCCTTGAACGTTTTATTTTGGGCATTGTATTTTATTGCTGGTGAACTGTCCCCCAGTATACCATGCATTGCTCTTTGATGGATTGAATACTTAGATTTATGTTTTCTACATATAACTGAACTCGGCTGTGGGGCTTGGAGGTTCATTTCTCCATAGAGCTTGTAACTGGCCGACTTAAGTTGATGTGTCCTTGCTAAGCCTGGCCCTGGGAGCTCGGGCATGAGAGTTAGCCAAACTGGGAACTCGTAGTTACTATTATTGGCGAGAAGGGCCAGGTTTTTTAGACTTCTCGCATCAAATTTTGGCGTACAGGGCCGGGTTGTACCAACTTCTCGCATTGAATTATTATCGGCGAGCAGGGTCAGATTTGACTGACTTCTCGCATTAAATTTTGGCAAGTAGGGGCGGATTGTACCGACTTCTCGCATTAAATTTTTATCGGCGAGCAGGGCCGGATTTGACTGGCTTCTCACATTAAATTTTTGCAAGCAGGGCCAGATTGTATCAACTTATCGCATTAAATTGTGGTGAGCAGGGCCAGATTGTACCGACTTCTCGCATTAAATTTTGCGAGCAGGTCAGATTGTACCGACTTCTCGTATTGAATTATTATCGGCGAGCAGGGCCAAATTTGACTGACTTCTCGCATTAAATTTTTCGAGCAGGGTCGTATTGTACCGACTTATCGCATTAAATTATGGCGAGTAGGGCCGGATCATACTGACTTCTCGCATTAAATTTTGGCGAGCAAGGCCAGATTGTACCGACTTCTCGCATTGAATTATTACCGGCGAGTAGGGCCAGATTTGAATGACTTCTCGGATTAAATTTTGGTGAGCAGGGCCGGATTGTACGGATTTCTCGCAATAAATTATGGAGAGCAGGGCCGGATTATATCGACTTCTCGCATTAAATTTTGGCGAGCAGGGCCAGATTGTACCGACTTCTCACATTGAATTATTATCGGCGAGCAGGGCCAGATTTGATTGACTTCTCGCATTAAATTTTGGCGAGCCAGCTCACCTCGTCGAGCTCACTTAATTTGTCCTTGTGGATTTATAGAATCATTCATAACAGAATAAAATGTACTCCCTATCAAAACAATCATATCGTAAATATGAAATTGGGCGTTCTCTAGATGCAATTTATTCAAACATCGTTCAATAAATAAAGAGTACTGGAATTTCCAAGAATTGAACTAAATCATAAATTCTTGGCACCTGTGATCCTCCTAAGCCAAAACCACTCATTTACTTTTGATTGTAGCCGCATAACAGTTCCTAGCTACCTCCAGGTCCCCTTTGATTTCGACCGAGCCATTTGCTATTGGAAATTTCAGACTAATGTGAGCCGGGGAAATCATAGCTCAGAGGTCAATCAGTGTGGGTCATCCTAAAATAATGTTGTATGCTAAAGAAGCCTTGACCACTACGTAAGTTACCAGAAGCATTTTGCCCTTCGACTCTCGTCCAAAAGTAGTTGCTAGTCTGACCATCCCCATAGGGTGGACTGGAGGACCTGCAAATCCAAACAGTGGCGCTGAGATAGGAATCTGTTGGTCCCTTGAAAAGCCTTTGGTTAAGTTTAGAGGGGGAGGGGTGAATAAACTTAACACTTAAAACTTTTGGAGTTAACAAACTCAAAGCAATGTCGCAGCCCGTTGATCGCTCGCAGTCCGCCGACCACTCGCAGTCTTCTCGATAGTTGATATTACTGGATTTTTTGCAGCGGAATATATTTAGTTTAAGGCTCATTATTTGTTGTTAAAGGAATGATACTAAGTATTAGTTACTCAGTAGTGTAAATGTGTGATTCAGTTGCTAGTTTCAGTAGGTTGATGTGATCAGTATACTAAATGCAGAAAGTAAGTAGGCAATTTTTATAATGGTTACAGGTGGTGTAATTCTGTCAGTTCCACTCTTCACCTATGATGTTGGAGGAAATTCACTAGAGATCTTTGAGGTTGTAGTTACAAAAATCCCTAAGATGTCTGTCCTTCACCAATAACTATGGCTTCACAAACTAAATATTTGAAACAAGTAGGATTGCTGCTCCAAGTATTCCACTGGTCCTTGAAGGGTAGGTGTTAGGAACATTTTATTATGTTTTGATGATGGCCATACTAGCTGTTATAGCAAGCCTGAAATAAGTTAGAATTCTTTGTATAAGTCTTTACTTGGAGTCTGACATGTTGTATAAGTTGAGTCAGACAAGTATTGTACTAGTTGGTAGGACGGAAAAGTAAAACAGACATTCGGCAGAGTGAAGCTAGCCAGGCACCAGCAGATAAGCAATGAAGACATTATGGTTTGACTTATAACCAAGGAAGTCTGTGATAACCTTGGATAAGTCTAAGTCATGTTTCAAGTAATGAAGATCAATGTTTAAATATGGTGTACACTGATCTCACACAAAACAAGGATCAGTGAAGTACAAGAATTCTCCTTTGAACTTAAAGAATAAAGGAAACAGTGAGTCGGCAAAGTAAACTGACTTTTGGCTAAGTGAAGACAAAGCAGTAAAGGAAGATCTAAACGGCAAAGTCATATGGATCACTTGACCGTTCAGAGAACGGTTGAGTAAACCTTACTCGATCGGATTATTGAAATATGAAGAAGATACAGAAGATCAAGCATTAATTGCACAATTAATAGAGGATCAATCAAGGACGGATTTTCTGGTAAACGTTTGAAGAAAAACCCGATCACTAAAATCAAGGAGAATATTATTAAGGGGGAATCAAGAATAAAATCAAGGATTATTCCCCTCATTAATATAGCCAACGGACGGAAATTCAAATCAAGAATAATCAAGGCTATAAATAGAAGGCACTGACAGAAAAACAAAAGAAAATGAGATAACGATTATAAAAATCTGAGTAGAAACTCCGTCAAAGTGAAAAATCTTCTATCGGTGCTAAAAGGAAATATCCAGTGATAAACTCAAATCTAAGAGCTACAAATCAAACATCAAGCATTGAGATTGATCAACAAGTTGGTGAATTCAATTCACATAAATCAAGCAACTGAATCAGAGCCATCTAAGAGGGAGTTGTGTTTGTGATAGCTGCAGAAGGATTTGATCCCAAGGAGCAGTGAAATAGACTAAGTCACTGAAGCTGTTGTAGTCAAGGAGTGATAGTCTTGTAGATTGTGAAGCTTGAGAAGTCAAGGACAATTGTACTATTGTATCTGTGAAAACAATAGTGAATTCCTCCAATCATCACAGAAGAAGAGTGGATTAAGGGATTACACCACCCTGAATCACTATAAGCCTTGTGTCAATTTACTTTATGTAATTTACCTTACTGCATTCATTTAAATTGCTTACATTATACCACGTATTATTGATTGCTTAAAGTTGGTCCCGTAGAAGGGTGAAACTATAGTCGAGGGGGGGGGGGGGGTGAATGACTATATGGAGTTTCAAAAACTTTTCTTCTTCTAGTTAAAAGCTTTTGGGCAAATGGATAAGTCCCTTCTTACTATATTGTTTTCAAATCGGTTTAGACAAATACGATGCAAATTATGATGTATGCAAATTAAATGAATGCCGTAAAGTAAATTGCGTAAATTAAATTGACACAAGGCTTATAGTGGTTCGTGGTGGTGTAATCCCTTAATCCACTCTTCTCCCGTGATGATTGGAGGAATTCACTATTGTTTTCACAGATACAATAGTATGATTGTCCTTGGCTTCCCAAGCTTCACAATCTACAAGACTATCACTCCTTGACCGCAAAGCAGCCTTCAAGTGATTCGCCTTCCTTCGTCGTTCCTTAAGATCAAGATCCTTCAACAAGCCTATCACAGATTCAACTCCTTCTCGCATTGCCTCTCGATTCAGCTTGTTTCGCTTGATGTGAATGTGATTCACACACTTGCTTGATCAATCCTCGCCCCGAGTATGACTTTGTAGCTTTGAAGTCCGAGTTGATCACTAGATGTATCCTTGTAATTTCGTAGAGAAGGCTTTTCAAATTGACAGAGTTTCGCTAGATTTTTCTTTCTTGATTGTTGTTTTCTTTTTCTCGTCAATGCCTTCTATTTATAGCCTTGAATACCTTCGTTTTTGAAATTCCGTCCGTTGGCTATATTAATGAGGGAATAATCCTTGATTTTATTCTTGATTCCCCCTTAATTGTATTCTCCTTAATTTCGTTGATCGGATTCTTTCTTCAAACGTATAGCGTATAATCCGTCCTTGATTGATCCTTTAATGATTTGAGCATTTAATGCATGATCTTCTCGAATCTTCATCGTATATCAATTTCGCCTTGTAGGTGTCTCTTCGCCGTTTCTAGAACGGTCGAGTGAGCCTACCGACTTAGCCGTCACTTCTTCTTCGCCGTTTTGTTTTCTCTTTGCCGAAAGTCGCTTACTCACCGATTCATCGTTTCCTTCTTTGTTCTAGTATTTGGAGAGTCTTTGAACTTCACCGATCCTTGATTTGGGTGAGACCAAAGTGTACACCATATTTGAACATTTGAGTTTTATCATTTAAAACATAACTTAGACTTATCCAAGGTCATCACGTACTTCCTTGGTTATAAGTCGACCATAAAGTCTTCATTACTTCTCTCCGTCGGTGCTTGGCCGGCTTCACTCGCCGAATATCCGTCTTTGCTTTGCCATCCTACCAACTAGTACAATACTTGTCCGACTTAACTTATACAACTTGTCGACCCTAAGTAAAGACTTATACAGAGAATTCTAACTTATTTCAAAGCTTGCTATAACAATGCCTAGTATGGCCATCATCAAAACATAATAACATGTTCCTAACAATTTCCCCCTTTTTGATGATGCCAAAACCCTCATAAGCCCGAACATAAGTAATCAAGATTTTCATAATACACAACGGATAAAAAGTTCAATAATTTTATTCATCCATCGAAGGGTAATAATTTCTAAGACTTTATTCAAGTGTTACAAACTACATTTTGCTCAATTCAGCCTTGTACCTCTTGAATTTCGTAGTTTGAACCTCTTCCATGTCTTTCCAAACCAATTTCTCGGAAACTTCCACTTCCAAGAAGCCAAAGTCGTGTATTCGTATACACTCGAAAAACTCTTTTGGCAAAGAGTCCGTTGAAATCGTGCATGGTCTCATTTGCCTTAGTTCTCCAAAATATTTTTCAAGTCTTTCCCTAGCCTCGCAATATGTGAATCCGCAAACTTGAGGCTTTTGTAGAGACTCCATCGCTCCCGTTTTTCCATTCTCCCCATAGTGGTTGAAGAATTTTGCCATATATTTGAATTCCTCTTGCTTTTCAAACCGGCAAGTCTTCCGGTCCTTTTGCGTATAGTGGTATGGCCGAGCTTGGTTTATTGTTGGCTTGTTTGAGAAGTGCAAATTCTCTTTTGACTTCATTGTAAAGTTTGGCCATATCGGTTCTCATCCTTTCATCCCGATAGCTTAGCCAATCAGCCCCTGTGCTTCATCTTGTGAGGAGTGAGGATGTAGTCCTTCTTGTACTCGAAAATTCTCTTACATGGTCCAAGACATCCGCATCATATTCTCGCTTTGCTTTGGTGACCAAGGTAAGTCCCGTGCTCCTCGCATATCCGGAGCCGCCGCTACCTCTCGCCGGTTTTTCCTCCGGTGCCGAGTCCGTGTTGACCGGCCGATCCTCTTTGCCGGCCGGATCCGTGCCTTTGCCGTCCGCCGGACCTATCTCTATCATCATCTCTTCTTTGCATGTGGTGAGGAAATCCAATGTGGTTCCTTGTGGCCTTTTCCTTTCTTCTCCGACCCTTCTTTGTCGTTCTTCTCGCTTCATTTCGATTCTTATTTCTCTCGTCCCTTGCCCTCGCTGTTCTTCGCTGAAGTTTGGGGGTCCGATTGTTGATCCTTCAGCTTATCCCGGTTTTCCCCTTTTTGGCAAAGATCATCCCTTTTGCCGGAGTAGGATGCTATGGTGGCCTCTCGCCGTTCCAATCGAGAGTCAAGTTTTGATTCAATGGAAGTGAATCTTTTGTTGTGATCATTCAATTTCTCATTGACACTCCGAAGTCTAGTCCCAAAAGCTACCGCTGATTCGTTTTCTTGGGAGATGTGTTGCCCGAGGCCCGCAAGATCGTTGGTAATATTGATGTTGAGTTGCTTCATCGTATCTCCTTGTTGTTGAACAACAATATTTTGTGCATCAATGTATTCTCGCAATGGCCCGAAACTTGTTTTCAATGGAGGAGCTTTTGTCATTAAAAGTCAAGTCATAGATCCGAGATACATTGCTTGTCGTTCCAATTCTTCGCCTAGCAAGTCCGCCGCTTTCTCAAAAGTTTCATTTGTAATGCCGTTGTTCACCGAGAGATTTTCTCGCCTTGTTTCAAACTCGGTTCTCGGATCCGTCCGTCGTCCCTTGTCCGGATGTTGAGTGACATCCGCATGTACATCTAGATCTTCAAGTATTTGGGAGATGTGTATGCCGGTGTGGCTTGAGCCGCCGTTTCCCTTATTTCTATTCCGGGGGTTGTCTTGACCGGAGTGGCAAGAACTCGAGCCGTTGTCCACAATGTGTTTGTCGTTATCGGAACGCCCGACGTACGCGGTTGAGTGGATGTCTTTGCCGGAGATGTAGACTTGCCGGAGGCTTGTGTTTTCATAAATGTACGGAGAAGAGTGGTGTCATCAATTGCATCCGGTGCAGAGAGTTCTCTTCTCTCGTCTTGATCAAGATCATCATTATCATCCCGATCATGATCATTATCATCATTGTCATCATGATCATCACCATCATCTTGATTATGATCATCCCCATCATCTTCCGAGTCATCACTTTGTCTCCCGCAGATCCGGGGGCGCTTTGCCTTGGCCGCATCAACCATTTCCCATGAGGTGATTCATCAAGTACACCTACCGCAGTTGTGATTCCCGTAAAGTCAAATAGCCATGCTTCTTCAAAGAAGCATGTGTGATCGAGTCTTGAAGCCGTTGTTTGGAATCACCTTCCTTCCACTCAAGATATTCTCGCAATTCGATCATCTATATCGTTTGCGCTCAATTGTACAGCCTTCTTCTCGGAGATGATTCCTCATCCTCTCCAAGTTGTTTTCTTTATTAGATGCCGGTGATCCCCATCGATTTCTTCTTCTTGTCGTTCGCTTCAAAGTTGTCGAACCTTCTTCCTCTTCTCCTTCATCAATCAATTGTGCAAAGTCGGTCTTTTCAAGACTTCGCTGAATCTTTTGTTTCTTTCTTTGACCGGTGGTGCTGCGTGTAGGTTTCTTTCTCTTCCCTTCTCCTTCCTTCTGTTGTTGTTTAAGATAAGTAAACATGACTTTGGATTCATGCAAGCTTTGTGGAGTTGTACCGTGTGGGGACTTTGAGACATTGCAACAAATAGTGTAACCGAATACCATATGACTTTTTCACCCGTAATTGTCCTTTCTTTGTCTTCCCTTCTTTTGTCCCCTTGTTTGTCGCTTTTTCTTCACCTTGGATTTGCTCTTTGAGTCTTAGAAAGAAGTATTTTGCCCGCTTGAATTGCGATTATTGTAGATGATTCCCATCACCTCATTCTCGATTTTCGTCATTGCATTATTTGCTCCCAATTTTCCTTCAATGGTCTTGCCAATTAGGCACCGAACTCATTGAATGGTTTCTTTAAAGCAGCATCTCAAACAAGCTTGACCTTTGTGGATCCCGGGTTTGCCGTTTTGGCAATTGTTGCCCGTAAATCATCCAAGTTTTGTGATACAAGTGTCACTTTTGCTTGACCTTTATTGGAAAGTATGAGATGTTTGTGAATTACCTTTTCTGTAATCGTCACTTCCTTTCCGTTGACAGATGCTACAATCTTGTCTTCTTCCCACTCGTCACCTTCTTCAAAACAGGAGCCCAGCACGTATTGTGCGATTTCCGTAAGGAAATCGACTTTCATAGCAAACCTCGGTGATAGTGAGGATTGAGGAAGGTTGATAGCTTTAGGATTTTGCAACTCGTCGCTAATCGTTTGGCATCTTCGTCATTTCCACACAAGCTTCAAGTAGTGTTCTTCTTGAAAGAAGGATCCCGTGGCAATCGATTTTTCATATCCAGCTTGGGTGTTTGTGGAGGATGATGCCATTTTTGAAGAGGAGAGAAGTTTTGGAAATGAATTTCAGTTTGCAATAGAAAGAATCAAGAGTAGAGTTTGTAATTGACAAGAAAGCGTAAAGATTTCTGAAAATCTCTAAGTCTTGTTTTTATAGTGTGATTTGGGTAGTGTGAACGTGGTTTTGAATATGGAAGGATTTGTGGCATAATGGCGTGATTTTGCGTATAAAAATCGCGATATTCGAGTGGAGTGGGGGTGTGGTTCGAGGCAAGTAATGATAGAGCCCGGGAATCGAGGAGTTTATAATTCGAAAAATAATATAATTACCTCCATGATCATAAGTTGATCGCCACGTGTGTATAGAATAATCCTCCATAATTTCCTTATTCTCCACGTGTAATCGAATTGATTTTGTTCACACTCTTAATTTGTCCAAGTCTTTATTTCGGTGAAGTGCCTTCGCCGGCCACTTAGCCGTTCTATAGGTTCTTTACTTAGTCGCTCCATTTCACCGTTCCTAACAATCGCTAAGTTACCTTCGCCGGATGCCGCGTTGCCTTACTTGTCGCATCTCCCGTAACGGCAAAGGTCGTACTCGCTTAATGAAGTCACTTAGCCGATTACTCCAGCTTAGCCGCTTTTTGATACTTATTCAATTTCAATCATTCCTAACTCGCTCTTAGTTTGCCGAATCTTTCATAACCGAGTGGTTTAGTGAAGATGTCGCCCAATTGATCTTCGTGGGTATGTGTTTTAGGATGACATCCCCCTTTTCAACATGGTCTCTCGATAAAATGATGTCTTACATCAATGTGCTTTGTTCTTGAGTGCAATACATCGGATTTTCTCGTAATAGATATTGCACTTGTGTTATCACACATGATTGGAATTGTTTTCTCTTCTACTCCATAGTCCCTTAGCCGTTGTCTTATCCACAAGATTTGTGCACAACATGCCTACCGTCGCTATGTATTCTCGCTTCACCGTTGATGTAGATATGGAGTTTTGCTTTTTACCGAACCAAGAGACTAGTCCGGTTCCTAGCATTTGGCAAGTTCCGCAGGTGCTTTTTCTATCTATTTTGCATCCAAAGATAGTCGTAGTCCGAATATGATATCAATGTAAATCCTCCATCTTTTGGATACCAAATACCAACATTTAAAGTGTTTTTCAAGTATTTGATTATCCTTTTAGCCGCTAAGATGTGATTCTTTTGGTTGAGCTTGAAATCTTGCACATACTCCTACCGCAAATGCTATGTCGTCCGCATTGCGTTAAGTATAATAATGATCCAATAATTCCTCTATACAATTTTTGATCAACATCTTTTCCTCCTTCATCTTTTCCAAGTATGACTCGGCACACATTGGTGTGTCTCGTCGTGCCACTTGTATCCATCCCATACTTGTGTATCAAATCTCTTGTATACTTTGCTTGACTAATGAAAATGCCATCCTTCATTTGCTTTACTTGAAGGCCAAGGAAGTAGTTTAATTCTCCCATCATGCTCATCCGAAATTTGCTCTTCATCGTTTGCAAATTTCTCACACAGCCTTTTCATCCTCTCGATCCAAAGATTATATCATCAACATAGATTTGCACTAGCAATGTGCTTGCTCCTTCCTCCAGCTTTAAATAGAGTCTTGTCAATAGTTCCTTTGCCGAATCCATTCTTGATCGAAACTCGTGACAAGAGTTTCATACCAGTGCTCTGTGTGCCCGTTTGAGTCCATGAGGGCCTTCTTGAGTTTGTATACTTTGTCTTCTTTTCCTTTAATTTGAAATCCAGGAGGTTGTTCTACATAAACTTCTTCTTCCAAGAGTCCATTTAGAATGCACTCTTTACATCCATTTGATAGACTTTGAAGTCTTTGTGTGCAAAGAAATGCTAAAAAAAAGTCCGATTGCTTCCAATCTTGCTACCGGAGCAAAAGTTTCATCATAATCTATTCCTTCACTTGGGAATAGCCTTTTGCAACTAGCCTTGCTTTGTTTCGACAACAGCTTCCTTGCTCATCCATCTTGTTCCCGAATACCCATTTTGCACCAATGATGTTGGCCATTTTGTGTCCGTCAACAAGTTCCCGTACTTCATTTCTTTCAAATTCATTTAGTTCTTCTTGCATGGCCGTGATCCAATCTCGCATCTTGGATTGCATCATCTATGGTCTTGGGTTCCACTTGTGATAGAAAGCAGTTAGCATGTGCTCCAGCTTGTCTTCTCGGTTCGACTCCCGTGTGAATGTCTCCAATGACTTGTTCTTCAGATGGTCTCTTAGCCAATTTAGATCCGGTTGAAGTTGATCTTCACTTGGTGCTTCCATACCTTCATGCCGAGCATGAACTTCAACTCGAGGAGCTTCATCCGGTGTATTGGTATGTGTGGCTCCTCTTGATCTTCGTAATGATGATTCAGATAGTAGTTGGTATGGTTGCATTTGTATAGATTTCTCTTTGTGGTGCTTTCTCTTCTTGATCTTGAAGATCTTCACCATTTGTGTTTGGTTCATCAAAAACCACATGTATTGATTCTTCAATCACCAAAGTTCTTTTATTTAGTACTCGAATGCTTTGTCGGTGTCCGAGTATCCCATGAAGATTGCTTCATCACCTTCTCATCAAAGGTATGCTTGATTCCTCGTTTAAGACAAAACATTTTGATCCAAACATATGAAAATACGAGATATTGGGTTTTCTACCATTCCATATTTCATATGGAGTTTTTCCATGGTGTTTGTTGATGATTGATCCGTTTTGTGTATGGCATGCCGTGTTTGTCGTTTCACCCAAAATCTCTTTGGTAAACATGCTTCGCTATCATTGTCCCGATCGCTTCCTTGATGGTTCTCGTTTCTTCTTTCGCTACACCATTTTGTTGTGGAGTTCCCGCCGCGTATAGTTGATGTAATACTCCATTTTCTTCACAATAGGTTCTCGATAATTTCATTTAGAAATTCAAGGCTCTATCCGATCCGATCTTGATAATCTTTAGTTCTTTCTCATTCGGAGTCTTCTCAACAACGGGCAGCCTTCTTGAGTGTTTCTTTCTTCTTATTCATGAAGATGGTCCAGGTGTACTTTGAGAAGTCATCCACCACTACAAGAGTGTATTTCTTACCACTCACACTCACCGGTGTGACCGGTCCAAACAGTCCATGTGTAGCGTATGTAGAACTCTTGTTGTAGATTGACGAGGCTTTGACTTGAATGAGCTTTTTATTTGTTTTCCTTTTCGACAAGCATCACATAGACTTTCCTTTTTGAATGTGATCTCTCGGCAGTGTGCCTTCAACTAACTTGCTCCTTGATAGTTTGTTGATGGTCTTGAAATTCAGTGTGATTTAATCTTTTGTGCCAAATCCAGCCTTGTTGATTGTTTATTCTTGACAAGTAGACATGTTTCTCGCCTTGGTCGTTCTCCAATCCACCACATACATGTTGTCTTGTCTTCTTCCCGCAAGAACTATTGTGTTGGTTTGACTCGTGAATCACTTTGCATCCTTCTTTGTTGAAGTGCACATTGTAGCCTTTGTCACAAAATTGATCGATGCTCATCGATTGAAGTTGAGTCCCTTGACATATGCCACATTCTCGAATCTTTAGATTGTTCTTGATTATTGTGCCTTCCCCTTAATTTTGCCAGGGTTTTCTTTACCTCCAAATGTGACTTTGGGTCCATCAAAAGCTTTGAAGTCGTTGAGCCATCTCTTGTTTCCCGTCATGTGTCCGGAACATCCACCGTCTATGTACCGTACATCCTACAAAAAAAGATTAATTAAGTTTGTGTACCCAACACCGTTTGGGTCCATACCGTTAGCAATCATGCCTCCCATACCAAGGGTGTATCCAAAAGGTCTTCTTTTTGGATAATTGAAGTCATCAACTTCATATGTATAAGGCATGGCGTAATAGCTTCTAGTATTTTTACCGAAGGTATTCCGATACTTTTCTCCACCTTTTGGTGCATTTGCATCCTTCTTTACTTTCCAAAATGCAAGTAGGAAACCTTTCTTGCTTCATGTGTCTAGAACATATTGGTTTTTCTTAAACACATGATGCATTTTGTGGAATGGTTTCTTCTTGTATTTTGCAGTGAGCAACATTCCAATCATCCTCTCAAGGGTAAAGTCTTCCTTTTCCTTTCGATGGTTTTTGTTCTTGATTGACCGGAATGAGGATTTAGTTTGTCGTTTCACTACACCGGGTTTTGACTTCACCGGAACAGATGATCTCGTTGGAGACATGGTTCGTCTCTTTCTAAATTTTGGTCCACTAGTGGTCCTCAATTTAGAATTGTGTTGACCATTATTCCTACGTTCATCCCGACCGTTGTAGCCAAGACCGTATCCGGATCCAAACCTTTTTGGGGGTTTGTAAGCCGGTGCCTTTAAGTGGTGCAAAGGATACCTTCACCGGTGAGGAGATTTCCTTAATCGATCCGTTAATAACGTATGTATGATCATCTCGCTTTTTGTTGATCATTTAAGTAGGTCTCCTTACTAGTTAATTCAGCTTTTGCTTTATCCAGCTTCTTTCTTTAACCTCTTATTCTCTTTCCTTAGATCCTTGCATTCCTTTTCCGTAATTTCATGATTCTTTTCAATTTCATCAAATTTAGTCATGAGATTTTGGACTAGGTCCGTCGTATCTAATGGAAGACTAGAGGATTGTGCAAAGTTGTTAGATGTGGATGCATTAGATGAAGAACAGAACTAGATGTTACCTCGCTTTCATCCGATTCTTTAGCCATTAAACATAGGCTTGTTTCCTCGTTGTCCGAGCTATCACTTTTATCTTCATCCAATTCTTTGGTCAGCGAGACATAGGCATGCTTTTTCATTTTCTCGAATCGTCTTCTTCATCACTATCATCCGAGTCATTGTCGATGATTCTTCATGCTTTTCACCGCCGGATTCTCGCCTTAAGTGCCTTCTTGCTCCTTTTCTTTTCGTATGCTTTGTATTTCTTCTTTTCATCATCTTTGTCATTTTCTTCAGACAATCACCTTGAAGTGACCTTTCTTGTTGCGCTTGAAGCATCCGTATTCATCATCTTTCTTCTTCATGTCTCGGTTGAGCTTGACTTTTTGTTTGATGATGAATTTCCTTTGAATGGCTTCTTTTTAAACCCGTCAAAACGTTTAACTAATAAAGCTACCGTTCTTTTAGTTCTTGTGTCTCTTTGTCGATGCATTCAAAGAAAGTTACTTTGTCGGGGTGCTAATGCACGTGTTGATTTTGTGTGTCTCTCGCCGGAGCACCATCTTCGCCGTTCAATTCGAATTCATGAGCTTTTAATTGGGACATCGTTGTCGAGTGTCGTTGCTTGCAAGATTTGTTGTTCCTCCGATTACCGATGTTATGATCTTCCATCTTTCGTGTAGTCCTCTCAAGATCTTCAAGCATACTTCTTTTTGGGGATATGTGTGACCAAGTCAAGTGCGTTGCAGCTCATCGATGATGCTTGAGAATCGTTGTCCATCCGATCAATGGATTCACCCGCCTTCATCTTGAAATTTTCAAACTTCGTTTTGCAAACGTATAGTTTATTTTCTTTGATCGCTTCGCATCCTTCATTGATTAGTGCCGCCTTGTCCCACATCTCCTTTGTCGTTTTGCAATCCTTTATTCTCATGAACATGTTGTCGTTTCGTAGTCTTTAAGATCATATCTTTTGCTACAAAGTCTAGGTTTGCTCTTCTCCCGTCATCTTTGGTCCAATCTTTCTTGGGTTTGTTTATCTCCTTTCCTTGATCTCGCTCCCGTGCCTACCACAAGTAGTGATCATGATTGGGCCGTCGTTGATTACATCCAAGATCTCCTCACGAGTTGCCGCAAGATGAGATAACATTCTTATTTTATATTCATCAAAATTATTAACATTGAAAAAAATGTACTTTTGACAAGAAGTTTGAGGAATCCATCGTGCAATTGAAGATATAAATGACGTTGAATGAAAAACTCGCATTTGAAAACTACTTTGAAAATATGTGATCTCCTTGTTACCGTAAATTAGATCCGAACAAAGTTCTCGATACTAGAACACCGCTCCGATACCAATTGTTGGTCCCGTAGAAGGGTGAAACTATAGTCGAGGGGGGGGGGGGGGTGAATGACTATATGGAGTTTCAAAAACTTTTCTTCTTCTAGTTAAAAGCTTTTGGGCAAATGGATAAGTCCCTTCTTACTATATTGTTTTCAAATCGGTTTAGACAAATACGTATGCAAATTATGATGTATGCAAATTAAATGAATGCCGTAAAGTAAATTGCGTAAATTAAATTGACACAAGGCTTATAGTGGTTCGTGGTGGTGTAATCCCTTAATCCACTCTTCTCCCGTGATGATTGGAGGAATTCACTATTGTTTTCACAGATACAATAGTATGATTGTCCTTGGCTTCCCAAGCTTCACAATCTACAAGACTATCACTCCTTGACCGCAAGCAGCCTTCTGATTCGCCTTCCTTCGTCGTTCCTTAAGATCAAGATCCTTCAACAAGCCTATCACAGATTCAACTCCTTCTCGCATTGCCTCTCGATTCGCTTGTTTCGCTTGATGTGAATGTGATTCACACACTTGCTTGATCAATCCTCGCTCCGAGTATGACTTTGTAGCTTTGAAGTCCGAGTTGATCACTAGATGTATCCTTGTAATTTCATAGAGAAGGCTTTTCAAATTGACAGAGTTTCTGCTAGATTTTTCTTTCTTGATTATTGTTTTCTTTTCTCGTCAATGCCTTCTATTTATAGCCTTGAATACCTTCGTTTTTGAAATTCCGTCCGTTGGCTATATTAATGAGGGAATAATCCTTGATTTTATTCTTGATTCCCCCTTAATTGTATTCTCCTTAATTTCAGTGATCGGATTCTTTCTTCAAACGTATAGCAGATAATCCGTCCTTGATTGATCCTTTAATGATTTGAGCATTTAATGCATGATCTTCTCGAATCTTCATCGTATATCAATTTCGCCTTGTAGGTGTCTCTTCGCCGTTTCTAGAACGGTCGAGTGAGCCTACCGACTTAGCCGTCACTTCTTCTTCGCCGTTTTGTTTTCTCTTTGCCGAAAGTCGCTTACTCACCGATTCATCGTTTCCTTCTTTGTTCTAGTATTTGGAGAGTCTTTGAACTTCACCGATCCTTGATTTGGGTGAGACCAAAGTGTACACCATATTTGAACATTTGAGTTTTATCATTTAAAACATAACTTAGACTTATCCAAGGTCATCACGTACTTCCTTGGTTATAAGTCGACCATAAAGTCTTCATTACTTCTCTCGCCGGTGCTTGGCCGGCTTCACTCGCCGAATATCCGTCTTTGCTTTGCCATCCTACCAACTAGTACAATACTTGTCCGACTTAACTTATACAACTTGTCGACCCTAAGTAAAGACTTATACAGAGAATTCTAACTTATTTCAAAGCTTGCTATAACAAAGCCTAGTATGGCCATCATCAAAACATAATAACATGTTCCTAACAGAGGAAAAGAAGAAGTACAAAGCATCCGAGAAGAGGAAAGGTAAGAAAGCACTCAAGGCTGAGTCAAGCAGTGAAAAGAATGAAGAATCATCTGATAATGACTCAGATAATAGTGATGAAGAAGACAACTCAGAAAATGAAAAAGCATGTCTATGTCTCATGACCAAAGAGTTAGATGAAGATGAAGGTGATAGCTCATACATTGAGAAAACATGTCTGTGTCTAATGGCCAAAGAATCTGATGAAACTGAGGTAACATCTAGCTCTTACTCTTCATCAAATGCATCCACATCTAACACTGCACAATCTTCTATTCTCCCATTAGATCCAGCAGCCCTAGTCCGAAATCTCATGACTAAATTTGATGAAATTGAGATGAATCATGAAATTCTGGAAAAGGAATGTAAGGATCTAAGAAAAGAAAATAAAAGATTGAAGGAACAATCGGACAAATTGAAAGCCGAACTAGCTACTAAGGAGACAGACTCACCTAATCAAAAAGCAGCAGATGATAACTCATCCACTGCTAATAGATCAGCTGAGAAAATCCATCCAGCAGCTAAAAACAGCACTGCACCACCAAAAGCACCAGCTTACAAACCTCCAAGAAGGTTTGGATCTAGATATGGTCTTGGCTACAACAGTCAGGATGAGATTAGAAACAATGGTCAACACAATTCTAAATCCAGGACCAACATTGGACCAAAATTCAAAAAAAGAAAGACCATAGTTTCAACCACTCATCCTGCACCGGTGAAGTCAAAACCGAATGCAGTAAAACAACAAACTAAACCATCATTCCAGTCAACCAAAAACAAATACCTACTGAAAGGTAAAGGAAGACTTTATCCTTCAAAGGATGATTGGAATGTTGCACCTCCAAAATACAAGAAGAAACCATACCATGATGTGCATCATGTGTTTAAGAAAGATCAATCAAGGTATGCTCCTAGACACATGAAGCAGCATTGGTTTCCCACTGCACATTGGAAGGTAAAGAATGATGCAAATGCACCAAAAAGTAGAGAAAAGTATCAGAATACCTTCAGTAGAAATATTAGAAGCTATTCTGCCATGCCTTATACAAATGAAGTTGATAACTTCAATTATCCAAAAAGAAGATCATTTGGATATACACTTGGAGTAGGAGGCATGACTGCTAACAGGTATGGACCCAAATAGTGTTGGGTACCTAAACATAATTAATTTGTTTTGTAGGATGTCTGGTACGTAGATAATGGATGTTCCAGACACATGACAGGGAAGGATGGCTCACTGACTTCAAAGCTTTTGATGGACCCAAAGTCACATTTGGAGGCAAAGAAAAACCTGGAAAGATTAAGGGGGAAGGCACAATGCTCAAGAACAATTTGAGAATTCAAAATGTGGCATATGTTAAGGGACTTAATTTCAATCTGATGAGCATCAGTCAATTCTGTGACAAAGGCTACAATGTGCACTTCAACAAGGAGGTTGCAAAGTGTTTCACACCAAACCAATACAGTAGTTCTTGCAGGGACAAGAAAAGATAACATGTATGTGGTCGATTGGAAAACAGCAAAAGCAGAAACATGCCTGTTTGTCAAAAATAAACAATCAACCAACTGGATTTGGCATAGAAGATTAAATCACTTGAATTTCAAAACCATCAACAAATTATCAAAGAAAGAAGGCCTGCCAGAGATCACATTCAAAAAAGAAAGTCTATATGATGCATGTCAGAAAGGGAAACAAATCAAAAGTTCCTTTAAGTCAAAGCCCTATCAATCAACAACAAGAATTTTACATCTGTTACATATGGACCTATTTGGACCAGTCACACCAGTAAGTGTAAGTGGTAAAAAATACACTCTAGTAGTGGTTGATGACTTCTCCAAATTCACTTGGACCATCTTCATGAACAAGAAGAGAGAGACACTCAAGAAGATGCTAGATCTACTAAGAAGAATTCAAAATGAGAAAGAACTAAAGGTTATCAAGATCAGATCAGATAGAGGCACCGAGTTTCTAAATGAAGTAATCAGAACTTATTGTGAAGAAAATGGAGTATTACATCAACTATCTGCAGCAGGAACTCCACAACAAAATGGTGTAGCAGAAAGAAGAAACAGAACTCTCAAAGAAGTAGTCAGAACAATGATTGCAGAAGCATGCTTACCAAAGAGATTTTGGGCTGAAGCAGCAAACACAGCATGCTATACACAAAATACATCAATCATCAACAAACATCATGGAATGACTTCATATGAGATATAAAATGGAAGACAACCTAACATTTCACATTTACATATGTTTGGATCTAAATGTTTTTTTTGAACAGGAATCAGTTGCACATCTTTGATGAAAAAGCTGATGAAGCAATCTTTATGGGATACTCAGACACCAGCAAGGCATTCAGAGTACTCAACAAAAGAACATTGGTGATTGAAGAATCAATACATGTAGTATTTGATGAACCAAACACAAATGGTGAAAATTTTCAAGATAAAGAAGAAAAAGCAACACAAAGGGAAGCATATACAAATACAACCATACCAGCTACCATTTTGAATCATCATCTTGAAAATAAAAATGAGCCACAAGTCATCACAATAGAAGAAGCACCAGAACATTAAGCTCATACAGAACCTGAAGTTGCAGAAGCACCAAGTGAAGAACAACTTCTACCTGACCTAAAATGGCTAAGAGATCATCCTGAAGAACAAGTCATTGGAGACATTCACACAGGAGTTAGAACCAGAAGACAACTGGAGCATATGCTAACATGTTTTCTACCACAAGTAGAACCCAAGACTATAGATGATGCAATCCAAAATGCAGACTGGATTACAGCCATGCAAGAAGAGCTAAATGAATTTGAAAGAAATGAAGTCTGGGAACTTGTTGACATACCAGACACTGCCAACATCATTGGAACAAAATGGGTATTCAGAAACAAGATGGATGAACAAGGAATAGTTGTCAGAAACAAAGCAAGGCTAGTTGCAAAAGGCTACTATCAAGCAGAAAGAATAGATTATGATGAAACATTTACACCAGTGGCAAGACTGGAGGCAATCAGACTCTTTCTAGCTTTTGCTGCACACAAAGACTTCAAGGTCTATCAAATGGATGTCAAGAGTGCATTTCTGAATGGACTTTTGGAAGAAGAAGTATTTGTGGAACAACCTCCTAGTTTTCAACTCAAAGGAAAATAAGACAAAGTATAAAAACTCAAGAAAGCTCTTTATGGACTCAAACAGGCACCCAGAGCTTGGTATGAAACACTGTCACAATTTTTGATCAAGAATGGATTCGACAAGGGAACTATAGATAAGACTCTATTCAAATTAGAGGAAGGAACAAGCACATTGCTAGTACAAATCTATGTTGATGACATCATCTTTGGATCAGAGGATGAAAAGCTGTGTGAGAAATTTGCAAACCTGATGAAAAGCAAATTTCAGATGAGCATGATGGGAGAATTAAATTACTTTCTTGGTCTTCAAGTAAAGCAAATGAACGATGGTATTTTCATCAGCCAAGCCAAGTATACAAAAGACTTAATACACAAGTATGGTATGGATACAAGTGGCACAACAGATACACCAATATGTGAAAGAGTCATTCTTGGAAAAGATGGAGCTGGAAAAGATGTTAATCAGAAAATGTATAGAGGAATCATTGGATCCCTACTCTATCTAACTGCAAGTAGACCTGATATAGCATTTGCTGTAGGAGTATGTGCAAGGTTTCAAGCTCAACCAAAAGAATCACATCTTCTAGCAGCCAAAAGAATAATCAAATACCTGAAAAACACTATTAATGTTGGAATTTGGTATCCAAAATATGGAGGATTCAAGTTGATGTCATATTCAGACTCTGACTATGCTGGATGGAAGATGGATAGAAAAAGCACATCTGGAACATGCCAGATGCTAGGCACCAGGCAAGTCTCTTGGTTTTGTAAAAAGCAAAACTCCATATCTACATCAACAGCTGAAGCATAATATATAGCAAACAGCGTTGTTGTGCACAAGTACTTTGGATTAGACAACAGCTAAGGGATTATGGAGTGGAGGAAAAGACTATCCCAATCATGTGTGACAACACAAGTGCCATATCTATCACTGAAAATCCAGTGTTGCATTCAAGAACAAAGCACATTGATGTGAGACATCATTTTATCAGAGATCATGTGGAAAAAAGAGATGTCATCCTAAAATACATTCCCACTGAAGATCAATTGGCTGACATCTTCACTAAACCACTCAGCCATGAAAGATTTAGCATGTTAAGAACTAATTTGGGGATGATTGAAATTGACTAAGTACCAAAGAGCGGCTAACTGGAGTAATCAGCCAAGTGACTTCATCAGCTGTTTAAACCTTTGCCATTACAGGAGATGTAGCAGGTAAGGCACTGGTACTCGGCGAAGTTAACTTCACTGATTGTTAGGAACGGTAAAGTAAAGAAGCTCAGTGAAAAATTTACTAAATCGGCTAAGTGACCAGCCAAGGCACTCCACCAAAATGAAGATTGGAGCCATGGGCAAATTATAGTGTGAACAAAATCAATGTTTATACACGTGGAGAATAAAGAAGTTATGGAGGATAAATCTGTGGACGATTACACACGTGGAGATCAAATTACAATCATGGAGGTAACCATATTATTTTCGAATTACAAACGCCTTGATTCCCGGGATTTATCATTACTTACCTCAATCCACTCCCCCATTACACTCGAATATCGTGATTTATATACACAAAATCACGCCATTATGTCATAATATTCAAACCACGTTCACACTACCCAAATTACACTATATAAACCATACTTAGAGATTTTTCATAAATCTTTACACTCTATTGCAAGTTACAAACTCTATTGCAAATTCAAAGCTCTCTTTCAAAAATTCCATTAATTTCCAACAATGGCTTCATCCTCCTCATACTCCCAAACTGGGTATGAAAAATCGATTGACACTGGATCGTTCTTCCAAGAAGAACACAAGTTGATGTTGGAAATATTATTTTATGTTTTGATGATGATTCGTCACGAAATTAGACAAATCACTTACAACCCATGATGATGAAGTCGTAACTAATCGTTATAGTGCATAATAAAAGAAGAAGCAAGAAATGGTCTAGAGATAAATGTATAAGTTCTATCTAGTAGTCCGAACTTTGTATAGGTTGTTTCGCATACAAGCATTGTAATAGAATAGAACTAGGCGAACAACCGAGTCACAACAAGAAAACCGAGTTATAGCAAGAAACTCGAATATGCACTTGAAGAACCGAGGGTTCAAACTCGCTTATGCTAAACCGAAGAAGATAAGTTTGCCGAGGGACACGACTAGTTGGCTTATCTAGAAGACCGAAGAACCGAGGGACACAGACTCGCTTGTTGAGGATTGAAGAACCGAGGTGGCAAACTCGCTAGAAGTCGATTAAGTCGTGACTATAAATCAGATTCGTGCAAGTCCGTGGTGACCGAAACCGAGTTATAGATCATGTAAAACCGAATAATCTTAAGGACAAAGATTATCGCCTACCGGAAAAGAAGAAACCGAATGGTGTACTCTGACTTAGTCAATTAAAGTCAGATATTAAGTAAACAAGGTACTCAGATTTGAAGAAGAGTAGAAAACTGAGTTAAGGCCTTGATTGAACTTAAACTATCAATACGACAAAAGATCGTACATATGAACGTTGGCTAAATGACAAGTGTAACGGCTACAAGAGCTAGTAACCGTCACATCACCCCTATAAATACACAAGAGAATCACTCAAGAAAAAGAAGAGAGGAGGATCGAAAAGAGCTTTACAAGCATATATTCAAAGATCCAAATCCGCATCTATAAAAATCGATCATATATATCCAAAAAAGGGAAGCCAACGAAATTGCCTTGAAGACTTCAAAGAAAGATCCAAGAACTCCATCAAGGGGGAAAGAAGGCATCTTGGAGCTACAAGTCGATCCAAGAATCGATACTCACCGAATTAATCCTTGATTAATTCTAAACCTAACCTTTGTGAAAAGGGTTGGTCGTGCATAGTTTGAAGAGAGCAATTCTACCTTTCTTCATACGGTGTTGCTACACAGTTGTTGGTGCAAAACCGAGGACCGTGTGTTGGTATTAGTGGTGAGCTGGTGAAGGAGCAATTCCACCTCCAAAGGATCAGTGTGCAGAGTGAAGGGAGCAATCTCACCTTTCTTCATTTTGTGTAGACAGTGAAACTAGGGTGTCGTGAAGGACTGTCATAGTACTAGGATTTTGTAACGGTTATCTCATTATTCTAGTGATACCTCCTACGCCACAGGAGAAGGGGAGACGTACGGGATTACACCACCCGGAACTTCCATAAACAAATCATGTGTTGATTTACTTTATGCATCTGTGTTTGTTTTATTTATTCCATTATCTCTCAAAGCAAACACCGTACATCGAGACAAAGACAAAACCGATACATGTAAGGTCTAGTTTTCTATTTACACATCTATTGCACTAAAGGCTAGTTTTATCCGCCGCGTTAACGAGACTAAATATAAGTAGTAATAACTTATATTCGTTGAGCTAACCGAACTCCGCACAAGTTGAAGGGACAGAACAAAATCGAAGATCGCTTAAGTTTCGAGAAACTCGCTTCCCGGGACTTTTCCAATTTCAGATTAGTTTTTGGTGACAAGTTTATTCACCCCCCCCCCCCCCTCTAAACTTGTGTTAGCCTTTCCAAGGGACCAACAATTGGTATCGGAGCAAAGGTTTTCGTTTTGAAGAGATCCATTATCGTTTTGAAGAATACCTTCTTAAACCAGCTTGTTGAAGACCCCTCACTGTATCAGTTCACTCGGTTTCAATGTCTACATCTAGAGCTAGAAGTTGGCTTATTCACCCCCGACTAATTGCTTGCAAAATATATCTCTGATTTTCAGATCAAATGATCGAAAGGTTCAAAGGTGACATGATTTATATACATATTCGTAACCTCAACTCGTTGATGATGTGGATACAAACTTCAATATTCATATTAACAAATCCAAGAGGAGTTCCATCACTAAGAGACCTCTCAAAAGAAGAAGGAAAGGAGTTACAAGTGGTTGTTGATATTGAAGATTCATCACAAAGAACAAAAGAGTGTACATTCGAATCCTAAAACTGCATCAAATCATCAAGGAAAGGTACATTCTTCAAATCAGTTATCATTTGCTGAACTCAGTCTGAAAAACTCTGATCTTGTCAAGTTAACTGAAAAACTTACGTTGGAATTAAAATTAAAAGACAGAGAACTTGACAAAGCAAAAGATTGGAATGAGTTTCTTGAAACTGAGGTGTCAAATCTAGCTGAAAGATTAATGTCTAGTAAATTTGACAAAAGCAATGATAATCCCACACCCCTACCCAGTCTTGAGACTTCAAAAAGTATAAACTCTAGAAATCAAGATACTGGAAGATTTAGTGGATTACACAAGGAAACTAAAAATGTTAAATCTAAAAGAATCCTTGTGAAATCAACTAAGATTGAGCGTAATGGTTTATCCAGAAAAGACTTGAGAAGGTTTAATTCTCTCAACAAAGAAACTGAAAGTAATATTTCAATAACTAACTCAACCGGACCCAAAAAGCTATGGGTACCAAAGAAAACTTAAACTGTTTTGCAGGAAAAGTCAGTTCACTTTGCAAAATCCTCAGAAAACTGATGTATATTTGAAACTGAGAAGGCAAAGGCTGATGAAGGACAAATTGGTCAAAAGAAGTAAAAACTTTCCAGCTACCATCTGACGTTTGGACTGACATGGCAAATCACTCGAAGCCACGTGTCAACTGGGAGAAAAAGTAGATGTACATCCCTACATAATCTCATTGATTGTGACACGACTCTCATTTGAAAACGATTGCAAAATCTTGACAAAATCCTGCTCACCCAAAATCAAGCATTCAAGCATTCTTAACTCAAAAATCAATGGAACGATACAACATTGACGATGGAATCACCACCAGCCTCGACAACTTCTGTCAAAAATTCTCAAACTCCACTCTTTCAATCCAAATTACAAAGAAGATCAAAAAGATTCGAGGATTGGAAAATTTGATTGATACAAAGGTCACTACTTTGTGTCCAGATGGCATCAGAGATTTCTACAGAAATGCCGAAATCATCAACAATGGAAAAAGCTTCAAAACGACTGTTCAAGATAAAAGCTTCACCGTTGATGAACAATTGCTTTCCATGGTGTTCCGTTTAGATATAATTGGAGGCTCTTCATCTTTCACATTCGGAAATGAAGAAAAGAGCAAACTTTGGAATGTCACTGCAATCAACAAGAAGGAGAAGAACTTCATTGGCTCCATCTATCAACAAAAGAGAGAATTCGCAGCCTTGACAATACTTCTTACCAGAAACGTTATTGGTCACGTTCGAAATTTCTACACTCTCTCAACCGATAAAATGAAGATGATTTATGCTATTTGGTTTGAGAAAAGACTGGATTGGAATAAATTTGTTCTCAATCAATTGATAAAGCAAATTTCAGACGAGAAAGAAAGAGTCAAAGAAAGAAAAGATGTTGGAGAATCATTCTTACTGAAAAAGGGATTTCCCTATCTAGTCCAAAGAATACTAGATCACCACTCTATCTCCAAATCAACTCCAACCATAGTCAAACAAGAATCTATGTCCACCAAAGCTGGGAAAAGGAAAGTCATCGAGGAAGAAAGTGAAGTTTCTGACTCCAGTTCAAGCGAGATCATAAAACTGGATGATAGAACTATAAGAAGACAGAAAAGGTTGTGGAACAGGCTTCAGACGAAGGAAACCAAACCTGAAGTGGCAATTAATATTGATGATGAAAGTGATGTTGAAACTAATGAAGAATCAGAAGGAAGTGAAGAAAACGAATGAAGCAAGACAGATGAAACTGAAGATGATGTAGAAATGGAAGAAGAAACTGAAAGAGAGATTGAAGAATCTGAAGAAACTGAAACTGATGAAGAATCTGAAGGAAGTGAATTTCCCACTACCATGTATGGGGAATACACTGAAGAGAAAAGAGAAGCGTGGAAGATGCACTCGTCAGCCGAGTATGAAAAGGAACCGACAGCTCGATGTTCATTTTTATTATCCCGAGGCCGCATCTCATCCCTGTGCTCATGCGAGGCACTCACATGCAAATCGAAATTGAAGAACCTCTGGCTCAAGAAACTGAATCAGAAAAACTTGAAAATTTGAAGGATTTCATTGAATGTTTAATACAGAATCTACAGGAGAAACTATTCAACCTGCATGAATTAATTGGAAGAATACATTACTCAGGTTTGAACAAATACTCAAACATCATCACCCTACGTAAGTTATTTGAAGATTGCTTTCGCTTATCTTCAAACAAGGGGGAAGATGAAGCTGTAGGTGATGAAGCTAGTAAGAGAGGATGCAGCTAAAGCTGAAGAGGCTTATGCCAGACAACTGATGGAAGATCAAGACAGACAAGTAGATGCTGATCTACTAACTACTCAACTTGATGAAGAAGCAGTTGATAGTCTGTTTGAAGAGCTGATTGCAGAAGGAGACTTTAAAGAAACAAGAACCGAGGATGATGAGGAAGCCCGCAGTTAAAGCAGTGTTGAGTATCAGAAAGAAGCTTGTAACCTGTGTCAAATCTCTTGAGAAGTTGGCGAGATAAGAAGACACAAACAAAGGGGAAACCGAAAAGAAATCGAAAGAAAAGAGGAAAAAGAAAAACTTAATCTTATCTCGAAGAAGAAGAAAATAATGAAGAAGAACTCAAAGAAATATTGATCAAGTTCAAAAACCAAGAGAATGAAGAAGCAAACATTTGCTAAATGAATATTTAGAAATCAAGCCTAGAGATGGTGAAACCGAAGAAGAAGAAAAAGCAAGAAGATCTTTAGAGACAAAAAGGAGTATATTTGTTGGTGAAAAATTAATGGCTTTGGAAAATGAAAAGATGTAATCTAATTCATTTTTTAACTCCGTCCGTTCTATTTTGAATCCCGTGATAAACTTGGCTATTCTATTTTGCTATCTTAAGATGTTTTGTTATGATTTCTTGCACTATTCTTTCATTATTGCTTTTAGGGAGGGTTATGATACATCATCAAAAAGGGGAAATTGTTGGAAATATTATTTATGTTTTGATGATGATTCGTCACGAAATTAGACAAATCACTTACAACCCATGATGATGAAGTCGTAACTAACTGTTATAGTGCATAATAAAAGAAGAAGCAAGAAATGGTCTAGAGATAAATGTATAAGTTCTATCTAGAGTCTGAACTTTGTATAGGTTGTTTCAGACAAGCTTTGTAATAGAATAGGAACTAGGCGAACATCTGAGTCACAACAAGAAAACTGAGTTACAGCAACAAAACTGAATATGCACTTGAAGAACTGAGGGTTCAAACTCAATTATGCTAAAACTGAAGAAGATAAGTTTGCTGAGGGATACAGACTCAGTTGGCTTATCTAGAAGACTGAAGAACTGAGGGACACAGACTCAGTTGTTGAGGATTGAAGAACTGAGGTGGCAAACTCAGTTAGAAGCTGATTAAGTCGTGACTATAAATCAGGATTCAGGCAAGTCTGTGGTGACCTGAAACTAAGTTATAGATCATGTAAAACCGAATAATCTTAAGACAAAGATTATCAGCTACCGGAAAAGAAGAAACTGAATGGTGTACTCTGACTTAGTCAATTAAAGTCAGATATTAAGTAAACAAGGTACTCAGTTTTGAAGAAGAGTAGAAAACTGAGTTAAGGCCTTGATTGAATTTAAACTATCAATACGACAAAAGATCGTACATATGAACGTTGGCTAAATGACAAGTGTAACGGCTACAAGAGCTAGTAACCGTCACATCACCCCTATAAATACACAAGAGAATCACTCAAGAAAAAGAAGAGATGAGGATCAGAAAAAGAGCTTTACAAGCATATATTCAAAGATCCAAATCCAGATCTATAAAAACCAGATCATATATATCCAGAAAATGAGGAAGCCAACGAAATTGCCTTGAAGACTTCAAAGAAAGATCCAAGAACCCATCAAGGGGGAAAGAAGGCATCTTGGAGCTACAAAGTCGATCCGAAGAATCGTATTATACTCACCGAATTAATCCTTGATTAATTCTAAACCTAACCTTCGTGAAAAGGGTTGGCCGTGCATAGTTTGAAGAGAGCAATTCTACCTTTCTTCATACGGTTGCAACTTGGTTGCCACAGCTGTTGGTGCAGTCTGAGGACTGTGTGTTGGTATTTGTGGTGAGCTGGTGAAGGAGCAATTCCACCTCCAAAGGATCAGTGTGCAGAGTGAAGGGAGCAATCTCACCTTTCTTCATTTTGTGTAGACAGTGAAACTAGGGTGTCGTGAAGGACTGTCATAGTGCTACGATCTTGTAACGGTTATCTCATTATTCTAGTGATACCTCCTACGCCACAGGAGAATGGGAGACGTACGGGATTACACCACCCGGAACTTCCATAAACAAATCATGTGTTGATTTACTTTATGCATCTGTGTTTGTTTTATTTATTGCATTATCTCTCAAAGCAAACACAAGACACCGAGACAAAGACAAACCGATACATAGAAGGTCTAGTTTTCTATTTACACATCTATTGCACTAAAGGCTAGTTTTATCCGCCGCCAGTTAACGAGACTAAATATAAGTTAGTAATAACTTATATTCTGAGCTAACTGAACTCCGCACAAGTTAAAGGGACAGGAACAAACCGAAGATCGCCTTAAGTTTCGAGAAACTCGCCTCCCGGGACTTTTCCAAATTCAGATTAGTTTTTGGTGACAAGTTTATTCACCCCCCCCCCCCCTCTAAACTTGTGTTAGCCTTTCCAAGGGACCAACAATCTACAACCGTCTACAGTTCAACTGGGCAAAATACTTCTTCTTGATAATCAAAGAGAAAATCCAAGGCAAAGCAAATGCAACCCAAAAAGGAATAGCAGAAAGAAAGAAGAAGAAAGGCCAATTTTGGGTGAAGAAGTCATATGGGATTCAGTTACACTATTTGATGCAATGTCTCAAAGTCCCTGCCGTACAACTTCACCAATTGCATGAGTCCAAAGTCATGTTCACTTATGTCAAACAACAAAAGCAAGAAGAAGGAGGGAAGAGAAAGAAGCCTACAAAACACACTACCAGCCAAAGAAAGAAACAAAAGGTCCAACGTAATCTGGACAAAACAGACTTTGGAAAACTAATTGATGAAGAAGAAGAAGAAGAGGATTATGATGCTAAGGTAGAACACCAAGAAGAAGAAGAATAAGAAGAAAATGAAAGTGAGGATGCACAACCTCAAAATGAGGAAGCTGCAGGAAACACTGGAAATGATGAAGAAACTCCAGATGAACCTGCACAAATATGTGCAAATGCTATTGATGATTGAATTGCAGAATATCTTGAATTGAAGGAAGGGGATTCCAGAACCCAACATCAAGACTCAGAACACATGCTTAGTGAGGAGGCCTGGTTCTTCAACTTTCTTGGGATCACAACTCTGGTTGGTGTACTTGATGAATCACCACTCCGGGACATGGTTGATGCAGCTAAGGCAAAGCTGTCTCCTCCCTCTGAAAAAGAGAGTGATGAATCAGCTGATGACGATGGTCACCATGATGATGATAATGATGCTAATGATGGAAATGATCCAAAAGATCCAATTGATGACAATGTACTATTAAACACATTCCTGCATCCATAAGGATCAGCCAAGAAAACACCAGCAGATAAAGCACCTTCGCCACCACACATATCTGTTGACCCTACAGCACAACCAACAGTTGTGTTGGACACTGGCTCAGCTGCTACCAATCTAGTCAAGGAAATCCCCAGCACAGAGCAAGGGGGAATAGCAGCCCGAACCACACTTGAACCACACTTCTCATCCACCTAAATACTTGAAGATTTGGAAGTCAATGCAGATGTTACTCAAAATCAAGACAAAGGACAGCAAACAGATCCGGAACCAACTGACATCCGGCATAAACTCTCTCAGCAGGCCACTGGCATCTCAAATGAGACTTTTGAAAAAGCAGCAGATCTCCTGGCTGAAGAATTGGAGCAGCAAGCCATGCACCTCAGATCCATGACTTCAGCATTAGTGACAAAAGTCACTCCATTGAGCAAAAAATTTAGGCCATTGCTGAATATATTGATGCAC
Organism: Gentiana straminea; assembly: GCA_036785695.1. Lineage (NCBI taxonomy): Eukaryota > Viridiplantae > Streptophyta > Magnoliopsida > Gentianales > Gentianaceae > Gentiana > Gentiana straminea. The sequence goes on from JAVUPR010000207.1 coordinate 7,648,407, forward strand.
AAAACATTGTTGTGCAACGTTAAGGAGATTTGATGAGACAGCTCAACATCAATATCACAAACAACCTGGCAGGTCTCAGACAACACATCTCTCAGGAAAATGATTCTATGGCAGTGGCATTTGGTATGAGGTTCCGCAGTGTCACTGAGAAACTGAATGATCATGACAATAGATTCACATCCATTGATTCAAAATTGGACTCTCCGATTGGCACAGCAGAGGCTACAAATAGCATCTTACTCCAGCAAAGGGATGATGCTGCCAAAAAGGGGGAAAGTAAATATAAGCCTGAAGGTTCAACGATTAGACCTCCAAACTTCACTGAAGAACAACTGAGGGCAAGAGATAGAGAAATAAGGATCATAAATGAGGCAGAAGAACAGCAAAGGAGGGTTAGAGAAGAAAGAGAAAAGGCCCTAAATGAACCATGCATTGGATTTCCTCATCATTTTCAAAGAAGGGATGATGATAGAGATAGATCAGGGGGGACAGCAAAGACCTGGACATCAAATACCTGGACCCAGTCAACAAAAAAGGTCAGCAAAAGATCATAGATCTAGCACCAGCAGAGAGAAAAGAAGCTTTCCAACTCACAGAAACAGGCAAGAATATGAAGCTGAAATCCTGGATCAGGTGAGAGAATTTTTCAGAGTCTATGAAGGACAATATCCAAATCAAATACAAGATGAAGCTTGGGCAGACTGGCTAAGCTACCAGGATGAACAAAGGAGAGTTGATATGGCAAAAATATACAATGACATGAAAAGACAACATGCCTCTCTCCAGCAAAGTGGTGGAACCAGCAGACCAAGTTCTACCATACCACTGTCTGCAAAAGGACCAGAAGACTTGCCAATTGAGGAACAAGAAGACTTCAACTATATGGACGAATTCTTCAGTCCTATGGGAAAAATGAGCAAATGTTGGTCCCTTGGAAAGGCTAACACAAGTTTAGAGGGGGGGTGAATAAATTTGTCACCAAAAACTTTTCCCAAACTGGAGAACCCCCAGGAACTGAGTTTTTGTCAAACTCAAACTAATACTCAGCTCAGTCTTGTTCCTGTCCTGAAACTTGTGCGGATTTTAGCTAACTTAACTGAGTATAAGTCAATACTGACTTATATTTAGTTTTGTTAACTAGCAGCGGATAAAACTAGCCTTTAGTGCAAGTTAACTTAGTTTCGGAGTGAAAGCCACATAAATATAACTATAATAAAGTAAATGAATGTGTAAAGTAAATAGACAAGATTTATAGAGGTTACAGGTGGTGTAATCCTGTCAATCCTCTCTTCCCCTGTGATGCGGAGGAAAATTCCACTAGAACTTCTTTGAGATGGCCTGGTTACAATGAGGCCTAAACTGATAGTCCTTGACTAATCCCTAGCTTCACTATCTAAACACTTGTAGAACATGTAGGATTGCTGCTCTTCAACTGTTTGAACCACTGGTCCTTGGAGGGTAGAATTGCCTCTTCACCAGCTCATCACAAACACAGTCTTCCTGACTGCACTCAACTGTCCTTCACACCTTCTTGGTGTTTCACAGTCTAACCCTTGATAAAATCAAAGTTGAGACTTTGAATCAATAACTATGATTCAACTGTGATATGAGCTTTTCTTCTGAATGATTAAATTAAGCACGGCTCTGTGTTTCTTCAAATGAGTGAACTTGATTAAGCTTTAATGCACTTTGAACACTTGAAGAAATTTCTCGATCTTGCAATTAAGTTCTTAGCAAGTATTCTTTTGAATTTGGCTTTCCCCTTAATTAAATTTCTCTTGACTAGATAGATTCTTTTTAATTTTCCTGCTCTCTTTTCACGTACACACACCCCCTTGTTGACGTTGTAGAGGTGGTCTATTTATAGGGGTTCATTCAACGTTCATCCAGCTTGAATCTTGCAACGGCTATATTTTCTGACCGTTCTGCTGTGTCAGTAACTCATCCAATGAGTTTGCTTCCTTTATAACGTTCGACTGTACGATCAGTTTGTTGGATGACTGACTTATAAAACTGATTTTCCTTATCAGTTTTAATACTGGGTTTATCACTTGTCAGTTTCTTTACTGACTTGGAGCGTTAACTGAGATTTTACTCTTCTTCAAATATCAGTACTCCAGTTTTCATCTGATTATAATTGACTTAATCAGAGTACACCATGATTCATTATCATCTAAGAATTCATTGTCCTTATGATTCTTAGGTCTTCATACAAGATCCATAAAGTCAGTTCAGGTCACCACAATCTTGCCTGAAGTCTAACTTTACAGTCTCGACTTGGTCTTCATAACTGAGTTTGAACCCTCAATTCTTAGATCTTTAATAACTGAGTCTGTGATCCTCAGTTCTTCAGTCTTCTTAGATAATCCAACCGAGTCTGTAACTCTCAGCGAACTTAACTTCTTCAATTTTCTGTTGGTGTGTTCTGCTGTTCAGTTTCTCTAAATCTCAGTTTCTTATTTTCTCAGTTCCAGCCTAGAACTATTACAGTGCTTGTCTGATTTAACTTATACAAACGCCAGACTCTAATAAATCATATACATTTGATATCTAGACATCTTTTTGCTTTGCACTATAACAGCTAGTTATGACACTTCATCAGTGGGGTTTAGAATAATAACTGAATAAGCGATGAATCATCATCAAAACATAAATTTTATTTCCAACAATTTCCCCATTTTTGATGATGTCAATACCCTCCTTAAAAGCAATGCAAAAAGATATAAAAAAACACAGTAAATAACACAATGAACTGCTGAGATTTTATTCGATAACTGAGTTACAAGATATAGTAATAAAATACAACATGATAAAAAGGAACTAGAAGATAGTTTCTTTTTACTTGGCAGATTGAGAAACTTGATTATCATAATTTTCTGCAAGAGATCTCATAGCATCATTTGTAGCTGAGCTTTCAAATCCATGGATGCTTTCCCAAATGTTCCATGATTGAGATAGATTGCTATTCTTGAAAATTTTGTTTTTGAAAAGAACTGCAAAAGTGAAGATAGTTGTCCTCATTCTTTCATTGGTGGCTGTTCTCAGTAGAAGATTAACAAATTCAGGTTCTGCCTTTTCAATTTTCTCTAATTCTCTATCTATGGTACCATCTGCTTCCCGTTTCTTCAGTTTCTTCCAATAGTGCATGAGCACCTTCTGCATGTGTAGGAACGATTCTAGAGATTCTTCTTTTGATACTCTTTCCCTTTCTGGTAGGTTTTTGAATAGACTGTATAGACGAGAATCCAAACCAACCCTTTTGGCAGTAGGCTCTGAGTATTTGACAATCAGTTTCATTTCTTCATCATTGAAATCTCCTCTTGCTTTCTTCAGTTCATTCAACTTATCATCAACATTTGTAAGGACTTGTGGCATCTCAGCTGCATGAACTTTTAATATATCCAAACTTTCCCCCTTATTTACATCATCTTTATGAATCAGGCTTTTGATGTAAGCATTCAAGGTTTGTTGAGTTGATGCCAAAATGGTTTGAGCCACAACTGAGTCCTTCATGCCCTGTTCCATTAAGATCGTTCTATCTGCCAGATTATTCAGAATAACTTCCCATCTATCTTGAGTTTCATCTCTCCTTGCATCATGCTCGATGGTTGTTTTTCGAAGCTCAAGCAGGGTGTTTTGACAGTTATCAATGAGGACATCCATTTTCTTTTCAAGATTGCTTCTTTCTTCTTTGCTAGCTTCCAAGGCATGTAGAACCTTTCCAAATAAGCTGTTATCGTCTTTCTGAATTCTGATTATCTCATTATGGTAAAACTTAATGAGATCCACTTGAGTGGGCAAATCTTTTGAACTGCCAGCTTGTTGTTCTTTTCCTTTGTTTGTCTCAGCCTCAGTTGATTTAGCTTGCTTTATAGGTGAGAGAACAACTTGCTTCAGTTTTTCTCTATATTCAGTCGATTGTCTTCTCTCTTCATATTGTCTCTTAGCTTCTTTCAAGCTTAATGGATCAATAGCTTTTCCTGGTGATAGATGTACGTCGAGTTCATCATCTGACTCTTCACTAGGCATGTTTTCCACAGTTCTTGCTATTTCAAGTGTAGACTTGTCAGTGGGAGATTGGTAACCTCCTTCTTCTTCTTCGTCTTGTTGTGTTCCAGATACACTTTTGGAACTTGAACTTTCACTGCTTTCTCCAGAACTACTAGAATCTTCATCAGTATTCAGTTCTGTTGCAGTTTCCTTTTCTTGTATGGAGGCAAGAATCCTTTTTTGTAAGTTGGGATCTTCCTGAAAATCATCATCATCATCATCATTTTTCTAGAAATTTCCATCAAACCAATAACTATTTCTGATTAGCGAATATCCTTGATCTATGAACTCATCGGTATTGATTACTTCCGATAGACTTGAAATGTTGTATAAATAAAATACCCATTTCTCTATAGCTTCCATTTCTGCTTGATCACTTCTTTGATTGTCAATGGAACTGAGTTTCCAAGTTCTATATATGCGCAATCGCTCATAGTCAGCTTTCATAAGTTCTCCATGATAAGTTGTGGATTTGAATGGTGTAAGAGTATCTTCTGATTCTCTTGTGATCTCATGGTCTTCTTCTTGAATAGAAACTTCAACTTGCATATGATCAGTTCTTGCAACACCATCAGTTTCCATAAGATCGGTTCTGTTGATTCCTCCCTCAGCAGTGTCTCGGGCGACTGATGTATCTTTTTCAATAACTAAAACTGAGATTGTCGGCTCAGTTTCCATAACTTTCTCACTTACAAGTTCTTCAACAACTTGTTTTTCAGGAGGTTCAGATTCCAAATCAGCAATAGGAACTTCATCCATAGTATGCTCAGTGGGTTCATCTTCATCGACTTGATCATTCAACTGAGTGACCTTGGTTGATGCTTTTTCTGATTCAGCTTCCTTTTCCTCAGAGTGAGAAATTGAGGATTCTCTAACTATTTCCTCATGTTCTAATCTGGGGGCACATTCTTGAGAAGTAGACTTGGATTTTGAAAGAAACATAAGCATATCCAATGTTGTTTCATCAATCATTCTTTCATCACAATCGGATTCTTCATCATCAGGCTAAGTTCTCAGGGTCTGTTCCTCCTGAGTTTCAGCTTCTTTTAGCAAATCAGTTTCAACAGTCAGTTCTCTGTTGACAACTTCAGTTTCTTTTACTATTTCCATTTCTTGTGATTGTGCAGCTGGTTCTTGAATTGGTAAAACTCCAGTTACCGAAACTGGAATAGATTCGGTGAGATTTGCTTCAGTTCTCACTACTGGTGCTGATCCGTCAGCAACTTCAGTTCTTGCTTCTTGTGTTGGTGACACTTCTATTGGTTTCTCAGTTACTTGATCAGTTAAGCCTTTTTTTGATTCTTCCAACTGTTTCCTTCTTTTCTTTAAATGTTCAATTTGTGCCAACACTTCATCTCCAGTTGCAGGTTTCTTCGATTTCCTGCTTTTCTTCTTCTTGGGTTCAGTCACAGATTTCTCAGCTTACCTTTTTCCAGCTTTTTCTTCCTTAACGGCAATTTTCCCATCATCCACTGGTGTTTCTTTTCTCTTTGCGACTCCAAAATGATCTAATATTCTTTGGACAACTAACGTAAGAGTTTTCTTGTGATAAAATCGACCTTTCTTTTCATCGGTCTTCTTCTTGGGTGCGTCAATTGACTGTGCTATCAATTGATCAAATAGATATCTTGCCCAATTGAAATCTTTTTCAAACCAAATCACATATAGAAAATCTAATTTTGCTCCAGATAGATTGCTAAAGTTTCCTGCATTTCCAATGACGCAGTTTGCTAACATTTTTGAGAGAAAATTGAACTCTGGCTTGAGTAAGCTTGTGCTCCCGGTCTGTGAGACGGCGGATTCTCCACTAATCGCTATATCTTTCCATAGTTTCTCCTTTTGTTCCTTGGTCAGCTTGATGGCTGTTGATCCTCCGGATTTTTCAAATCCAAAGATTTCTGCAATTAGATCTTCGGTGACCTTGATCTCCTTATCATTGACAGTAGTGATGTAGGTTTGTGTGTCTTCTCCTTCTACAGTTGTTCTACCAAATTGATAGAAGTCTCCAATACTTTCTAAACATACACTTTTTATATCAATGTTGAAAACAGGATCCAAACCTTTAATTTTTCGGATTTTTGTTGCAATTGAATTGACTAGAGTTTGATCAATATATTTTGCAATATACTGTTCAAGAGATACGATCATTCCGGTTTCAACAAGAGTGAAAGTCATTTTTCTGGATTTCATTGAATATTTTGAAAATTTGAGATTCAGAGAGTGGATTCAAAAATTTAAACGTAAGAAATTACAAAAGAAAATTCTGGGTATTTATAATTTGCAGTAGGGGTAGTTAAGAATTGAGTGGGACATTAGAACGTCTTGTCATAAATATTTTGAGATTGTGAAAAGGTGGACGAGTGGAAGATATGGACGGTTTAGATTTGAGAAGGACCACGTCTTTTCTTGACATCTGTAGCTAGAAAATAGTGAATAGAGTAGGTACGGTGTATCAACAGTATCAACAGCTGTATATGTTCAGTTTTGTCTTTGTGCTGAATTCAAAAACTCAGTTGTAAATACAACTTGGTTTTGTGAATTCCACTTTTCAGTTCTTATTTTAGTGGGTTTTCTCCTGCAAAACAAAATAAGAAATTTTTGGTACCCATATCTGTTTGGGTCCTAACTGATTAGTTTTTGATGGTACAATTTTATTTTTAACTTTATACCTCTCTTGATATTTTGACTGAGTAAAGTCAGCTTTCACAAATATTTCCTGTTTTGCCTTAACAGTTTTAGGTTTGTTCATTTTGTGAAACTGATGTGATGGTTCATTCCAATCTTCATCAGTGGGAAATAATCTTCCTTTCCCTTTGAGTCTCGTTACTCCATGAATGATCTACATTCTTAGATGAATGTGACTTGAAGATTTTTCTTGCGATCTCCGATCGCTTTTTCGTTTTGTTTTCGAGCCTTCGAGTCTTTCTGTAAAATCTGTTGGCTTGGTGAAATTTGCCAACTGATTTTTCAGTTTTGTCAGTTTGTGCGTTGGGTTGTGCTGAGTTTTTGTCAGTTCTAATAGCTTTATCAGTTTTCTGAGTTTCTGACTTTTGAGTAGTTACAAATTTTATTGCAACTGATCTTGGTCTGAACTTAGAATTATACTGATTATCAAACCCTAAACCAGATCTATCTCCAAATGGTTTTCCAGGTTTGAATTGAACTCTGGAAATTGGATCAACTGATGATTCTTTGATGTTTATAACTTTTGTTAGTTCATTAGTTGGTCGAATTACCTTGGTTCCATTATTAGTTTTGACTAGATTAATTTCAGCATTCAATCTTGAAATTTCAGTTTTCAATAACTTTTTCTCCTTTTTGACATTCTCATAATTCTTTTGAGTTGCCTCTAATTTCTCTATGAGTATATCCAAGTTTTCATTGAAATCATCATTTCTTTGATTGTTCAGGGTAGTGTGAGTGCTGGATGTAGATGCGATTACCTCCTGATTTTTGATAGGTAGATCTTCTGTCGAGGAATCATCATCAATTAAGACTTGTTTTCCTTTATCAACAGCTTTTGTCTGTGCAGCTCCTAGCAGTATGATTTCTTCGTCACTTTCACCTCCATGACTTGTAGGTAGAGTCTCATCAATATCTTTGGCTTTTGCACTGGATGGATCTTTGGTCAGTTCTTCTTCTATATAATTAGCTACTCGTAGTAACTCTCTTTCTGCTTCTTCTGAAAGATCGCTTAGGGATGGAAATCCTCTGGATTCATCATCAATTTTTGCATTAAACTCAATGTCTTCATCATAACTAAAATGAGGTTCAGGATTTGTGTGAGAGCTTGTAGTACTGAATCTTTCAAATACTTGATCCTGGAAATCATAGACAACATTCTGCAGGTAGTCAGTCAGATGGTTATTTAGCCAATTCCTAATTCTAGAAGTATCCATTGAAATGAAGTACAGTAAGGATTGTCAACAACTGGTTTATATCTTAAGCAGTAATAACTCGGATCTCCTCCAGAAGGAAGAACCGCTCTGATACCAATTGTTGGTCCCTTGGAAAGGCTAACACAAGTTTAGAGGGGGGGTGAATAAACTTGACACCAAAAACTTTTCCCAAACTGGAGAACCCCCAGGAACTGAGTTTTTGTCAAACTCAAACTGATACTCAGCTCAGTCTTGTTCATGTCCTGAAAATTGTGCAGAGTTCAGCTAACTTAACTGAGTATAAGTCAATACTGACTTATATTTAGTCTTGTTAACTGGCAGTGGATAAAACTAGCCTTTAGTGCAAGTTAACTTAGTTTCGGAGTGAAAGCCACATAAATATAACTATAATAAAGTAAATGAATGCGTAAAGTAAATAGACAAGATTTATAGAGGTTCCAGGTGGTGTAATCCTGTCAATCCTCTCTTCCCCTGTGATGTGGAGGAAAAAACCACTAGAACTTCTTTGAGATGGCCTGGTTACAAAGAGTCCTATCTGATAGTCCTTGACTAATCCCTAGCTTCACTATCTAAACACTTGTAGAACAGGTAGGATTGCTGCTCTTCAACTGTTTGAACCACTGGTCCCCGAAGGGTAGAATTGCCTCTTCACCAGCTCATCACAAACACAGTCTTCCTGACTGCACTCAACTGTCCTTCACACCTTCTTGGTGTTTCACAGTCTAACCCTTGATAAAATAACTATGATTCAACTGTGGTATGAGCTTTTCTTCTGAATGGTTAAATTAAGCACGGCTCTGTGTTTCTTCAAATGAGTGAACTTGATTAAGCTTGAATGCACTTTGAACACTTGAAGAAATTTCTCGATCTTGCAATTAAGTTCTTAGCAAGTATTCGTTTGAATTTGGCTTTCCCCTTAATTAAATTTCTCTTGACTAGATAGATTCTTTTTAATTTTCCTGCTCTCTTTTCACGTACACACACCCCCCCTTGTTGACGTTGTAGATGTGGTCTATTTATAGGGGTTCATTCAACGTTCATCCTGCTTGAATCATGCAACGGCTATATTTTCTGACCGTTCTGCTGTGTCAGTAACTCATCCAATGAGTTTGCTTCCTTTATAATGTTCGACTGTACGATCAGTTTGTTGGATGACTCACTTATAAAACTCAGTTTCCTTATCAGTTTTAATACTGAGTTTATCACTTGTCTGTTTCTTTACTGACTTGGAGCGTTAACTGAGATTTCACTCTTCTTCAAATATCAGTACTCCAGTTTTCATCTGATTATAATTGACTTAATCAGAGTACACCATGATTCATTATCATCTAAGAATTCATTGTCATTATGATTCTTAGGTCTTCATACAAGATCCATAAAGTCAGTTCAGGTCACCACAATCTTGCCTGAAGTCTAACTTTACAGTCTTGACTTGGTCCTCATAACTGAGTTTGAACCCTCAGTTCTTCGATCTTTAATAACTGAGTCTGTGACCCTCAGTTCTTTAGTCTTCTTAGATAAGCCAACCGAGTCTATAACTCTCAGCGAACTTATATTCTTCAATTTTCTGTTGGTGTGTTCTGCTGTTCAGTTTCTCTAAATCTCAGTTTCTTATTTTCTCAGTTCCAGCCTAGAACTATTACAGTGCTTGTCTGATTTAACTTATACAAATGTCAGACTCTAAAAAATCCTATACATTTGATATCTAGACATCTTTTTGCTTTGCACTATAACAGCTAGTTATGACACTTCATCAGTGGGGTTTAGAATAATAACTGAATAAGCGATGAATCATCATCAAAACATAAATTTTATTTCCATCAAAGAGCAATGGGGCCTGTACGAAAGTCTCAAGTTTGATGACTCACACATTGCAGAAGCTAGGGAAAGACTTGAGAAGTACTTTGGGGAGCCCAGGGCAAATGAAACTATGCCTGACTTTAACAGACTCTTTGCCAAGAGAGTATTCCAAGGAGTATCTGAATACACTGCTATGGCATATTGGAAGTGGAGGTTTCCTGAGGTTGATTGGAAAGATGTGGAAGTGGTCCAAACCATAAAGTTCAAAATGTCAAGGCTTAGTTAAGGAAAATGTAGTTGTAACACTTGAATAATTTTGAACTAAATGCCCTTAAATGGATGAATAAAATTGTTGAGTCTTATTCTGCTTATTATTATTATGAAATTTTTTTTTGCCATACTTATGTTCAGGCCTATGAGGGTTTTGGCATCATCAAAAAGGGGGAAATTGTTAGGAACATTTTATTATGTTTTGATGATGGCCATACTAGCTGTTATAACAATCCTGAATAAGTTAGAATTCTTTGTATAAGTCTTTACTTAGAGTATGACATGTTGTATAAGTTGAGTCAGACAAGTATTGTACTAGTTGGTAGGACGGCAAAGTAAAACAGACATTCGGCAGAGTGAAGCTAGCCAATCACCAGCAGATAAGCAATGAAGACATTATGGTCTGACTTATAACCAAGGAAGTTTGTGATGACCTTGGATAAGTCTAAGTCATGTTTCAAGTAATGAAGATCAATGTTTAAATATGGTGTACACTGATCTCACACAAAACAAGGATCAGTGAAGTACAAGGATTCTCCTTTGAACTTAAAGAATAAAGGAAACAGTGAGTCGGCGAAGTAAACTGACTTCGGCTGAGTGAAGACAAAGCAGTAAAGGAAGATCTAAACGGCAAAGTCAGGTGGATCACTTGTCCGTTCAGAGAACGGCTGAGTAAACCTTACTCGATCGGATTATTGAAATATGAAGAAGATACAGAAGATCAAGCATTAATTGCACAATTAATAGAGGATCAATCAAGGACGGATTTTCTGGTAAACGTTTGAAGAAAACCCCGATCACTAAAATCAAGGAGAATATTATTAAGGGGGAATCAAGAATAAAATCAAGGATTATTCCCCTCATTAATATAGCCAACGGACGGAAATTCAAATCAAGAATAATCAAGGCTATAAATAGAAGGCACTGACAGAAAAACAAAAGAAAAAGAGATAACGATCATAAAAATCTGAGCAGAAACTCTGTCAAAGTGAAAAATCTTCTGTCTGTGCTAAAAGGAAATATCCAGTGATCAACTCAAATCTAAGAGCTACAAATCAAACATCAAGAATTGAGATTGATCAACAAGTTGGTGAATTCAATTCACATAAATCAAGCAACTGAATCAGAGCCATCCGAGAGGGAGTTGTGTTTGTGATAGCTGCTGAAGGATTTGATCCCAAGGAGCAGTGAAAGAGACTGAGTCACTGAAGCTGTTGCAGTCAAGGAGTGATAGTCTTGTAGATTGTGAAGCTTGAGAAGTCAAGGACAATCGTACTATTGTTCGTGAAAACAATAGTGAATTCCTCCAATCATCACAGGAAAAGAGTGGATTAAAGGATTACACCACCCTGAACCACTATAAGCCTTGTGTCAATTTACTTTCTGCAATTTACCTTACTGCATTCATTTAAATTGCTTGCATTATACCACATATTATTGATTGCTTAAACTACCTTGAAATAACTTCGTAAGAAGGGACTTATCCGCTACCCAAAAGCTTTTAATTACAAGAAAAGTTTTTGAAACTCCACTATAGTCATTCACCCCCCTCCCCTCTGAATATAGTTTTACCCTTCTCTGGGACCAACAGTAGGATTGCCTCTTCACCAGCTCCACCACACAAACAACAGTTCTTGACACATAAATGCTTCTCTATCTTCAGCAGGTTTCTTGTAAAAGAAAGTTTGAATCAAGTAAATGATTAAACAGTCAGCAGCTTGATCAAGATGAAATGATCAGCAGCTTGATGTCTTCAAGTGTGTGTACTTGATGTAACTTGATAGCAGGTTACACTTGAAGATATTTCTTGATCATTCAGTTGAAGTTCTATGTATGTCAGCAGGGTGATTTTCTTGATCAGAAATTTGATAGCTTTGAGTAGATTATTTGTTTTTCATCATTTGTATCTGAATCAGGAGTCTTCTATTTATTAGTGAGAATCTTGTGACTTATGTTTGAATTTCAAACATAGCCGTTTCAGATTTGTCTCCATCTTGACTTGTTTTCTGTCTCTATTCGTAGTACTGACACTGTTAGTTTGCTTTTTGTCAGTTTTCAGTCTGTCCACCCTTTGACTTGTGTCCATTGGTTAATCCTCTGAATCTCTCCAACATTCTTTTTATCTTGGCCATTGATTTGTTGACAATATCAAGGCTTGTAATCCATCCTTATCTTTGTAATCTTCCAATGTAACCCTTGATTAAATCGAGAAATATACTCAACAAATATATGAAGTATAATAGCCTGCTGATGAACACATTTCTCAGCAGGTTTAAGTCTGATGTGTTTTAACAACACATCAGCTGACTTCTTCTTATCTAACTTTTTATTGTGAAGTTAGAGTACACCATTTTGAATATAACTAAGTTCCAGTCACCACTTAATATGTAGAACTTAGACCTTGTACACAATGTATATGTAATCAGTTTAGGTCATCACAAACTTCCCTAAATTTTGATTCCATATCCTTGACTTTAAATACTAAGTTTGATCCCTTAGCCTTCAATAACTGAGTTTGTACCCTCAACCTTCAGTCTTCAGCATGTTCCTAGACACTCTACTGACCGAGTTACCCTACTGATCTAGACAGGCCTGCTGATACAGTCAGCTGACCTAATTACAAAGCTTGTTTGATCAAACCTATACAAAGATCAAACTCTAATAAACCTATGCATTTGATCTAGACATCTTTTTGCCTTTGATCTATAACAACTAGTCTGGCACTCATCATTAAAACATAAAATATGTCCAACAGAATCAGCTTTGAATCCTTGAGCTTCATAGACTGGAAAGCCGAGTAGTAAAGGACATTAATAGCACATCTTGTCTCCATGCAAATCCTCTTCACCAAGTTCTATTTCTATGACCAAGCCTTAATTGTTGGTGACCATCAGAAGCGGGTCCCGTGGACCATAGGTCACTTCCCCCGCTGGCTTATGGCCCGTGTTGCTATCAAAGGAGCTGGCCGATCTGCTGATTTGATGGTCTACCCCAAATGTGTTTTTGGGACCGCTCTGGCCCAAATGTGTTTTTGGGACCGCCTATAATAGTGTTGATGGGCCGGTAATCTATTTGTCGGTCTCCATTCGGGGATCGATCTCTTCTCCTCTTGGGGTCTCCCTGCCATCCCTGATCTTGATTAAAGTGTTTACACTGATAATCTCGCCGCCCTCACGGCTCAGCAGATTGAGGCCGATCCATAACCTCATCTAGCTTTCCCTCTATGATTTTCGTGTCAATATCTCTTTGCAAATCTCGGCAAATTTTTGAATAGTGCCCAACATCTTCATGGTAGGCACAAAACTTGTTGTTATCCCTTCTTTTAGGGGAGTTCGCATCGGTGGTGGAGTTTGGGCCAATCATTTCCTCTTCATGATAGTGAGGACTTGCTCTCGTGGTCTATTTAGGGGAATGAAGTCTCTTTGCTGCAAAGCCGGTTTGTTCCCCGACCAATTTGTAGTGGAGAATAAATGAAGACCGAGAAAGTCCACCTTAACGGCCTGAAGTCCTAAGAATTCCGGGCTGAGCCTAGCTCGGCCATCCTCCTCGACCTCTGTAGGTCGGGGAAAGTACAAGGGCAGCCGACTCGACTGGGATCTCACAGGTCAGACTGAGTCTATCTCAGACCAAGTTTCCCACGTGTATAATATAACAGATAAACATGGAAAGAATCCTCAACCATAAAGGCTATTGTTAAGGGTGAATTTATACGATTTATAACGCTATATTTTATGTTATTTTCCCTCATATTTGTATGAATTTGTATAAGAAACGAGCGTTTAATGGATTTATCGAGCAAATGGTATTTTAAATAAGTTATTCGCAACATAGATTAATTTATGTGTTTTAATTATGTTTTTATGATTATTTGAGCGATATTACATTTTGCGATATTTTTATGTGTCATAGAAGCACAAATTCGAGCTCAAGAGGTGATTCAAAGATGATCAAGTCGGATTTGATTAAAGAGGAGGAGATAATGATGACTTACAGTGAATGAAAAGGAGATAAAGATAAAGAAATCGAAATCCAGTCATATTGGACTGGCGTCCAGGTCCCGTCCAGTGGACGGGCGTCTGATGGAACTGAACGAGCGTCCGGGGATGGGAAGTTGATTCAGGATGTTTGGACGCTGAAGTGGACGCCGTCTGGACGAGCGTTTGGTCACGACTCGGCCCGATTTGAAGTTCATATGAAGAATGGACGGGCGTTCACCCTACCAAACGGGCGTCCGGTAGCCGACTTACTGAAACCGACTTTAAAATCTATATATAGTCGGCTGTTTTCTCCACACAAAGGCATCATACACTCATTATTCAAAACCCTAAACCTAGGGGCGGCTTTAGGCTGCGTTTTTCATCTTTTTATTCCAGTTTTTATGCTCTTAGTTTAGATTAAAAACTAGTTACTTTTTATGCAATCGTTTTCGCAAATTTGAGTTGCCGAGGATGTTCGTAGGCTAAAAGCTTCATCAAACGAGTATTGTGAAGCCGTCCAACAATTGTTGATTTCGTTTTCTTCGATTATACTGTGAGTTTTTAATAAAGGTTGTTTCTTATTCATGCTTATTCATGTTTAAATTGCTCTTATATCGGAAGATGTGCATGTGTTGATTGTTTATTGTTGATGGAAGTCTTAATAAACCCTAGATCACCATGAATAAGAATAGTAATTCGAATCTATCATAACGGAAGTTAATAGGTTTGATTACTAGATTATAAACACAAAGTTTACACCTTTGGTTAGAAAACGCGTTAATCTTACATCGGAAGATAATAGATTAATAGATGAACTTTCTAAGGAATTAGGGTTCATGTTTAGGTGAGGTGAATCACAACCTAGATAAAAGCGCAATATAATCGAGACAGAAATCAATGCTTGTTGGATAGGTGGATCAATCCTCGTTTGCTCGTTATAAATTTGATTTAAATCCTTAAAAGCTTGAATTTGTCTAGTTAGTTTACTTTTATCTGCATCTTAGATTAGTTAGTTTAAATTGGTTCGCAGCCCATATCCTTCCTGGCTTTAGATCATCTCTTATGTCCAGTTTTACGTTTTAGCGGGGTTTAATTTTCAGCAGTCGTTTAGTTTTATCCGCTATTTAGCTTAGTAATCGTGACATAGGTTAGTTAGATAAAAACTAGAAATCACAATCGTTTAGTTCCCCGTAAGATCGACCCGGCATTAACCGCTATTACTACGATCCTTATACTTGAGGTTAACCGGATTATTACTTGTTTATTTTGTGTTGATAAAATCCGTGACAAGTTTTTGGCGCCGTTGCCGGGGAACCGGACGGTTGTCTAGTTTTTATTTTTCTGTTTGTTATTTCATTTTTAGAGTCCTGTTTTTAATTCATAAATGTTTAGGTAATTAGTTAATTAGGGTTTAAATAGGGTTAAAGATATTTTTTTTTCTAAGGTTCTCTTGTGATTAGTTCTCCCCTCTATCTTCTCCCTCTATTTCTTTTCCCTTTTCTTTTGTTCCCTTATCTTTTCTGTTATTTTCTGCAAATTTTCTACTTCTGTTCTAAATTTTTCCGCTACCAAACGGGCGTCTGGGATATTGGACGCCCGTCCGCTGGAAAATTATCAACTCTGTTCTGTTTTATTCACTTAGACGAGCGTCCATAATATTTGGATGCCCGTTCAAGTATTCTAATTTTCAAACGAGCGTTTGGACCACTAAACGCCCGTCCAGTCCAAATTTCACCCGGACGCCCGTCCAAATTATTGGACGTCCGTCTGGTCCTGCTTTATTCAATAAATTTTGTTTCCCTTTCTTCTTTCCTTTTCTTTCCTTTAGGTTTTTAATTTCTAGTCTAGGCTTTTAATTTTTCTTTAGTTAGTAGGTTCAACATCTTGAGTAGGGTGTCAGTTTATGCAAACTCGAAGTCAGAAAGGACCATTGTTCTTTTCACCTGACCCCGAGCGGACCATAGTCCGACCCAATAGGCGAAAACTTCGTTTTGCCGATCCCTCTGGCGAAGGAAGTTTAACCGATCAAGAAATTGAACAAAACTTAATAAAGGAAATCGAAGATCTCGTAATAATGGCCGCCGAGGATAGACGGACGTTGGCAGACTACGCCATGCCTGGTGCAGTAACTGTCAACCCGGCAATCGTTTTACCACCATTACTGCACAAACTTTCGAACTTAAGCCGGGACTTATCCAGATGATGCAGCATGCATCAATTTTTCATGGCTATCGGTCGAGAATCCCCATACTCATTTACACACATTCTTGGAGATATGCGGCACCACACGCATCCAAGGGGTAAATGATGATGCTATCAAACCGAAACTTTTTCCTTTTTCTTTAAAGGGAGAAGCTAAAGAGTGGTACACCTCTCTCCCTTCGAATCCATCAATACTTGGGTGAACTCGAGAGGGAGTTCCCGAGTCAATATTTCCCACCTTCCAAAAGCGCCCAATGTTTGAATGAAATCTTCACCTTCTATCGAAAGAGAATGAATCATTTTTCGAGTGTTGGAAAAGATTCAAATCTCTCCTTAGAAAGTGTCCCCACCATGGCTTGCCGCCGCAAAGGCAAGTCAATACTTTCTTTAGCGGATTGACCGAGCTCACCAAAGGCATGGTCAATAGTTCTTCAGTGGGGCATTTCGAAGAAAACACCGAAGAGGGATGGGCACCGTTTGAGGACATTGCAAAGTACAATTACGCCCCCTCTTATCAAGCAATTCAAGCACCTCCTCCTCCTAAGGTTGAGGAAGTTAACATGCAAAGTTTGATCGCCATGCTACGAAGCGAGATGGCAACTTCCCAGGTTCCAAATCCGATAAATCAAACTCCTTCTTTCCCACAGAACCCTCAGGTTCTATACTGTGAAAATTGTCGTCGGATCGGCCACATGAATGGCCGGTGTCAATTTAATCCCTCTGCACCTTATCAAGTGAATGTTGTCCATGATTATGGACAATACAATCAAGTCACATGTCAGAATTGTGACAAGTTTTTGGCCAGAACAATCCAAGATTCAATCAGTTTTCTGGCCAGAACAATTTCCAAACCCAAGGGGTTAATCCATCTTCAACTTTCAATCCTAATTCGAATTCTAATTCGAATCAGAACTTCAATAGAAACCCTGGGTTTAGTCAGAACCAAAACTCGAATTTTTCCAATCCGACTCAAAAATTCAATCGAATTGGCCTTCCAATTCAAATTCTCAATTTCAAAGTCGGCCCACCATCCCTATTCTTCAAATTTCCGAACTCTCAAGGCCCCTCCCAATCTACCAATCTTGAAGCTAAATTGGAGGAGCAAAGCGAGTCAATGAAAAATCTAGAGAGACAAATTGGGCGGTGGCCGAACAATTAGCTTCTAGACCCCCAGGGCAGGTGCCCAGTTTCACCGAGAAGAATCCAAAGGGAGGTCAAGTTGCTCAAGCTGACTTAAACAAAGGCCCATGCACTGACCTCGTGCCAACAATGCAATACGGTAAAGAGGAGGCCAGTGCGATGAATTTAAGAAGTGGCACTCAGCTGAGTGGTCCCCCTGGCTTCCAGGGAAACCACTAGCCCCTCCTGCCACTGATAAGGCAGGAGGGGAAGCTGAGCACCTACACTCCCCTCAACTGCAAGAGAAAACTCAGGTGGCTGATCCCCTGAGAGGTGAGAAAGTTGGAGACCCTCAAGTGGCTGATCCCTTGAGGACTGAAAAAGTAAGCGAAAGTCAGGATGCTGATCCCCTGACTATTAAGAAATCTGAAAAAGCTGTTCGATGGAAAGATCTGGAAGATAAAGGCTGTAAGTGCATCCTCAAAGAAAGTCTTTCCGAGAGTGACCTTAAGAAGCTTCCATTTCCACCAAGAAAGAGCAACATCCCCTTGATTGAGGACAAAAAGTACGAGAAGGTTCTGAACCTTTTGAAGAATACTCAGGTAAATCTTCCTTTATCAGATGTCTTGGTTGAGATGCCTAAGTATACAAAATTTATCAAGGATGTTGTTTCTTCGAAAAAGAAGTTAGCAGGCATGGAAAGGCAAATTGGTGAGGATTGCTCCATGATTAATTATGAAGACTTGCCAATTAAAAGAGGTGACCCTCGGCAAATTCGTACTTACGGTATTAATGGGAGGTCTAGTCTTCCCTAACTCTTTGTGTGATCTAGGTGCCTCTATAAGCCTTATGCCAATGTCCGTATGCAAACAAACTCGGTTTACAAAGCCTTCTAGAACCTACTACTATGAGTTTACAATTCGCTGATAGATCTTCTAAGAAAGCTTCAGGGATCCTAAAAGACGTTTTGGTTCAAATTGATAGATTTACCTTCCCAGTCGATTGGTATGTTTTAGATATGGAGAAAGATGAAAATGTTCCCCTGATTCTTGGAAGACCTTTCTTATCTACGGCTAGAGCCCTCATCGATTGCGATGGTGGGCAAGTGACTATCCGAGTTGGTGATCAAGAGGTGAGTTACAATGTCTTAAAGTCCATTCAAGTGCCCTCGGCCCTCCAACCGGCTTTTCCATTGATTATATGACGGATGATTTCACCGATTATATGGATAAGCAAGTCATGGCTGTAGAAGCGGAATATGAGCGATTGGTTGATAATCTAAATACTCATGGTGCGGTTAATCTAGATCGGTTGGCGTACTGAATTCGAGGACGAGCTAAGAGAAGAAGCTTTGGCGTAGGGCCACTAAGTAAGCTCAACGATGTTGAGTTGAGGAGTGGAGATCTTAAATCAAGTCTAGAGGAACCCCCGTAGACTTGGTTCGAAAGCCGTTGCCTAAACATCTTAAGTATGTGTTTTTAAGAGAAGGTGACAAGCTTCCTTTGATCATCTCTCGCCAAGCTATCTCGTATAGAAGAGCTTAAATTATTAAACGTCTTGCGCAAAAATGAAAAAGCCTTTGGATGGCGGGTGGGAGATATCCGAGGGATATCTCCCGACATCCGTATGCACAAGATCAAGGCGAGGAGGGTGCAAAACAAGTTAGACAGCCTCAGAGAAGGCTTAACCCTCATATGCAAGAAGTAGTCAAGAAGGAAATTATAAAGCTTCTAGATATGGGTATCATTTACGCCATTGCAGACAGTGAGTGGGTATCCCCAACTCAGGTAGTTCCCAAAAAAGGTGGAATTACGATTGAGAAAAATGAGAAGGGAGAGGAGATAGCATTGAGGCTCGTTACAGGCTATAGGGTATGTATCGATTATCGAAAGCTCAATGAGGTCACACTGAAAGATCATTTCCCCCTTCCATTCATTGACCAGATGCTTGAGCGTCTGGCGGGGCACGCATTCTACTGGTTCCTGGATGGATATTCAGGATACTTCCAGATACCCATCGATCCCGTTGACCAAGAGAAGACTACTTTCACTTGCCCTTATGGGACATTCGCCTACGGGCGGATGCCATTTGGTCTCCGTAATGCCCCGGCCACCTTCCAAAGGTGTATGATGGCAATCTTTGACGGGCTAGTTGAAAAGTGCATGGAGATTTTTATGGATGATTTCTCGTCTTTGGTCAATCCTTCGATGATCGCCTCGATAATCTTGATCGGGTGTTGTCCGGATGTGTGGAAAAGGACTTAGTGCTTAATTGGGAAAAATGCCATTTCATGGTAGATGAAGGCATAGTCCTTGGCCACAAAGTGTCCGCCAAAGGTATAGAAGTAGATAGGGCCAAGGTAGAAGCTATTGAGAAGATGAGTTATCCTAAGAATGTACGCGAAGTCAGAGGTTTCCTCGGACATGTCGGTTTCTACAGGAGATTCATCCAAGATTTTTCCAAAGTAGCCAAGCCCCGTCTACTCGCTCAAGGAAGACGTTGAGTTCAATTTCGATGAAAACTGCAAGCAAGCGTTTGAGGAGCTCAAGAATCGGTTAATATCCGCTCCAATTCTTATTTCACCTGACTGGAACTTACCCTTTGAGCTTATGTGCGATGCATCCAACTATGCTGTTGGTGCAGTCTTAGGGCAAAAGCTTAATGGAAAGTTCCAGCCTATCTATTATGCCAGTCACACGCTGAATCCTTCTCAAGTTAACTACACAACAACCGAAAAGGAATTATTAGCCGTAGTCTTTGCTATGGATAAGTTTCGTAGTTACTTGCTGGGCGCTCACGTGATTGTGTGGACTGACCACGCTGCTTTGTGGTATCTCATGACCAAAAAGGAAGCTAAACCGCGCTTACTGCGTTGGATACTGACCCTCCAAGAGTTTGACGTTCAAATCAAAGATAAGAAGGGCAGTGAGAACGTAGTGGCGGATCATGTTTCTAGGATGTTAAGTGAGGAAAAGAGTGATCCTGATGACATAGATCTTTACTTTCCTCTAGAGAACATCATGTTGATCGATGGCCGCTCTCCAGATGTTCCTTGGTATTCCGCCATTGTCAACTACCTTCATGCCAAATACCTTGATCCTGAAATGTCTTATCAAGAGAAGAAGAAGTTCTTCTCTGATATGAAATATTTCGTTTGGGATGAACCTTACCTCTTCAAGATCCGCAAGGATGGTTTGCCGAGGAGGTGTGTTCCCGAGTCCGAGCAACGCGATGTAATCGAGCAATGCCATAGTGGACCCACGGTGGTCACTTTGGTCCTTGGAAAACGGTTGCTAAGATCCTCGGTCCGGATTCTATTGGCCGACGATCTTTAAAGATACGAAGCCTTTCGTAAAGCTTGTGATAGATGCCAAAGGACCGGTGCTCGACAAGGCGGTTTGACATGCCTTTGAAACCCATCCTCGAATGCGAAGTCTTTGATGTATGGGGTATCGATTTTATGGGACCATTCCCATCATCTTGCGGTAACAAATACATCTTAGTCGCGTGGACTATGTGTCAAAATGGGTGGAGGCTCAAGCCACTCCTCACAATGATCATAAAACGGTCATGAAATTTCTAAGGAAGAATATCTTCGTGAGGTTTGGATGTCCACGTGCCTTGATCAGTGATGAAGGAACGCATTTCTGCAACCGACCTCTAGAGAAAGTCCTTGAAAAGTATGGTGTTCGTCATAAAACTGGCACACCATATCATCCGATGACTAGTGGTCAGGTTGAGAGAAGCAACCAAAGTATCAAGAAAATCCTGGAAAAAACGGTAAACAGTCATAGAAAGGACTGGAGTTTGAAATTGGATGATGTACTTTGGGCTTATAGAACCGCCTATAAAACCCCTATGGGGACATCTCCATATCAAATGGTCTACGGGAAACCATGTCATCTGGCCTGTCGAGTTAGAGCATAGAGCTTATTGGGCACAAAGTTTCTGAACTTCGATTCCCAATCTTGTGGACAACATCGGCTACAGCAGTTACATGAGCTAGACGAATTCAGACTCCAGGCCTATGAAAGTGCCAGGATTAGTAAAGATAAGATGAAGCTACTCCACGATGCTAAGATTAAGAAGAGAGAATTTCTAGTCGGCGAACAAGTTCTTCTATACAATTCTAGGTTACATCTCGTTTCTGGAAAGTTAAGGACACGTTGGTCCGGCCCTTTCGAGATTCTCCAAATCATCCCTGGAGGCGTTCTAGAACTTCGTGGTTATAGTGGTGACCCGTTTCGAGTAAATGGCCAGAGGTGCAAGCACTATATTGGTGAACCTAAAGAGAGACCTTCGAATGTCCGTTGCCTCGACATCTTAGGGTGTGGTGCTACGGAAGTCGAAGAATTCGACGAGTCTTCACTCAACCTGTTTTCAGAGGATGGCTGTAGTGGTCCTTCTGAAGAAGTTCTAGCGGGTAGTGCAGATATGGAAGAGTTTGAAAGGGAGCGACAGTTGAAGCGTCATCAGAGGACTCAGAGAATGAAGAGGTCACCCATGGGGAAGTTCAAGCGTATGTGGAAAGCTATTAAATATTTCACCCCATGTGTGAGATGCTGTTTCTGCAGCCACACTACTGATCAGAGCTTACACGAGGTAGTGGCTGGCAGAAAAGTCAAATGGCCTGACCCAGGCTGAGTTTTCACCGGTGTCGAGCTAACGACATTAACCAAAAGCGCTACTAGGAGGCATCCTAGATATCCCTTATTAGATTAGTTAAGTTCTGTTCACGCTGTTAGTGTTTTATTTATTAAGTTTAGTTTAATTAAGTTTTAGCTGACTAAGTTTTTCTATTTATATCTGTCAGTTAGTGCTCTTTTTAGATATGGATTACGGAGTTCTTCCTGAGGAGTTCCCCATCATTAGTCGGATCCCACTGATTACAGTAGCTGATGGACCAGGGGGCACTATAATCTTGCACGTAGATTTCGAGCTTAGTACCCGTACGAAGACCATCACCTATGTTCTCATTGTACCCCGCTGTTCGGGAGGTAGTGACTTCACCACTGAGGAGCTACAGGAAGCTATAGGACGTCCATATACGATCCTAAATGACCCTATGCTGACAGATCTAGCGCTGGTACTACAGGATTCACATTTTAGAGGTTTAGAGGTAGCGGAGATGACCGGGGTGTACAAGACGACTATGATTTTCCCTCCTGCTATTGATATGCTTCGTCGTCTCATCCGGTTGGTGGATTGGGACGAGATTTATGCAGACTAGCGTTAGTTAGGTTTGTTTCGTCGAGCAAACGACGTAAAACAAAAGCGCTTTGTGGGAGGCAACCCACTGTTTTCTATTTGTTTTTCCCTATTTTCTAGTCACTTTATGTACTTTGTTTGATTTGAAGTTGTATTTTTGAAGTTTTATTTAAGTTTAATAAGAAAGTGCACTTTTTGAATTTGAGTTGTATGGAAATTTTATAATTTTTGCACTTTTTCTCGCTTGGACGCCCGTCCGAACTCGGACGCCCGTCCGCCTTGACCAATTTTAGGACGAGCGTCCACTAAGCACGGACGCCCGTCTGCTTTATTCCCTCCAATCCTGTATGTGATTTAAACTCTTGGACGAGCGTCTAATAAACTGGACGCCCGTCCAGTTCATCTGAATTCCCAGTGGACGCCCGTCCGCTGAGTTGGACGAGCGTCCAACCTCTGTCTATATATACCCCCTCCGACAGTGAACCTTCACTTTTCTGAATTTTCAAACGCAAAAACCGACTTTTCCCCTCCTTTGGCCCTAAAATCTTCATTTCTAAACCATTTTGAGCGATTCCAAGTGCTACAGGCCGCTCTTGATCCCCTCTCTTCGATTTTCATAACCAAATTCCCCAACAAACCATATTCTTGGAGAATCAGGCCCCATTCAAGTCCGACTTTTCAGAAGAAAAATTCGATTTTGGAGTCCATTTTGGTGTTGTTTGGATTGATTTTCACCTCGATCAACATCCACTCACCCTAATTGGTAAGTTCGTAGCAAAATTTCTAGTTTTTATTCACGTTTTTGCGAGTACGATCTTCGGGTCGGCTCGTTCACTTGAATATTACCTTAATTCGGTTTTTTTTCTGTTTTTTTGTTTCTTGTTGCTTTGTTTTGGTGATATGGTGTTGTGATGGGTGATGCATTGGGGTTGTTTGGTGATGGTTATGGTTGTGGTTGTGGTTTGGTTGATTTGAAATCCCGCTTTGGATGTTAAACGGGTATCTTGTTGTGAATCGGGGTTGTTTTGGTTAGTCTAAGCTTGAATATGGTTCATAAGAAGGGAGTGGTTAAGAGGCATGGAAAGGAAGTGGCTAGGGAGGCCGGAAAGAAACGCAAGGAGTTTGATCCTACTTTGGTCGATCCTAACCGGGGTGTGAGTATCCGAGAACAACCTCCTAGAGCCACCCAAACTAGGGCTACTTTGAGGGATGAGCCGACCTCTGACTCTGAGACTGATGACGATGTGCCTTTGGTACGGATGCCTAGAGTTCAGAGAGGTGGAGGTTCGTCTAGGGCTGAGGAAACTGTCGATGCTACCCGGGAAGAGGAACCGGTTGTACCTAGGGCTGCCCCTCCAAGAAAGAAATCCAAAACCGTACCTCCTATGCCATTACCTCGTCGGTTCGTGAACCCTAGAGCTCACGATATGTATAAACAGCATTATTTCTCGAGGACGATGTTGATTGAGCGGGCCATTTTGGAGGCCAAAGTCGATCCGGAGTTCGTTAAGTTGCTCAAAGATCGGAAATGGGAAACCTTGATGACAATCCCGACTACCCCGGTGAATAGCTCCCTAGTTCGGGAATTTTATGCTAACTGTTCGGAAACCGATTTGGGGAAGAAGGTAGTTGTGGTTCGAGGGGTAGAAGTCCCTTTTACACCGGAAGTGATCAATCAGAAATACAACTTAGCGGCTTTCGAGGGTAGGGATTATAAGGAAGAGATTGTACATAGACGAGTTTGGGGCGGGGATCCTTTGGAGGAGTTGCGCCTTAGAGTGTGTCCGGATGTGGCATGGACATTAAGGCCGGGAGGCGACCGGAAGGAGTTGGTTACCACGACCTGGACGGAGGATTGGAAGGTCCAGTGTCGGTTTATTCAGAATCGGTTGTTGCCTAAGAACAACTTGACGCACTTTCACATTGGTGACCTAGGCACGTTATACGCATTGACATTTGGCACGAACGTAGATGTGGGACGGGCGTTATATGATGAGGTGGCTATTAATCGAAGATCTA
The DNA here is from genome assembly GCA_036785695.1 of Gentiana straminea. NCBI lineage: Eukaryota > Viridiplantae > Streptophyta > Magnoliopsida > Gentianales > Gentianaceae > Gentiana > Gentiana straminea. The sequence continues at coordinate 7,672,951 of JAVUPR010000207.1, forward strand.
TACCCGATGCTTGATTATCCCTCACACGATCCACGGTCTCGTATCGATGCCGGTGTGCACGAGTATGGAGCCGATCACAAGCCGAAGAATCCAAGGCCGATCCGGCGAGAAAAGGCAAGCCTTCGGGACGACCGAGACGGAGATACCTCGGGAGCCTCGGTTCTTCGGCACCGCCTCGTGCATCCTCCCTTCCTACTTTATCTCCCGCGGTTAGGATGCGGTTGAGCATGGCCAACGGTTTCCGGGAATGGCCGAGTGATATCCGGGACTCACGAGAACAATATTTTATCGATTCTTCGGTGTATCGTGAGGGCCGGCGGCCGAGGGACGAAAGGACGTTCAATCCGAGCTCCGTTGATTTTCTTTTTTCCGATGAGATCGAGCAGGTCATCGCGGATGTTCTACACGACCCGAGACATCTTCGGATGAGGAGCAGCCTGACTCGGCAGCTAGGGATACGGCACCACCTTCTGGACCATCCTCCGATCCTCCAAACCGATGATTTCGGGACACCGAGCCAGCCTTGATTTTATTTTTCTGATTCTAGTTTTTCTTTTTCTTTGCTCCGATGGATGTATGTTATTGATACTTTTTCTTATATGATTCGTTGTAATTACTACTGTTACTTTTCCCGATGGATCATGTAAGCCATAAGGCACCAGTACTTTCACGTCTACTTTGTGTTTACACTTTACGGATGTATTGAATGTTTTCACTTTTGCGTTATATTCATTTTTGATATCTCTTTTCATTTTGGTATAACTCCCCGTTTTCCCCGAGATGGTTCCATGCTTGTCCAGACGTGCAGGTATATTTTTAGCGGTTTCGACGAGCTACATTGTCTGGTTACGCATTCTAAAGTGTCATTATGTAGGCTCCGGCCTGACTGACGATTCGCGTTTCGGTTTCAATCAGCTAAGTCTTTTCCTTTTTTTTCTTTTCGATCTGCGCAACATGAGGACATGTTGAGTTTTTAAGTGTGGGGGAGGGGAATGTTTCGATATGTATCTACACAGTTGCTTAATTCGTAATGTTTCTTTGCAAATGAGCTAAATTTTTTTGAAAATTCTCCGACATTTTCGTTTTTGTTTTGTCCCGAGTAGGCAATTCACTTCAATGTTCGTTTTTTTTTATAGTCATCACAGCTATATATCATATGGTTAGTAAGTGAGTTGTTTCACCCGAAACTATTTTTCACGAGCCATAGTGAATGATGAGCTATTCTATAAAGTTATACCCCTTTTGGATTAGTGATTTTTGTTTTCTTATAAGTCATGTGCTTAGTGCTACGTATATATCGTGAGATTTATGATAGTTTGTATCTAGATCCGGAGTATGTTGTACTGTGAATATCTAAGGTTTGAATGTGATAAGTAAAGCGTAACTAAAGTTGTTGAAAAAGTGGTTATTCAAATGAAAAAGTTGAGTAAAAAAATATGAATTAATTGTGTGTGTCGAAAGCTGGTCGATGATTTGAGTGTGATAGGGTATACCACGTATGTCCTATACCACTATGATGACTAAAAGCTCACGACGATCGGAAGAAAGCTGCCTTATGATTTGAGTAAGGTAGGGTATATCTCGAATATCCTATTCGCTATGACGGGGCAAGAGCTCATTCTGATGTGCGTTTTGAAGTGAAATAATTAAATCAACTAAAGAATTGGTATGAAATTGATATAAGACTAAGTTATCGTCTATCTTATCCCCAAGTAGAAACTGTCGGATATCTTGTAGGGATTGTCCTCTGAGTATTTCAGAAAGGCCCTAGATATATTCGGTCATTCTTTTTCGGGATATATCACGTTTGTAGGGTGCATCTTATGAGTGTCATTGATTACTAGTCTACAAGGGGGTATTGGCTAGTTTTGCTTGAGTTTTTCAAGTTTGGATTTAGTGGAAGTTTTCTATGGTTTAGCACACACGCACTGGTGAACTTCTGATTTATTGGATATATGTTATATATGTTGAGATGTATGTTCTTTTTCCGAGCCTAGTTTTTGTTTTGTTTTGCTCGGGACGAGCAAAAGCTAAGTGTGGGGGAGTTGTTAAGGGTGAATTTATACGATTTATAACGCTATATTTTATGTTATTTTCCCTCATATTTGTATGAATTTGTATAAGAAACGAGCGTTTAATGGATTTATCGAGCAAATGGTATTTTAAATAAGTTATTCGCAACATAGATTAATTTATGTGTTTTAATTATGTTTTTATGATTATTTGAGCGATATTACATTTTGCGATATTTTTATGTGTCATAGAAGCACAAATTCGAGCTCAAGAGGTGATTCAAAGATGATCAAGTCGGATTTGATTAAAGAGGAGGAGATAATGATGACTTACAGTGAATGAAAAGGAGATAAAGATAAAGAAATCGAAATCCAGTCATATTGGACTGGCGTCCAGGTCCCGTCCAGTGGACGGGCGTCTGATGGAACTGAACGAGCGTCCGGGGATGGGAAGTTGATTCGGGATGTTTGGACGCCGAAGTGGACGCCGTCCGGACGAGCGTTTGGTCATGACTCGGCCCGATTTGAAGTTCATATGAAGAATGGACGGGCGTTCACCCTACGGACGGGCGTCCGGTAGCCGACTTACCGAAACCGACTTTAAAATCTATATATAGTCGGTGTTTTCTCCACACAAAGGCATCATACACTCATTATTCAAAACCCTAAACCTAGGGGCGGCTTTAGGCTGCGTTTTTCATCTTTTTATTCCAGTTTTTATGCTCTTAGTTTAGATTAAAAACTAGTTACTTTTTATGCCTTGTTTACGCAAATTTGAGTTGCCGAGGATGTTCGAGAGGCTAAAAGCTTCATCAAACGAGTATTGTGAAGCCGTCCAACAATTGTTGATTTCGTTTTCTTCGATTATACTGTGAGTTTTTAATAAAGGTTGTTTCTTATTCATGCTTATTCATGTTTAAATTGCTCTTATATCGGAAGATGTGCATGTGTTGATTGTTTATTGTTGATGGAAGTCTTAATAAACCCTAGATCACCATGAATAAGAATAGTAATTCGAATCTATCATAACGGAAGTTAATAGGTTTGATTACTAGATTATAAACACAAAGTTTACACCTTTGGTTAGAAAACGCGTTAATCTTACATCGGAAGATAATAGATTAATAGATGAACTTTCTAAGGAATTAGGGTTCATGTTTAGGTGAGGTGAATCACAACCTAGATAAAAGCGCAATATAATCGAGACGGAAATCAATGCTTGTTGGATAGGTGGATCAATCCTCGTTTGCTCGTTATAAATTTGATTTAAATCCTTAAAAGCTTGAATTTGTCTAGTTAGTTTACTTTTATCGCATCTTAGATTAGTTAGTTTAAATTGGTTCGCAGCCCGTATCCTTCCGGCTTTAGATCATCTCTTCTGTCCAGTTTTACGTTTTAGCGGGGTTTAATTTTCAGCAGTCGTTTAGTTTTATCCGCTATTTAGCTTAGTAATCGTGACATAGGTTAGTTAGATAAAAACTAGAAATCACAATCGTTTAGTTCCCCGTAAGATCGACCCGGCATTAACCGCTATTACTACGATCCTTATACTTGAGGTTAACCGGATTATTACTTGTTTATTTTGTGTTGATAAAATCCGTGACAGCTATTATCCGATATTCATATCACCGAGGTCATATCCTATAATAAAGGGGATCAACTCATAATTATCTATTTCCTTAAAGAACACGAAATCAAAGTCAACATGGACACGGCCTATGATGGCCTAGGGCATAATGGCCCCTATATAAACCATCCTTAAGAAATTACGAAGGACTTGATTCCTAAACATTGACAAGATACGTAGGTTGCTTGGGATATAATTTCTCATATCCAGTCTAAACATATCACAAACCACCTCCATCTTTCACCGTCTTTAACATTCTTAAAGCTTGAGTAGGTTGTACTAGGATCAAAAGGCCCCGGAGTTAATACCCGACGATTCCAGCATCATCAATTGGCGCTAGAAGGAGGGCCCTCGACTGACAATGCAGTTCAAGGTTTTGTATTTTTATCACCATGGTGACAACTCGACAACAGACTACGAATGGAAATAACGCCAACAATGCTTCGGCCTCTAATGCCAACAACCAGAATCAAGAACAAGAGGAGGTTGCCCTCAATGCTACCCATCAAGCAATATTGGAAGATCAGTTGGTGGCTATGGATGATTCCAGAAATAAGTGATCCTCAATGCTTTCTTTGCGGAGGATGATGAGGAGGATGAAGATATGGTCGAAGAAGATCTCGTTGAAGAAGAGCCACTGGAACACGATCTGGATGAGGAGGATCAATGTGAGGATGAAACACAAGAAGAAACACCCCTTCCTCTTCCTCCAAAACCTAAACGGGCCAAGAAGGACGACCACTCATCCTCCTCACATCAAGGAAAGCTGATGATAAACCTCACATCCAGCTCGGCTCTAGCCGAGTGGTCGTCCATCTTGGCCCGTTTAGGTTTTGGAGGAAGAGGAGGGGGTGTTTCTTCTTGTGATTCATCCTCACATTGATCCTCCTCATCCAGATCATGTTCCAACAGCTCTTCTTCGAGAGGATCTTCTTCAAACAGATCTTCATCCTCCTCATCATCCTCCGCTAAGGAAGCATTGAGGATTGCTTGTTTGCTGGCATCATCAATAGCCACCAACTGATCTACCAATGCTTGATGGGTAGCATTGAGGTAAATCTCCTCTTGTTCTTGATTCTGGTTGTTGGCATTAGAGGCCAAAGCATCGTTGCCGTTATTGCCATTCGTGGTACGTTGTCGAATTGTCACAATGGTGATAGAACTACAAAACCTTGAACAACATTGTCAGTAGAGGGCCCTCCTTCTAGCGCCAATTGACGATGTTGGAAATTGTCGGGTATTAATTGCGGGGCCTTTTGATCCTAGTAAAAACCTACTCAAGCTTTAAGAACACTAAAGACGGTGAAAGAGGGAGGTGGTTTGTGGGATGTTTAGACTGGACATGAGAAATTATATCCCAAGCTGCCTACGTATCCTGTCAATCTTCGAATCAATTCCTTCGTAATTCCTTAGGGATGGTTTATATAGGGGCCATTATGCCCTAGGACATTATGGGCCATGTCCATGTTGGACTTTGATTTCGTGTTCTTTAAGAAAATAGATAATTATGATTTGATCCCCTTTATTATAGGAGATGACCTCGGTGATATGAATATCGGATAATAGCCTTTATGGCTGAGGATTCTTTCCATGTTTATCTATTATATTATACACGTGGGAAACTTGGTCCGAGATAGACTAAGGCAGACTTGTGAGATCCGAGCCGAGTCGGCTGCCCTTGTACTTTCCCCGACCTACAGAGGTCGGGGAGGATGGCCGAGCTGGGCTCGGCTCGGATTCTTGGGACTTCGGGCTCTTAAGGTGGACTTTCTCGGTCTTCATTTATTGTTGAATCGTTGTGGGGATGACACGTTGCGATGTGCTAATCAGACCTCCGTCATACTCGTTTGTTTAAAGGAGTAAAATGGATTGTCATTTAAAAAGGGGTTTATTATTTACAGCTCACCGATTCTATCGTTGCAACACATCTACCGTTGTATAATAAAAGTACAAAATCAACTTTCAAAAAGTTAATTCTTGACTGAAAATCGACTTTCTAAACGTCATTTTTGTTTTGTTGCAAAAATAGTATGTTGTATCGGTAAAATCATGGTGATGCAAATAAAGACCCTAAAAATGTCAATTTAAGCTATATATATAAAGGTATCATATGTGCCTAAAAACTAAGATGTAATTGACCTACATCGGTCATTGATGACACTCGTACTTGTAAAACCAATTAAAAAAATTAGAATGAGGGAAACTGAATAGAAATATAGGGTAAAATTTTCCTTTCACAAATAGGAATCAATTAGTTTATCTTGAATTACTATTGTAATTGATCACCAAATCTTATCATTCTAAGCTTTGTGTATTGATATTGGTATGTCCCGAAATCGTTCACGAGATACTCACAAAAGTTATCGGATCACACCACCAAATTTCTCCATCATCATTCAATATTTTGGCCAGCTCTTGAAGTTCAAACCGCCAATTTTCTTGGGTCTATCTTAATCCAGTTACATATGGTTGAAAACGTAACTTGAGAAATACATGAAGCATCTTTAAAACCATATCTTGAAACATAAGGAAATCCACTTTAAAATCAAGTTGAATGATGCATAAAAAAACATTTTTATTAAATACATTTCATTTTTCTTGCACATACTTGTATGTTTCATTAATTACTTACTTATCATGTTGGGATCAAGCGATTACCGTTGTACTAATAACAATTGATGTTAGTAAATGTGTTACTATATTTTCTTATATCATATCATAACCATGGTTTGTCTTGTCTTTCATGTTCGTGAAACACTTAGTTCGAGGGCACGGTGTGCAACACGGCTAATATGACTAACTGTACATTCAACTTGGAACTTTGAATAATACCCGAGGTACTCCGAAAATACGCCGTCTTAAGAACGACATGGATAATACAAGTAGTCTCCGACACGGGACATTCAATAATATCCATGGTACTCGGTACATCACATTGCTAATAACTATTACCTTGCTAAGCATATTTTGGCAAACATATAAAGTATGTAGGAGCATGTGAGTTCGTGTTAACAACCATATCTAACCTTTGTGAGCATACGAAGGCCATATCAACACTGATTTACCATCATATCTTCATTATTCGTTTAAAGAAGAACCTAGATGATTATCTAGAAAGCCAAATAACATTATCAAAGAATCGTTTACGCCACATAACAGACAAAAAGTGGCCCATGCGCTTTCCGGGGTGAAGGGCCGGGAAAATGGCCCAGACATAGCCTCAGAACCACTTTATGTCCTTACCATTACTCGGCAACTAATAATTATGTCCAGTTTTATGCAATTTAACAGGAAACAATATTCAAAACGCATTAAAACATAATCTTTGAAACCAAATGAGATCTTTTGATAATAAGAACTTCTTACCTAAAAAACTAACCAAAACCAAAAGCAAAACAACGAACGAGCTACGATTACCCTATGAACATTGAATCTATGAACAAACAAAAAACCCTAATTTGAGTACTAATAATTCCAACTTAAGCAAGATTAAACTTCGAAAACAACGAGGAATTATGACGATTACCTTCACAAAATGAATCCAAGCCTGAAACTGCTGCTAGAAATGAAACATGTTCTAAACGATCACTTGATCTGTAGAACAAACCGAGAAAATCCAACCGAAGCTCCTAGAAACTAAGCCTTGGGCGCTTTGACGAGAGGGGCCAGGACATCAGCCTAAAACTCCTCTGAAACCCTCGAAAACGCGAATATTGTGATGTATATAGCTTCCTGGAGCTCTTTTATAAACTAGTCTGAGCCTTAGGTCGATTTAGACTTCTTGAAGGTTAAGAAATGATTAAGGAAAAGGAAAAGGAAAGGAAAAAAGAAAACAATTTTCAAAATACATGGCTCGATTCGGCTCGAAATTTTCGAACCTAAAATATCAGGATTCGGTTCGCACCGGACTTAAAAAAAAAGGAAAAAAATTCGGTACTATTCGGCTCGAACAGTTCGAATAGTTCGAACATGTTCGGTCCGAAAATTCAAAAATACCTAATAAATAATTCTAGCTCAAAAATACATATCCAAAACCAAAATAATACATCACATGTCCCAAAATATAACATAACATGTCCAAAATTTTCAAGGCCCTATTCCAAAATATAACATAACATTTCCAAAAATACACTGCAACTCTACGAGCCGAACATGTTCGAACATGTTCGGCTCGTTTGTCTGAATACCAATTTCCAAGGCCTTATTCTACGTTTGATGATACGAGCCGAGCCCCGAACCGAACTTTTTCGAGCCGAACACGCCGAATCGAATCGAACTTTAAGGCTCACTTACAGGCCTACTTGAGAATGCATGGAGGTCACCGGTTCGATTCTCACCTGAGGCGCCATGTTGAAAGAACTCTTGGCCAGGCCTTACCTCTGAGTAAGAGTCACACTCTGCAGGCACGACACGCGCCGAACTCCGGATTAGTCGGACCAGTAGGTTCCGGATAACGGAGGCTTTAAACCAAAAAAAATATATATATATATTTAATTCTTCACAAAGGTCGGTATATTAAGCCGAACCTCAATTAAAGTTACTTTAATTGTTTAATCTATGTAGGAATAAAAGCATCAAATTCCATTACATTATTTATAGTCTTTTCTTTCATTTTAGTCCGGCAACTGTCGACAAATTTTACAGATTTTTTCGTCTTATTGTGCCGTAACAAAAACAAACAAATAATTTTTGCCCTAGGATTGACCTCATAACAAATAAATTTTGCCGTAAGATTGACCTCATCCTTATGGTCGGTGTTGATAACACCATAGTCAATCTATTTTCAAGGAATTACACTGAAATCAAACATTTTTATAATCGAATTTATGTATACACTTGACTAGGAAAAAGTAGAAATCTATGCAAAATATCGAATTTATTTATGTATAATATTTGACTATGAAGAAATCAAAATCTCTACAAATCAAGAATTTATCAAAGCGTGATTTCTAAATAGATCGTGTCTGTGCCCCTCCGTTTGGATTATTGAAAAGTAGAGAACATTCTGCATAATATAAAGAGACACGAAATTCAAACTCAAAACATTGACCAAGTATATCCGCTTATTTTAAAGAGAGACAAGAAATTCAAACTCAAAGTTGACCATCGGCTTGATATAAAAAGTGAACAAAACCTCGAGTTTTTTCATCCAAGAAAATATTTCAGCAAAGTTTAAATCCATAGCTTTTTCTTTGTTTGAGTTTTATGCAACATGTATTCTACTGAAGAGAACATCTTCTTTGAAGATTTTAATGGAGAAGGCAATTATATGGTTCCTACTCAAGACAACATCTTGTATGATTTTGAAGCAGGATACAATATGGTTCCTACTCAAGACAACATTTTCTATGATTTCGAAGGAGCAGAAATCGAAACCCCACATGTTGTTTCGACCCCACCATTCGAACTTCTCAACTTGTATGGCGGTACAAAAACGAAACGTTTGAACTTAAAAGAAAGCGATCCAGATCCACCACCACCGTGCCAGAATTCGAGCTCGGCTGCAAACATCATGAAGCTGGTAAGATCCCGACTGCTCGAATTAAACTCCGAGAATCCTGCTGATATTGTTTTCTCCGTTTCGTCGAAAACCCCCAAAAGCATTTTTGAGGAAGAAATCGAAATCGCAATGGCACTTCAAGTTGCTGCTGAACAGGCAGACAAAAATAGATTTTTTTCTGCAAGAAAATTGCTCAACAAGTGTCAGGATTCTGCTTCAAAAACAGGTACACCCCTTCAAAGAATCGTCTACTATTTCGCACAAGCCCTTCAAAAAAAGATAAATCAAGATTTGGGGTTTATTACAATAGATGATATTGCAGAAGAAAGTAGGAAACCGATGGACGTAACGCAGACTTTGAATGCTCTTCAACCTGCTTGGATATCAGGGGAGCAACAATTTTCAGCATCAGTTGTATCACAATTTACAAGTGTCCAATCCATTTTAGATAATGTAGCTTCATCCACAAGGATTCATTTGATTGATTTAAGAATAAAAAACGGGTCGCATTGGACGGTTTTGATTCAAGCTCTTGCAGTCAGATATGAATGCCCAGTTGAACTTCTCAAGATAACTGCGGTCGGAACCTCGAATGAACTACTGGAAGAAACAGGAAAATGGTTATCTGATTTTGCTGAGACAATGAATGTTCCTTTCATGTTTAAGGTTGTATTGTCTGACCTTAAGGAAATCAAGAAAGAAATGTTCCAAGTGAAAGATGATGAAACATTGGTAATTTACTCATCATTGTGTCTTTGGAGTGTGCTTGCATGGCCAAATGACTTGGAAAATTTGATAAATGAAATCAAGAAGATTAACCCTTGTTTAATGGTGGTAAATGAAATCGACACAAATCTAAATTCATCGGATTTCGTTGAAAGATTCGTTGAAACTCTGTTTTACATCAGCGGTGTATTTGATGGGCTTCTGATGAATTTCGAGAATCAACCGTGTAGGAAGCTCATTGAAGAAGGTATCTATGCAGATATAATAAGAAATATCATCACATGTGATGGTACAGAAAGGACTTATAGATACGAAAAAGCGAGTTTTTGGAGGGCTCTTTTTGAGAAATGTGGTTTTGTGGAAACAGAATTGACCCCTTCTACATTGTCACAAGCAAAGCTGTTGCTTGATACATCAGTAAATGGTTTACACATAGAAACAGATGGTAAATGTTTGACTACAGGGTGGAACGGTACTCCTTTGGAATTCGTTTCCACCTGGAAAGTTCCTTTTTGCGATTGAAAAAAACAAAAAAAACCAAACAAGAGTGGGGTTTTTATTTTTAGCAACGAATAAGATAGTGATTTATCCATTGTTCCGTAATGTTTAGTGCTAATATCCGTATTTCGGTTTGCTAATGCTTATACAGTGATGTAGGGGATCAAACCCTAGACCTATTCCAAGCCCAATTCTAATTTATGGAGCTAAGCTGGCCCGACGACTTTATTTACTTATGTTTATTTATGTCCTTGTTTTTATTGGTTATTTTGGGCTTTATCTATTTTTCCCCAACACTCTCTCCGTTTTTTTTTAACAGTCATTTTTCAAAACAATTTTTTTTTTCCCACTTCTATCACTATTTTGAATTACAATACAATCAAAAGTTTACTTCCCAATGTCTTAATTAATGGAAACAAGAAAAAAATTAAAAATTTCCCAGGTTTGAAAGCATTGGTATTGTGGTAGTAGCTTATATTTGATCTTGTGCGTTCAGAATGGTAAATGGTGGTGAATGGTTATGATCATGTGGCGGAAGATAGTGTGGGGGGCCGTCATGGGGTAAAAAAAAAAAAAAAAATACTTATGTTGATGAATGTGGGGTGGATCATGGCGGGGGACGGGGCATGGGGTAATGGTGGGGTGGATCATGGCAGGGGACGGGGCATGCAGGTGGTGGTGACCAGGTGAGTGATGGCATGGGGTAGTGGGAGGTTGGTGGTAGTTGGAGAGGTGATAGTGGGGCGAATGATGGTGGGTTGGGTTAGGATCGATAGGGATGGGTAGTGATCGAGTTGTATCAAAAGTGGTGACGAGCTAGGTGGCGGTGTGCGGTACGGTTGAGGATAGCGGTGGTGTGGAAGATAATGGATTACAGTGTGGTGGTGTTGGCGGGTGGCGGTGAGGTGCATGGTGGTGGAGGGGCGGGATCTAGGTGGCATATGTGTAACGCCCCCAGACCCCGGGCCTGGTAGCACTAAATGAGTCATAAATGTCCGGTCAACTGCTTAGACTGCCGTCCTCGCTTGGTCTAAAAGGGCTAACCCGAGTTGACAAAACATTTATGTCTCATACTTATATGGGGGTGAGCATTCACTTAATTTACCGATATGGGATATCACATTCTCCCCCCCTTATAACCGATATGGGATATCACATTCTCCCCCCCTTATAAGGGACTGGCGTCCTCGCGGGACGGCCAAGACTTGTCCCGGATCGTCCCTACCGGAGGTAACTAGAGGCCATCCTTACACCGTCTTGTTGTACGGTGCGGCGCATAGTTCCGTCGATAGTCGGCTCGAATACCATTCCGTAACGCCCCAGGCACCGACGCCCGGTAGCGGCTAAATGAGTCATAAATGTCCGGTCAAGCGCTTAGACCGCCCGTCGCTCGATCTAAAAGGGCTAACCCGAGTTGACAAGACCTTTATGTCTCATACTTATATGGGGGTGAGCAGTCACTTAATTTACCGATGTGGGATATCACAATATGTGTTGGTTATATTTTATCACTTAAGTTGTGTTTTAAAATTCATTTCTTCAAACCATTTCATCCCGTCCATCCCTTTTTTTAATGAAATGAAAATGATCAAATTGCATTATACTTAAATAAATTTTTGCATTTCTCCTGCATCAAAACACGACTGACTAATGGAATAAAATAAAATAAAAATATCATTCTATCATAACAATTCAAACGCACCATTAAGATTATAACATACATCGTAAATGCATAGAGTCCTTCATTAATGCAGAATATTATTAAATTATATTATATTTTGAAAAATAACTAATATTAAATATGCCAATTAATACGAGATATTCTGAGATTAGGTCATCCGTGATAAATTAGCCACCTCATTTAATGTAAATATTATTACATTAAATTACATTTTTAAAATTAGCTATATTCAAGTTTGTCAATTAATACGAAATATTCGTACATTAAAGTCATTCCCGGCAAATTAGCCACTCCATTTAATGTCAAATATCCTTACATTCAATTATATTTTTTAGAATAACTAAATTCAAATATTTGCGGTGTAATGCAAAATATTTTGGGAGAAATGCCCATAAAAACAATATTACTATTTCAACCGTCAATAAGTACATGTGTATTTACGTAAGACAATAAAGACATAAATTAGACCGATTGGACAATTTTACCCTCCAATGTTTTTGGCTCTGTTAAACGGGAAATGCGAAATAATGGTGAACGAATTGACGTTCATCTTCTTCACCATCGCAAATCCCTTCCGCCTGGGACCTCGATCCCCTACGGTACACACATGCACAGCGTGGCGTGCTGTGCATCAAAACGGCATCGTTTCGATCCGACGCGACGCCGTTTGGTTCCGCTGTAAAAAAAAAAAAAAAAAAAAAAAAAACACACACACAATCAAAAAGGCGTTGTTTTGACCCGAAACGACGCCGTTTCGGGTGCACCGGACCGCATAACACACATGCACAGCAGGGGATCGCCCTCCCTTCCGCGTATGCCATCTCTAGCTTTTCTTCATCATGGCAACCACAAGTTCTCTTCTGTCCTCTACCTCCCCTCCATTTTCCCTCGCTTGAACTTCCGCCTTTTTTATCTTCGATTATTTATAGCCCCTTTCCTTCTTCCACAAAACCCTAGATCGACAATCCACCCTTTGCAACCCCTATGAATCCCTAATTTTGCTGCAGCAAGAACAACCTGGGAATCTTTCAACAGTGCCAAGTAGCAGAGGAGGAGAAAACATCTCAATATCTCCATCATCGGGTTAGTGCCATTCTTTATTTTATAACTCCATTAATTTCCTTTGTTTTTCTTCAGTAAATTGCTAGATAAAATCAAAATTTTAGTAACACTATTGTTAATAGCAGAAAAATTGGTGTGGTAAATGTCTTGAATCAAAACAAATGATCCCATGTGACTTTCTAGGATACGAAGTTCCTTGAAAGTTGAATGATATATTTAAGGCAATAAGTGTCGACTGGGTGATAATTTTTAAAGTTGAATGATTTATTTAAGGCAATAAGTGTCGACTGGGTGATAATTTTTTACTCAATTTATGGTTAGATTTGAGAAGTTGGTTAAATGCGAGACGTTTAAGGCTAAGGTTGCGGTTCTGGTGTTTAGAAAAACTTAGTGCACTGTTTGGTTGAGGCTTTGAGTACGTAGCGAAGATTAGGGAGTGAGAAAGGCTTCTGCAGAGGCATTGATGAAACTTGCTATGGAAGAAAAGGAAGCATTGCATGATTTCAAAGCAGCCCGTTTGAAGACCTTTGAAGCTAAGAAATTCGACAAGGTCTGGTTTATTCATCTTTCAGATTCGATTGTGTTTGTTTATTGATTGATCTTAATTGAATTGATTTGATTGTGAAGGTCAAGGCAGTGATGGAGACTATGAATCAAATGGTGGAGGTGTGAAGCATTTGATGAAGCATTTGTGCCTCATCATGATCCACAATCTTATTCTAAAGGTATCTCTAACAAGTGCCATGTTTTTTTTAATCCTTGTTTGGCTTTATATATGCTTTAGCGAGTGAAGGTTTAGAAGAAAATAAAGATGCATTTGATATGGCCATTGAAGGTGTTTTGAGCAAGTTTCAGAAGCAAAATATGCAGCAGATTGCAACACCTTAATAATTATTATTTTTATTTAAGAAAACTTATTAGAATCAAAAGATTAAGCAGCAATAAGAACTGTAGAAGATGAGCTGATTGAGCTCATAAATCATCAACTGCATTGTGCATGTCTTGTAAAACCTTGGTCGACTTTTCTTAGATGTCAGAACAGTTGATCAAATTAGTTAGTTAAATGCATAATTTGGAAATTTTGTTATATTTTTTTATGGGAAACTTGAGACTGTACAATTGTCATTTAGTACATTATTAAAAATGTGTTGCCTTTTTCAAACTTTTGTATTCAACTTCATACGCTTGAAATGTTTCGATGTACTAATTCACTGTTATTGGGCAACTCTGATGCTTATTAAATTATTAAAAATGTGTTACCTTTTTCAAACTTTTGTACAATGTGTTTTCGGGGTTTTGCTTGAAAGGCGTATTCAACTAAAGATGCTTGAAATGTTTCGATGTACTAATTCATTGTTATTTGGTAACTTTAATGCTTAAATCAACTTGTTCACTGTTAGCTGGCAATATACTCTAGTTCACTGTTTTACATTGAGCTCAAATCATTCTGGTTCACTTTCTTGTCTACTTTCATGACAGTGTCTAATGTTTCAATGTAGTAATACAATGTTATTGAGTAACTTTGATCATTAAATCTACTTATTAACTATTAGCTAGCAAAATACTCTAGTTCACTTTTTAATTGAGTTCAAAACACTCTGGTTCACCGTCTCACACCTATTTCACACCTATTTCACATTACTAATTCACTTCTTACGAAAGTTCACTTTTAGGAGTTTATAATTGTAGTTCACTATTGTAGCTAACCATTGAAAGTTTACTATTGTTAGTTCACTTTTTGAGTTCTTTTTTGCGAGCTCACTATTTTTAATTGAACTCAAAACACTCTGGTTCACTGTTTCACACCTAAGCATAAATGACAGCATGTTCTTGTCCACTTTCATGACTTGGTCTAATGTTTCAATAGAGTAATACAATGTTATTTGGGTAACTCTGATCCTTAAATCTATTTATTCATTATTAGCTAACAAAATACTCTGGTTCACTGTTTTTCAATGAAAACAGTCCGATTCACCGTTTCACACCTATTTCACATTGCTAGTTCACTTCAAACAAAAGTTAACTTTTAGGAGTTTATAATTGTAGTTCACTATTGTAGTTAACCATTCAAAGTATACTATTGTTGGTTCACTTTCTGAGTTCTTTTTTGCTAGTTCAATTTTGTAGTTCACTATTTATAGTTCACTGTTTGCGGTTCACTATTATTGTAATTCACTGTTGTTTTAGTTCATCTCAACAATGATCTCAACTCTATCCTTGCCAATCCATTGCGGCTGCAACAAAGGTCGTACTTAGCTTTAGAAAAATACTATGATTCATTGTTTTTCATCGAGTTCAAAACATTCTGGTTGAATGTTTCACACATATTTCACATTACTAATTCACTTCAAACCAAAGTCCACCTTTAGAAGTATATAATTGTAGTTCATTGTTGTAGTTAACCATTGTAAGTTTACTATTGTTAGTTCACTTTTTGAGTTCTTTTTTGCGAATTCACTTTTGTAGTTCATTGTTTGTGGTTCATTATTATTGTAATTCACTATTGTTGTTGTTAACTATTTTAGTTCATCTCAATATCGATCTCGACCCTATTATTCCCAATCCATTGCATCTGCAACAAAGGTTGTGACTTAGTTTTAGCAAAATACTCTGGTTCACTTTTTTTTAATTGAATTCAAAACAGAATTGTTCACTGTTTCACACCTATTTCATATTACTAATTCACTTCAAACCAAAGATCACTTTTAAAGGTTTATAATTGTAGTTCACTATTGTAATTAATCATTTATAGTTTACTATTGTTAGTTCACTTTTTGAGTTCTTTTTTGCGAGCTCACTATTTTTAATTGAACTCAAAACACTCTGATTCATTGTTTCACACCTAAGCATAAATGACAACATGTTCTTGTCCACTTTCATGACTTGGTCTAATGTTTCAATATAGTAATACAATGTTATTTGGGTAACTCTGATCCTTAAATCTACGTATTCATTATTAGCTAACAAAATACTCTGGTTCATTGTTTTTCAATGAGTTCAAAACAGTCCGATTAACCGTTTCACACCTATTTCACATTGCTAGTTCACTTCAAACAAAAGTTAACTTCTAGGAGTTTATAATTGTAGTTCACTATTGTAGTTAACCATTGGAAGTATACTATTGTTGGTTCACTTTCTGAGTTCTTTTTTGCTAGTTCAATTTTGTAGTTCACTATTTGATTGTTTGTGGTTCACTATTATTGTAATTCATTGTTGTTTTTGTTCACTATTTTAGTTCATCTCAACAATGATCTCAACTCTATCCTTGCCAATCCATTGCAGATGCAACAAAGGTCGTACTTAGCTTTAGAAAAATACTATGATTCGTTGTTTTTCATTGATTTCAAAACATTCCGGTTGAATGTTTCACATCTATTTCACATTACTAATTCACTTCAAACCAAAGTCCACCTTTAGAAGTATATAATTGTAGTTCACTGTTGTAGTTAACCATCGTAAGTTTACTATTGTTAGTTCACTTTTTGAGTTCTTTTTTTTGCGAGTTCGCTTTTGTAGTTTTTTGTTTGTGGTTCATTATTATTGTATTTCACTATTGTTTTTGTTCACTATTTTAGTTCATCTCAACAACGATCTCGACTCTATTATTCCCAATCCATTGCATCTGCAACAAAGGTTGTGACTTAGTTTTAGCAAAATACTCTGGTTCACTATTTTTTTAATTGAATTCAAAACAGAATGGTTCACTGTTTCACACCTATTTCATATTACTAATTCAATTCAAACCAAATATCACTTTAAAGAGTTTATAATTGTAGTTCACTGATAGGAACCAACTTTACAGTACATTTCTGTACAGTTCAGCCCACGATTATCACATTTCTGGCATGTTTCGGGTGAGTTTAGACCCTATTTTGAGTATTAAATGAGGTTTTATTGCACGACGAGTGACTGTCAGTTTTCCGTAAACTCGACCTTATTTTAGCATTTTATACTCGTTTTTCCCAAGCACCCGTAGTTTGCGGGGTTATGCGTTTGCTTGTTGTTTTCATATGGATGCAGGATTAGGGTGTCTCGAGAGCCCGAAAGGCGAGAAGTATGAAGTTTAGACGTGCCCGAGGTGAAACACGGAGGTTGAAGGTGAAAAAGTGAAGATTTTGGGTCACATGGGTCCGGACGCCCGTCTGGACACCTTGGACGTGCGTTCAGTGGCTGTCCGGACGGATAAAAACCTCTCATCCGGACGGCTAACTCTCTGGAAAATGGATTCTTGGCTGCAAAAGTTTGTCCGGACGGACAAGGTGTTGTGTCCGGACGGCTAACTCTCTGGAAATTGGGAAAAATTTGATGAAGAATTCGTCCGGACGGACAGAACCAGCATCCGGACGGACAAGAGCATTTCATCCGGACGGACATCTATGCATCCGTCCGGACACCTGGAAAATCAAGAACAGTCCGGCCGGACTTGGAGGATATCCGTACGGACAGAAGACTTTCTATATAAAGCTGCTCATTTCACACACAGACGGAGACAGAGTGGAAGAAATAGATAGCAAGTTTCCCTTTTTAGCTTTTTTGGAGATTTTGGGCGATTTTCTTCGTCTTTTAGAGTTAGACTAAGTATTTTATATCATTAGAATCCTCATTCAATCCTCTCTTTGATCTACTAACTTTTAGCTTCGATCTGTAACATTTCAAGTGACAAAATTTGTTCTTTTGGAGCTCGAATTTGGTAGCTCTTCAAGTAATCGAAATGGGTATGTTTTCTTGTTGTTTTACCATTGTTGTGATGTTTTTCTTCCGTTTGTATTGTTTAGATTCGAGTATGAGTAGCTAGATTTGTCGTATGGTCGAACCACGTGAATGCGGGTGAAACGCCGTTAGATTGATGAACCGGGAGGTAGTGTAGTGCGTAAATACACGTTCTAATTGATAATCCGTATCTCGAAACTTTTTTGAATCGTTTTTGAGCTAGATTGATCACCTAGTTCACCATTAAACACACTTAGCTTATAAATGTATGTTGCGGCGACGTGTGGGAACGGGGTTTTGGGACCGTAGAAGTTTTGGGCTTGAAAGGTAGTCTGACACCTACCCGTGTACTAGATTGACGCCCTAGTCATCAAGTCCAGTTCCAATATGGGGTTTGTCCTATGAGTTATCGTTAGACGGCAAGGTAGAGTAAGGCACACTCCCGGGGTAATCTGTTTAAGGGTAAAGTAATCCGTTGGAACGTAGTTCGGCCATACCTCTTTTAATTGTTTAGAATTTCGAGTAGTGTAATCTTTCTTTTACGCAATAGTATAACTTCACACCTATCTGTTTGACCTGAACTGAGTGCTAAGTCAACTGTGGTACTCAAAAAACCAATCTCTGTGGGTTCGACCTCGGACTCCTCAAGCACTATCCTACAATCGACCCGGTCCACTGCCGGTTAGAAAGTAGATTTTGCTAAGGTTTCGAGTTTTTACTTGATCGACCGGACCGTAGAAAATCCGCTTATCAAGTTGGCGCCGTTGCCGGGGATTGGCAATGCTTTGATATCACAAAAGTTGACCGAAAGCTTGGGCTTAGGTCATTTTTATTGTTTTCTTGTTGCTTTGTTTTGACTTGCAGCTGAAGTGCCACACCACCTATTGATGAGGTGGTGGTGACGAGGCACTGTGATTGTTTTCGTGTTGTTTTCTGTGATTTTGCAGATTGAGCATAAATGGGTGGATACTCTCAACAATACAACTTTTATGAAGAAAAATCCACATACCAACATTGGGCACCTGAGCTTGGTCAAAATCAGTATTATCAACCTTATGACCAAGAGCAGGGTGCGTCCATGGGATGTGGAATGGACGACGATTATCGATATGATGAGGGGAACTATAATAGACAGAATTTTGGGGGAAATTGGAACCAGAATCAACCGGGAAACTGGGGAGGAAATCAAAGCCAACATGACTACAATTGGAGCCCAAATCAAGGACAAGGGAATAATCAGAATTATGACTCGAACAACCCTTGGAATTGGAGCTCTCAAAATCAGCACTTACAGTAGATTGACCTTGCCTATGCCGAAGAGGAACGAGAAGTAGGTATTATTCAGGAGCTGATGGAAAGGGTTTCTATGGCTATGGATGAGGAAGTGTCGGCACATCAATTGATCGATTGGTTGAACCAGATGCTCGTGTTATATAAAGAGGCCGAGGATGCTTTGAAACGGGCTGGGGAGATGCAAGACAAGTTTTCCAACGGGGAATATAGGACCTGCTTAGCCAATGAAGATTGGCCCCATATGAGATACAGGCTATGTTGGATGTCTCAGGATATCGTGTCTCTCATGACGGCCCGGATGCCGGATCAAAATGAAAAGTCTTGCACACAAACGGTCCGGGTAGACAGTGATATTGACGAGTCAAGTTGCTATAATGAGGTGCTCGTCCCGGAGGATTCAGTGATTGAGTTGGCTTTATCACCGCCACCCCCCATTGTAGTATTTGATTATATGAGTTTCCAAGTCCTCCCGAGTGAACTCCCGAATAGTGAGCTGAAAAATGATGATGTTTTGGTAGAGTCCGTGATGCAACCGAGTTGGAAGCAAGGAAAAGGGAGTTAGCTGCTGTTAAGAGAGAACTCGCGATGGAAATAGGGCCAGAGAAAGTCGTCAGTGAAGAGGTTCAGGTGGAGAGTGAGGTTGATGAATCGGCTTTCTATGAGGAGATTTCTGAGCTAGAGATTGAGATGCAAGAGATTGATATGGGATCGCCCATCACTCCATTAGTTGATGATGTACCATTCGAGTCGGTGGAGAATTTTTATGAGTATGCCAAGCCACTTGTAGTGGAACCTACCTCAGTTTTGGGTGAGCCGGAAGCTTTTGGTATTGCCATGCTCTGGGACATGGAGGATACCCATGATTGTAAAGTAAGGGAGGTGGAACTGTTGTCTATCATACCACATCCCGACGATGACCATCATGACACCTTGACGAGAGGTGCGATAGATTTATTTGAGGTCGTCGATCCGGTAGGATTAGAAACGGAGAAGAAGATGGGATAGCTCGTTCTGCCGTCTAGCTCGCTAGTGGTTCGAGGTCATGTGGATGAGCCCATTATGTTGACACCCCCGGATAGATTGGTCATCTTTGATATAGCGGCCCCGGATTATTACTCCCTTCCATTCTGTGCGGATGAGTTCTACGAGGTTAAGTTCGAAGGGTCCCGGGTGGAAGATACACGTAGAGGTGATAGAGAGGAAAGACCACGGTGGTGGGGTGATTCCAAGAAGAAGATGATGAGAGGTTTTGATAGAAGAGGATTCCCGAGTTGGGAGGAGGTTGCATCGAGGGCTATGAGAGGTAAGTTTCTAACGAACTCGGTTTTCATGATGCTTGCTATTTGTATTCTTCTTGAGTTGTTGATCTTTTTGAGTTTGGAATTTGGTTGATGGTTTTGATGATACTTGTTTGAAATGAAATAATTGAATTGTTGTTTTGAGTCTTTTATGGTTTGAGTCCGTTTTGGTGTCACTTGGTCGAGCCAACGACGTAAAACAAAGGCGCTCGGTGGGAGGCAACCCATCATTTCCTGTGTTATTGCTGGTTTTGAATTCATTTTGTTGTGTTTTGGTGTTGAGGATTGAATCCGGATGATCCCGAGGGGCCTTCATGCTTAAAATTCACTTTTCCTCTGTTTTTACCCTTGTCCGGACGGACACACACACCCATCCGTCCGGATATATCACTGGTTTTTACATGTTCCTTATCTTTCTGGTTTGTTTTGAGATGACTTTGTTGTCGCTTTTCTCGATCTACCGATTGTAAGCCATAAGGCACCCACTTTTCATCTTTTCATGCCTCATGTGACTTGTCTTGGATTTGTGGATTTTGTGTTGGGCACGTTTGGACGTGATTGGTTGTTATTGTATGTTTGAATCATATTTGACTATCTTTGTGACATACTTGTTCAAGTTTTTCGACGTGACGAGGTCGTTCTTTTTATTATCCCCGGAATTCCCCATATTATATGCTTTGGCACGCGGACCATGTCCCGTGCATGTATTTCTTGGATGTTTTTCAATGACTAGGGATTCGGGATGGACTACTTTCACGACCGTTACGGGACTTGATCGCGCCGTTTTGCCGGGCTCATAAGCTAAGTCTTTCTTTTTCCTTCTCGTTCACACACCGAGGACGGTGCTTCACTTAAGTGGGGGGGGGGGGACGACTTAGCTTATTCGCTTGTTCTTAAAAGTATTATGCCGTGATGTGATAAACTTGGTTTTTACTCGTTTCCGAGTCGATTTTTAGGCCGTTTTTCAAAATTTTCCAAGATTTTAACACCACGTTATATGCATGCTGTTCACAATTGAGTGGTGAAAGGTCTTTAGTTTTGTGAATGTCTCACGGTGAGTCTATATTGTCATGATACGGAACACTTTTTAGTACACGTTTGACGACGTTTTTGCTTATCACGATTACTTTACACACCTGTACCCCTAGTTTCGAGGCGAAATAGAAGGATTGGCCTTGGTAGGAACACGGGATGACAGTTTTGGCGTTCTTTTTGACCCTACTTTAGCCAAATAAGCATGAGCCGAATGTTTGACCTTCGTAGCCCCTCTCAGCCTTGATAGAATGGTCCGACCACCATTCGCTTTATAGCCGTTTCGTTACTTAGTCAGAAACCTACCCTTGAGCCTTATTTTGGTCACATTCCCTTCATTTGACCCTACGAGTGGACTTAGTCTCTTGTTAAACCACACTTGCCAAGGCAAGTGTGGGGTGGGGGGAGATGTTGTTTCTGAGTCGGGTTGTTGTTTCCTCAGTTTTAGAGCTATAAGGAGAGGAGGAGCTCAGTGGGGCTGGATGCTCGGGTTTCATTTCAAAAAAAAAAAAAAATTTCAAATCAAATAATTGTGTTGTATATAGAAATAAAGGGTTGAAAAAGGCAATGAGCTTAAAGCAATGATGATGTTAGGGTTGGGATAGTCAGATAGGTACTAAGTATTCGAGCTCACCTCACGACACTCGAAACATAGTCGAGTTTGGCAATGAGTTCGGGTATTTTAGTGTCCTATAGTTCCCAAAGTGTTGAAAATGATCAAAAAGGAGTTTGGTGGGTTTGTTTGGTAAAGAAGACGTGGTACGTGTTTGGATTATGTTCACTCGTACTTCTTTTCTCCAGTTTCCCAAATTACCCTTTTCGATTAACCGAATCTACCCTAGCCTAACGTTATAACCATTCATGTCCTGCTGGACCGTGTTTAACCTTGGTTAGTCCCGATTAGTGGAGATTCTAGGAATGGCAGGATTGTGTAAAGTCATTTGTCCGGTATTCCAAGCCCGAAATCGTATTAAGCATAAGTCGTCGTCATTCAACACACACTCACTCCGTGTCATGATCCAGTAGAGTCAAAGTAATGGATTCACTTAACTAAGTTCTTTTCACCTCGATATTTTGAAATGCATGCATGTACCGTAAAGTTGATTCCTTGGTATTGTTTGAACGCCTAATTTACTCGAGGACGAGTAAAGGCTAAGTGTGGGGTGGTGATAGGAACCAACTTTACAAGTACATTTACGTACGATTCACCCACGATTATCACATTTCGGCATGTTTCGGGTGAGTTTAGACCCTATTTTGAGTATTAAATGAGGTTTTATTGCACGGCGAGTGACTGTCGGTTTTCCGTAAACTCGACCTTATTTTAGCATTTTATACTCGTTTTTCCCGAGCACCCGTAGTTTGCGGGGTTATGCGTTTGCTTGTTGTTTTCATATGGATGCAGGACTAGGGTGTCTCGAGAGCCCGAAAGGCGAGAAGTATGAAGTTTAGACGTGCCCGATGTGAAACACGGAGGTTGAAGGTGAAAAAGTGAAGATTTTGGGTCACATGGGTCCGGACGCCCGTCTGGACACCTTGGACGTGCGTTCAGTGGCTGTCCGGACGGACAAAAACCTCTCATCCGGACGGCTAACTCTCTGGAAAATGGATTCTTGGCTGCAAAAGTTTGTCCGGACGGACAAGGTGTTGTGTCAGGACGGCTAACTCTCTGGAAATTGGGAAAAATTTGATGAAGAATTCGTCCGGACGGACAGAGCCAGCATCCGGACGGACAGAACCAGCATCCGGACGGACAAGAGCATTTCATCCGGACGGACATCTATGCATCCGTCCGGACACCTGGAAAATCAAGAACAGTCCGGCCGGACTTGGAGGATATCCGTACGGACAGAAGACTTTCTATATAAAGCTGCTCATTTCACACACGGACGGAGACATAGTGGAAGAAATAGATAGCAAGTTTCCCTTTTTAGCTTTTTTGGAGATTTTGGGCGATTTTCTTCGTCTTTTAGAGTTAGACTAAGTATTTTATATCATTAGAATCCTCATTCAATCCTTTCTTTGATCTACTAACTTTTAGCTTCGATCTGTAACATTTCAAGTGACAAGATTTGTTCTTTTGGAGCTCGAATTTGGTAGCTCTTCAAGTAATCGAAATGGGTATGTTTTCTTGTTGTTTTACCATTGTTGTGATGTTTTTCTTCCGTTTGTATTGTTTAGATTCGAGTATGAGTAGCTAGATTTGTCGTATGGTCGAACGACGTGAATGCGGGTGAAACGCCGTTAGATTGATGAACCGGGAGATAGTGTAGTGCGTAAATACACGTTCTAATTGATAATCCGTATCTCAAAACTTGTTTGAATCGTTTTTGAGATAGATTGATCACCTAGTTCACCATTGCACACACTTAGCTTATAAATGTATGTTGCGGCGACGTGTGGGAACGGGGTTTCGGGACCGTAGAAGATTGACGCCCGTGTACTAGATTGACGCCCTAGTCATCAAGTCCAGTCCCAATATGGGGTTTGTCCTATGAGTTATCGTTAGACGGCAAGGTAGAGTAAGGCACACTCCCGGGGTAATCTGTTTAAGGGTAAAGTAATCCGTTGGAACGTAGTTCGGCCATACCTCTTTTAATTGTTTAGAATTTAGAGTAGTGTAATCTTTCTTTTACGCAATAGTATAACTTCACACCTATCTGTTTGACCTGAACTGAGTGCTAAGTCAACTGTGGTACTCAAAAAAACCAATCTCTGTGGGTTCGACCTCGGACTCCTCAAGCACTATCCTACAATCGACCCGGTCCACTGCCGGTTAGAAAGTAGATTTTGCTAAGGTTTCGAGTTTTTACTTGATCGACCGGACCGTAGAAAATCCGCTTATCATTCACTATTGTAATTAACCATTTAAAGCTTACTATTAGTAGTTCACTTTTTGAGTTCTTTTTTACGAGTTCACTTTTGTAGTTCACTAATAGTTCACTGTTTGTGGTTCACTGTTATTGTAATTCACAGTTGTTGTAGTTCACTGTTATTGTAATTCATTGTTGTTGTAGTTCACTGTTCATGTTCATTGTTGCAAAATAAATGAATCAAAGAGACATGTTAAAGTTTTTTCACTTTATTCATTTGTAAAGGAAGCTACATAGTGTTGATAGTTTTTTTTTTTGTTTTGGGCTTTGATTATGGAACAAGTAATGCATTTCTTGACTTTTATTGGATGTATGCTTTCCTTCCAACTACAGTCAATTCAGGACCACTTGATTGTGTTGAGGAATTAGACAACAACTAAATTGGAATTGAATGGTATGGGTCCAAATACAAATACTAAAATTGGAATCCCCTAAACAAACGTTTAATAATGTTTTACATTTTCACAGTTCTTCAAAACCATCTTCATCAGCTTCTTCATCGAACCTATGCAGTTCTCTCCTAAGAAGACCTTTGTTATTTGGTGCACCGGTCCCCAAGCATACAGGACACACGAGTTTTTCTCGCCCTGCAACATACTTATCATCAATAACCATCCCATTACGCTGGATTCACGACAGCTTATGCAATCTAATATTTAATGTCTGCAACCTAGTGTATTTGTGCACTTCCAAAATTCAGACTCAAAAGTCAAATGTACTCAATACAAACTGATACATTTACCATGGATGTAGAACTACCTGGATAAGAAAAACTATCAAGAAAGGATGCAAATGAATGGGTAACTAGCTAAACATATATATTGAACACTTAATGGAACAAAGGTAATTAACTCTGCTGCATCATTGTCTGCCTTGTGCCTCATTTGTAGCACTTAAAACATGAAATGTAAAAAGAATTCAAATAACTATATTCAACCTGCTGAAGAATTTGGATTCCAACACCGACAATCAGTGCACGTCTAACACCCGGTTCAAGAAGAGCAGCCCAAGTAGATCCTCTTGACGTAGTTTCAGAAAAGTGAACCATTGCTGGTCCAATTGGAGGTTGCTGACACGTAACTTCCTTGGAATAAAGAGCAGGTTGGCTCACTAGAGCCGCAGCCTGTATCTAATCACCACATTCAGCAATATCCCCACCAGGATGTGATACAAGAGATCCACGCATCGAGCCATCGCCTCCCTCTTGGTGCAGATAGACCCTTTTATACCCACATTTCTTTCCACATACATCGTTATTCTCTATACATTTCCATGCTAGCTACCATCCACTACCAATACCCATGATACCTGCAGCTTCAGCTAGTTGCATAAGAATATTATTGCGCCTCATGCTCAGAATGGTTCCATGATTAGGACCCGTGAGACCGTGATGTCTTTGTCCAGGATAGTTGTTTGGCAAGATATTAACGGACTCTGCAAGATCTCACTCATCCAAATATGTCATATTTTAGCTAATAAATACTACAAATAGCTACATTACCAGGGCTCTAATTACAAGATGGCATATTAATTGTAGTATTATAACTTTAACGACATCCCCGAACATTATAACCACTACCAAAGCCTAGTAATCTTCCATGCTAATCCTCAGTGCTCAAAGAATATGCTTTACTCTAGGACATCTTATTCAAGTGATGTCAGTTGAATAAAGCCCCAAGTCACTGAATCATCAGCCACAATTCACTGAAACCACAGAATTCAACAAGACACCAAAATTCAGAAGTTAATTTTGTCTAAAGAAAGAAGATTGACAAACGCTTAGAACTTTAATGTAATGGAAACGCTGCTACTGTACGAATGCATGCAGTCATAGCTTTTAGACGTGTAAAAAATTCCAACACAATCAACCTGATAATCATCATACGATCAAAATAACATACTCTAGAACTAAAATCTGCTCAAATAGAACTTTCACCTTCTCAAGTCCTCGCTTCACTCACAGTTTTCATGATTTCAGCCATGTCTTTTTCCATCATTACGGGTATAGTCGTAGTAATCTTAGACATTTCTACAACATGCATCATCCACCACAAAAATAAAGAAAATTATATAACTGCTCATAGAGGCAAACCCCGTAACCTTAGAGATCATGACCGACAAAATGTTCATAAATAAATCTTCATTTCAAAAGAACAATTAACATGATAAACATATGTTGGAAGGAAAATCACATTCTTATCAAACCAATGTAAGAGAAATTTAAAAACCATTGAAAGATTATAAAAGTAACTGCAGCAATTTGGAGCGGATGAATTCGTCAACTTCCCACCTTTAATACCGGTCTTTAAAGTAGACAAGACACTTTGTAAGGCTTTCAAATCATTTTGGTTGTACTTCAACACCTCAGAAATCACCTCTGGTAAAAATGAATACCCCAAAAACAAATAAACACACCTCACCTACACCTATTTTCTTTACTGCAAAACCCATGACCAGCCTTGTTTTTACAATATAAAAATGCACCAAAATAAACAATATAGATGAAGAAGCCGAATTTGTTGATTTTCCAAAGAAGGACTACTGTTTCGTTTATGTAATGAAATAATGGCGTCAAGAACAAGATAGTGATCATCACTGCCAACGCCATTACTATGTTTGACATTGTTGTCTTGCATCCTGCATTCACATTCACTCACTTCTTGAAAATGGACCTGCAGTTTTTGTTCAAATGGTTTTTTATAGCCAACATTATAATTTCTCATAATTAAAAGGCGTCGTGTTCGGAGAAATGCTAAAATCATCCATTTTTCTCCACGAGGCCAAGGCGTCAAGAAGCCCCGTTGGCAAAGCCTGCCACATATTACTCCACAAACCCATCGTTTTTTCAATTGATTTAGCATATCAACTCATTTCAGCAGCTTTGTCATCTTACTTCCTAGGCTAACAATACACATCATATTAAGCTATTCATTAATTATCTTTGCTTCAGCACAATTTTCACCAATCTATTCATTAATCAATACTGCCTTTTAACACAATATAATCAACAATAATGACTAGGCCACAATACCAAATTACCCAGAACAAAGAAAAATAACCTATTTCATGCATCAACCACTAAATTTTTGTCTCCGATAATTTATTTTGAAAGATTGGGCATTTTGTGGCTAAATTACAATTTTGGTCCTCGTAACTTGATACGTTTTCGATTTTGGTCCTGGTTTTTCTCCGGCGACAATTTTAGTCTTGTAAGTGGTCTTTTTTTGCAAAAATAGTCCTGAACGCCGGATACAGGACTAAAATAGTCGCCGGAAAGATCAATTACAAGACTAAAATTGTCACCGGAAAAGACCAATTTTAGTCCTGTAAGTGGTCTTTCCGGCGTTCAGGACTATTTTTGCAAAAAAAAGACCACTTACAGGACTAAAATTGTCGCCGGAAAAAAACCAGGACCAAAATCGAAAAACATATCTAGTTAGTGGACCAAAATTGTAATTTAGCCGGCATTTGGTCATCATCGTGTTTCTGGCATTGTTTATCATGTAACAAATTTTCTAGTATAAATTCAATAAATCAAGTGACGATGCTGAATTTTGTCATGTATAATTTCGGATCAATTTAATCTAGGGATGATTGAATCAATGATGATTTTGGGGGTGATTTCTAACTGAGCCTGAGAGTCTCTCTCAGGTTGCCTACGTATCCTGTTATGTTCCAGGAATCAAATCAAATGTAGTTCCTGGAAGTGTATATTTATAAGGAGTTCATTACCCTAACCCTAAACCATGCATGTCGGTTTGGGTAAAATACAATATTAGCCCTTTGGGCTTTTACCAGCTTATATGAGCTTTACCCACTTATGCAAGTAACCATATGGATAATGAGCCTGCGTGTTTAGAGTGGACTTTGTCTGCACCCCGAGCTTGCCGACTTGCGGTATCGAGATGGGCCCATCGTCTCGGTTCTCTGATCATGTCGGTTGTCGATGTCTCAACCCGTAATTCGACCCTTGGGCTATCTCTTATTCTTGTTCAGGAGGACCATCTCGTGACGCCACGTGGGGGTGCGATATTCGGTATCGTCATAAGCCCCCCAGATCTATCTGAGCTCTTGAGGTCAGGTCTGATATGTCAAAGGTGTATCTTGGCCACTATCATCCAATGCTCTGAATTTAAATCGGCCCTGCGGACTTACTTCCCGTGGAGTCCGACATACGGACTTTCCATGTCTACTTTGCAGACTTTTTTACTTTAGCAACATTATCTGTCCCTTGGACTTATAATGTGTGGCTAAGTTGACATCGACTTCGATGCCGTAGCTGTCGAAGGAATGATGAGATGTCCAACTTGGGACTGTCTCGGTTGAAATTGACTTCGATGCCGTAGCTGTCGAAGGAATGTATGAGATGTCTGCAGTTGGGACAGTCTTGTCGAGGTCAACTTCTCTGAAGAATCTGATTTGGCCTGATTTTGGACTACGGCATGCGGATCTCGAATGTCAGTCTAAAAGTCTTGAGAATTTGCCTTAGCGCCAAAGATGATGCTTCTTCTTAGGCTTTGCCCTTTTTAACCAAACGTTGTCGTTGGCTTCCATCTGTATAAACATTTAGCCGGTCATTTGGACTTGGCTTATTTTTTCCTTGAAAATTTGTTACATTTTCCTTCTTTTCTTTTGTCTTTGATATAGACTATCTTTCTTTATTGCGGCCTTTGGCCTTATTTGCACATCAGCTTATCTCATGTCGATGCATATATGTCGATATCTGCTCCCCAAGCATCATGAGAACCTTAGGTTTGGATCATATTTGTATTTTATTGGGCACGTTGTCCGACCTACGGACTCTCCCTGTCTGCAGTGCAGACCTTTTACTTTAGCAACATTTGTCCCTTAGACTCGTTTTGCCTTGACGATGTCGATTGTCTGTGCACTTTGTCCGACATAAGGACTGTCCATGTCTGCTGTGCATCTGCTGATCTGCCGCAACCGATGTCGCTGCTGAATCTGCCGCCACCGACTGAGAATTTCAACAAACCTGACCGCCCAATGATATTATGTAATTTGAACTTAAATTTGTTCTGATTTTGAAACTTCTGAATTCGCATCTTTGCAATGCTATAACTATTTGGCCCGTCTTCGTGACTAGGTTTTTTTTGCTGAAATTTTTACAAGTATTTGATGTCAAACACTTTTGTTGCATGTCGATGCTCATTTCTTTGCTCCCGAAGTATAATGCAGATTCATCATCTTCGTTATACTTTTAGTAGTTCCGTTTGTTGATCATATGTAACTTGTCCTCCATGCCTTAGCATTTTTTTGGACTTTTCTTTGTTGTTTCGTAGTAAAAGAGATTCCCCTGGCTGTCTCCTTCGTTTGTCGAAATCGATGCCCTTTCGGCTGGCGATGTCCTAGTAAATACTGTCTAAAAAGACTGGTAATACGTAACTGTCGCTCCGGATCTCGGTGTCGTGGTGTTTCCTTGTCGTTCATGACTCATGATACATGATTGTCGAGAGATTTGGACATGATCCGAACTCGATGCCTTGCTTTTTGGTTCCATGGAACTTTTAGCTTCACTGGCTGTCGATCGAAATGATCATGTTGCCCGACCTCGATGCCCTAGTAAATCCTCTCCCTTAGAAGTCAGATTATGTCTCTGTCGACTTGGACTTCGATGCCATTGCATTTTCATCACATTAGGACTTATAAACGTTGGCTGTCGGCACTGAAGGCACCCAACTTGCGGATCCTCATAGACCGTTGAGTAGATCCTTTGTGGAGTGGATCCTCGAGATACGCAATATACTAGTGAAAAAGTTGCAATAACCATGGGGATAGTTCCCGAAATAAGAAGGCTCGTCCCGCCATGCTCGGCTAGGAGAGTTCCAAAATAAGATAGCTCGACCCGCCAGTTCGGTAGGGTGAGTTCCCAAAATAAGAAGGCTCGACCCGCCAGTTCGGTAGGGTGAGTTCCAAAATAAGATAGATCGACCCTCCGTGGGGAGAGTTCCCAAAATAAGAAGGCTTGTCCCGCCATGCTCGGCTAGGAGAGTTCCAAAATAAGATAGCTCGACCCTCCAGTTCGGTAGGGTGAGTTCCCAAATAAAATAGTTCCAAGATCAGATGCCGAGTCGAACTCGGACTTATTAAATATTTGCCCATCGGTGAGCTCCAAATATGATGCCTAGGCCGAGCTCGGTCTTATAAAATATGATGCCGAGCCGAGCTCGGTCTTATATAATATGATGTCGAGCCGAGCTCGGTCTTATACAAGATTCGCTCGAGAGAGCTCTAAATATGATGCCGGGGCCGAGATCAGCCTTCGGGCAAGAGGAGTCCGTAAAGCTCGAATGCTGGTGCTCGATATCTCGAGTCTTTGTGGTGCAATGTGATTGTGATAAAAAAAATATTGCATATATAATAAAGGCTTACAAAGTGTATAAGAATTTCAAATAACGATTGTAAGAACCTGGAGAGCTAAAGAGCTCGGCTCGATCCTTGGAGCTCGAGAACTCGCTTTGTGGATAGCTCGATACGGTAGATAATTCGCAGCTTTCTTGGGTGCCACGATAGTGTCTTTCCGGTGGCAATCAGACCTCGAAACGGACTCCGATCGGCGAAATTTGGAGGGATCGTTCTTCCCTTACTTTTCTTTGATGTGACCGGTGGAATTGTTCTTTCGACGGCTCAATCTCCGGGAATAAGCCGCCGATCTAGCAGCTGCTATCCAGAATCCTGCTGCTTTTTTGGTGCCCTGTAGCAACTTCATTGTCACGATCAGGTAATCAAATGAACTCCGATCAGTCTGAAATTTTGAGGGATCGTTCGGTCCTCATAACTCTTGAATCTGACCGGTGGATTTGTTGTTCGAACGGTTAAATCGGCGGCAAAAGGCTGCCGACCTGTCTACTCCCAATTAGGGTTCTGCTGCGTCTTTTGATACAGTAGCAGCTCCTTGGCGACGACATCAAGATGGACACCGATCGGCATGAAATTTTTAGAGATTGTTCTTCTCTCTGTATTATTTAATATGACCGGAGGAATTTTCATTCCAACGGTTGAATTGCTGGTAACATGTATGACCGTGGAACTTTTTTACAACGATCGGGCAATTAAACGAACTCTGATTGGCCTAAAACTTTTAGGTCTTGTTCATTCCTGATAATCCTTGATTATGACCGGTGGAATTGTTTTTCCAACTGTTCAATTGGCGGCAATAGGCTGCCGACCTGTCTGCTCCCAATTAGGGTTCTGCTGCGTTTTTGATACAGCAGCAACTTCTTAGCGACGATCAGGCATGAAGACGCACTCCGATCGGTCTGAAATTTGGAGGGATTATTCTTTTCCCCTTCTTCTTCAATTTGACCGGAGGAATTTTCATTCCAACGGTTCAAACTCCATAAATTAGCTGCCGATCTTGCTGCGTTTTTTGCCTTATTTTGCCATTAACATGATCACTATCACTCCTTGATCAATCACCGATAGAAGGCCCTCCTTCTAGCGCCGATGACGATGCTGGATTTTGTCATGTATAATTTCGGATCAATTTAATCTAAGGATGATTGAATCAAGGATGATTTTGGGGGTGATTTTTGACTGAGCCTGTGAGTCTCTCTCAGGTTGCCTACGTATCCTGTTATGTTCCAGGAATCAAGTCACACGTAGTTCCGGGAAGTGTATATTTATAGGGAGTTCATTACCATAACCCTAAAGCATGTCGGTTTGGGTAAAATACAATATTAGCCCTTTGGGCTTTTACCAGCTTATATGGGCTTTACCCACTTATGCAAGTAACCATATGGATAATGGGCCTGCATGTTTAGAGTGGACTTTGTCTGCACCCCGAGCTTGCCGACTTGCTGTATCGAGATGTTCCCATCGTCTCGGTTCTCCGATCATGTCGGTTGTCGATGTCTCAACCCGTAATTCGACCCTTGGGCTATCTCTTATTCTTGTTCATGAGGACCATCTCGTGACGCCACGAGGGTGCGATATTCGGTATCGTCATCAAGAATCTTCATGCACTAACCTACAAAAATTACCTAACCCAACGCCTAGATCAGCCAATTCGCATCATCATCTACAACGATTTCTGAAAAAGAAAACAAAACTTGGAGAATAAAGAAATCACACTTGAATCTCAGGGAATGCGCGACTTGCTACTGCCCCATGAATCTTAAGCCCTGGAATTCGCCGAAAGCGTGATGGAAATTGACAGGGTAAATGTTGGATTGCCACAGCAGGACAAAGCTGAAAAGTAATCAAGGGTTTTGATTCGGAAGAAGAGCGATAATGCTGAACGATAGAAATCGACTGTATGTCTCTAGCGAAAAAATATTAGGGGTAATTTAGGAATAAAATAATGTTTATGTCCTTAATGACTTATCAAATGTTTAGTTGGACTATTAACTTAATGAAATTATATAATTATCCTTATCAACAATGAACTAAAATATTTATTATTCAAAAAAAAAACTAAAATATTTATAGATTAAATAAATGTAATTTAATGCGAAAAACTCTTACATTAAATTACATTTTAAAAATAAATTCAAATACGCCAAATGAAAATAATCCTCTAAAACTATACATTAGATTAATTATATAAAACGTTGAAAAGTTCTAATGTAAAAATCCTCTTTGTGATACTTTCCACTTGATATCAATAAAATAAAAGTTCGTTTAGAAAAAAAAAAGAATTCAAATAGAAAAAATCATTCCTTACGAATTATAGTCCGCCATCAATACAGAATATTCTGAAATTAAATTATATTTTAAAAAATAACTGAGTTCAAATATGCCAATTAATATGAAGTATTCTTAGATTAACTCATCCCCTCAAATTAGTCACCTATTTAATGTCAAATATTCTTAAATTAAATAAAATATTCTAACATACCTAACTTTAAATGTTCCATTTATTGCGAAATATTAAATACACTAAATAACTATGTGCTCATGCTTTCAAACACATGCATAAAATGAAACACATACAACATAATTTTTTTTAAACTCATAAAAAGTTAAATTTAAACTTGAGTTTTTATTTAATAGTGTATATTGTTATTGGTTCGATATCATCATACTTCTTACGTAATAAAAAATCTTCAATTACGTAATAACAAAATCTTCAATTAATTTTCTTAGGTGCTTAAGTTTGACTGGCTTGGTAGTTGTGGATGGAAACTTGCACTGCTTCTTGCTCCATAATCATGGCGCAAATGTTTTCTCAAGTATTCGATTGTGTAAACTTATGATTGATGTAGTGTATGATCGGATTTATTACGTATGGACAAGATATATCATTTGGTTTTCTTTCATTATCCCTTACGGATTGCAATGAAATACACACGTTTTTTAATTTAGAGTTTCTTTCATTGCACGAAACACTGATGTTCAACAGTCCTATGCAATGCACGGGTTTATGACTAGTTTAATACATATTGATAACATGTTCTTCATGTTGAGTATTTTGTGTTGATGTATTTCAAAATATATTTATTTTGGGATATACAACATAATTACTCTATAATTAAGTATGTCACTAAATATCATTAACTTAAGTGACATGTGTTTGAAAATAATCAAGTCACATCAAGCTTAACTATTGATAGGGGAAACCCGCATACGGTCCTACGGACCCGGGTTGACCCGGTCGGAGGTCACAGCATACGTGAGTTACCGCTCCATCTTCATACACTACGATTCATCTTGTTTACCAGGATGTACTCGCAAGACAAGTTGAAGGGCCTATCAGTCAACCCGGGACAGGGCCAAGCCTTGATAGCCCGGTTACGCCCAGACACGTACAGCCTCCTAACAACTCAAGGGGAACCGGAATCACCTCCTCAAGTCGGGACTTATTGAGCCCGGAAGGATAAGACCGATTAACGAGTTCGAGAAAAGATCGACGATACATCAACTCCAATCAACCTCCACCAAAGGAGATCGCGTCTTACTCTTAATCGCACTTTATTATGTCTTATCATCATTAGTATAATCACGATTAGTCCGTCGCCTATAAATAGGAGCTGTATGTCACGTACAAAGCATCTATCTAATAACAAAAATAGGCCAAGCCCTGCCAATTCATCGACTCCGTTGTTATGCTCATACTCTCACCGGAAACTTCATACATCTTTGTTAAATCACCACAGTCTCTGCCCACCTCAACCGGAAAAATCACACTTAACTAGCCAGATATCCACACGGCCCAGCCGTTACCGCCACCCTGATTGTTCACGCAACATCAGTTGGCTCCGTTACCGGGAAACAACACCAAAATCTTGTATCAAAATCATTTTTACGGTCGTTCTCACCACTTTGAAACCCATCAAACGGTGTTTCCGGCGGAACTACCGCTTGCATGTTTGATATTGGTTTCAGAAGGGGCTCCATTCTTGGGTTGTACGGCCTAGAAATAGAAGTTTTTATCACTTCTGACACGCAGGGAGTCACACAAAGCCATGTGTAGAAAGTGGGATTGGTTGTCTGGACTTTCAATCCACTCAGGTTTATCAAGTTTGTTAGCATAACGCTACTAAATTTCTAGGCAAGACTGAACAAAATTGCGTTTGAATCCTTGCCGGATTCTAGGTTTCTGAAACTCCTCCGATCGGCACCGCCAAAGATTTATTTGACAACAAGTTTTCTTTCAAATCATGGGTGGTGAGAGAGCGGTGGAGCCTGGTACACCGAACAAAGGAGTCAATCAGGATACGACACGTGGCAACAACCCTCCACGTGCCAGTTCAACGTCACACCACAGTGGACGAAGCAGGGGTTCGCAAAACACATAGGGGCACAATGAACAAACGGTTGACCCCGATATGCGCACAGTGTGTTAAATGAAAAAGCAAAAGCTCGAGAGCTAGAGGACTCGGCTACAAAGAAAGTTCACGGGAAGAACGTCGTCTAGACTTCTCATCAAAATTTCGAACAACGAACCAATTTTGGTGTCGAAGCAATGGCAAGTCAAAGTGCTCACGAAGAAGCATTAATGAACCATGTCGAATACTTGGAGGACATGAGGATAACCAATCAAATTCTAATAGCACAAGGTTTTCCTCCAGTTCCCGTTAGCAAGTTTGTTCCTCCCATCCCGGCTCGAACAGAGATACAACATATTGTACCTCCCCGGTTACCTGTAAGGTCGCATCGCAACGATCACGAGGAGGGTAGCCATGCCACGTCTCAATCCAGCAGAGGAAAGAAGTCGTCCTTAGCCCGCTTAGGACTCGCAGATAACATCCGTGGTGCAGCCCCGGAGTGAAAAAGTGCGGAAAAAGAAAGACACGTTCGGACTCGAAGGGAAGGACACGGAGAATCGCATATAGAGCAAAGTATCGTTAGGATTCCCATTATAAAAGAAAATCCCAATGAAATGGCGATAATGAAGAAACAAATTGAGGAACTTCAAAGAGGAACTAGAGCCATCAAGGAGTCCAAACCCACTTGGGGAACCAACGTCCTACATCCTGACATTCTCTCAGTATTACCCCGATGAGGTACACACTATCCAAACTTTACCAACTACCATGGTACAATAGATCCGTTAGATTGGCTATCCGCTTTCCATAGCAAGATAAACTTATGCACCTCAAGTGAGGAAGCATGGTGCATTGCATTCGTAGGGGCTATGCAAGATCGGAAAGCCTCCTGGATCCGCAGCCTGCCTCCGGCATCTATTTTATCCTGGGATGATTTGATAAATAAGTTCACCACCGAGTTTAAGTCAGTTGGAGGACCAAAGAAAACACACATCGACCTTCACGAGGTTAGACAGGGAAACGGTGAATTGACCCATAGTTACTACGAGCAATTCTAAAAAGTTTATGAGCTTACAAGGGGCCTAGCCGATAATGTTGTAATGAGTAGTTTTGAAACAGGGCTCGATCCGGGATACTTAAAGTCTTACTTCGCACTCAACCCGCCGTCAAACCTCCAAGAGATGTTAAGCTCTGCAAGGAAATACATTGCAACGGCAGGAAATGAGGGAACTTCATCATCCCATAGAGGAAAGCAAAAGACTGAGCAAAGCCCACCAAGGGAGTCCAGGGAAAACGGAGACCTCAAGAAACCTGAAAGATTCAAAGAGGAAAACTGGACTCCAATCAAGGTCTCCTACACGCAATTGATACATGAGATAAAGGAGGAGTTACCTAAACCTTTCCCTATGAAACTAGACAGAAGGCGTGATCAGTCCAAGTACTGCGCTTTCCACGAAGACAGGGGTCATGACGCAGAAGACTGTTTCCAGCTGAAGAAGGAGTTTGAAAAATTACTGGCTCGAGGCTGTTACAGTCACTATCGTCGAGAGAGCGGAGGGGAAAACCGGAACAAACGACCAGCGCATCAATACGACCGAGAAATCCGGATCATTACAGTGAATCCCCCTAGTAACAATCAGATCAAATACAGGATGGGATCTATCAATAAACATGTAGAAAAACCTCATGTTCTACGTGATAATGAGCGACCACTTGCTTTCACCAAAAATGAGCTCGTAACAACAACTAATGTAGAGGACTCGTGCCTCAGCGTCTCGGTGATTACGAACCGGGTTCGAGTCAACCGAGTAATGATAGATACCGGGGCATGCAGAGACATCTTGTACTACAACTGTTTCAAGGAATTGGGCTTCGGCGACTCTAGTTTGAAGCCGCACAATGATACTCTTGAGGGTTTTACAAACCATAGAATACAGGTCAAGGGAGCTATCGACCTGGACGTACAAATGGGGGATTACCCCCCTTTCAGAACTGAGAAAGTAAATTTTCTGGTAGTGGATCTGCAATCAAATTATAACATGATCATAGGAGCACCTGCACTAAGACAGTATCAAATGGTCATCTCCATTCCGCACCAGTGAACAAAATTCTATGTCGACGACATGATTGGGGTTTCGGTTAGTGAGCCCGCATCCGTGCTAACGTATATCCATACATCACGCGCGGAGGGAAAACGGGCTCAAACTGAGAAGCCGGGAACCAGCCACATAAATATGGTAAGGCTATTGACTCCATGGAAGTGGAGTGTGAGACACTATAGATCAGAGAGGAACCCGACTTCACCGCAGACGGCGAACTGATCGAGGTAATCGTGAACAATGCATACCCTGACAAAAAAATTAAGATCGGGGCCCATCTACCCACAGACGTAAAAGAAGGTTTGGTTGCCCAGTTAAGAGTGAATGCAAACGCTTTTTCTTGGGTGGTCACTGACATGAGAGGCGTGGAGCCGCAGATCGCGTTGCACCATTTAAACGCCGATCCCACGTATAAACCCATTCAACAACGTGCCCGACAGTTCACCCCCGAGAAAGAGGCCGCTATTAAAGTCGAGGTAGGTAAGCTATTGGAAGTAGTAAATATCAAAGAGCTCACATATCCCTCTTGGCTAGCAAATGTTGTCATGGTCAAGAAGCACAACGGCAAGTGGAGAATGTGTGTAGATTTCACCGACCTCAACAAAGCTTGTCAAAAAGACCCTTATCTGCTCCCCAGAATCGACAAGTTAGTAGACTCCATTGCCGGCTTTGAAACACTGAGTTTCTTAGACGCATATTCTGGATATCACCAGGTCAAGATGGCAGAGGATGACAAGGAAAAAATGGATTTCGGAGCCGCCGGAGGACTCTATTATTAGGAAATGATGCCATTCGGACTAAAGAATGCGGCTACCTATCAGAGAATGCTCAACAGAGTATTCAGCTCCCAAATTGGTTGGAACATGGAAGCCTTTATCGACGATATGGTAGTCAAATCACCAATAGGAGGTCACGCTGCTGATCTAGCCGAAACAATCGAAAATGTACGACGACATTCAATGAAGCTCAACCCGGCCAAATGTACGTTTGGGGTTGGAGCGGCCAAGTTCCAAGGATTCATGGTCAGCCATAGGGGTATAGATGCAAACCCAGAGAAAGTTTAGGCACTACTCAACATGCGCGAGCCCACTACAGTCAAAGAAGTATATAGGCTTAACGGTAGAATTATAGCTCTAGGACGATTCATATCAAAATCAGCAGAGAAGTGCATGCCCTTTTTCAAAATTCTGAAAGGTAGTAAAACTTTTTCTTGGGATGAGGAGTGTTCCAGGGCCTTTCAAACCCTAAAAGAATACATTGGACAGCCACCCCTTCTAGTTAGTCCCCTTACGGGGGATTCTCTTTTTCTGTATTTGGCAGCATCGGATTGGGCCATAATAGCCGCCTTAATAAAAGAGATGGAGGCTCATCAACAACCCGTATTTTACGTCAGCAAGGCGCTCAGCCCAGTAGAAGGCAGATACTTCAATGTAGAAAAACTAGCTTATTCATTGGTGATAGCGGCCCGTAAGCTACGCGTGTATTTTACCTCACATACAATCATTGTCATGACGGACTGCCCTCTACGACAAATATTGCATAAACCTGATCTTTCGGGTCGTTTACTTCTCTGGGCCATAGAGATTACTGAGTTTGATATCCACTACCAACCCCGAAAAACGATCAAGGCCCAAGCTCTGGCCGACTTTATTGCAGAATTCACCAGAATTAGTAGGGAAAACAACGAAAGAGCTGACTATCTATCAAGGTTATCCTTGGAGGATGAAATTGCCAATCCCTTGATCATGGTAGAATATCGATCCGTTCCCGCAGTTGATAAAGCATAGATCATGGATATCGATATACCAACCCAGATCCCAGGATGGATGGATGACATACGGGTATATATCGAAACAGGTGCTCTACCAGCAAACCCAGACAAAGCCTGCAATCTCAAAAAACAAGCGGCTAGGTATATCTTGAATGATGGAGTGCTTTACAGAAGATCTTTCACCAGACCACTTCTCAGATGCATCAAGAAAGAGGAAAGTGATCAAGTGCTAACAGAGATACATCAGGGAACATGTGGAGGTCATCCGGCAAGCCTTCTCTCTAGCCCAAAAGGTTATAACAGCTGGCTACTACTGGCCGACTATCACGCAAGACTCGGAAAAACTTGTCAGGGAGTGCCCCGAATGTCAAATACACACGGATATACCTAGGCTTCCATCCGTCGAACAGAGCATTGTTGTCTCGGCTTGGCCATTTGACATGTGGGGACTCGATCTAATTGGACCATTCCGACCAGGAAGAGGAGGTTGTAAGCTTGTCATCGTAGCCGTGGACTATTTTACCAAATGGATCGAGGCAAAACCTATGGTTAGTATTGGCGCGAAGAATGCAACATATTTCCTACATGATCAAATCTGGTCTAGATTCGGGGTCCCTAGAGCCGTGGTGTCAGATCACGGGCCTCAATTCAGGGACTAGTTTTCAACGTTCTGCAAAGATTATCATGTAAACCATTGGCAGTCCTCAGTTGCGTCTCCACAGGGCAATGGCCAAGAC
The DNA here is from genome assembly GCA_036785695.1 of Gentiana straminea. NCBI lineage: Eukaryota > Viridiplantae > Streptophyta > Magnoliopsida > Gentianales > Gentianaceae > Gentiana > Gentiana straminea. The sequence goes on from JAVUPR010000207.1 coordinate 7,712,597, forward strand.
GAAGCTGGTAACAAGAAAATCATTAAAATGCTAAATAAGAGTATCAACGAAAGGATAAGTAAGAAAGTAGAGGCTTGGGTTGACGAGCTGCCCGCCATTCTATGGGCACTCCGGACGACGATCAAAACACCAACAGGCGAAACTCCTTTCGCCCTCACTTATGGATCAGAAGCAATGGCACCCGTTGAAATGGCTCTTCCCAGTATCTGGGTGGCTAAGTATAACATGGATAATAACCTAACCAACATGCGGCTCGAGTTAGACCTAGCTGAAGAAAAACGGGTGGCATCTTACCTAAAGGTGGTCAACTACAAACAGATTGTAAAGCGACAACATGACCGAAGGATTCGAGGCCATTCCTTCAAAGTTGGAGACTTCGTTTTAAGAAAACGAAAAGTGACGGCATGAAGCCCGACAAGGGAAAGTTAACAGCAAATTGGGAGGGTCCTTATCTGGTCGCAAGGGAAGTTAAGAAGGGCACTTATGTTCTCAAAGATAAAGATGGATTCGAACTCAATCGCCCCTGGCACCGGATAATCTGAAACGATATTATATGTAATGATTAAACAGGGTTTATCTCTTTTGGGTTATGGCCATCCTCTCATTTACGACTTGAGTTGTTCAGGTTTTCTTTTTATTTCTATATAAGGATGGATAATTATCTTTTGAAGTTTTCGCCAATGCTCTCGCTTGCGTTTTAAGCATTGAGGTTTTCTATGATATCATGTAAGGTTCAGCTCTCTATTTTAATAAAGATATTCTCTTGTCTTAATGGAAACAAATGTAAACACCGGATACGGAGTGCAAGCAAATCAAAGTCATTGAAACATCTTTATTTTTAGCAAAACCATTTTGAAAAAAAAAACAACAACAATATCAACCCGCTAGCAATGCCTGGTGTGCAAACGCACCATCTGATCTTTAGGCATAAGGGTCATACCAAAGCTAGTGGTACAAAGGCTAGAAATTAGCCAAGCAAAAGGCATTAAGCGGCCAGGCTTCATCTTCCTCGCAAACTTACATGCCTCATGATGAATAATTAGACCCCAGTCAACATTTACATTCGGAGCCATGATAACGTGAATAAGAATAACTTCTTCATCCGTTACCAGCTCGGGGTAATCAATAGGGATAGCTCAACAGTTCATAAATTTCTTCCATTCTCGGTACCATGGACATAATCCAGAAATGGCTGCAATATGAACAGGGTTTTCATCTCTCTCCGGAAACTCCGCCGAGTACGCATCATACCGATGTGTGAGATACGACTTTTCCCTATTAAATCCCTAAGCTCTTTCGAAATGTAGAGCCGGATCGAAGGGGCGGAGTTGCAGGAGCTCGTTTATATCAGCAGGGGAAAAGCGAACTTGGACATTCCGAATGGACACAGAGGAGATTTCATCAGCAAGCTTAGTCTCGGAGAGGACCGCATAAAACTCACGAACCAAGGTCAGGTTGCACCTGTCAATAGGATCGAGAAGAAAATGACGCCATCCAGAATAGGATATACGAAACATGGTATCACTTCCGTCAATCCTATTCAAATTCAGAATCCTCTCAGGCAAATAAGCACGATCAGCGAAATAGCTCATATAGTTCTTAATAGCGATAACAGACGCATTACTAAAAAAGGGAGACAACAGTGTAGGAGAACAAGAGCCAGAGGAGGAGGACATGATCAAAAGCTAAAAGCATATAAACTTCAGAAAACGTGCCCTATACAACCATAAGGGTTCTATATTTATACGAAAAAGAGCGGTGCTCAATTGAAGGAAGATTGAATAGAGTATGCATTCAATGTCATGAAAGTTGGGCCACATTCAATGCATCGGTCAAAAACACGGTCTTTAAGGAGAACCATTGGTCTCCCATATTAATGCCAGCCAATATATATATATATATATATATATATATATATATATATATATATATATATATATATATATATATATATATATATACGGGGAGAAGTGATCAACAGACCTCGATAAATGAGCCGATTCGACCGATTGAATGAGTTTTCAAGCAAGCATAACCTTGGAAGTTGACGAGTTAGCCCGAAGCCCGGGGCGATCACGGCTTCATAAGGAGATATGAGACCTGGGATCGCAATCTAGAAAATGGACTCGAAGAAATTCGGAAAAGACAAAAACATTTCGGACAAAGCAAAACAAAATCTTAACATAAAAGGAAAATTCATTACGGAAAAGAAAAAGAGGTACAATATTCAAAGAAAGAAGAAAATAAACAAGTACAACAAAGCTTCTTAAACGGATGACTATCCATCGGAAAATAGGCTAGGATCAGGGGAGGACCCAGAATTGATCTCGTCAAACTCAATATGCTGCCGCGGGAGGTACTCGTCCGATGAACAAGAGGGAACCAAAGCAGAGCAAAGATTGGAAATCAACCAAAGAAAGGGAATCGAGCGACCATGCTCCATCTCCGTAGCAAAGGATATTGCCTCACGATGTATCAGCATGCCCCAATCCACATTCACTGATGGGCTCCCAATAGCATGCAGGAGCAGGCCTTCCTCCTCCGTCACCTCATTGAAATCGTTAGTGGGAAGCGCACGAGTATTGATAAAGCGTTTCCACTCTCGATGGTCTTGAGAAAGCTCTGACACAACAACCTCCAGGGTGAACTGCCAAGATCTGAGGAACATATAATGGAGAGCATCGTTCTGGTGTAGGTGCCGAGATACTTCATCCTCATAAAAGGCCCATGCCCGCTCATAGTGAAGAGCAAGGCCAAAGGGGGAAAGATGGATGAAATCATTAATAACCGTCGGAGTAAAAGGAACCATTACCCCACGCACAGTCACGGACTCTAACGGCAAACTCGAGCCCGCCACGGACAATGCCGAATAAAAATCACGAACAACGTTAACGTTGTAGCGACCATATGGCTTGGCCACTAGCTCCTCCCATCCAGACGTTATAATACGAAGGCGGGATCCTCCATTGACCTTCCCCGGCTTTAAACCCCTCTCAATCAGTAGAGGGCACCGGTTAAAGTACACCCAATAGTTGGCCAGAACGTTATAAGGGGACGTTGTGAAGAAAGGAGAGAGGCCACTAGAAGAAGACATATCTGGGAAGAGTATAGCGAAGGAAAATAAAACAAAATTTGGAAGGAGCACAAGTTCTTTCAAGCGTGAATGAACATGAGATTGAACCACCTTCTTTTATAGGCAAATTAGGAGAGGCCCACGATCCAGATTGCCTTTTCAAGTTTCAAACTTTAAATGCTGCATCTGTTGCTATTCCACCGGTCGAGGTTACGGTTACCAAAGCAAGACATAAATTCTTGTCAGAGAAAACACCAGAAGCAGCGACTCCAGTATACTCATTTATACTCCAAATGGATAAAACCCGCTCCAGATAAAGGGGGGTTAGGAAATTCCATCAAACAGAATTAAGGTGCTTTAAATCGAAAAACGAATACAGACAAAGACAGAAGGAAGCTCAGGACTTAGCAAAAATACTACACAATTCAATTCGAAGTTATTACAGACAGTTACGAATGTTCGGAACAAAGGAAAGCAGATAAAAGTTAAGCTAAATCTGAGCAGGAGCATCGGATGTGCGCAGAGGAGTCGGAGCCCCCAGCAAATTTTCATACAGTTCGGTCGCCGATGTCGTGGGAGTTTCGAGCTCAAATGTCAAATCATCAAAATGAGCAGCCTATTCAATCATACTCCTAGATTGACTGGGGCCCGAGGTGGAGGATTCCATTGCAGAGCTCGAGCGGCCAGCTGATCAGCGTTAAAGCCTTTTATCTCCTCATCCGTGAACAGAATCTCGGGATGAAGTGCACAGAGAGTTATAAGGATCAGTAGTCTGCCATTCCTGAAACACCTCCAAACTAGGGGCCATCTCCCTTTGAGCGAATTTAATGCACCGGGCTATATGATAAAACCCGCGATCAAAATTTTCAAGGCTTAAGTCGCTCATGGTTTTCTGGTACTCGTCCGAACCCTTAAAATCGACAATGGCCTGATGCCTTATGGCCTCCACTCTAGACGCCTCGGCAGCTTTATAAGCGTCAAACACTTTTTGTAGCACCGTATGCTTGTCTTGCTCTTCTTTCCAAGCCTATTTGGCCCGGGAAACATTATCTTGAAGTTCATTGGAAAACCTCCTCGCCTCGGCTTCATCTAGCTCATGAAGAGTCTTCAATTTTGTCAACTCAAGCTCAACGGAAGCTCTCTCCTCTGCAGCTTTCTTCTCCAACTCGGTAAAATGGCTATTTGTGGTCCCCAACTCTAAGGCCACCTAATCCAGGTCAGCCTCAAGCTTCTTCACTTGACCAACGGCCTGAGTTCTTTCCTGGGCCTCCTCCCTACACATCCGGGTAGCTTTCTTCTCAACCGTGGCCAACTGAAACCAACAGAGGTTAGATGCATACGATCAAAAGGGGAAAGCAAAAATAAGAAAACGGACAAGTAAAAGCTTACCACACAGAGAGCATCCCCGGCAACTACAGGAAAGTCCTCAATCCACTTCAGGAGTCCCTTTTGAAGATCCATCTGATCCGCCATATAGATCCGATCCATGACCCCACGTCTAATTTCCATCCGTACTTCGTCAGGACGGGGTATGGGAAAATTTTGAAGAGGAGGTACGGAACCTATCACATTTCCAGCAATACGGCCCCAGCTTTATCGGTCGATTTTCTGAAGTCGGGATGAGACCACATCGATGACCCCTTAGCTCGACGAGGATTAACTTCACCCACAATCAGATCTTGGGAGGAGGTTGATAGAGCCGTATTTTTCCCTTTTTCTGTTAGGTTCCCACTCGAACCAATAGCCCCCCAAAGATCCGGAATGGTACTTTGATCGGAGGGAGGAGTAAAGGACTTAGAGGTGTGACTCTCTCTTGTCCGATCCTCCTTTACTGCCTAGTCGCTTTCTTTCTCGGGGCTTCCCCGATCAACAGTCATCGAGGCACTAGCAGACTCACCACATTTCTTCTTCTTCAAAGGTTTCTCCACCGCAGGTTCACAAGCTTGCTTCTCAGTTGCAGAGGACCCGATTACTATTCCTTTCTTGCGAATCCGGGGAACAGAGGGTTGAGCCAATACCTCCGGACTACCATCACTAGCCTAGGTTTCCTCATCAATAGCGGGTAGAATGGACTTCTGAAGGGCCCTCAGCTCCTTCTCCTTGCTTGGGTAGGATTGATCATCGCTGTAATAGGTTGAAGTCGGGTAAGCACGACGTACATATCATAAAAATAAATCAGTAAGACAAATAAAAGCTAAGTACTATATGAAACGTTACTCGGAGGCCTACGAGAGGGATCCCCTTGACAAACCCCGCAAACAGAAGGAAGACACCTATTGATATGGTAATCACCCACCCAAGCTGGGTCGCGGTCCACGGATACCACATTAACTCAAGGATCCCCAATATTTGCTCCCGATATCCCAGTAGCCCGACAATTACCCTCGGAAATGGCTAAAAGGCGACGCCAGTTGAAAGTTCGCTTTTGTGTGCCCCACACGGCATCATACCCCAAAAGCCCATTGATAAGAGTCAATTCGACTCGGTGTATATATACATTTTGTGCCCCGTAACGACTCGTTTGGGTTATTTCCGGGAGTAATCGGCTTAGTTTTGATATAGGTTATATATTTTGTGCATCCCGAGAGCCAGATATATACTCCGTGATTAACGGGGTTATTCCAGTAATTTTGTACACTTTCGGTCATTCTCGGTCATCCCAAATTCCTGTGGGGGTTATATTTGGTATGTTTTTGATCCATTTTCAGGTTTTAGGTGCTCGGGAATGTCGTGGAAGGTAAACCGGAGCATCGGCATCAAGAAATCAAGTATTTTGGTGATAAAATGGGACAGGCGGCCGCCTGTCACCATAGGTGCCCGCCTAAAATGCGGTTTTTGGCTTAGAAAATTGATGATAGGGTTTGTGAAGGGAAAAATCTGACAGGTGCCCGCCTGTGGGAACTTATAAAAACTCTCTACTTAGTGGAGAGTTGCATGTCAATCTTTAGATAGATTTTTTTTCAAACACTTTCATCTCATTTTTCAGACCTTTCTAAGCTCTATGAACTTGGATTTCATGCTTTTAGATTAATTTCAAGTACAAATTGTTTGTTGATCGTTGTATATTGTACGGATCTGAAGACGGTTTTCTATTTCGTTGATTTTCGGTTATTTTCATCTATAAGAGGTATCTCTAATCTTCTTATTTAGTTTAATTACTTATGTTCAACTTGTTTTCTAGTGTTTTCATGGATAGAATGATTAGCTAATTTCTCTATAGCCGAGTTGTGCGATGAATGTTAAAATCGAGCCTTAGTTCGGATCTTGGGAGAATTTGTGATGTGTTGTAGTTCATATTGATGTTGATTGTTGTCCTAAAACTTATGCTTAGCAACGATTGTTGAATTCACGACTTAATAATCGTACATTATGTATTCTCTTTACATATGTATGTTGCGAGAGGGTGCGGGAAAAGGGGTTTTAGGATTGCCGTGTAAAATAGACTAAGTGTTTAGATTCGGTTTCGTGTGTAAGGTTTTTATTGTTGTTAACAAGCGTCTCATTCGAGCGTAGACCGTATCGAGTCAGTTAAATCCAGTTTGTGGACTGTTGAACTCGATATAGGAAGCTAGGTTGTTGAAATTGGCGCCTAGGTTCGGAATTAGGAGATGACATCCTTCGATCAATATCAATTAGGGTTAGTAGTCCGAGTTCTCCCGGGAATGAGCTAGGGTTTGAGAGTAAGCATCTAGAACATCTCTCGGCTATCTCTTTTAATCGTTCAAGACTCGTATTGTGATAGAAATGTGATAGTCCAAGTGTATTAGTTTGATAATTGTGGCAAGAATTAGTATTGTTCCATGTTAAACACATTGAAAGGCTATCGATCTAAACTCGAGATGAAGCTAGCCGAGGTACTTAACTCGTGTCCCTAAGGGATACAACCTTTCTTGCCTGTTTATATTACAACCGACTCGGTACTCTGTCGGACAAAGTTGGTTACTATATAAAACGGCCATCAAGTTTTCTGGTGCCGTTGCCGGGGACTCGAGTAAATATCTTGTACGCCAGTCTAATCTTTACGATTAGGTCTTTGTTTTTGTTATTGTTATTGTTTGTTGTTGTTTGAATGTGTGCAGTGAATGACCCGAAGTAGCGACAGGGAGTTGGTTGAATATAATCCGAAGATTGAAATTTTCTTCCATAGACAGTTGGCGTTGAGAAATCAGACGATTGAACGGTTTTCTACTCAACAAGCTGAGTCTTCGGAACCGGATATCAAAACTTCTATGGCTACGAATACATCGGCATCCGCTGGAAACATCTCTCTATCTGGGAGGGAATCACCCGAACCTCGTGTTGAGGAAGCTGAATCAACTGGGCAAAATGTCGACTCGAGAACATCGGGTGGGGCTGAAGTTCATATACGCCTCCGGGAACCACTTCTACGCCCGAGGCAAGATCCTAATCAACCTAAACCTCCACCACATGCTCCTCAACCGAGGCCTCAGTTTCAGGGTATGAATCAGAATCGTAATCCTTTTGTGCAACAGACGGTACAACAGCCGGATCCGAATTAGATTATGCAACAGTATCAACAAATGATGTTGCCAATGGCTCAAATGAATCCTAATTTGAATCAATATCAACCGATGGCAGCTCATTACAATCCCGTGCTTATGAATCCGTTATTGGGACAGTATCAAAATCCGTATCAACAACCGTATGTGCAAGTTCAACAACCGATACCGATACCTATTCCGGTACAATAGCCCGAGGTGAATGTTCCACCTTATCGACCGCAAGCGTTCAGACCTCCGGTTATTCCTAATGTTATGAGACAGCCCGGTAGGACGTTACGTGATTATGCAACGCCCGAGGTCGGTGAGGGGCATTCTCCTATTCGTGTTCCGCCCATTCAAGCTAATAACATGGAGATTAAGGGCCATTTTTGGACTTTGTTGAAAGATATTGCTCAGTTTCGAGGAAAACCCGAGGAGGATCTGAACAAGTTCTTAAATCACTTTATGCAAGTGTGTCAGACGGTTAAGATTAACGGTGTTTCGGAGGAAGCTATTAAAATGTTATTATTCCCGCACGTGTTGCAAGACTATGCTACCGAGTGGCATGAATCTCTACCACATGACTCGTTGCATACTTGGGATGGGTGACGAGGACTTTTCTGTCGAAATACATTCCACCGGGTTGAACATTGGATATGAGGGCCGAGATCTCTAATTTCGAGCACTGGGATAGCGAAGAATTACACGAGGTGTGGGATCGTTATAAAGCTATGTTGAGAAAGTGTCCGCAACACGGTTTCGAGATTTGGAATCAGATTCACATCTTTTATGGTGGGGCGGATAAGGAGTCAAGAAGAATTTTGAATTCGGCTAGTGGTGGTGATTTGATGAGCTTAGAGCCGGATGTTTCTTTGGCTATGATTGAGAGGATTGCCGAGAACAATCGGCAATGGAATTCAATGAAACCGAGGGAAAGGCAAAAGTGGAGGAATTCTGAAAGAGAAGTGAAAGTCGGGGGCTACGATCAATCGATGCAAGAAGAGAATAGCAAGTTCTCGAGCAAAGTTACTATGTTAGAGAAGCAGTTGCGGGAGGTGATACTTGATCAACGAGCGGCGAATAAATGTGCATATTGCGGTGGTGCTCATAAGTCATCGGAGTGCACTAATGTTGACACAAATCTGAAGAATATCTAACTAAAGCTCAAGTACATCGGCTTGGTGTTGAAGAGGGGTCGGTTCAACCTAATATTGCGGTACAACCGGTATTCGATCCGAATCAGTTTGGTCAAATGTTTGCGGATCAAATCCATCAAGCGTTTGCAAACCAGTTAGCCTCGAATCCTTGGATGGCACCTCAAATGCCACCAATGGATCCGAATGTGATGTCAGGTAATCCTACTTTTGATGTGAATTATGTTCAGAATCAGAATTAGAGGGGTCAACCGAATCAGTGGCAACAGAATCAAAATTGGAACCGGAATCCGAATCAAGCCAGACCTTCTAATATGCCATATAAGCCACATCAACAAGCCGGGCCTTCTAATCTGAGACAAAACATTTATCAACATCCGAATGCACCGTCTCGGAATTAGAATCAAAATCAACAACCGCCAACTTTGGATCAATTGTCGAGGATGGTTTATGACAATGCTAAGGAGATGAGAGACAATAATAGAGAGATTCGGAATTCAATGACTTCAATGCAAGCCTCGATGCGGAACTTGGAACATCAAGTTGGATAGTTGGCCGTGAATAAGAAATCGACCCCGACGGGTGGCTTGCCAAGTAATACGGTTAGAAATCCGAGAGGTGTGAATGTGGCAACTATTGAGGAGTCGATGGTTGGTGATAATAATGATGATCTAGGTCTCGGAAGGTATCTTAGGATAGCTAATCCGGTCAATGCTATCTTCACTCGAAGCGGTAAGAGAGTCGATTTAGAAGTTGATGTAGGCCAGGGTAAGTCGAAGAAGACACCGGGTGTTGATAGTGATAATGTGGCTGTGGGTAGTGATCCCGAGTTGATCAAGGTGAATATTGAACCAATGGACAACGATGATGATTCTGATGAGGTCGTGGAGATCCAGAGCCCCGAGAGGAAGGATGCTAGCATAAGTCAACCGGTACGACGGAGCGAGGCACGCGACAAAGGTAAAAAGTGTATCGATTCTACTCCTACTCCTATTGATTTAAATACTTTACCTTATCCCCCTCGTGGTCCTTATAAAGTTGTGTTGTCTAAGAGTCAGAATCGGTTTCTCGACATTTTACGGAAAGTTGAGATCAATATCCCACTTGTTGATGCGATTGCGAATATGCCTTCGTATGTGAAATTTTTGAAGGGGATATTGTCCAACAAGACGAAAATGGACGAGGTTGTGTGCTTAAATGAGAATTGTTCAGCCGTATATCAAAATAAGTTACCCCAAAAACTTTAGGATACGGGTAGTATTTCCATTCCCGTCACCATAGGTTCTAAGACGTATCCGAATATGCTATGTGACCTAGGTGCGAGTGTGAGTCTTATGACCCGTCATATTTATGATGAGCTCCGTTTAGGTAAGTTAACTCAAACCGTGATGACATTGCAAATGGCGGATAGATCTTTAAGAAAGCCGTTTGGGGTAGCCGAGGATGTGTTAGTAAGAGTAGACAAGTTCGTGTTTCCCGCGGACTTTGTAGTACTTGAGATGGAGGCCGACAGCCGGACCCCGTTGTTGCTAGGGAGACCATTTTTAGAAACCTTGAGAGCTTCAATTGACACCCATAAAGGCGAGATTATGTTAAAAGTTGACAAGGAGCATGTCGTATTAAATGTTTACGAAGCTATCAAACATCCTTATGATGAGTCCGAATGCAATTTTTGGATGTTATTATGCCTTTGGTTGTCGAGAATGCTAACACGCGGGCTACAAAGATGATGATGCTATGGAGGAATGTATAATGAAATCATGTACGGCTGATGATGAGAACGAAGAGTTGGCCGAAGCCGCAGGTGAACTCAAAATCACTGATTTTGTTGATACAAGATGGAACAAGTTCCTAGAACTTGATTTAAGTGATGAAAAAGCGAAGCCTTCGGTTGAGGATCCGCCACGGAACTTGGAATTCAAGCAACTCCTGGCTCATTTGAAGTATGTATTACTCGAAGATGATTTACTTCCGTTAATTGTATCATCTGTTCTAACTAACTTGCAGGAAGAAAAGCTACTTCGAGTTCTGAGGAGCCATAAGAAAGCGTTTGGATGGAAAATGGCTGATATTCGGGGTATAAGCCCTGACATTTGTAAACATAAAATAATCTTTGATGATGAGATGAAGCCGGTAAGGTAACCGCAAAGACGGTTAAATCCTCATATGCAGGAGGTCGTGAAGAAGGACGTGATCAAGAAGCTCGAGATGGGGATCATTTATGAAATCAGTGACAGTGAGTGGGTTAGCCCGACACAAGTCTTCCCAAAGAAAGGAAGGATGACGGTTCAGGCCAATGAGAAGAATGAGCTTATTCCGACTCGACTTGTCACCGGATATCGCGTTTGCATCGACTATCGGAAGCTCAATGACGCAACACGTAAGGATCACTTTCCTTTGCCTTTTATTGACCAAATGCTTGAACGTTTGAGTGGCCATGCTTTCCATTGTTTTTTGTTTTTTACCATATTTTAATCGACCCTAAAGACCAAGAAAAGACCACTTTTACGTGTCCGTATGTCACTTTTTCTTACACTCGAATGCCGTTTGGGCTATGCAATGCCCCAGCGACATTCTAGCGTTGCATGACTGCCATATTCTCTAATATGATTGAAAACTTTCTTGAGGTGTTTATGGATGACTTCAGTGTGTTTGGTGACTCGTATGATGAATGTTTAGATAATCTGAATAAAGTGTTGCAACGTTGTGAGGATACGAATCTAGTGTAAAATTGGGAGAAGTGTCACTTCATGGTAGAAGAGGTAATCGTGTTAGGGCATAAAATCTCGAGGAGAGGTATTGAGGTAGACCGAGCGAAAGTAGAGGCTATCGAGCGATTACCGCCTCCCGTGAACTTGAAAACGCTTAGAGGTTTCTTAGGACACGCAGGTTTTTATAGACGATTTATACCGGACTTTTCGAAACGTGTTAAACCTCTTACTCATTTGCTTTCAAAAGATGTGCCATTTGTGTTCGATGCTAAATGTTTAGATGCTTTCTTAGATATTAAGCGAATGCTTGTGACTGCAACTATTTTAATAGCACCTGAATGGAACCGGGAGTTTGAAGGTATGTTCGATGCTAGTGACTTGGCTGTGGGGGCCGTGTTGGGCCAGAAACGCGAGAAATTGTTTAAGCATATCTACTATGCAAGACATACTTTGAATCCGGCTCAAATAAACTACGCAACCACCGAGAAAGAGTTACTTGCGATCGTCTACGCCTTTGATAAGTTTAGGTCATATTTAATTGGTTCAAAGGTCGTAGTCCATACTGGCCATGCTGCACTGAAGTATCTTTTGAACAAGAAAGATGCTAAACCTCGACTCTTGTGATGTTTTTTATTGCTCCAAGAGTTCGATGTTGAGATAAAAGACTGTAAGGGCTGTGAGAATGTGGTTGCGGACCACCTCAGCCGCTTACAATTGACCCCTGATGTGTTAGCACGAGAGAGAGAGATACACGATGAATTTCCGGATGAACATTTGTTCGCTATTGATACAGCTATTCCGGAGATGAAAGCGAGTCACCTAATTCCCGGTAAGTACGGTAATCCGTGGTTTGCTCCGTTTGTGAATTATCTTGCGTGTGGTTATTTAGAACCTGACCTAACTTACCAACAACGTAAGAAGTTCTTTAGTGATCTTAAATTTTACCATTGGGATGATCCGTATCTTTTCCGTAGATGTTCTGACGGAATAATTCGTAGATGCGCTCATGATGGCGAGATACCAAGCATTTTGTCATTCTGTCATGACAAAGAGGCCGGTGGCCATTTTTCAGGAAACCGAACAGCGATAAAAGTTCTCCAAAGTGGTTTCTTTTGGCCCTCAATCTTTAGAGACTCACACAAATACGTAAGTATGTGTGATGCTTGCCAAAGGTCGGGCAGAAACTCGAGACGATTTGAAATGCCTATGCAACCAATTCTCGAGTGTGAGATCTTTGATGTTTGGGGAATCGATTTTATGGGACCATTCCCGTCTTCCTTCAATAAAAAGTACATTCTTGTGGCGGTGGACTATGTTTCAAAGTGGTTCGAGGCTTTGGCTTCTCCCACAAATGACCGTAATGTAGTAACTCGCTTTCTTAAGAAGTACATTTTCACCCGTTTTGGTGTCCCCCGAGCTATAATAAGTGACCGTGCGAGTCATTTTTATAATTGGATATTTGATAAGCTTTTGAGTAAGTACGGAGTTCAACACAAACTTGGAACTTCATACCATCCACAGACTAGCGGCCAAGCCGAGGTCTCGAATAGAGGAATTAAGCGTATCTTAGAAAAAACGGTGAACTCCAGTAGGAAGAATTGGGCTAAGAAGCTCGATGATGCTGTTTGGGCACATCGAATGGCTTTTAAAACCCCGATAGGATGTCTCCCTATATGCTAGTGTTTGGTAAAGCTTGCCATCTGCCTGTAGAACTAGAACATCGAGCTTATTGGGCTACTCGTTTCCTAAACTTTGATGAGGACTCTGTAGGAGAGAAGCGATTATCCCAGTTGGATGAGCATGATGAGTTCAGACTTCAGTATTATGAGTGTGCTCGTGCCTATAAGGAGAAAACAAAACTTCTCCACGATGCGAAGATTAAAAAGCATGAATTAAAAGTTGGAGATGACGTTTTGTTATACAACACTCGTTTGCACTTGTTTCAAGGAAAGTTGAAGTCCCGGTGGATAGGACCATTTAAAGTTTATCCATCTAGAGCAGTCAAAGTAACGAACGAGACCAAAGAGATGTTTTTAACAAACGCCCTACGGTTGAAGAAATATGAAAAATCATACTTCGATGCAAAGACTGTGATAGTCAACTTAGAGGACCCTCCTTCTTGTCCCGAGGGTTGCGCGTCATGTCGTTGACTTGTTTCTGAATCTCTCGTTTCAGTTTTGTTTCCCTAAGTATCCAAATTTCTCGTCTCCCATTGAATCCAAAATTTTCTCGCCTGACGTTAGCGGAATAATCTACGTTAACGTCCGTTTAAGTCATTCCATCTTTCTCTCTACCGAATCATCACGTCGAGCTAACGATGTTAAATGGCGGCGCTTCATGGGAGGCAACCCACGATATCTTTTTTTTAAGTCTTAAGGCATCTCGGGGATGTTTCATAGTTCAAAAACTCCGGAAAAAAAAAAGAATTTTATGAAAATCCCCTGTTTTGGTGACAAGCGCCCGCCTGTGAAGCCCCTTTTCAAACACAAACTTGTTGAACCGTTTTCTTCACTTTTTTTTGACAGGCGCCCGCCTGTATAGACAGCCACCCTCAACATTTCTTTTACCTCTCCCTTCTTCCCCAAATCCCCCAAATCATTTAACCTAGCTCCATTTCCCCCTCCCCTACGAATTACGGTTCCCCCGCCTCCGGTGACCACCCTAACCCACACCACACCCACCAAAATTACTCATTTCTTTCACCAAATCACTCCACATCCTCTACACTCTTCAATTTCACCATTTTTTTTGGAGCTCCAACTTGGTTACGGCGGATTCTTGGATTTGATACAAACCGCCGGCGCCACCACCACCAACTACTCCGGCAACCTCCATTTTCTTGGGTTTTTACCTTCAAATTTGTAAGTATATATTTTTATTCCTAAATTTCTGCTGTTAAAAAAAAATAAAAAAAATTTGCAGATGCAATTTGGAGAGATATATATTTAAATTTTGATGTAAATATTGTTTTTGTGTTGTTTTTTTTGTTGTGGTGTTGGTATTGGTGGTCTTTTGATGATGGTGGTGTTGTTTGGTGTGTTTTTGGGGTATCATAGACTAAGAAAGCATGGTGAGGGAGAAACGTGAGAGAGTTGAGTCGAGCCATTCCGCTAGAGGGAAGAGTAAGCCCGTTAGAGGTCGAGGTAGGGGGTGGCAAGCTCCTAGTCGTTCACCGAGTCCCCCGCCTGTAGAAGAGGTGCCTTTGAACCCACCCGTCTTGCAAGCCCAAGAGGACCCACCTAGGGAAACCTTAGATCACCATGGCATTCGTTGTTTTGTTGATGAAGAGGCATTGAAAGAGTTTAACACTAGGTTTCGTTTGAGGAAAGCTTTATTTGAACAACCTTCCGAGGAAACCAAAGTGGGTAACGTCTTCTATAACAAAGTTACGAGCAGGCATTGGGGGAGTCTTTTAACCGTGGGTGAGGACCCCAATAATATGACCTTGGTGCGCGAATTTTTTGCTAATGCTAAAGTCCAAGGGTCGGCCACTCGAGACTTTTTCTTGAGGGGTCAGAGGCTAGCCTTTTACACCCCTTCTATAGCCGCTCATCTAGGTACGCCCTTGGTCAGTTTTAAGGATAGCTACAAACAACCCATTAGAGATAGGGCTACTCAACACAATCCACCCCTCGATGTTCTTGAGATGATTCGAGAGGATATTTGTCCCGGTTGTCCTTGGATAACGAGTGACAACAACTCTAGGAGTGGGGTAAGCACAGTCGAGTGGGACGAATCCCTATGCATCATAGTCAAATTCATCGCTAGCCGACTTCATCCCTTCAAATTCTCCGAGATAAGCATTAACATTCTGAAACTTGTCTATGCCTTCGTTCATGATTTGCCTATAAATCCGGCTGTGGAGATTCGGTCCAAGCTTGACTCTTTTCTTAACAATTTGAAGCCTAACTTGATTTTCCCTAGACTTATCATAGGGATGGCATGTGCCAAGGGCATCTGTCACGGATTTATCTAGCACAGCAAACAAGTAATAAATATTTATAAATCCGGTTTCCCTCAAGTATAAGGATCGTAGTAAAGAGGTTGATACCGGGTCGATCTTACGGGGAACTAAACGATTGTGATTCTAGCTTTTGTCTAACCTAAACTATGTCACGAAACTAATCTAAACAGTGAATAAACATCGAACGAAACAGAAAATAAAACTAGACAGAGGATATAATCCAAAGCTAGGAAGGATACGGGCTGCGAACCAATTCAATACTAAACTAAACTAAGATGCAAATAAAAGTAAACTAACTAAACGAATTCAAGTTTTAAGGATTTAAATCAAGGGTGTAATGAACAAACGAGGATTGATCCACCTATCCAACAAGCATTGATTTCCTATCTCGATTATGTTGTGGTTTTTATCTAGGTTGTGATTCACCTTATCTAAACATGAACCCTAATTCCTTAGAAAGTTCATCTATTAATCTATTATCTTCCAATGCAAGATTAACGCGTTTCCTAACCAAAGGTGCAAACTTTATGCTTGTAATCTAGCAATTAAACCTATTAACTTCCGTTATGATAGATTCGAATTACTACTCTTATTCATGATGATCTAGGGTTTATTAAGATTTCCATCAACAATAAACAATCACACATGCAGATCTTCCGATATAAAAGCAATTAAACGTAATAAACATGAATAAGAAACAACCTTTGAATAAAAACTCACAGTTTAACCGAAGAAAACGAAATCAACAATCGTTGGATGGCTTCACAATACTCGTTTGATGAAGCTTTTAGCCTCTGGACATCCTCAGCAACTCAAATTTGTATAAACAGTGCATAAAAAGTAACTAGTTTTAATCTAAACTAAAGTGCATAAAAACTGGAACAAAAGGAAGAAAAACGCAGCCTAAAGCCGCCCCTGGGTTTAGGGTTTTGAATATATGATGTATGGTATCTTTTGTGTGGAGAAACGCCGACTATATATAGATTTTAAAGTCGGTTTCAAAGCAAGTCGGCTACCGGACGCCCGTCCGGATCCTTGAACGCCCGTCCATTCTTCATATGAACTTCAAATCGGGCCGAGTCATGATCGACGCTCGTCCAACCGGCGTCCACCTCGGCGTCCAAACTTCCCGAATCAACTTTCCATCCATGGACGCTCGTTCGGTTTCAAGAAACGCCCGTCCACCGGACGGGACTCGGACGCCTTGATCCAATATGACTGAATTTCGATTTCTTGATCTCTATCTCTTTTTCTCTTGTCAATTCCTTCATTATCTCTTTTAATCATCATATATTTCGACTCTTATCTCTTTTGATCATCATTTGAACCTTGAAAAATGCATCTACATCATATAAAAACACCACAAAATGTAATATCGCTCAAATAATCGTAAAAACATAATTAAAGCACATAAATCAACCTATTTTGCAATTAACTCTTTTGAAATATCATTTACTCAATATATTCATTAAACACATGCTTCTTATGCAATTTAGTACGAATACGGGGAAAAATATCATAGAATATAGCATTATAAATCGTATAAAATCACCCTTAACAACTCCCCCACACTTAAGCTTTTGCTCGTCCCGAGCAAAACAAAACAAAAACGAGGCTCGAGAAAAGAACAGACATCTAAACATACATAACACATATCCAATAAATCAGAAGTTCACCATTGTGTGTGCATAGCCATAGAAAACTTCCACTATATCCAAACTCGAGAAACTCAAAGCAAAACTAGCTAATACCCCCTCGTAGACTAGTAATAAATGACACTCATAAGATGCACCCTACAAACGTGATATATCCCGAAAAAGATGATTAAATATATCCAGGGCCTTTTTGAAATACTCAGAGGATAATCCCTACAACATATCTGTCAGTTTCTTCTGGGGATAAGGTAGACGATAACTTAGTCTTATATACATTTCATAACACTTCATTAATTGATTTAACTTTTTCACTTTTAAACACACATCAGAATGAGCTATTGCCCTGTCATAGCAGAATAGGACATTTCAAGATAATCCCCTACCTTACTCAAATCATAAGGCAGCTTCTTCTGACTGTCGTGAGCTTTTAGTCATCATAGTGGTATAGGACATACGTGGTATACCCTATCGCACTCAAATCATCGACTAGCTTTCGACACACCCAATTAATTCATATTTTTTCAACTTTTTCATTTGACAATAAGTTACGTGTTACTTATCACATTCAAACCTTCAGATATTCACAGTATATCATACTCCAGATCTAAATACAAACTATCATAATTCGCGAGATATATACGTAGCACTAAGCACATGACTTATAAGACAATCAAAAATCACTCGTCCAAAAGGGGTATAACTTTATAAATAGCTCATCATTTACTATGGCTCGTGAAAAATCGATCTCAGGTGAAACAACTAACTCATCAAACATATGATATACAGCTTAAATGACTATAAAAATAGCGAACATTGAATCGAATTGCCTACTCGGGACAAAACAGAAACAAAAGTGTCGAAAAATTTCGAAAATTTTAGCTCATTTGCATAGAAACATTACGAATTAAGCAAATGTGTAGATACATATCGAAACACTCCCCTCCCCCACACTTAAAAATCAACATGTCCTCATGTTGTGCAGATCGAAAGAAAAAAGGAAAAGACTTAGCTGATTGAAACCGAAACGCGAATCGTCGGTCAGGCCGGAGCCTACATAATGACACTTTAGAATGCGTAACCAGACAATGGAGCTCGACGAAACCGCTAAAAATATACCTGCACGTCTTGACAAACATGGAACCATCTCGGGGAAAACGGGGAGTCATACCAAAATGAAAAGAGATATCAAAAATGAAGATAAAGCAAAAGTGAAAGCATTCAATACATCCAGAAAGTATAAACACAGTAGAAGTGAAAGTACGGGTGCCTTATGGCTTACATGATCCATCGGGAAAAGCAACAGTAGCAATATCAAAATTACAGCGAATCATATAAGAAAAAGTATCAATAACATACATCCATCGAATCAAAGAAAAAGAAAAACTAGAATCAGAAAAATAAAATCAAGGCTGGCTCGGTGTCCCAGAATCATCGGCCGGAGGATCAGAGGAGGGTCCAGAAGGTGGTGCCGTAGCCCTAGCTGCCGAGTCAGGCTGCTCCTCATCTGAAGATGTCTCAGAGTCGTGTAGAACATCCGCAATAACCTGCTCAATCTCATCAGCAAAGAGATAATCAACGGAGCTCGGATTGAAGGTCCTTTCGTCCCTCGGCTGCCGGCCCTCACAGATACATTGGAGAATCGACAAAATGTTGTTCTGCGTATCCCGGATATCACTCGGCCATTCCCGGAAACTATTGGCCATGCTCAACCGCATCCTGCTCTGCGGGAGATAAAGTAGGAAGGGAGGATGCACGAGGCGGTGCCGAAGAACCAGGCTCCCGAGGTGTCTCCGTCTCGGTCCGTCCCGAAGGCTTACCTTTTCTCGCCGTATCGGCCTTGGATTCTTCGGTTTGTGATCGGCTCCATACTCGGGCACACCGGCATCGATACGAGAGGCGTGGATTAGGTGAGGGATAATCAAGCATCGGGTATAGATCTTCTCGATTAATAGCCACCTCATCATATAACGCCCGCCCCACATTCACGTTCAAGCCAAATGTCAATGCGTATAACATGCCTAGGTCACCAATATGAAAGTGTGTCGAGTTGTTCTTCGGCAACAACCGACTCGAATAAATCGACACCGGACCTTCCGGTCCTCCGTCCGAGCCGTGGTAACCAACTCCTTCCGGTCGCCTCCCGGTCTTAATGTCCATGCCACATCCGGGCAAACTCTCGATCTCAACTCCTCCAAGGGATCCCGCCCCCATACTCGCCTATGTAAAATCTCCTCCTTATAATCTCTACCCTCAAAAACCGCCAACCCATACTTTGCATTGATCACCTCCGGCGTAAACGGAACTTGGACTCCTCGAACCACAACTACCTTCGTTTCCAAGTCGGTTTCTGAACAATTGGCATAAAACTCCCGAACCAAGGAACTATTGACCGGGGTAGTTGGAATCGTCATCAAAGCGTCCCATTTCCGATCCTTAAGCAACTTAACGAAACTCGGATCGACCTTTGCCTCTAAAGTGGCCCTTTCTATCAACATCGTCCTCGAGAAATAGTGCTGTTTATACACATCGTGAGCTCTAGGGTTCACGAACCGACGAGGTAATGGCATAGGAGGTACGGTTTTGGCTCTCTTTCTAGGTGGAGCAGCCCTAGGTTCAACCGGCACATCCTCACGGGTAGCTTCTACGGTGTCCTCAGCCCTAGACGAGGCTCCGCCTTTCTGAGCTCTAAGCATCCGTACTAAAGGAATATCATCGTCCGTCTCAGAGTCGGAGGTTGGTTCATCTCTTAAGGTTGCCCTAGTTTGGGTGGCTCTAGGGGGTTGCTCCCGAATACTCACACCCCGGTTAGGATCAACCAAGGTCGGATCAAACTCTTTTTGCTTTTTCCCCGCCTCCCTAGCCACTTCCTTCCCGTGCCTTTTCATGACTGCTTTCTTTTGAACCATTTTCAAGCTTAGACTAACCAAAACAACCGTACGATTCACAACAAGATACCCGTTTAACATCCAAAGCGGGATTTCAAATCAACCAAACCACAACCACAACCATAACCATCACCAAACAACCCCAATGCATCACCCATCACAACACCATATCACCAAAACAAAGCAACAAGAAACAAAAAAACAGAAAAAACCGAATTAAGGCAATATTCAAGTGAACGAGCCGACCCGAAGATCGTACTCGCAAAAACGTGAATAAAAACTAGAAATTTTGCTACGAACTTACCAAGTAGGGTGAGTGGATGTTGATCGAGGTGAAAATCAATCCAAACAACACCAAAATGGGCTCCAAAATCGAATTTTTCTTCTGAAAAGTCGGACTTGAATAGGGCCTGATTCTCCAAGAATATGGTTTGTTGGGGAATTTGGTTATGAAAATCAAAGATAGGGGATCAAGAGCGGCCTGTAGCACTTGGAATCGCTCAAAATGGTTTAGAAATGAAGATTTTAGGCCAAAAAGAGGGAGATGAAACGGTTTTGCGATTTGAAAAACTGAAAAGTGAGGGTTCATCGAAGCAGGGGGTATATATAGAGAGATGTTGGACGCTCGTCCAACTCAGTGGACGGGCGTCCACTGGGAAATCAGATGAACTGGACGGGTGTCCAGTTCAGTAGACGCTCGTCCAAGAGTTTAAATCACATACAGGATTGGAGGGAAAATATCGGACGGGCGTCCAGGCGTAGTGGACGTCCGTCTAAGGATTTGTCATAGCGGACGGGCGTACCAGAAGGCAAGAGTGCAAAAATCATAAAATTCCATACAACCCAAATTCAAAAGTACATCTCTTATTAAACTTAAGTAAAACTTCACAAATACAACTTTAAATCAAACAAAGTACATAAAGTGACTAGAAAATAAATAAAAACAAATAGAAAACAGTGGGTTGCCTCCCACAAAGCGCTTTTGTTTTACGTCGTTTGCTCGACGAAACAAACCTAACTAACGCTAGTCTGCATAAATCTCGTCCCAATCCACCAAACGGATGAGACGACGAAGCATATCAATAGCAGGAGGGAAATCATAGTCGTCTTGTACGCCCAGTCATCTCCAGCTACCTCTAAACCTCTAAAATGTGAATCCTGTAGTACCAGCGCTAGATCTGTCAGCATAGGGTCATTTAGGATCGTATATGGACGTCCTATAGCTTCCCGTAGCTCCTCGTAGTGAAGTCACTACCTCCCGAACAGCGGGGTACAATGAGAACATAGGTGATGGTCTTCGTACGGGTACTAAGCTCAAAATCTACGTGCAAGACTATAGTGCCTCCTGGTCCATCGGCCCTACGTAATCGGTGGGATCCGAGTAATGATGGGGAACTCCTCGGGAAGAACTCGTAATCCATATCTAAAAAGCACACTAAGCGACGGATATAAATAGAAAAACTTAGTCAGCTAAAACTTAATTAAACTAAAACTTAAATAAATAAAACACTAACAGCGTGAACAGAACTTAACTAATATAATAAGGGATATCTAGGATGCCTCCTAATAGCGCTTTTGGTTAATGTCGTTAGCTCGACACCGTTGAAAACTCAGCCTGGGTCAGGCCATTTGACTTTTCTGCCAGCCACTACCTCGTGTAAGATCTGATCAGTAGTGTGGCTGCAGAAACAGCATCTCACACATGGGGTGAAATCTTTAATAACTTTCCAAATACGCTTGAACTTCCCCATGGGTGACCTCTTCATTCTCTGAGCCCTCTGATGACGCTTCAACTGACGCTCCCTCTCCAATTCTTCCATATCCCAACTACCAGCTAGAACTTCTTCAGAAGGACCACAACAACCATCCTCTGAAAACAGGTTGAGTGAAGACTCGTCGAATTCTTCGACTTCCGTAGCACCACACCCGAGGATGTCGAGGCAACGGACATTCGAAGGTCTCTCTTTAGGTTCACCAATATAGTGCTTGCACCTTTGGCCATTGACTCGAAATGGGTCACCACTATAACCACGGAGTTCTAGAACGCCTCCAGGAATGATTTGGAGAATCTCGAAAGGGCCGGACCAACGTGTCCTTAACTTTCCAGGAAACAGATGTAACCTAGAATGGTATAGAAGAACTTGTTCGCCGACTAGAAATTCTCTCTTCTTAATCTTAGCATCTTGGAGTAGCTTCATCTTATCCTTACTAATCCTGGCACTTTCATAGGCCTGGAGTCTGAATTCGTCTAGCTCATGTAACTGCTGTAGTCGATGTTGTCCACAAGATTGGGAATCAAAGTTCAGAAACTTTGTAGCCCAATAAGCTCTATGCTCTAACTCGACGTGCAGATGACATGGTTTCCCATAGACCATTTGATATGGAGATGTCCCCATAGGGGTTTTATAGCGATTCGTAAGCCCGAGTACATCATCCAATTTCAAACTCCGTCCTTTCTATGACTTGTTTACCGTTTTCTCCAGATTTTCTTGATGCTCTGGTTGCTTCTTTCAACCTGACCACTAGTCATCGGATGATATGGTGTGCCAGTTTTATGACGAACACCATACTTCTCAAGTACTTTCTCTAGGGGTCGGTTGCAGAAATGCGTCCCTTCATCACTGATCAAGGCACGTGGACATCCAAACCTCACGAAGATATTCTTCTTTAGAAATTTCATCACCGTCTTATGATCATTGTGAGGAGTGGCTTGGGCCTCCACCCATTTAGACACGTAGTCTACGCAGACTAAGATGTATTTATTACCGCAAGATGATGGGAATGGTCCCATAAAATCGATACCCCATACATCAAAGACTTCGCATTCGAGGATGGGTTTTAAAGGCATGTCAAAGCGCCTTGTCAGAGTTCCGGTCCTTTGGCACCTATCACAAGCTCTACAGAAAGCTTCTGTATCTTTAAAGATCGTAGGCCAGTAGAAACCGGATTGAAAGATCTTAGCAACGGTTTTCCACGGACCAAAGTGACCTCCCGTGGGTCCACCGTGGCACCGCTCAATAATATCGCGTTGCTCGGATTACGGAACACATCTCCTAAGCAACCCATCTTTACGAGATCTTGAAAAGATAAGGTTCATCCCAAACGAAATATTTCAAATCGAGAAGAACTTTTTCTTCTCCCGATAAGACATTTCGGGATCGAGATAACGGGCATGAAGGTAGTTCACAATGGAAGAATACCATGGAACATCAGGAGGACAACCGTCTATCAACATAATGTTTTCTAGAGGAAAGTAAAGATCTATATCATCTGGTTCATCTTTTTCCTCATTTAACATTCTAGAAACGTGATCCGCCACTACATTTTCACTGCCCTTTTTATCCTTAATTTGAACGTCAAACTCTTGTAGGGTCAGTATCCAACGCAGTAGGCGCGGTTTAGCCTCTTTCTTAGTCATCAGATAACGCAAAGCGGCGTGATCGATCAACACGATCACTTGAGCTCCTAACAAGTAACTACGAAACTTGTCCATAGCAAAGACTACGGCCGTAGTTCCTTTTCGATAGTAGTATAGTTAACTTGAGAGGGGTTCAATGTGTGACCGGCGTAATAGATAGGTGGAACTTCCCCTTGATCTTTTGCCCTAGAACAAGCACCAACGGCATAGTTTGATGCGTCGCACATAAGCTCAAACGGTAGGTTCCAATCGGGCGATATAAGAATTGGAGCGAGATACTAAACGATCCTTGAGCTCCTCAAACGCTTGCTTGCGGCTCTCATCAAAATTAAACTCAACGTCTTCCTTTAGCAAAGTGGACGGGGGCTTGGCTATCTTGGAGAAGTTTTGAATGAACCTTCGTAAAAACCGACATGTCCAAGAAAGCCTCTAACTTCCCGCACAAGATCTTAGGGTAGCTCATCTTCTCGATAGCTTCTACTTTTGCCCCGTCAACTTCTATACCTTTGGCGGAGATCTTGTGGCCAAGAACTATTCCCTCATCTACCATGAAATGGCATTTTTCCCGAGTTCGGTACTAAGTTCTTTTCCACACATCCGGATAACACTTGATCAAGATTGTCGAGACAATCATCGAAGGACCGACCAAAAACCGAAAAATCGTCCATAAAGATCTCCATACACTTCTCTACAAGCCCGTCAAAGATAGCCGGCATACATCGCCGAAATGTAGGCGGGGCATTGCGAGAGACCGAATGGCATTCGTACGTAAGCGAATGTACCATAAGGGCAGGTGAAGGTGGTCTTTTCTTGGTCAGTTGGATCAATGGGTATCTGGAAGTATCCTGAATATCCATCTAGGAAGCAGTAGAATGCGTGTCCCGCCAGACGCTCGAGCATCTGATCAATGAACGGAAGGGGAAAGTGATCTTTCATTGTGACCTCATTGAGCTTTCGATAATCGATGCAGACTCTGTAACCAGTGACAAGTCTCAATGCTATCTCCTCTCCCTTCTCATTCTTCTCAATCGTAATTCCACCTTTCTTGGGAACTACTTGAGTTGGGGAAACCAATTCACTATCCGCGATGGCATAAATGATTCCCATGTCCAGAAGTTTAATGATTTCTTTCTTAACCACCTCTTGCATATGAGGGTTGAGCCTTCTTTGGGGCTGTCTAACACATTTTGCACCCTCATTCGTCTTGATCTTGTGCATACAAATGTCCGGAGATATCCCTCTGATATCTCCTACCTGCCATCCAAAGGCTTTTTCATTTTTCTTCAAGACGTTGATAAGTTTCATTTCCTCTAAACGAGAAAGCTTGGCAGATATAATCAGTGGAAGCTTGTCACCTTCTCTTAAAAACACATACTTGAGATGTTTAGGCAACGGCTTTAGCACTAAATGCGGGGGTCTTCTAAACTAGACTTGAGATCTCCACTTTTCAACTCAACATCGCGAGTTTACTCGTGGTCCCAATCGCCAAAGCTTCTACTTCGAATAATTCTTCCTCAAAATCATTCGCTAATTGGTCTAGATTAACCACACCATGAGTATTCAGGTTGTCAACCAATCGCTCATATTCCACTTCTACAGCCATGACTTGCTTATCCATATAATCGGTAAAATCATCCGTCATATAATCAATGGAAAAGCCGTTTGGGGGTCCAGAGGGTACTTGAATGGACTTTAAGACATTGTAACTCACCTCTTGATCACCAACTCGGATAGTCACGTGCCCACCATCGCAATCGATGAGGGCTCTAGCTGTAGATAAGAAAGGTCTTCCAAGAATCAGGGGGACGTTTTCATCTTTCTCCATATCTAAAACATACCAATCGACTGGAAAGGTAAATCTATCAATCTGAACCAAAACGTCTTTTAGGATCCCTGAAGCTTTCTTAGAAGATCTATCAGCGAATTGTAAACTCATAGTAGTGGGTTCTAGAAGGCTTTGTAAACCGAGCTGTTTGCATACAGACATTGGCATAAGGCTTATAGAGGCACCTAGATCACACAAAGAATTAGGGAAGACTAGACCTCCCATTAATACTGTAAGTACGAATTTCCCAGGGTCATTGGTAAGTTTTCATAATTAATCATGGAACAATCCTCGCCAATTTGCCTTTCCATGCCTGCTAGTTTCTTTTTCGAAGACACAACATCCTTGATAAATTTTGTATACTTAGGCATCTCGACCAAGACATCTGATAATGGAAGATTCACCTGAGTATTTTTTAAAAGGTTTAGCACCTTTTCATACTTTTTGTCCTCACTCAAGGGAATCTTTGCTCTTTCTCGGTGGAAATGGAAGTTTCTTAAGGTCATTCTCGAAAAAACTTTCTTTGAGGATGCACTTACGGCTACTGTCTTCCGGATACTTCCATCGAACAGCTTTCTCAGATTTCTTAGTAGTCAGGGGATCAGCCTCCTGACTTTCGATTGCTTTTTCAGTCCTCAAGGGATCAGCCACTTGAGGATCACCAACTTCTTCACCTCTCAGGGGATCAGCCACCTGAGTTTTCTCTTGCAGTTGAGGGGAGTGTAGGTGCTCGGCTTTCCCCTCCCCGCCTTATCAATGGCAGGAGGGGCTAGTGGTTTCCCGGATGGGAAGGACCACTAACTTGAGTACCGCTACTCAGATTCATTGCACTGGCCTCCTCTTTACCGTATTGAATTGATGGCACGAGGTCAGTACATGGGCCTTTGTTCAAGTCAGCCTGAGCAACTTGACCACCCTTTGGATTCTTCTCAGTGAAAGTGGGCAGCTGCCCTGGGGGTCTAGAAGCCAACTGCTCAGCCAGTTGCCCAATTTGTCTCTCGAGATTCTTCATTGACCTACTTTGCTCCTCTAACTTGGCTTCAAGATTGTTAGATTGGGAGGAGCTTTGAGAGTTTTGGAGATTTGGAGCATAGGGCTGGCTGGGCCGACTTTGAAATTGAGAGTTTGAATTTGAAGGCCAATTCTGATTGAATTTTTGCGCAGGATTGGAAAAATTCGAGTTTTGGTTCTGATTAAACCCAGGGTTTCTATTGAAATTCTGATTCGAATTAAAATTCGAATTAGGATTGAAATTTGAAGATGGATTAAACCCTTGGTTTTGAAAATTGCCCCGGCCAGAAACCGATTGAACCTTTGATTGTTACGGCCATAGAATGCATTCACTTCCTCATTCGTCCGTTCATAGGGCGAATTTAGAAGTGTGCCCCACCTCGTCACAATTCGACATGTGACTTGATTGTCTTGTCCATAATCATGAACGGCATTTACTTGATAAGGTGCGGGGGGATTAAATTGGCACCGGCCATTCATATGGCCCGTCTGACAGCAATTTTCACAGTACAGAACCTGAGGGTTCTGTGGAAAAGATGAAGTTTGACTTATAGGATTGGAAACTTGAGATGGTGCCATCTGCTTCTGCAGCAAGGCGATCAAACTCTGCAAATTTACTTCCTCAACCTTGGGAGGAGGAGGAGCTTGAATTGCTTGATAAGAGGGGGCATAGTTATACTTTGCAATGTCCTCAAACAGTGCCCATCCCTCTTCAGGCGTTTTCTTCAGAAATGCCCCACCAGAAGAGCTATTAACCATGCCTTTGTAAGCTCGGTCAATCCACTAAAGAAGGTGTTGACTTGCCTTTCCATCGGTAAGCCATGGTGGGGACACTTTCTAAGAAGAGACTTGAATCTCTTCCAACATTCGAAAAAGGACTCATTCTCTTTCTGGTAGAAGGTGAATATTTCATTTAAGCACTGGGCAGTTTTTGAAGGTGGAAAATATTGACTCAAGAACTCTTTTCGAGTTCTGCCCAGGTGGTGATAGATTCAGAAGGGAGAGAGGTGTACCACTCTTTAGCCTCTCCTTTCAAAGAAAAATGAAAAAGTTTTAGCTTGATAGCATCCTCACTTACTCCTTGGATGCGTGTAGTACCGCATATCTCTAAGAATGTGTGTAAGTGGGTATGCGGATTCTCTGATTGATAGCCGTGAAAACTTGATGCGTGATGCATCATCTGGATAAGTCCTGGCTTCAGCTCAAAGGTTTGTGCAGTAATGGCTGGAATAACGATAGCCGGGTTGACTTTGACTTCGCCTGGCATGGCGTAGTACGCCAACGTACGTCGTTATTAGCGGCCATTATCACAAAATCGTGATTTCTCTAGCTAGTTGTTCTTCAAGATCTCGCTCGGCTCGTCACGCGCGAACCGCGAACGGAAAATCCGCCTGTTTGGCCGGACTACGGTTCGCTCGGGGTCAGGGGTGTATAATAACGGTCCCTTTTGACTCCGAGTTTGCATAAACCGGACCAAAAACAAGTGAAACGAAACCTAAAAGCTAAGAAAGTAAAAGCCTAAACTAAAATTAAAATCCTAAAGAAAAGAATGGGAAAGAAGAAAAGGAAACAAAAGTATTGAAGAAAACAGGACCAGACGGACGTCCAAAAGTTTGGACGGGCGTCCAGATGAAATTGAGATCGGACGGGCGTTTAGTAGTCCAAACGCTCGTCTGAAAGACAGAATACCTGAACGGGCGTCCAAATCTTATGGACGCTAGTTTAAGTGAATAAAAACAAAACAAAACTGATAATTTTCCAGCGGACGGGCGTCCGATGTCCCAGACGCCCGTTTGGTAGCGGAAAAACTAGAACAGAAGCAGAAATTTGCAGAAAAGTCAAGAAGGTAAGATAGAACGACAGAAAAACAGAAAGACAGACGATCTAATCTCCAAGGAATCTACTAAGGGAAAGTCTTAAACCCTAATTATCTACTTAACAACTACCTAAAACAATTATCAACTAAAAACAGGAATTTAAAACGAAATAAAACAGGAAAAACAAACAGAAAAACAGAAAACAAAAACTAGACAACCGTCCGGTTCCCCGGCAACGGCGCCAAAAACTTGTCACGGATTTATCTAGCACAGCAAACAAGTAATAAATATTTATAAATCCGGTTTCCCTCAAGTATAAGGATCGTAGTAAAGAGGTTGATACCGGGTCGATCTTACGGGGAACTAAACGATTGTGATTCTAGCTTTTGTCTAACCTAAACTATGTCACGAAACTAATCTAAACAAGTGAATAAACATCGAACGAAACGAGAAAATAAAACTAGACAGAGGATATAATCCAAAGCTAGGAAGGATACGGGCTGCGAACCAATTCAATACTAAACTAAACTAAGATGCAAATAAAAGTAAACTAACTAAACGAATTCAAGTTTTAAGGATTTCAATCAAGGGTGTAATGAACAAACGAGGATTGATCCACCTATCCAACAAGCATTGATTTCCTATCTCGATTATGTTGTGGTTTTTATCTAGGTTGTGATTCACCTTATCTAAACATGAACCCTAATTCCATAGAAAGTTCATCTATTAATCTATTATCTTCCAATGCAAGATTAACGCGTTTCCTAACCAAAGGTGCAAACTTTATGCTTGTAATCTAGCAATTAAACCTATTAACTTCCGTTATGATAGATTCGAATTACTACTCTTATTCATGATGATCTAGGGTTTATTAAGATTTCCATCAACAATAAACAATCACACATGCAGATCTTCCGATATAAAAGCAATTAAACGTAATAAACATGAATAAGAAACAACCTTTGAATAAAAAATCACAGTTTAACCGAAGAAAACGAAATCAACAATCATTGGATGGCTTCACAATACTCATTTTATGAAGCTTTTAGCCTCTGGACATCCTCAGCAACTCAAATTTGTATAAACAGTGCATAAAAAGTAACTAGTTTTAATCTAAACTAAAGTGCATAAAAACTGGAACAAAAGGAAGAAAAACGCAGCCTAAAGCCGCCCCTGGGTTTAGGGTTTTGAATATATGATGTATGGTATCTTTTGTGTGGAGAAACGACCGACTATATATAGATTTTAAAGTCGGTTTCAGCAAGTCGGCTACCGGACGCCCGTCCGGATCCTTGAACGCCCGTCCATTCTTCATATGAACTTCAAATCGGGCCGAGTCATGATCGACGCTCGTCCAACCGGCGTCCACCTCGGCGTCCAAACTTCCGAATCAACTTTCCATCCCGGACGCTCGTTCGGTTTCAGCAAACGCCCGTCCACTGGACGGGACCTGGACGCCAGTCCAATATGACTGAATTTCGATTTCTTGATCTCTATCTCTTTTTCTCTTGTCAATTCCTTCATTATCTCTTTTAATCATCATATATTTCGACTCTTATCTCTTTTGATCATCATTTGAGCCTTGAAAAATGCATCTACATCATATAAAAACACCACAAAATGTAATATCGCTCAAATAATCGTAAAAACATAATTAAAGCACATAAATCAACCTATTTTGCAATTAACTCTTTTGAAATATCATTTACTCAATATATTCATTAAACACATGCTTCTTATGCAATTTAGTACGAATACGGGGAAAAGTATCATAGAATATAGCATTATAAATCGTATAAAATCACCCTTAACAGCATCCCAGAGTTTCCCAGTGATATTCTAGTTTCTCCCAAACTCCACTCTTTGGTAGGAAAATCAAACTTAGCCCGTCGTAGACCGCAATCTCAACAAGGTCCACCACCGCCACCACCCCGACAACCCAATAGGATGGGTTACAATGACCAGTTTCAGGCTATGTTTCAATCTTTGGGTCAAGTTCGGGATTGGTTTGAACATAATAGACAATTTCAACGATCTCGTGAGCCGGTTTACGATCACATTGCCAATCAAGCCGGACAACCAACCAACAATTTATTCTGCATGCCGACTCAACCTTATGAATTCAACCCGTTTGTTCAAACCTTTATTTTGGGTTCATCTGGTGGGGTTGGGGGTAGTCATGGTCATGGAGGTGGTGGAGTAGACAGTTTTGGTGGAGGAGGGAGTGGTGGAGATGTCACAGGTACTTAGGGGCGTGGATGTCGGTTGATGCATAGCTTGAAGACACTTTGGGATTCGTTGCGAGAAGATTTTGTTAATTTCAGTCCAAGTGCACAACAGCCAAACGACGATGCTCATATGGGAGAAGGAGAGGAAGACGAGTAGAAGACTTGGAGGGGCTGTTTCAATGACAAGACCGACATATTTTTGGCGGACTCGTTTTTATTTTGAAATCATACAATGACGGTACTTGGTTTTTCCGAAAAAAAAAACTTCGGGTGTACTTTGTTTTTATTTCATGGCACGCGCGGAGGGGCATTAGAATACTCTTTTGGACAAACGACTAACCTTTTTCGGATATTAGTTATTTTCAATTCCTTTTATAATTTATAGCTCTCTTATATATATATATAGTTATTAATAACTGTGACATCCCCGGTATCTATATGTGTTGTTTTTGTAGTGTATGTACTTACCATACAGGT
Source organism: Gentiana straminea (assembly GCA_036785695.1). Classification (NCBI taxonomy): domain Eukaryota; kingdom Viridiplantae; phylum Streptophyta; class Magnoliopsida; order Gentianales; family Gentianaceae; genus Gentiana; species Gentiana straminea. The sequence goes on from JAVUPR010000207.1 coordinate 7,743,317, forward strand.
ACCTTGGGAGTAATATTACGGATGTCACGATCCGGAAGAAACGCCTTTTGCCGGGTTTAAGTTAAGCTTTTCCCCATCCTTTGTATTTATTTAGACACCGAGGACGGTGTCAATTTTTAAGTAGGGGGTGGAGGCTTGCCCGTATAGCGTTGTTTTTTTTTTTGTTTTTTTTTTAATTTTATTTTTGTGTGTGTGTATATATATATATATATATATATATATATATATATATATATATACGGGGTGAAGGCTTGCCCTATTACGCCTTTTGTTTGTTATTCCCGGTATTTAATTTCGAGTCATTACTTAGTTTTGATCGCCCCTTAGGTGAAATATGAGTCGTTTTTTCAAAATTTGTAGTGCCAATGTTGTCAATATTTATAACGATCCCTCGTATTGCGTAGTTAGACATGTGTTAATACTCGAGTGCATTTTACGTTATAACTTTTATCGTGTGTTGAGAAAAATGAACCGTCACAACTTCACATATAGCTTAAACGTCTTCGATAACTCGACTAGTGATCGATTATAGTTGTTGTATGACCTATCTACCTAGAACTTATATTAGTAACTTCGAGGAAAAATAGAAAGGTCGACCGGTAGTTTGGTATGGTATGACGGTTTTGGCGCTTCTTTTGACCCGACCATTGCCATATATAGCCATCATGTACATTTCCATCGTACCCCCTCTAAGCCTTGTTAGGGTGGTTAGATCCCCGCCCGAAATGGCCATTTTGTTACTAGCCCGTATTTACTGAACCCTAAAGCTCTTTGTGATCTACATTTCCTTTTTCACCCTACTATTTGAGCTTTATGTTGAATCATGTGAAATTTTGGGTTGTGAAAAGTTATTTTTGAATATGTTCGGGTACGAGTTTAGTGGGGTATTGGTTGGAGTTGAGTAAATATTGTGTGTTTGTTTATATTTATTTTTAGAAGCCTCGGTTGTTTATTAACCATTCCTTTGTGCCAGACGGCTTAAGCCGTGGTTCTGCCCTTAAAAGGCATTACTACACGGTGTCCTCGTATCAACAGAATCTTCGGCTGTGATACACCCTCGATTTGGGGCTGAAAAGGGGCCCTTGATTGTACGAAATCCTCCCAAGAGACTGTCGAGGCATTAGGAATGGAATAAATAATCAACTTCGGTTTTCTGGTAATCTTAAAATAAAAAAATAAAAAGAAAAAAAAAGAAAGAAAAAAAAAGAGAAAAAAGTGTATAGTTTGGTTGGAGCATCGTAGGTAATCGGGGTTGTACATTTTTGGTTTCTAAAATTGATGAAATGGTAGACGGGAGTCGTGTTAAGTATGCTCAATAGTACTTCTCTTTATCCAGTCCCAAATTCCATTTCGTTACCCCCGACCCTAGCTAAACGTTATAACCGTACAAGTCCTGCCTGACCGTACGGACATTGGTTGACCTCGATTAGTGGAGATGTTTACGAGTTATAAGCTTATGGTGTAGTTTTGGTTGTAGTAGTCGATGTCGAATCTAAACCGGTTGTAGTAGTCGATGTCGAAAGAGCTATTCTTTCACACACATTCATTGCTGAACACAAGGTAGAACTAACGTTTGATGATACTCGCGTTTCGACTAGTGTATTAACTGAGTAATACGTAGTCTCGTTGTATATATTTATTATATTGACTCTATTTCTGTTTATAACGCTCAGTTTTGCTCGGGGGCGAGCAAACGCTAAGTACGGGGTAGTTGATAAGCGTCAATTCGACTCGGTGTATATATACATTTTGTGCCCCATAACAACTCGTTTAGGTTATTTCCAAGAGTAATCGGCTTAGTTTTGATATAGGTTATATATTTTGTGGATCCCGAGAGCCGGATATATATTCCGTGATTAACGGGGTTATTCCGGTAATTTTGTACACTTTCGGTCATTCTCGGTCACCCCAAAGTCCCGTGGGTGTTATATTTGGTATGTTTTTGATCCATTTTCAGGTTTTAGGTGCTAGAGAATGTCGTGGAAGGTAAACCGGAGCATCGGGATCAAGAAATCAAGTATTTTGGTGATAAAAGGTGACAGGAGGCCACCTGTCACCATAGGCACCCTCCTAAAATGCGGTTTTTGGCTTAGAAAGTTGCTGATAGGGTTTGTGAAGGGAAAAATCTGACAAGCGCCCGTCTGTGGGAACTTATAAAAACTCTCTACTTAGTGGAGAGTTGCATGTCAATCTTTAGATAGATTTTTTTTCAAACACTTTCATCTCTTTTTTCAGACCTTTCTAAGCTCTATGAACTTGAATTTCATGCTTTTGGATTAATTTCAAGTACAAATTGTTCGTTGATCGTTGCATATTGTACGGATCTGAAGACGGTTTTCTATTTCGTTGATTTTTGGTTATTTTCATCTATAAGAGGTATCTCTAATCTTCTTATTTAGTTCAATTACTTATGTTTAACTTGTTTGCTAGTGTTTTCATGGATAGAATGATTAGCTAATTTCCATATAGCCGAGTTATGCGATGAATGTTAAAATCGAGCCTTAGTTCGGATCTTGGGAGAATTTGTGATGTGTTGTAGTTCATATTGATGTTGATTGTTGTCCTAAAACTTATGCTTAGCAACGATTTTTGAATTCGTGACTTAATAATCGTATATTACGTATTCTCTTTACATATGTATGTTGCGAGAGGGTGCGGGAAAAGGGGTTTTAGGATTGCCGTGAAAAAACCGACTAAGTGTTTAGATTTGGTTTCGTGTGTAAGGTTTTTATTGTTGTTAACAAGCATCTCATTCGAGCGTAGACCGTATCGAGTCAGTTAAATCCGGTTTGCGGACTGTTGAACTCGATATAGGAAGCTAGGTTGTTGAAATTGGCGCCTAGGTTTAGAATTAGGAGATGACATCCTTCGATCAATATCAATTAGGGTTAGTAGTCCGAGTTCTCCAGGGAATGAGCTAGGGTTTGAGAGTAAGCATTCAGAACATCTCTCGGCTATCTCTTTTAATCGTTTAAGCCTCGTATTGTGATAGAACCATGATAGTCGTAGTGTATTAGTTTGATAATTGTGGCAATAATTAGTATTGTTCCATGTTAAACACATTGAAAGGCTATCGATCTAAACTCGAGATGAAGCTAGCCGAGGTACTTAACTCGTGTCCCTGAGGGATACGACCTTGCTTGCCAGTTTATATTACAACCGACTCGGTACTCGATCTGCCGGTCAAAGTTGGTTACTATATAAAACGGCCAACACCCATAAATCTCTTGGATAAACCTCACGTCATCATCATCCGGTTTACCCACCACGACATTTTCATCTCTTTTAGTTTGGTTGGCCGCATAATGGGACCATTCCCGTCTTCCTTCAATAACAAGTACATTCTTGTGGAAGTGGACTATGTTTCAAAGTGGGTCGAGGCTTTGGCTTCTCCCACAAATGACCGTAATGTAGTAACTCGCTTTCGTAAGAAGTACATTTTCACCCGTTTTGGTGTCCCCCGAGCTATAATAAGTGACCGTGGGAGTCATTTTTATAATTGGATATTCGATAAGCTTTTGAGTAAGTACAGAGTTCAACACAAACTTGGAACTTCGTACCATCCACAGACTAGCGGCCAAGCCGAGGTCTCGAATAGAGGAATTAAGCGTATCTTAGAAAAAAAGGTGAACTCCAATAGGAAGAATTGGGCTAAGAAGCTCGATGATGCTGTTTGGGCACATCAAATGGCATTTAAAACCCCGATAGGGATGTCTCCCTATATGCTAGTGTTCGGTAAAGCTTTCCATCTGCCTGTAGAACTAGAACATCGAGCTTATTGGGCTACTCATTTCCTAAACATTGACGAGGACTCTGTAGGAGAGAAGCGATTATCCCAGTTGGCTGAGCTTGATGAGTTCAGACTTCAGTATTATGAGTGTGCTTGTGCCTATAAGGAGAAAACAAAACTTCTCCACGATGCGAAGATTAAAAAGCGTGAATTCAAAGTTGGAGATGATGTTTTGTTATACAACACTCGTTTGCACTTGTTTCAAGGAAAGTTGAAGTCCCGGTGGATAGGACCATTTAAAGTTTTAAAAGTTTATCCATCGAAGCAGTCAAAGTAACGAACGAGACCAAAGAGATGTTTTTGACAAACGCCCTACGGTTGAAGAAATATGAAAAATCGTACTTCGATGCAAACACTGTGATAGTCAACTTAGAGGACCCTCCTTCTTGTCCCGAGGGTTGCGAGTCATTTCGTTGACTTGTTTCTGAATCCCTCGTTTCAGTTTTGTTTCCCTAAGTATCCAAATTTCTCGTCTCCCGTTGAATCCAAAATTTTCTCGCCTGACGTTAGCGGAATAATCTAAGTTAACGTCCGTTTAAGTCATTCCATCTTTCTCTCTACCGAATCATCACGTCGAGCTAACGATGTTAAATGGCGGCGCTTCGTGGGAGGCAACCCACGATATCTTTTTTTTAAGTCTTAAGGCATCTCGGGGATGTTTCATAGTTCGAAAACTCCGGAAAAAATAAGAATTTTATGAAAATCCCCTGTTTTGGTGACAGGCGCCCGCCTGTGAAGCCCCTTTTCAAACACAAACTTGTTGAACCGTTTTCTTCACTTTTTTTTGACAGGGGCCCGCCTGTATAGACAGGCATCCGCCTGTATAGACAGCCACCCTCAACATTTCTTTTACCTCTCCCTTCTTCCCCCCCCCCCCCCCCTATGAATTACGGTTCCCCCGCCTCCGGTGACCACCCTAACCCGCACCACACCCACCAAAATTACTCCTTTCTTTCACCAAATCACCCCATATCCTCTACACTCTTCAATTTCACCATTTTTTTGGAGCTCCAACTTGGTTACGACGGATTCTTGGATTTGATACAAACCGCCGGCACCACCACCACCAACTACTCCGGCAACCTCTATTTTCTTGGGTTTTTACCGTTAAATTTGTAAGTATATATTTTTATTCCTAAATTTCTGCTGTTAATAAAAAAAAAATTGCAGATGCAATTTGGAGAGATATATATTTAAATTTTGATGTAAATATTGTTTTTGTGTTGTTTTTTTTTGCTGTGGTGTTGGTATTGGTCGTCTTTTGATGATGGTGGTGTTGTTTGGTGTGTTTTTGGGGTATCCTAGACTAATAAATCATGGTGAGGGAGAAACGTTAGAGAGTTGAGTTGAGCCGTTCCGCTAGAGGGAAAAGTAAGCCCGTTAGAGGTCGAGGTAGGGGGAGGCAAGCTCCTAGTCGTTCACCGAGTCCCCCGCCTGTAGAAGATGTGCCTTTTTTTTTTATATATATACGGGGTGAAGACTTCCCCTATTACGCCTTTTGTTTGTTATTTCCGGTATTTAATTTCGAGTCATTAGTTTTGATCGCCCCTTAGGTGAAATATGAGTCGTTTTTTCAAAATTTGTAGTGCCAATGTTGTCAATATTTATAACGATCCCTCGTATTGCGTAGTTAGACATGTGTTAATACTCGAGTGCATTTTACGTTATAACTTTTATCGTGTGTTGAGAAAAATGAACCGTCACAACTTCACATATAGCTTAAACGTCTTCGATAACTCGACTAGTGATCCATTATAGTTGTTGTATGACCTATCTACCTAGAACTTATATTAGTAACTTCGAGGAAAAATAGAAAGGTCGACCGGTAGTTTGGTATGGTATGACGGTTTTGGCGCTTCTTTTGACCCGACCATTGCCATATATAGCCATCATGTACATTATCCATCGTACCCCCTCTAAGCCTTGTTAGGGTGGTTAGATCCCCGCCCGAAACGGCCATTTTGTTACTAGCCCGTATTTACCGAACCCTAAAGCTCTTTGTGATCTACATTTCCTTTTTCACCCTACTATTTGAGCTTTATGTTGAATCATGTGAAATTTTGGGTTGTGAAAAGTTATTTTTGAATATGTTCGGGAAGTATGAGTTTAGTGGGGTATTGGTTGGAGTTGAGTAAATATTGTGTGTTTGTTTATATTTATTTTTAGAAGCCTCGGTTGTTTATTAACCATTCCTTTGTGCCAGACGGCTTAATCCGTGGTTCTGCCCTTAAAAGGCATTACTACACGGTGTCCTCGTATCGACAGAATCTTCGGCTGTGATACACCCTCGATTTGGAGCTGAAAAGGGGCCCTCGATTGTACGGAATCCTCCTAAGAGACTGTTGAGGCATTGGGAATGGAATAAATAATCAACTTCGGTTTTCTGGTAATCTTAAAATAAATAAAAAAAGAAAGAAAAAAAAAAGAGAAAAAAAGTGTATAGTTTGGTTGGAGCATCGTAGGTAATCGGGGTTGTACAGTTTTGGTTTCTAAAATTGATGAAATGGTAGACGGGAGTCGTGTTAAGTATGCTCAATAGTACTTCTCTTTCTCCAGTCCCAAATTCCATTTCGTTACCCCCGACCCTAGCTAAACGTTGTAACCGTACAAGTCCTGCCTGACCGTACTGAACATTGGAGATTGTCCCACCAAAAGGGATACGGCGACCAAATAGGACGCCTTCATCGCTGACTATAGCAGGAGCAAATCTGATAGCCGCGCGATGGATCAAAATTCCCCAATCAATATTCACACTTGGGACAACGATAGCATGAAGAAGAAAGGCTTCCTCCTCCGTAACTTCTTCAAAATTTTGAGTCAAGATAGCGCGGGAGTTGATGATCCTCGTCCACACCTTATTACTTTAAGACAGTTCGGATGTGGGTCCCAAAGTCGGGGGACCTCGCCTACCGGGGAATAGATAGCGAGATCCGCGGGCCACTCGGGCCTGCCTACTACGTTCCTCATTGAGAGCCCATGCCGTTTCATAATGGGTTGTAGGATAAAAAACAGGAAGTTGAAAGAGCCCGTTGATAACCTCTGGGGTAAATGATACGGAGACACCCCGAAGGGTGACCGAGCTGACATTGCCATCGAGGGCAACCTCCGCCAGGACTGAGTAAACTCACACACCAATTGGATGTTATATGTTGCCCTAAGGGATGGATAAAATTCCCCCACCCAGAATATTGGATACGGAACAAAGAGCCTCCTTCTTCTTCAACTTTGCCCACGTTCAAACGCCTTTCCCGTTGAGCATCCATCTGATGGAAAAACCGCCGGAAGTTAGCCCAAGCAGTGACAGAGGACATACATTCAAAGATAGAGACATCATGATTAGTGGAAGAATACATGATAAAAGGAAAACAAAATGATTGAGGAAAAATCAGAGGAATCCTAAATGTTAAAAATTCCAGATTTGCAAGTGAAAGAGAAGATCAGAGAAGCCTCTTCATTTATAGAGCTAGGGGAAATATATCGAGAAATCAAAGTGGTGAAAGTATTTGTCATTGTACCCATGTGTCATGCCTACGGTCATAACTCACAACCACTTGACGTATGAGACCCACCGATATCGACCACACAAGGCAATGAATCTCAGTTCACGTCAATATTATCTTCGTAAGAGGTGATTTGACGATAATATTATCGACAATATTTGATGAAAATATTATCGACCACACTGTATCGGTTATACTAATTCTGAGAAGAAAGAAATCTTAAAAATTTAGAGCCATTAATACAACACCAACTTGGTTTTTTAAAGTTCTAAACATCAATGGAAATAAGATAACATCAAATTAAATGGAAATTTTACTTAAATAAGCCTTAAACCTGTTGTAACGTCATCATCATCATCCAACTCATCTATGTTTGCCTCATTCATCAGTAAAACTTTCGTAGGTGATAACGCCATCATAGCCGTATGTAACGTCATCATTATCATATTCCGGCACCCTGCTGACCTCACGCATATAGCTGTGATCAGATACAGGAAAAATATATATACATCGCTTGCATTTCCCATTGCTATCTGTTGAATCCTAGACAAAATTTATTGATACTGTGATACTGATTTTGATACTGTGAAACTGATATTGTGTTACTGGTACTGATACTGTGATATTGATATTGATACTGTGATACTGATATTGATACCGTGTTACTGATATTGTAGGCTCCTTCTCTCATTTTTAATACAAAATACAGTTGAATGTGGAAGCAATTGAAGTAAATGGAGAAAATGCAGCTCCATTGTTTGAGTTTATAATGAAAGGTAACAAGTTCAATGGACTTTTGCAAAGTTCCTAGCCAGTTGATATATAAGAATGACAGCGTGTTCCCACCAGAGCTTCCGTTGTGAGGGAGTGAAAAGAGCTTGGGGAATGTTGTACTTGATGTTGTTGCACTAATACAATTTTTCTTGATGCTTTAGTTTATTTTCGGAGCTTTCATTTTGTCTTGCTGATGCTTCTTCCCACATGTTGGTGGTTTTTTATTTTGTAGTAGATGAGACAAGTAGTACATGTTCATTATAACCATATTTTTGCATTCTGGAAACTACAGTATTATGTTTAAATGTTTTAGATCAGACATGATGCTGTTGAACCTTGAACTACATGTGATACTGATACTGTGATACTGTTAGTGTGATAGTGATACCGTGTTAGTGTAAACGCTGCGATTAAATTCGGCTTTCAAAAACTACGTCGAAATAGTATCATATGAGATCTCAAAATGAAGTAAAAAAATGAACTTTGGTGAAAGAATTGTGATGATCGGTGTTCTAAACCATAAGTTACGGTCGTTTATAAGAAAAACGCTCCGATTAATGCAAATATTTTTTCGTCTTTCAAATTTTACGTAGTTTTCAAAAAAAAAATTACGTCGTAAAGGTATCGTATGAGATCTCAAAATAAAGAGTAAAAAAAATATGAATTTTGGTGAAAAAAAAAATTAACGATCGGAGTTCTAAATAGGGTTGTTTGAAAAAAAAAAAAGATGAAGCAGCCAGCATTGGAGAAATTAAAAAAAAAAAAAAAAAAAAAAAAAAGAGAAGAACAGAAGCAGCAACGCGAATTGATATAAGGGTATTTTTGTCCGTCTGAATTTTTTTTGTCCTTTTTGCAACTAAAAAAATAAGTGTGTCATGTATATTCATTTTGTATTTAAAAATGGACTTTTGGCTCATTCCGTCTAATTTCTATAAAAATATTGAGCTCAGCACATAAAATGTGTAGAATTTTGGCGTACCTTGTAAATGAAAGGAATGATTCCTTTATATGACGCGTTGTGGCTAATTAAAGTAGTTGGGCGAATATATCAGTGTAGTTATGAGGTCATGCCATAATGGAGCGATTATCACGAGACAATTACACATTGTAGTGTAATGTCCGTAATAATCTTTTATGGGGTTTTACTATTGTCGGGGACCCAAAACGACCTGCGTCACACTGGATATGATTGACCGGGATGACCTGTACCACATCGGCAATAAGAGACCGTAGACAACCTGGGTCATGCCGGCTATATGGGACCATGGACGTCCTGCGCCACGTCAGTCAATCAATGCAGAGTCGAAGGTGGAACCAGGACCCGGCTCATATGCTAACGTGATCTTCTGTACTCTCGGTATTGCTCGATAAGTGCCACGTGAGGGTGACTGATCGCCGTACTCAATTACTAAAGGAAAAGTATTTGTGCACAAAAATTTTACACACAAATGATCCAAATGAACAAAGAAAAAAGAAAAGAAAAATAATGCTATTGCTAACTCTTAGATTTAGTTTGCTCGACTTTTTGTGTGGATGATGTATGTGTCTAAATCATTCTACGTTGGTAAGCAATTTTTGATATGTACTACCCCCATCCCAAAATATAAGTAATTTTACATAACCAATGCAACATATATTACTCTTTTTCTCTATCTTACCCTAAATTTATTATCAATCCAACTACTTTTCATTACTTAACAACTATTGCATTAATGATGGTCAAGCGTCATTTTAGACATTAACTTTCAAACTTATAACATTCAATCATTTTCTTAATCTGTGTAAAATCTTACGGAAAAAAAAGCAGATTTTCTTGCTTTCAGTCCGGCCACAAAGCTACAAGCTCCATCATATTGAGGAGAGTAAATTTAGAGCATTAATAACAACAAAAACAAACAGAGAGATTTTGCCGTAAATTTGATTCCATCTTTATGCCATTTGGTTTCTTGAAAACCAGAGATCATAAGTAGACTCTCTGCCTTATTACCAATTTACCATCATAGTAATTGTAACAGTTTATTAATTGAAAGCTTTTTCTTTGAGTTTATTATGACTATGCAGACATCTTCTATGATTTTGATGCAGGAATTGAAATCCCACTTATTGTTTCAATTCCGTTCGAACTTCTGAATTTGTATGGTACAAAAACAAAACGTTTACACGTAACACAGAAAGACCCAACCAACGATAAAACGAGCTTGGCTGCAACCATCATGAAGCTGTACGACCGCGACTGCTTGGATTAAACTCCAAGAATAAAGATAATGTAGTGTTCTCCATTCTTTCGGAGGGATGCCATGAGGGAAGAGTTTGATGCTTTGGTCCAAAATGACAATTGGGACCTTGTTCCGTATTCTCCGCACCAAAATCTTCTTGGTAATAAATGGGTTTTCCGCATTAAAGATAACAAATAGAGTGAAAAGATTCTGAATAGATTTGCAATTAGAATTGCTTAGATTTGTTTTCACAGTACAGAGCTTATATATCATGTACCACATCACACAAATGTATGGCACAATAGAACAATACCTATACTACCCTTACACTATAGGATAATACCAATAATACCCTTACAACCTCTATTCATTAACTCCCCCTCTCAAACTATGTGCACTAGACATAACATTTAGTTTGCTTCTGAACTTGCTGAATTAACTAACAGGTAGGGCCTTGGTAAAGGCATCAGCAACTTGAACTTCTAAGGGAATATAGCTAATTGACAACTCCTTATTGAGTACTTTGTCTCTAACAAAGTGAACATCAACCTCTATATGCTTTGTTCTAGCATTTATACACCAGATTTTGAACCAATGAAGCAGCTCCCAAACTGTCTCACCAGGCTATAGGATTTTTGGACATTCTGATCTTCATTTCCTACAGTAGTTGACCAATCCAAGCTAATTCAGCAGCCAAATTAGACAAGGATATGTACTCTGATTCAGTACTAGATCTAGGCACCACAGCTTGCTTCTTAGAACACCAGGAAACAAGAGATGAACCCAGAAAAACACAATATTCAGTCACAGATTTTCTGTCTGAAGGGAAACATGCCCAATCAACATTAGAAAAACCCTGTAAATGCATTGATCCACCAGCTGGAATGAACAAGCAGTAATGCAGAGTTCCCTTCACATATCTGAGCACCTTTTTCAGTGCTATCCAATGCTCATCTGTTGGTGCCTGCATGAATTGACTCAGATAATTGACAACATATGTTAGATCAGGTCTAGTAGAAGTAAGAAACTGCAGTCAGCCAATTGCACTTCTATATAGAAGTGGATTCTTCATAGGTTCTCTTTGATTGGGACTTAAGTGAACACCAACTAACATGGGTATATTTCAAGTTTTGATATTCTCCATGTCTAGTCTTTGCAGCAACTGACTTGCATAGTGTTTCTATGAGAGAACCAACCCATTTTCATCTCTATAAGCCTGCATTCCAAGGAAGTGTGCTACATGACCCAAGTCTTTCAGAGCAAATCTTGAATTTATCATTTGAATGAATTTCTGGATCAAATTATTTGAGCTCCCTGTCACTAGGATATTATCCACATATATGAGCACATACATCATATATTTGTCAGTCTGTAGAATGAACAAAGAGGTATCTGCTCTGGATTGAACAAAACCCCAAGCTAACATTTAGGATCTAAGAGCACTAAACCAGGCTCTTGGAGCTTGTTTAAGACCATATAAAGCTTTATTAAGCTTGCACACATAATAAGGTTTGACATGATCTATAAAACCTTCAGGCTGTGGCATGAAAATAGCTTCATCAATTGGTCCATTTAGGAAGGCATTGTTGATGTCAACTTGCCTAATAGACCACTTGAACATAACAGCAACAGTGAGAACAATTTTGATAGTAGATGCCTTGGCAAAAGGGCTAAAAGTATCAGTAAAGTCTACCCCATATTTTTGTAGGTACCCCTTAGAAACTAGCCTTGCCTTGTGTTTCAAAATGCTTCCATCTAGTTTCATCTTAAACTTGAAAACCCATCTATTCCCAACAAGATTCTGTTCTGAAGCTGCTGGTACCATATCCCATGTATGATTCTATTGCAGGGCTTTGAACTCTTCCATCATAGCATGTTTCCACTGAGGACTATTCAATGCATCAGATACTCTCACTGGTTCAGAAAGATGAGCAGGAATATTGGTCTTTGTGATGTAAGAATGATAGGCTTTAGGCTTGAAAATACCACTTTTGGATCTTGTCTGCATAGGATGGCCAACAGGTTTAGGTATAAGGAAATTTCCTAGACAAGACTCTTTGTAGGAGAATGATCATATAAGCTTTCACCTTCATGATCTGAAGGATCAGATTGATAAGGAGTTCTAGAGGATGAAGGACTGGATGGTGTGGCTATAAGAGGAGTTTGAGAATGTGTAGAATGATTGTCAGAGGTAGGACAAGCTTCAAGATCACTATGATTCGATTGCTGACAATAGGACTGGATTCTACCATTTTATCAGGAGAATTATTAGAACTAGGGCCAGTAGAGTTTTGAATAACATCGTTAGACTGAGGAAACTCAAAAGGCAGATGAAAGGTGTTGACCAAAGTAGGATCAACAAGAACAGCTCTATTAGGACCTTGATTAAATCCATCCTTAAAGGGAAACTCATATTCATTAAGACCACATCCCTACTGACATATATCCTTCCAGATTTATCAAGACACCTATCTTTATGTTGAGGACTAAGCTTTCACAGAATGATAGCTGAATTTGTGAGTGTTGTGAGGTCTAAGATTAGGATAACAGGCACATCCAAACACTTTGTATTTGGTATATTCAGGTTTAACCTTAAACAGAACTTCAGATGGTGACTGATTGGTTAGAACAGGGGTAGGAAGGTCATTTATGATTTGGACAACTTGTTCAAAGCTATGCCACCAGAATTTAAGAGGCATTGAGGGCTGTGCAAGGAGAGTCAATCCTATTTCTACAATGTTTCTGTGTTTTCTATCAGCTCTACCATGTTGACCATGGGCATGAGGACTAGGGTGTCTAAAAAAATCCATTCTCTTTACAATGGGGTTCAAAGACTCTGTATTCCCCCCCTCCACAGTCTGACTGAAGACATTTAATGGTGGACTGAAACTGGTTCTCAACAAGTTTTTTGAAAGAAATGAAAGCAGACAGTGCCTCAGACTTATGTTTCAAAGGATAAATCCAAGTATACCTGGAATGGTCATCTATAAAATGAATATAATATTGGTAACCTAAAGTGGAGGTAACAGGTGCAGGGCCCTATAGATCAGTGTAGATTACATCTAACACAAACTTAGCATGAAAAACAAACTTATTATAAGATAGACCATGCATTTTTCCAAGATGACAAGCTTCACAAAAAGAAAGATCATCCAAAACAGAAACATTACAAAGATTCAAAACATTCTTTAAGACAACTTTGGAAGGGTGGCCAAGTCTTTTATGCCAAACATCATAATTGTTTTCTAAAATAGTGGAACAAACAAAGGCATTACAAGGATTACTCTTGAGCTGAGGCAGACTCTTGGATTGATGGGAGATCTGACTGGGATTTGGACTTTGACTCTTGAAACTTGGACCAACAAGAATTTGATAGAGACCATGCCTAAGAGCTCCTATTTGAAGCAGAGTCCTTGTTTCATTGTCCGTGATATAACAACATTGATTGTCAAATTCAATAATCACAGGATAATCATTAGTTAATTGAGAGACACTAATTAGATTTTTCTTAATGGTGGGAACATGTAAGGAGTTTCTAAGGTGGAGTGATGTGTTGATATGTGTGGGGATAGTGAGGTACCAATGTGTTTGATAGGAAGTTGCTCGCCATTTTCAACAGTAAGATTATCGATCCTGAGTAATCTCCAGTGATATGCAGGTTGTTGATGTCAGAAGTGATGTGATTTGTTGCTCCACTATCCATATACCAAGCTCAATCCATAGTACTTTGAGGAGTGGCCACCAAAGCTTGCTTAGAAGAGCTATTATTGGAGTTGGGATGCATAAAATCCTCTTCAAATCTGTGCCAACAGGCAGTCACAATGTGTCCACTTTTACCACGAGTTGGCAAACTGGCCTGTTGGATGAACTTGCACTTGTATTTCTTCCACCCCCTCTGCCTCTATTGCCTCTACCACCTTTACCTCTACTGTTGGAGTTTGAGGAATTCCCTGGTCTAGAATAGAGATTGTTTCTTGAATTTGATCTAATGGCAAATGGAGCAGAGGGACCTCCTTGGATGTCACCTAAACCACCAGAGTTAAACCTAAGAAGCAGCCTCTCATGAGTTAGCAATTGAGACTGCACTTCCTGGAAATTCATGGAGCAACTCTTGTAGTTAAATTGACTATAGCTGCTTCATACTCCTTATCTAAACCACCAAGAGTAGCCAATATGAGTTTTGATTAGGACACTGGATATCCTGCAGCAGCCAAATTGTCAGCATATGACTTCATGTATGCCAGATAGTCAGCCATAGACTTTGATCCTTTTGTGGCCCTGGTCATAGCACTCTTGTATTCTAGCGTTCTGGATTCAGCTTGACTGTGTAAAAGAGTTTTCAATGTCATCCATATTTCTCTGGCAGTAATGCATCCTACCACTTCTTGCAGAGCTTGCTCTGTCATGGAACTCATCAACCAACCAATCAATAGCTGATCTGTTATACTCCATTCTTCTACAGTTTAGGTTCTTTGAAAGGGAGATTGTGACACTGAAAGAGAGTGTGACCCAAATCTGTTATGTGATTCATCCCTCAAAACATGGCTCTCAAGCCTATGACCTCTAATTACAAGTAAAACAATCGATTTCCAAAGCAGATAATTATATCTATCCAATTTCACAATACACGTCTGACATAAATTCCCGGTAAAAGGCAGATTAGACACTGGATTCATCCCCAGGTTACCAAGACTTGGAACAAGAGGCACATACGGAAAACTGGAAGTAAGCATACCTGTTGAAAGACTGATGTGGCCAAAACTCAGTCCAGACAGTGGAGGCAAACTAAAGTTGGAGAATAACATGCCCGACTGCATGTAGTTTAAAGGAAAAAATGACGAATCTCCAAGCATCGAGGTAGGATGAGCTCCGGTGGGTAGAGCTCCGGTTTGAATTACAGAAGCACCAGCTGAAGAAACATTCTGAGTGCCGATCGTTGACCCATTATGGGTCTGTGTGTTTGTTGGTGTGAAGGAGACTCCCACCGTAGAAGCCGTGGATGCTCCGGCCGCTGCATCAGCGGCGGAGGACGAAAGAGATGCGGTGGTGCTCATCCGTGGAGTTGTTGCACCGACATACCTTGGCTCTGCTACCAAGATAACAAACAGAGTGAAAAGATTCTGAATAGATTTGTAGTTAGAATTGCTTATATTTGTTTTCATAGTACAGAGCTTATATATCATGTGCCACATCACACAAATGTATGGCACAATAGAACAATACCTATACTACCCTTACACTATAGGATGATACCAATAATACCCTTACAACCTATATTCATTAACTAGCGGAATGCTGATGGTCATATGGAGCATTACAAAGCTCGCCTCATTGCTAAGGACTTCCATCAAGAAGCCGGTGTGGATTTCTCTGATACGTTTAGTCCTATTGTTAAGCCGATTACTATTCATTGTCTTTTATCTCTTGTTGTTTCACATAATTGGACTGTTCGATAGGTTGATGTTCATAATGCTTTCCTGTATTGTTCAATGTTCTAAAAGTCGGGAGGCGCTACTCAGGCAGCAGGGTGGGGAGTTGAGACTAGTCGCTAGGCGGGGGACAAGGCGGTTTTGGATTTTTTTAATTAATAATAATAATAAAAAAAATGGAATTGACAAAAACAAAAATAACAAAATATTACTAAAAACCCCCAAAATAATGATACTACTACTCTAGTAATATTAAGTACAAACATAACATAAGTCCAAAAATTCAATTCACAAAATAAACACATAAAAACATACGCGATACGTCCAAAATAAAAACATTCAAAGTCAAGCACTCAAGTTTCAAAAAAAAATCATAATATAGACAACCTAGGCCGAGTTGAGCCCGACTATCCCGCCTTGAACCCGACTTTCCCGCCTAGAGGGCGACTAGTCCCTGCCTAGGGACCGACAGAGACCAGCCCGCCAAGACAGGTCCGACTAGTGTGTACTCGGGTCGGTGGAGGGCCGACTAGCGCCTAGTCGGCCGACTTGGCTGACTTTTAGAACACTGGTATTGTTTTCTTAATGAGTGATAGGTTCATATTTGACTACATATATGGTGCAATTTTAGGGCATTTTCTACGAAAAGATCTCGCTTGGGTGGTTGTTATTGGTGTATTTCAGGTTTAATATGATGGAGACATGATTTTGGATGTTTTGAGGCATTTTGGAGTCATTTGGAGCTATTCAGACAAAGTGGAGGTGAAGCGATCGAGTCGGAAAAGAAAACGGTGCTGAAAAGCTAAAAGGCTGGAACGACAGGATCCTACCATTAGGCAGCAAGCTGGGCAGAAACGAATCGAGCTGGCTGTGAATTTATGGCTCATTGCAGCATTATCAAACACTCTTTTTTTTTTTTTACATATTTGACTTTATGGATGGACCCTACTTTATTATTTTATTAGTTTTTTATTAGGATTATTCATATTATTCAATTATTAGAAAATCCCCATTTAACAAGAAAGAGGGACGCAGCATAAAAAGAAGGAGGGGAACGCATAAAAAGGGGATTCATTCAGATGGGAGTCGACATTTTTTTAGCAACAGCTTGTGCGACTTTGGTACTTATTTTTTTTCCTAGGGTTTATTTCTTCAACAACTACACTCTTTTGAATTTTCTGCAATTCAACAAGGTATTTTGATTATTTCTTATGTGTATTATTATGATCATAAGTAGCTAAACTTCCTTTCTCTAGTTAAAGCATTGTGAATCCCTAAATCTAACAATTGTGAGATCAAATTGATATTTCTCCTCATTTGATTTTTGGTATCGTTTAATTCTCTGTTTAAATCGAATTAGAATTAGAAAATCAATCTAATTTCCACTGCAGGGTTTTTAGTTTAATTGTCTAGTTCATTGCCATAATTTACACCAAGACGGTTGTTTAGGTGAAATTAAAAGTGGTAAACGATAAATTTTTGCCGGATCGCCTCCTGTAGGAATCACTGTTGTGAGGATTAAGTGTTCTATGGTTAAAATTAGACCGGTTGGCTTAATACCTAGAAATTGGGTTTTCTGCTAGTTAATGCTATCGGTTCACCAACTTCTAGCGGTCGTTAGGAGTGTGACACCGATTAGGGAATAATTAGTGGCGGTTGTCCTAGTTATCTTTTGTAGGAAAAACTGGCTAATTCACGGTTGCGGTTAGCTATAACCAATTTATCAAGCATTAAATGAGTCATTTCTACATCAATGATCAATTGTGTTGATTTAGGGAGGAAACATTGGCTTTAAGCTGGATTCGTCTCAACTTGATTTTTCCTTACTTATTTGCTCTATTCTGCTTTTAATTTTTCCGCCAGTATTTCATTATGCATACTTTGTGAATTTATACTTAATTTAAAGTCATCCTACACAACTTTTTTTTATCACTATTATGAAAAGAAATAATCAACTGTTCCTCGTGGGATCGACTCCTTCTCGCCCTATACTAGTTGTAAGGTGAAGGGAAATAATTTTGGTGGGTTAACGACACACCAATGAGGATGTGTATATGCAGCAGCCTCAAGGGTTTCATCATCCCAATTATCCTAATCATGTCAGCAAACATAAGCGCAGTCTCTATGGCCTCCCTCAAGCTCACACTTTCCTGTTAAGGACCTTGGATCCTTGTCCTATTTTCTTGGTGTTGAGGCTATTCCTACTGATGATGGATTTCTTCTCAGCCAGCGCAAATATATTCATACGTTGTTGCAGCGAGCTGGCATGGAAAATGTCAATCCTTGTTTGACTCCGATGGCTTCTTCTCTCCGACTCAGTCGTTTTGACGGCCAACCTTTTTCCGATGCATCTCTTTATCGCAGCAATGTTGGTGGTCTTAAATATCATTGTTTTACTCGCCCTGTCATTGCATTTGTTGTTCACAAACTTTGTAAATTTATGCACGACCCTCAGGACACTCATTGGGCTGCTGTCAAACGTATCCTCTGCTACCTGAAGCATTCTATCTCTGATGGACTTCTCTTGTATCGTTCTCCCAGCCCTACGTTACAGGGCTTCACGGATGCTGATTATGCATCTGATCCAAATAATCGTCGCTCTATTGGAGCTTACTGTATTTTTCTTGGCTCAAATGTCATTAGTTGGCGCTCTAAACAACAAGCGACTGTTACCAAAAGTAGCACTGAAGCTGAATATAAAGCCATTTCACACGATGTTGCTGAACTTCAATAAATCACTTCTTTGCTTCATGACATGTCGGTTGATATCCGCCACTCTCCTACCTTGTGGTGTGATAACATTGGTGCCAATTATCGTACAACTAATCCTATCTTCCATGCTCGTACGAAGCATATCGAGATTGAATTTCATCATGTTCATGAATTGGTTTCTCTCAATAAGTTGCGGGTTTCATTCATCTCTTCCAAAGATCAACTGGTCGACATCCTCACTAAACCACTTGGCCCGTTCGTTTCTCTGCTTTGAAAGTCAATCTCCATGTTCATTCCATTCCCATGGGAATGTGGGGGCGTATTGACGGCACAACTAGTCTTGCTCAACAAGAAAAGGCCGAATAGCTTAGGGCACAATTATTGTATTTATAATAGCTATATAAACATACCAATGTACTCTTGATTATTCGATGAAATATATGAAATACTTTACTCTAATAGTCATTAAAGTAATGGGGCGAATATCTCGAAGCAGTATGTCTGGAATACTCTTTTAATGGGGTGTAATTATTGTCGGGGGACTGAAGACGACCTACGCCACACTAGATATAAGAGACCGGGATGACCTAACCATGTCGGCAAAAAGAGACCGTAGACAAATTGCATCATGCCGGCTATAGAGGACCATGGACGACCTGTGCCACGTCAGTCAATCGATGCAGCGTCGAATGTGCACCAGGACCGGATCATATGCTAACGCGATCTTCTGTACTCTGAGTGCGCCTCGATAAGTGCCACGTGTAGGGTGACTGATCACCGTACTCATTTGCTAAAGGAAAAGTATTTGTGCACAGAATTTGTCAACAAAAAGTGTACCCACAAATGATGCAAACATTCAATTTTTTTTTAGGGGTAAACCATTCAAATTTCTTAATGCATATATCTCCCATTTGATTTACTCATCATTGTGTCTTTGGAGTGTGCTTGCATGGCCAAATGACTTGCAAAATTTGATAAATGAAATCAAGAAGCTTAAACCTTGTTTAATGGTGCTAAATGAATTCAACGCAAATCTAAATTCACCTGATTTCGTCGAAAGATTCGTTGAAACTCTATTTATACAAGCGGTATATTTGATGAGCTTATGATAAATATCGAGAATCACTAGTCTAGGAAGCTCATTGAAGAAGATATATATGGAGAAATGATTAGAAATAGCATCACATGTGATGGTATAGAGAAGACATATAGACATGAGAATTCAAGTTTTTGGAGAGCCCTTTTAATATATGTGGTTTAGTGGAAAAAGAGTTGAGCCCCTTTGCAATTTCACAAGCAAAGTTGTTGCTTGACACATCTGCCAATAGTATACACATAGAAACAGATGGGAGATGCATGACCGTAGGGTGGAATGGTACTCCTTTGGAATTTGTTTCCACTTGGAAAGTTCCTTTGCGATCGAAAAGAACCAAATAAGAGAGTGATTTAAGCACAGAGTTTATCCATAATTTTATTTTGTATCACATCGATCTATTTGATGAAATCCATTATTTTGTAATGCTTACCGCTAACATTTGTTAGTATCACATGACTATAACCGCTAGAGGCCTGACTAAATCCGTATTTCGGTTTGCTAATGTCCACGTCGAAAGCCCAATTCTAATTTATGGAACAGATGGCCAGTCGAGTTTAACTACTTATGTTTAGGCGGCTTCAATACCACGTTTTTCCTTCCGGCATCACACTCACTCTTGGCACCCTTTAAATTACTCTCGACACCACAATAATATTTTTATTTATTTTTTTACTTCAAACACCCCATAAATAATAACAAAATTACTCTTTACATAAGTTTACAAAAAAACAAAAAAAAAAATCAAAATAAACCCTACATTTTATTCATTTCTCATCTATCTTCATCATCTCCACCATCTTTACCCACCTCCCACCACCCAAAAACCACCATTAACACCCACCAACAACACTCACCACCAAAAACATCAATTTTTGCTATTTTCCAATCTAGGAGGACTTTCCCTTAAAAATAATGATCTGGGATGGAAGGACAGCTGTGATTTGCAGCGGGGAATGGGGGATCAACGATTTGCAGTGGGGAAGGGGGTGGAGCTGGGATTTGCAGTGGGGAAGGGGTTTGATTTGGTGTGAGTGATGGAGGGTGAAGGGAGTGGTTGAGGGAGGAGGAAAGGTGGATGTTTTTGTAACGTCCATTTTCCCAGATACCGAGTCCTTATCTAGAAAATATGTTCGGCACGTATAACATTAAATATATTCAACATTATACATAAGCATCTACGTCGTCGTATCGATTTAAGCAAAATAAAAGCTAAAAAGACTCGGGTGAAATCATAAATGCTACTAGAATGGAATACCATTCATACTAAAGATAGAAAGGTTATCTTAAAACAACGAAATCCAAACTTACAAAGTACGATGTCTCAAAGTAAAAGTTGTACATTGTCTTGAAATAAATATACAACAAAGCTTGAGAAATTAAGCAACATAGTCAAGTATATAGTTCTAATACAACAAATGAAAGTCTAGCATATCATTGTGTCAAGATGATCACACAACATCATCAAACTTCTCATCAAACTCGGAATCAACCTATAAATCTTCTCACACACATAACAACAAGAAAACATGCAAAAGAGGTAAGTACGAAAGTACTTAGTAGCAAGTAGAAGATATTGAACAACTAAGTTTTATAACGAAAGGTTAAACAATTTTTAATTAAGTTGTCTTTCATGAACACGACTCCAACCCTAGGGTTCACTTCATTCTCATGTCATGAGAGCCTACTTGTTTCTAGCTTAGCTTATCTTTGTTACATCACTAATCAAGGGCACTACGCATGGTACTACTCACCACGAAGCAACTGTTTGCAACTTATTAGTGGATCGCATTAATAGCCACAGGCTAACCCCGATAGTGTGTGTGTTCTAAAGTCCCTCCGTACTTGGGGTCTTAGGAACCTATGGAGTTATTCACTTTATACATACCACACCACACATCGCGACATAGACTTGTGCTTTACTAAGAATAACATGATGTTTAGGCTTTTAACTACGCAAGTACGCATGTTATTAATCATTTACTACCCACCTAAGTGTTTTCAAGGCAAGATCACTTACACTTCTACTCACTCACTTAGACAGGTAGACACAACAGGCCAACCACGTACACAGACATTGATGGATACTAATCCATCAAAACACAAGGCCAATCATACTCCTCCGGCAGTCCCGAACTTCAACTCTTAGGAAGAATCCATTTGGTGCCGGAACTAAACGAATCCGAAGCTTAATCATGGCTTGTCATGTTCATATAATGTTATTAGATCAAGAACCAACATTAAAAACTAGATTTGGGGCTCAAAACACCTTAAACCGCAAAACAAGGGGTTTTGGCGCTTTCTGATCCCAAACAACAGACTGGACAACATTATGTTTCTGTTTTGGTGTACGCTGAACCCTTTCAGCGCGCGCTGAAACTTATGCAGAATACTGCCTGGTTTCTATTCCTGGTTTGGTGCGCGTTAAAACTCTCTGATCTTTCTGCACCCATTTTGTCCACCTTCGATGCGCGCTGAAACCCTTTTAGCATGCGCCAAAAGCCTGAAACTGCCTAAACATGATCTTTCCTGCACTTTATGATTTTTAATCCAATTCCAACCATTTTGGCAGCAAAATAACCCAGGAAGCAGCAGTAAAACCACTGTTTAACGCACCATAACATATCATACTTCAACAACAACATTTAGGCATGGATTCTAACATCAAAACAACACAAAAACACATCCCAAACTCTATAAAACAAAGTTGCTCAACAGAAAACTCTCTTACTTGTTACAAGCAATTCCAAAGCCAAACTTCCAAGAAAAACCGCAGCACCTCTTAAGCTGTCAACTCACAACCTAAATGACCCACAATTAAATTCAAGAATTAATTATGATCAAGGTTTATAATCATTCAGAACTATGAATTAAACCAAGAAGAACCACAAAACTTGATCAAATCTTGATGATCTCAAAACTAGGGCAAAATCATTACGTTCACAAAACTTGCTACTTTTGATATCAAAACGGTTTCCTTCCCGCAACGATCAAGAATCTCTTCTTGAATCAAAATTTGACCCAGAATCCAAAGAGAACTTAGGAGGATTCTCTCTTGCTCTTTTCTATTTCATTTCAAATTCTGATGTTCATGGAAAGGATTCTGACAACTGCCTTAAAACATGGGAGTTTTACTTTTGTCAAAAAATAACTCCCAAGGAGTTATTATTATAATTAACTCCATTAATTATAATTATTACCTTTAAATTCTTTTTTATAACTTATCCATAATAATTAAATATAATATTCGGAATATTATACAAAATGACACGCTTGCCATTTCGTAAATATTCGGAATAATACAATTTTGAATGAGAGAATGGGGCGGCCGGAAGGTGGGGAAGAAGGTGATATGAATTAGAGTTTGGGTTTGCAGAAGAAAAAGAAATATTGTTTTATACATTAATTGTGGACTAAAGTCTAATTGTTTGATTGCGATCAAATTTATTTGGTGTCTTGAGTAATATGAAAAAAGATGGAGATAGAAAAAGGGGGCCTCTATTCGCAACACACGATCTACCACTCCACCACTCCACCTTTTACACCACACCAAAAAGTAAAATCTACATTTGTACGACATTGAATTTCAGACATTTTCATTCTTTATTTAGACCACATTTTCTACCTTTACCTCACACTTTTATACCATTTTCACACTAATTATTTTCATTACATATTGGTCCCTAAATTAAATATACTTTACATTCTACACCCTTATCTACACACCCCATCTTCTTCTTCCTAAATCATCATATTCATCACAAATCCTTTATAAAACTTCATCATCATCATCACATTCATAATTTTTATCATCTTTTTTTCTTCACAATCTTCATCACATTCATAATCTTCATCATCACCCACCATCTTTTTTTTCTTCATAATAATCATCATCATCATCATCATCTACATCAAACCCCACCAAAATAAACGAAAAAGGCCATTTGGAGGTTGTAAACCAAGATTTGGATGGATCAAACCAGTGGCGAAACCAGGAAATTATAATAGGGTGGCCTTGGTTTCCAAAGTAAAATATATATACACTGGCGGATCCAAAAAAAATTATGGGGGTGCCAGAGAAAATACGAAATCCACTGGAAACATTAGTGGTCTTTTTACATTTTCTAACAATAAATTTATATCGTTTTAAGACAATATTATTGGATCTCATTGGGGCATTGCCCCTCAAGTGCATGTGGATCTCAGCACATATATACACTACAAACACACACACACATATATGATATTGTAAAATTTTGTTGGAAGTAAAAAATACTTGGCAATAATATTTTTTTTTTAACTTTATAGAGAAAATGTGGTGTAAAGCTAGATTTTAAAATCTAGAAATAAAAGGTGTGGTGCAATAAGTAGATGTTATATTTTTCATTTACGTGTGGTGCATGGATATATTTAGTGTTGTAAATAAAGACCTTTTAGAAGAAGAAAAAGTGGTGCGAATAAAAACCGTCTATGTTTATGTACGAATAAAGACCTTTTAGAAGAAAAAAAAGTAGTGCGAATAAAAACCGTCTATGTTTATGTACGAATAAAAAAGTGGTGCGAATAAAAACCGTCTATGTTTATGTACGTCATTGTCTTTATTTGTTATTTTGGGCTTTATCTATTCTGGCCCAATATTAAGTTAAGCCTTTAGCATACGTGTATGACGGTAAACGGGAGTATAGAAAAGGATGTTTGCCTTGGAGTGAGGGACATTGAATATTGGAGAATTATGGATATCAACACCTTTTGGAATATTTTTAAGTAACATAATAGCCGTATATTTTTTATTGGGAAATAAACAAATTCCATAATTTTTATAGTCAAAATGACAAAGCAAAAAAAATTTAAAAAGTAAAATAATAAAAAAAGAACGCGCTACCTGCTACCTGGGACTTTTTTTTTTTCCTTTGCGATTTTTAAACACTCATATTTTTTTATCTAAATCTCCAAACGCGATGAAAATTTCACTGAAAATTTTTTTTTTTTGATGTTTTTCATTCTGAAACTTGTTTCGATATCATTACATCGTTTTTCGTGAGATTCACTGTTGAAATTCACTCGGTGAATCTCTCCAGTGAATCTCGAAAATCAAGGAAAATCGATAGTGAATTTCGATGGCAGATTTTTTGAAATCACGTCGGAATATGTTGAATGTGATCTCAAAATAAAAACATAAAAAAAATTAAAAAATTGGTGAAAGAATTTTCAAATTTGGAGTTCTAGATTGGAGAGATATGAGTGTTTAAAAAAGATGGATGAGAGAAAAAATGTGTTGGGTTTTTTTTTGTGGAAAACATGCACCAGAAAAATAGCAAAAATATTGTTTTGTCTTTTTTGCAAAAGCTTCAAAAAATTGTACTTCTCCTTAATTGATGAAATGTTTTTATCCTTCTCCCTCATTCCCCCCATTTTTTAATATTCTTGCCGACTTGGTATAAGAGCTTAGGCTTTCCCCTTTGTCCTTCTCCCTCATTCCCCCCATTATGATCATCTTTAAAGATAAATTGGTATAAGAGCTTAGGCTTTCCCCTTTGTTTTCTGATAGCCGATGACGTCGGATAAGGAAGTTGAATTCCCGGCGAAGAACGAGATTCGAGGGCCCTTTGGGATACTATCACTTCGTTGGACCAGAAGATCGACGGGTTTTATGCTTCAAATGCATAACACCATTAAGGAGCTCAAGCAAGATCAGATTGACTTGAAAGACACATTGTCCAAGTTGGTGCGAGACTTACCCCACACTTCAGTGGCCACTGTAGGAGGACCATATGTTCATCGACAGACCGGAGAGAAGACACACCAAATCACATAGGCATTTCTAGGGAAATACACGATCAACCTACCTAGGACTCGAACTAAAGATTATGAGACCGACCCTGGCGTTTTTGAATGGCAATATTAGAATGGGGAACGCACCAGCCCCTCGCCCCCAAGGATTCATACGGGTTAGCTATCATGGCTATGAAGGATTTCTATGCACTCTTTTAGACTCTACAGCAGTGGGAACACTACCTGATGACCTTACAATACATTCTGGCACAGAGGCACATCAACATAATGCATGTTAGGTGGTTCATCTTCTTGCGGAGGTTCACTTTCATCATTAACATAAACCTGGGGAGAGCAACAAAGTTCCTGATGCACTAAGTCGGACGGGATGTCTCATATCTGTCTTTCAAGCTGAACTAGTAAGCTTTGAGTCCATACCTGATGATTATCTTGATGACCCTGATTTTGCCATTATCTGAGATACTTGCAAAGGGCGGAAGATAGGAGGGGTGGGGTTTCAAATTTCCGGGCGAAGAGGCCTACAACATGACACTTTTTATTGTAATTATGTCTTTAGTTCAAAAGGTTTTTCTTCGAAGGGATAGACTGGAAAATTTTCATTCCAAAAAAGGTTTTTCTTAAGGGATAGACTCTGCATTCCCAGGACTTCACTCAGGGATCACCCCATCAGACAACTACATGAGAAAGATTTGTCTGCCTTGAATAGAAACTTGTCTTTATCAGAATAGCACAACTGAAGACTATGAACACTGTTTTTTGAATTGATAAAAAAAAACATTACAATACCTCCCAATTATATATGAGAGAAAATCCTATTATAAGATAAATATTAAACTAAACTAATTAAGATTTTTTTTTTGAGGAAAATTAAGTAAGATAATTAAATATAAACATTAAATATTTATGCTAACATAAAAAGATAATCTTTCTTTTGAACTCCATCATATCTCGAGTGATTTTAATATTTATGCTAACATAACAAGATAATATTTCTTTTGAACTCCATCATATCTCGAGTGATTTTATCTTCTATTAGAACCAACTTGTCCCACATCAGGCAATCGATGCAAACGATGCCGAGGCGACCTTGCTATATTTCAAGATGCATTATGTCAAAGTCTTCTAATAGAGAAGCCAATGATAGAATAATCTTGATTACGAAACGGCCATTGTTTATAAATATGTCTTCACTGAATACAAATTCAGCCGATCACCTCATCAGACAACTACATGAGAAAGATTTGTCTGCCTTGAATAGAAACTTGTCTTTATCAGAATAGCACAACCGAAGACTATGAACACTATTTTATTGAATTGATAAAAAAACATTACAATACCTCCCAATTATATATGAGAGAAATCATATTATATATACTATATATATTTGAAAGCAACATTTAACCCAATTACCCGTTTCGACCGCTCCAAACCCGGGAAAAAAAAAAGAAAAAAAAAAAACCCAATTATATGTGGATGATACGCTGTAGGTTAACCAACACGTGCGCGGAAAAAAAGCAAATAAATCCCAAAAAAACAAATATATCTAGAAATATCAGCAAGTTTAACATCCGCCAAATTAGCCAACAAATTATATTCAATTATTTTTTCAATTGAAAAAATGGATAATACTCCCTCCATTTCGAATCCCTAACTGATTTGATGAACAAATTTAATTAAATCAACAAATTATCCGAAATCGGTCAATCAGTTTCGATGCGGACGGATTTGAAGCGTATAACATCACATCTCAGCAAAAAGAAACCTACAGCATATCACTTTCATTTTCATATTTCATAATCTTATAATGCTTGTTGATCGAATTCCGGAAAAAGAAGTCTGGTTGCTTGCTGAATTTGGGAAAAAGAAGTCAATTGGCTATGTTATTCACATGAGAATATGTTTTATTTCTATTCTGATGAATGTTGAATTGTCTTTGATATTTTTTCCAGGGGCATGTGCGTCCTTACTGTTTTAATTGGTTTTTTTTTTATCAGCATTTATCATTCCCCATTTCATACAGGTGATCTTTAGCATGATTCATACAGTTTTAATTTTTTTTTGTTTTCTAAATTAGTCCTTAAATGATTATTCATTACTGTAAGGATTGACTTTCATTTCGGCTGCTACTTTTGTTAGAATTTCATGTAAGAATTTCACAGGTCAGTGTTAAGGACTATCATTGTTGATCATTTGGAGTACTTCGGTTGTTCAAATGGATTGCGACGAAGAACAGAAATGCAGAAATGTAGTACAAGAGTTTAGACCAACACAACTGAAATTTCAAGCTATTTTCACCTAGAATGCGTACGTACGTCCTGCTGAGCCCTTATATTCTCATTTCATTTTCCCCAGTCAAAACCAACGAAAATGTTATTATTTTGGCAAAATACTCCCTCAGAAAATCTTGAAAATTACCTATAATATTAAAAAGGAGAAAATCAGTTGCCTTCCCTTTAACTGGGATTGCTTTTTTTGTTCGCTTATATTTCATGTTGTTGCTTCGATTCATTCAACATTATGGTCTGACGTTTTAACTTACTTATTCGAAATTCCCACACAAAGATGACTTTGATTGTTACGTTTGGTGTTTTGTTTTTCAAATCACAGGTAAGTTATTTAAACAATGTATTTTCCATTCATTATTATGGATCGATCCCATATCGAGGTTCCTTTTTCCTTTTATACTTTTCCTATTTTTCCTTTCAGGTTTTTACTCATTCTTCACTACTTATATGTTTTTAATCCATTGTTGTTGAATTCTATTTTTATTTTTTCAAATTTGAGCTCAGTGTTTTGCATTTTGAGTTATGAAATCTTCTAAAAAATTTATTCAATTTTTTTGGGCCTTATAGCATGATCTTGGCATTCGATTCAGATATACGAATCAACGGTTACCCATATTATCGTTTCTGCAACTCAACAGATACATAAATATCTCAAAATTTCATCGCCGAATATTTTCTCCGGTATCTTCTCCAACCACTTAAGCATTTGTAACAAATTTCATTTACGTCTCCCACATGCTATATTGAGAGAAATGAGTTTGGAAAATATAATTGTATTATTCACACATCTAAAGAATGGTATTACAAAGATATATATATACTACATAGATTACACAGGTATAATGAATACAGAATATATGGATATAAATACATAATATTGACAATAAATACAGAATATTTCCTAATACCACCCCTCAAGTTGGACGAGGGACGAGGCCTAACTTGTCACGTTGGTGCTGGAAAGCCGGGCGATGTAGAGACTTGGTGAGACAATCCGCCAATTGATCAGAAGCGTTGACATGAGAAATACGAAGAGAACCACGCTGAACCTGATCACGAATGAAATGATAATCTATGGCCACATGTTTCATACGAGAGTGAAAGACTGGATTGGAACAGAACTGTGTGGTACCCAGATTGTCACAATAAATCACTGGTTGAGCAGACAAATGGATACCAAGATCTTTCAAAAGAAAGGTAAGCCAACTGATCTCGGCTGTGGCAGCAGCAACTGCACGGTATTTAGCTTCAGTAGAGGAGCGTGCAATGGTGGTCTGCTTTTTCGAGCTCCAGGAAATGGCATTTCGGACAAGATAAATCACATGAGCACTGGTAGAGGCATAATCATCTTTGTCACCACCCTAGTCGGCATCAGAAAAGGCATGAAGTGTAAGGGGGAGCGACTATATAACTGAATACCGTAGGTAGTCGTGCCAGCAATATAACGAAGCAGACGTTTGACATAGCCCCAATGAACATCAGTAGGAGAATGCATAAATTGGGACAATTTGTTGACGGCAAAGGCAATGTCAGGGCGAGTAAAAGTGAGGTACTGAAGGCTGCCAACCACCATGCGATAGGTAGAAGGATCATCCGGTGGTGTACCGGCATTGGTTTTTAAATCGAAATGTCGACCGGCAGAGGCGTGGCTACGAATTGGCATGCTTTGCGCATTAAGCTTGGCGAGGAGTTCGATCACGTAGCGGCGTTGCGAGAGAATAATGCCAACAGAGTTGTGAATAATCTCAATGCCAAGAAAATATGTAAGTTGACCAAGATCCTTGAGGGCAAATTTGGCTCCCAGAGTGGAAATGAAATTTTCCAAAGCAACCGAGTCATTCCCTGTAATAATCAAATCATCCACATATACAAGTACATAGAGTAACACATTCCCAGAATTAAAAATAAACAAAGACGTATCAGCATGAGAATTTGTTAAGTGAGACGCCAACAGAAAGCGTTTAAGTTCCTCATACCAGGCTCTAGGGGCCTGTTTTAAACCATAGAGAGCCTTGCGAAGTCAGCAAATATGATTAGGACGTGTAGAATCAACAAAACCTGCCGGCTGAGCTAAATAAACAGCCTCTTGTAAGTGACCCTGCAAGAGACCACCCCTGCGTTAAAGCCAGTGTAAGAACAACTCAAATAGTGGGAGGCTTAACAACAGGACTGAACGTTTCAGAATAATCGATGCCAGGGCGTTGTGTAAAGCCCTTGGCCACAAGTCGTGCCTTATGGCGATCAATGGAACCATCAGGATGACGTTTTAACCGAAAAATCCACTTTGAGCCAATTATATTCAGAGAAGGATCATGGGGTACAAGATCCCAGGTATGATTACGCATCAAAGCATCATATTCCTCTCGCATCGCGTTTCTCCATTGGGGTATTTTGAGTGCTTGAGAAACGGAGGTGGGTTCAACGTCATGGGCCGGAGAGGAAGGGACATGAGCATGAAGATTGAGTTTGTGAATAGGGCGATGAATATTATTCTGAGAGCGGGTACGCATAGAATGAGTTGGAGGAGGTGGAGGGGGAGGTGGAGGTGGAGATGGTGAAGCCGAAGGGAGGGAGGCCGAGAGGGGTGATGAAGGTGGAGATGGGCTGGGAGGTGCGGCGGTGAAAAGAGGTTGAGAAGAGAGAGAAGAGACGGGAGGTGGGGTAGGGAGCCAATCAGATATGTAGGGAGTGGAGGAAGCAGTGGCGGGAGAATGAGAGACATAAGGAAACACAGTTTCAACAAATTTAACATGACGAGAGACATAAAGACGAGAGGTGTTTGGTTCATAGCAGAGATAGGCGTGTTGAGTGAGGGAATAACCAAGGAATATACAAGGTTTGGAACGAGGGTCGAGTTTGTGAGAAGTGTAAGGACGAAGCCATGGATAGCACAAGCAACCAAAGACGCGGAGCTTGTGATAGTTGGGGGGTTTTTGGAATATAAGCTCATATGGTGATTTCATATTAAGAACAGGTGTTAGCAGGCGATTAATAAGATAGACAGCGGTAGCAAAGGCATAGGGCCAAAACGTGGATGGGAGAGACGTATGAGAGAGAAGAGCAAGGCCAGTTTCAACAATATGCATGTGTCGACGTTCAGATAAACCATTATGTTCAGGAGTATGTGGATGGGTAGTGAGAAGGGAGATGCCATTAGTAGAGAGATAATCACGAAGACCAACAAATTCTCCACCATTATCCGAATAAAGTACTTTAATGGACTGATTAAAAAATTTCTCCACAATAGCTCGAAATCGAATAAAGGTGGGGCAACATCAGATTTACGAACAAGGGGATAAAACCACATATATCGAGTAAAATGATCAACCAGAATTAAGTAATACTTAAAACCATCCATGGATAAAATAGGGGAGGTCCACAAATCCGTAAACAAATATTCAAGGGGTCGGGAAGAGGATAAAGTAGATAAATGAAAAGGAAGTTTATGACTTTTATTTTCCAAACAGGCCGAACAGGGCGACAAAGAGGAGACAGTAGTCTCTAAATCAAACAAACTAATAATTTTATTAAGGATTGGTGGAGCTGGATGGCCCAAACGATGGTGCCACGTGCTAGACGGTGCTTTGGTGGACGCAAAGGCAAGCAAAGGCGGGTTGGGCCATTCATAGAGTCCATTCCTAACTGGACCACGGAGAAGGAGTTGATTCGTCTGTAGGTCCTTCACAAGAAATTCAGTGGGTAAAAATTCAACAGATAAATTATGAGAGCGACACAATTGAGAAATGGACAATAAATTTTTGGACATGGCAGGAACACAAAGGATATCGCGCAAATGAAAAGACGTGGAAGGAGATAAAGGAAGAGAAGTAGAACCAGTATGCGTGATATTAAGAGCCTTACCATCACCAATCATTATGTCATCGGAGCCGAGATACGGAGTGTGGAGCGAGATATTTTGAAGATCATTGGTAACATGATGGGTGGCACCACTGTCAAGAAGCCAAGACGGACCATCAGAAGAGGCTGGTTCAGGCTGGGCCGCAAGGTGAGCTTGATGGCGAGGAGGGTAGGGTGAGCGAGCAGCTTGCGAAACCTGAGTGTGGAGTTGCTGAATTTGAGGACAGAACTTAGCAGAATGGCCTTGGGTGTAGCAGTATTGACACTTTCCGAGATAAGGACGTCGGGAGGATTGTTTTGGGAAGAGCCAGGGGTAGAGGGACGGAAAGCGAGGTGGGCATGGGGACGGTGCGGGGGCTGGGTTGCGGACGAAACTGGGAAGTTGGGGAGGGAGTGAAATTGCGCCAATTGGAGGAGTGTGGAGTAGGTAGAAGAGCAGGCCGAGTATAAGCAGGATGGGCGGAGGTGGGGGAAAAGTTGGCCGACGAAGAAGATGTAGTTTTCACCTTAAAATTCAGCAACTTTTCATGCAATTCTTCAAAAGAAATAACAGTGTCACGTGCTTGTACAGCTCTAGCAAGGTCTTGATATTCATCACCAACATTGTCTAAAACTAAATCAATCAAATCCTCATCATCCATAGGTTTATCAATAATAGACAATTCATCAGCCTTGTTTTTGACAGCATGCAAAAATTCAGAAATAGATTGTGACCCACGTGTCATTGATTTTAGGGCGTCTTTAATAGCTCGAATACGACCCCGAGATGCCTTAGCATAAGTATTTTTCAAAATTTCCCATGCCTCACGAGATGTAGTAGCTTTGCGAAGGAAAGAAACTACCGAGGGGTACACGCCGCAATTATAGTGTGAAGGAGAAGACTATCCCGACGCTTCCAAAGTGTGTATAGTCGGGATTGACCTTGGTGGCACCGTCGGCTTGAACGGTTTGCGGCGGAGGAGGGAGGGTGCCATTAACGTATCCAAGCAAGTCATAGCCAACAAGGAGTGGCTCCATTTGTAAAATCCAAATACCATAATTTGTAGAATCGAGTTTAATTGGAGTTTGCGTCGCGAAGTTGAAGGTGATAGGAGAAGAGTCGGCCATGGAGAGAGCGAGAGGAGAGAACGACGAACAGCAGCAGGGGGACGGAAAAAAAAAATGAAGCTGGAAGGAGAGGATGAATATGGCGGCTTTAGGGTTTGGAAGGAGAAGAAGAGATGCAAGAGTGTTTATGGAAGCTCTGATACCATATTGAGAGAAATAGAGTTTGGAAAATATAATTGTATTATTCACACATCTAAAGAATGGTATTACAAAGATATATATACTACATAGATTACACAGGTATAATGAATACAGAATATATGGATATAAATACATAATATTGACAATAAATACAGAATATTTCCTAATATGCTATTGTAACAAATTTCATCTACGTCACCATCATTTAAAATCTTTTCCGATCATTTCTAATTGCGAATATAACAAATTTTATCACGAAAAAGTTAGCGTTAAATTTATTGTCATCTCCTTGATCTATGCTCTTTTGTGAAAGAGAGCGATATAAGGTAAGACATTAAGAGTTCAATATAATGTCATCTCCTCTGCGTCTATAAATTCATGAAAGAGAGAAACGAAGGTAGGAAATTGTGAGTTAAATTTACTGCCATCTCCTCCATCCAGTTTCATGAAAGGTAGAAAGAAAGTAAGAAATTGGCATCCATAATGACGATTTGCTGTAAATTTTGATTTTTTTGAGATTTGCATTGTTTATTTTGACTGTAAACTCATCCACATGACTCATCCACATGTAATATCTTGGATAATTTTAAATATTGATGTATTATCGATCTCCTCTATGCAGCTTCATCAAAGAGAGGTAAGAAGTAGAAAATTGGCATCAACAATGGTGGTATGTTGTAAATTTTTTGTTTTTTATATTTGTATTGTCTATTTTGAATATTGATAGATTCATCCACATGTAATTTTTGCAGAATCTCAAAGGTTTTAGGTGGCAGAGGGGTTGTGATAAATTAACGTAGTTGCATTTTTTTCCACTTAATGCATTCACGATTCGCTGCTATTTTTTTTTCTTCCTAAATTTTTATAATATTTTTTTATTTACATGAAAACTCTCCTCGATTAGTCTGTTAACACTTTCGTATTTGAAACTTTTAGTAGTCATGTGCAAAGCAGGACAAATATATTCTTCAGAAACCGCCGTCTACAATCGTGAGTATGTTTTATTATAACTATGAAAATTATATTCGCTATGTTTGTATGGGGAATTAGCACTCATGATTTACTGCTGTTTTGTCCCTTTTGTGTTTTATTTTATTATATTTACCTGAAAAATCAAATGTAAATAATGGTATATTTTTAGTTTTATACTGTGCAGAAATGTAAATTAAATGATGCACAATTAATTGCTTCAAATTTGTGGGGATGAAATATGTCAAAGAACCATGATGTTTATATTTGTTGGGAGCTTGACAGCGTTAAAGTGTGTACAAAAGAGCTTCAGTATTTGGATAATCTGCTACAAAATGGATATCCAACTCTAAGTCAGGTAAGTAGTCTAGAGTGTATATTGTTAACGGAGTACAAGACGGCAGCAAGTCCGACTTCTATGTTATTGCACTTCAATTCTCACAAGAAAGTTATATAAACCAGGTAGAAAAGTGTGTTGCAATTGGTGGTTCAGTTTGTTAATTAGTTAGTCGGTTAAGCCTTTTTTGTTAGTAGAAGTTAATTTGGTTGTTAGCACAAGTTAGTATAAATAGTAGTAGTTCATTTGTAACAATTGACAATTTTAACACAATGAGATAAATATCTTTCCATCTCCAAAATATCTTTTCTCTCCAAAAATATCTTCTCCATCTTCATTTGAGCTTCAAGATGGTATCAGAGACTTTCTTCCGCACGAGTTTTCTTCTTCTTTGATTCGATTGCTTTTCTAGCCTGGTGAACTTGTAGATCGTTATCTCAATTCATCCATGGCGGCTTTTGAGCATCAAAATGCAGAAATAATTCCAGTTTCTAGTCCTTTCTACATTCATCCGAATGAAAACCCCTCTCTAGTTCTTGTTCAGCCAATTCTCGATGAAAATGGCAGAAATTATCATTCCTGGAATAGATCAGCGCGGCAAGTGTTGATTATGAAGAACAAAGCATGTTTCATTGATGGAACTTTGCCCAAACCTGCTGTTGGAGATCCAAGGTATAATGCATGGGAGCAATGTGACATAATGGTCACCACTTGGATTCGAAATTCAGTTGCTAAGCAAATTTCACAAAGTCTTCTATGGATCAACAGTGCTCAAGATGTTTGGGAAGATCTCGGGGACGGAGTTTGCTAATCTTGATGCATTTCGTTTATCGATTTGTTAGAGGAATTTCATACTACTAAACGAACGGTTCCACTTTGTGACCGAGTATTTTACCAAGGTGAAGATATTGATTGATGAAATCAATGTTTTGAAGCTTGTACTGTGTACTTGCAATCCGGCGTGTAGATGCCAAGTTATTCCTACCTTTGTTGGATATAATGAAAGAGAATGTGTAATTAGGTTTTTGAGAGGATTGGATGAGCATTTTGAACTGTGATGTCACATGTATTGCTTATGTCACCTATTCCTAACATCAAAGTAGTGTTTGGATTGGCTCTTAAATTTGAAAGGCAGAAAGGAGGTCAGTCTTCACGTTTTGGACAGTCCACTGTGATGTTTAACCGTACCAATATGTCTCAAAATAATCAGAATCAGCAAAATGAAAGTAGAAGACCTATTGGGAACAATGCAGGAGCTGAGACCAGGAAGTACAATGGTCAGACAGGGAAGAAACCACAGTGTACTTTACGTAGTCGATAGGTCATGCGAAGATGTATGTTACGGGAAGCATGGATTTCCACCGGGATTTAAACCAAGGAGCGGGATAAACATGATGGAAACGAGATGCGATCATAATGATGTACGGACGGAAAAGGATAATAGCGAGTGTGAATCATCATTCCACTTTGTGGCTCTTACTCGGCAAGAATACACTCGGTTCAAGCGACTTTTATCGGTAAACAAGAGTCCATAGATCATCAGCAGCACTATGTAAACCAAGCATCAGTATTATCAGCTTCTTTTCAGGGGTCAAATGAGTTAAATGCAGGTAATCCATCTAATGTGTGGATCTTGGATTCAGGGGCTACAGATCATGTAGTATTCAGTATGAGTCATTTTGTAAGTCACAAAACGAGTTCGGAATGTTCATGTGAATCTACCTAATGGCGGGAGTGTCTTGGTGTCACATATTGGTGATGTTCGGTTAACTAAAAACCTTCTATTGACGGGGGTTCTTTGTATTCCTAGTTTCAAGTTCAATCTCGTATCATTAAGTAGGGTCACACAAAATCCCGGGATTAAAGTTTTGTTTGAATCGATAAATGTACTATACAGGATCAGGATCATGGGATGATTGGATCAGCTGAGAAACGGAGGGGTTTGTATGTTTTTCAACCAGTTGCAAGTTCATGCAACATGACAGTCTTTCAAAACAGTAACCAATTGACAGATGACATGTTATGGCATTACAGGTTAGGGCATCCATCTCACAACAGGCTGAAGAAGATTGCACAACGAGTTACACGAGGTTCAAGTTCCGGGGGATACAATATGTCATGTGTGTCCATTAGCAAAACGAAACAATTGTCTTTCAATTTGAGTGAGTCGTTGTCAAAGTACGTTTTTGAGTTGGTTCATGTTGACTTGTGGGGGCCTTACCCTTATGAAACTATTCAAGGGCGAGAGGTATTTCCTCACCATAGTAGATGACTATAGTAGGTACACTTGGATTTACCTACTTCATAATAAATCGAGAGGCAAGAGCCATAGTGCAAGGATTTTGTAAATATGTTGTTACACAATTTGGTGTTCTATAAAGATCATCGGGACGGATAATGGCGGTGAATTTGATATGGTGGATTTCTATCTTGACAAAGGTATAATACACCAAACTTCTTGCACACACACACCTCAACAAAATGGATTGGTAGAAAGGAAACATCAACATGTCCTAAATGTGGCTAGGGCTTTAAAATTTCGGGCCTCCCTTCTGTTAAGTTTTGGGGTTTTTGTGTGTTACATGCGGCTCATTTGATTAATTGTACACCAACACCACTCTAGATCATAAAACACCTTTTGAGAAACTCTTGGGGCAAGAACCGGAGTACGGCGAGATTTAAAGTCTTTGGTTGTCTTGTTTATGTGTCTACTATAAAACACAACGAGATCCAAGTTTGAACCTAGAAGTGTAGCTTACGTTTATTTGGGCCATTCCACTACTACAAAGGGTTATTTGGTTTACAAATTGGATAGTGGAGACATTGCCCTCTCCGGGAATGTGGTGTTTCATGAGAGGTGTTTTCCTTTTGAACACCCCTCCTTGTTGCATTACGAGACTCATGATGAAGATATCTGCATGCACTGCCTCCATATCACCTCTCCACGATGATTGCGGCATGCCTATACCACAAAACTTTGTTCGAATGAGCACCGCAACCGATGCGAGCATGATGACACTTTGAAACCAACAATGTGAGCGATGATCAACCTGTCGGGAAGTCTCATAGAACAAGGCATCCTCCCCACACATACGCGGGATTTTATATGCTCCCGAGCCGGTCTTTCTACTCCTCATTCCATCATTTGTCATGTTGATAGGGAAGAGGAGCCTTCAACTTATAACCCGGGCGGTCCGAGTCCTGAAATGGCAAGAGGCCATGTCTAAAGAAATTGAAGCCCTAGAAGCCAATCAAACATGGAATGTTGTGTCTCTACCTCCCCACAAAAAGGCCATTGGCTGCAAATGGGTATACAAAATCAAATACAAACCAGATGGCTCTGTGGAAAGGTATAAAGCTAGGTTAGTTGCAAAGGGCTATACACAGATGTATGGGATAGATTATCAGGAGACATTCTCACCAGTGGCTAAAATGGCCACCATCAGAACCCTTTTAGGCTGCTTTGCATACGCAAGGGTTGGCATCTCCACCAACTAGATGTCAACAATGCTTTTCTTCATGGGGATCTACATGAAGAGGTCTACATGAAAGTTGCCCGGGGATTCCACGCGATGTTCCAAATCCGGCTTGCAAACTTTCTAAATCATTGTATGGTCTTAAACGAGGCAAGTAGGCGGTGGAATGCCAAGCTCACAACGGCTTTCTTTGGATCAAGGTTTTAAGCGGTCCAAAAGTGATTACGGTATGTTCACTAAAGGGTACGGACAAGATTTCATTGTCCTACTTGTGTATGTGGATGATGTCATTTTGGCCGGTGCGGATCTACATCAAATTCAACTTGTCAAAGACTTCCTAAACAATGCCTTCAAGATCAAAGACATTGGACCACTTAGTTATTTTCTAGGGTTGGAGGTACACAAAACATCCTTTGAATTTGCTAATCTCACAAAGAAAATATGCTACCAACTGTTACGGGAGTTTGATGTTCTTGGGGCCAAACCAGCAGTCACTCCTATGGATGTCAAACATACATTACAGCATGGGGACTCTCCATTACTTCCTGACACTTCAATCTATAGGCAAATAGTGGGCAAGTTGTTGTATCTCACATTCACTAGGCCGGACATTGTATTTCTTTGTCCAACGGTTGAGTCGGTTCTAGATGCCCCTACTCAAAGTCATCTAGCTTTTGCATACGAGTGCTCAAGTACATAAAGAGACATCACGATCAAGGCCTTCTATATAAGTAAGAATGCATTGGTTCCCACGGCTTTCACGGATTCGGATTGGGCGGGTTGCCCTGAATCTAGGAAATCTGTATTTGGATATTGCTTGTTCTGGGATCGGCACTAGTGTCTTGGAAAGCTAAAAAGCAAGGAACGGTATCCGAAGTTCGGTGAGAGTGAGTACGGGGCCATGGGCGCAGTTGTGAGTGAGATTCAATGGTTCAAGTATTTG
Source organism: Gentiana straminea (assembly GCA_036785695.1). Taxonomy (NCBI): domain Eukaryota; kingdom Viridiplantae; phylum Streptophyta; class Magnoliopsida; order Gentianales; family Gentianaceae; genus Gentiana; species Gentiana straminea. Next base: position 7,781,740 of record JAVUPR010000207.1, read on the forward strand.
TTGGAAGATCTACAAAGCTTGGTGTTCATACTCCCATTGCTATGTCTTGTGACAACCAAAGTGCAATGCACATTGCTTCTAATCCGGTGTTCCATGAACGGACCAAGCACATTGAAGTGGATTGTCATGTTGTGAGAGAGAAGGTCCAAGCTGGATTGGTGAAGCTGTTGCCCATCTCTTCTTTTCAGCAGTTAGCCGATTGTTTCACCAAGGCATTGGACAGTCCAGCATTGCATAGAGCCTTGGCTTCTTTTCATGCCACAGCTTCCCCCACACCAGCTTGAGGGGGGCTGTTGCAATTGGTGGTTCAGTTTGTTAATTAGTTAGTCGGTTAAGCCTTTTTTGTTAGTAGAAGTTAATTTGGTTGTTAGCACAAGTTAGTATAAATAGTAGTAGTTCATTTGTAACAATTGACAATTTTAACACAATGAGATAAATATCTTTCCATCTCCAAAATATCTTTTCTCTCCAAAAATATCTTCTCCATCTTCATTTGAGCTTCAAGAAAGTGAGGAGGAGTCACCTGAAGAAGAACCCCCTCCCCGCCGGGAAAGAGTTTGATTCAGATATTGATCCGCTAAGGTCACCGGAGGCACCCCTCAGATTTTTCGATTTAATCCATTGAAAATGTACGAATGTATGTGTACTTCAGGAATTTACACGATTTCATTTTCTTTTTCTAATATTTTTTTTCCGTTAAAAGTAGTTTATGATTGAAGATCAGTAGTTTTGATTAGCCAGTTGAAAATAAGATGTAATGTAATTTCAGTGATTATTGCAAGAGCATTTGAAGAAATGAACGTCACATTATATATCCATAAACTATTTGCTGTGCAATAGTTGTGTCCATACAATAGCCTATTTGAACAAGTATTCATGTGTTACAGACACCAAGCGTTTGATATGATGATCAGATCAGCACAGCCAAAGAGTGTGTGAAGTCTTTTGGTGTGACACAACTATTGTAGAAGGAGTATTAAAAAAATTGCAATTATATGTTTTGTTACTTGATTGGTAGTCATTTTTTTTTTTGAGTCGGACTGTTTTTTTTCCTTTTAAACAATTTATAAAGAAATGCATTTTCATCTCCGTTGTATCTTGATATAGAAAAAGATTGTATTACTTTAATGCAAAATATTATTTGAATTTGATTTTCACATTTGTATAATTTACATTGTCTTAGATATTAATTCACGTTGTGTTAGTATTTTCGTAGAATGTCATTTTACATTCGTATGTATTTTCGATGAGCAATGATGCATTATGTTACACCAATGCATTAATTTACGTAAGGAACTCCACATGTCATGAATATTGCACTTATTAAATTTTGATACAAATTCACGTCCTAAATAAAACACGTATTCTTAGTTTTACATCACCCGTGCATTATGCACGGGTTTTTGGCTAGTAAGATAAATATTAAACTAAACTAATTAAGATATTTTTTTTGAGGAAAACTAATTAAGATAATTAAATATAAACATTAAATATTTTTGCTAACATAACAAGATAATCTTTCTTTTGAACTCCATCATATCTCGAGTGATTTTAATATTTATGCTAACATAACAAGATAATCTTTCTTTTGAACTCCATCATATCTCGAGTGATTTTATCTTCTATTAGGACCAACTTGTCCCACATCATGCAATCGATGCAAACGATGCCGAGGCGACCTTGCTATATTTCAGGATGCATTATGTCAAAGTCTTCTAATAGAGAAGCCAATGATAGAATAATCTTGATTACGAAACGGCCATTTTTTATAAATATGTCGTCACTGAATACAAATTCAGCCGATTCAGAATATGCTACTAATAAAGAGTGTTTCGCTTAGTGCCAAATCGCCGTACTCAATTGCTTAAGGATATTTGATATGTAATTGTTTAAACTTGTAATACATACGGTAATATTTTCTTGCTTTCAGTCCGGCCACAAAGCTACAAGCTCCGTCATATTCTAGAGAATATATTTAGAGCATTAATAATATCAAAAACAAACAGATAAATTTTGCCGTACATTTGATCTCATCTTTATGCATACCTCCAATTTTGATTCTTGAAAACCAGATCAGCTTGGACCGTATGATTGTATTGTAATGATTTGCTAATGCTACTTTTTTGCATTTTTATGTAATTAAACAATGGTGGGTTTTACTCGTTTGTTTAAAGGAGTAAAATGGATTGTTAATTAAAAAAAGATTTATAATTATTTGCATTCACCGATTTTACTGGTACACCATATCTATCGGTGTAATTAAAAATACAGAATCAACCTTTCGAAAGTCGATTTTTAACTGAAAAATCGACTTTCTAAAAAGCGTTCTTGTGTTGTGCAGTGGTAGTGTGGTGTATCGGTAAAATCACGGTGATGCAAATACAAACACCTAAAAAATTACCCTAGAGTATAATTTATTTCCCTCATTCAAGATAACTTTTATATGTGCCTAAAACTTATGATGTAGACCTACATCAGTCATTGATGACAAAGTCATACTTGTAAGACCAATTAAAATTATTAAAAAATTTAGAATGAGGGAAATAATTTTTATACGTGCCTAAAACTTATGATGTAGACCTACATAAGTCATTGATGACAAAGTCATTCTTCTAAAACCAATTAAAATTATTAAAGAATTTAGAATGAGGGAAATTAAATTAAATTAAAATCTCGGGCAACTTTTTTCTTTCACAGATAGGAATCCATTAGTTTATCTTGAATTACTATTGTAATACCAAATGTTAGTTCTCCATGATCAATCTAAGCTTTGTCTATTGACATGATATGTTTCAGAATTTGTTCTCAAGTTGCCTACGTATTTGGGTATTAGGTTTAGACTGAGCCCGAGAGTTTAATCCCAATTAAATTGCCTATGTATCCACGAGACACCCACAAAAGTGATCGGACCAAACCACCAAATTTCTCCATGATCAATCTAAACCTTGGCCAACTCTCTAAGTTCAAACCGGGCGGTCTATCTTATCCGTATGATGATATGGACATGTCAGAGGTGCGCCAGCCAATGCAACAAAAAAAATTAGTGCCATATATATATGTATATTTTACGACAATACGTAAAAAAAAAATTATTCTACTTAAAAAAATAATTACGAAAAAATTTTTCCCGAAAAATATTTCATACCCAAAAAACATATAATATATATACATTACTAAATATTAATTCAAGTATTCAACAATTCAAAAATATTGGAGGCGAAATCACTAATCAAAGTAAAAAAATTATTCTACTTAGTCAAAAAATTACGGATTTTTGGCGAAAATTATTTCGGTCAACCGATTTCCGCTCAATCTCTAAGTTCAAACCGCCAAATTTCTTAGGTCTATCTTCATCCGTATGATGATATGGACATGTCAGAGGTGCGCCAGCCAATGCAACAAAAGACACAGTTACAAGTGCCATAGCAGGGACATGCACAATCATAGTATAACAGATGTCATAGGACACAGTCACATTATGAGTCTTCTGTGTGTTTCATTTCATTTATATTTAATGAACAGAAGATCGACAAAATCTCAACATTCATTTCATTCGTAAATGAAACCTATTCAACGGTATAAGTCTAAACTTTTTATATGTCAAAGTTCAACAGTTTACCATATATAAATAATCACGGAACATGTGATAAATTCTCTCACTGTTTGCAATTCATTACTTAAAAAAAAAAACTGTTAAACTCTAACCGCGAGGGCCCCCTCGCCCCCGATCCCTTCGGAGTGCGAGGAGAGATTAATCAGGGACCTAGCAGCTCGGGGAAGGGGCTTGCTTATTATATCCTTTACCGAAAGGGGCCGGCCCTTTACGGGACTCGAACCTCCACCCTTCGGCTTTCCGACTCAGCTTGGTATTACCCATCCAACCACTTACCACTAGGCCGTATCCAGAGGATTCAATTCATTACTACTTTAAAGGCAATATGTTGGGTTTAAACTCCTTTCCTCCTATAAATAAATAGATTGGTATATGGTTTTATTTAAGGAGAAAATCCAATATATTCATTCTCATATTTACATATACATAGAAGGTCATCGAAGAGAATACGGAAGATTGAAAATTCGTTGCATCTCGGCCTTTGAAGTGCCACTACATCATGAAGAAAAACTTTGTATCTTCGAAGACGTTTGCGTTATTCCGTGAGCAATGTTGTCTAACGAAAAAATATTTACGCTTGCCTCGGTTTGCATTTTCATATTTATTTTTGTTTTGTATTTAGTTATCCAAAACTCAGGGCCCCGAAATGCATGAGTTTTTAATTAGGAGGCACGAGGTCTTGAACTGGTAGTGGTGCCGGCTATCAGTTGACATCTACCACGATCTATTATTACTTGAGTAATGATACAATTATATCACAACAAGTGACACAATGATTACTTGCACCGTCAATCTTGATTAGTTCACATCATGTTCAATTTAGACTCATCACGATCAACAGTGTTTAAGACCAATGTGACACTCATTGAAACGCCCTTGTCCCAAATATCGAGTCCTTATCCGGAAAAAAAAAACGTTCGTCACATGATTTTTAGAGAAAACTCTGAAATCCACGTAAGTTTTAATATCAGAGTAATAAAGAAAAGTCGCGGAAGAAAGAGATTCGGGGGACTAACCCTTAATGTCTTCCATAAAGACAACGCACGAGAAGAGAGACAATATTGTTGTTAAATTAGATTCATAAATAACTAAAACCATTTCTAAATCTATTACAATTCATTATGTCTATAAAAGGAAATTACTGTAATTAACTTGGCATGCATGCCTTGTTCAAGAAAAATAAACTATAACCACCAGTTAACCGTAGATAGACTTTATAAGCTCCTTCTTACGCTAGCTCTTCAAGCTCACCGTCAAACTCTTCAATTACATGCATGCCTTTTTATTCTAAAGCAAGAAGTGAGCACTCTAGATAGCCCGGTAAGGAGTAAGAAGATCAAAAGGGAAATTCATGTTTGTCAAATGCCAGAGAAATGACATGAATCTGTAGAATGTAATATCGCCGGATGGATTAAGTACAAGATCTAGTCAAACAAAATACATAAATACAATAGATCTAAACCTACGAGGGGGGGTTAGATTACCAACCTTTTTTATGGTGCAAAACTCCAAGAACTAAAGGTCAATCCAATCCCAGCTAGTTGAGAGCCTAGTCGAGAAGCCAAAGTCTTCCAACGTGTGTCTCCAAGCACCACCAGGTGGATGGTGTTTCAAGCCGCCGGACCTCATCGATATGCTACCGGAATAATCCCGAGGAATATCCCAACTCAAAACCCTAGTATTATAGCCGAAAATTCTAAGCTATAATACTTGCAAATATGCGTGTATGTATGTGTGTGATTTGGCTTGGGAGTACTCTCTTTATAAAGGAGATAAATCCTAGCCTCCAAGGCATTATTTAATAATACAAAATCAATTAAAATAATCATTTTCCTTAAAAGATAAATCTAGAATATTCCCAAATTAATAAGGATATATAAAAGATTTTCTTTTCCTTAAATTATTTAACAAATAAATAATTTAATCACTTGTATCATATAATTATCAAGAAAACAAATTTCTTGATAATCAACCAAGCATCACATTCCACTTTCTTCTTGACCAATTAGGTCAAGAAGTCAACACACTAATTTGGGTCGAGTTCACGAAAAATATCTTTTTCATGTATTTAATTATCTAATCCAACTAAACAATTAATCCACATATCAATTAAATAGTCCAATCCAACTATTTAATTATAATTGAGGTGAAACGACGAGAAAACATATGCATGTTAGGAGCCACGTCGGGGACCATGGACCCATATTCAGTAGCTACAATAAATTAAATAATATTATCCGTCAGACCGAACAATAAAATTCAATCTATTAATTCCGGGATTACACCACCATAAACCCGAAACTAAACTCTGCCGAATATAGATAACTTACACTCAACCATGAGTTGATAAGGTGTCCACTGATATAATCATTACATACGGATAAATCCTCCATAGACTGTTCGTTTCGATTCGGGATATCTCCGTAAACCATTCTCAAAACCTCTTATCCTTATTTACCATTAACCCTCTAGTGATCAATTAGTTCATAACTAATATAATATGAACTCTCAGGATCGATCAGTTTCTAGGATTAACAAATAAGGGAAGCGTTCGTCTACTTCCCGAGGGAAGGAATGGATTCCATATACGTGATAGCACGGATTACTCACTCATTCCAGAATAGAGCCAACGAGAAGTGTTGGACCACATACTACGAAGTGATCCTTACTAACACATCAAACTCTACCCTAGTCTAAGCAATTATCTGTGATCACCTCAGGATTGAGATTAACACATATATGATCATCTTGTGATTCGATAAGACTTCTCGATTACGGAATTATATCGAGAACTCAGATCAAATCGGTCCAGCCCTATATGATTATCATCATATATAAATGCCCCACTAGGTACCCTATTACCGACAGTCCTGATAAGACTGACACACCTAAAGTGTTCTGGGTGCATTATTAGCAAATTAATCTTGAGACCCGTACTCAGATTAATAAACGCTACGGACTAAGTTAATTTTAAATACATCTCACTAACTTAATCCTCTTGTGTATAGCTATACACTAAGTTATGTGATTACATAAACGAGGTACTTTGGATTTTCAGCATTGTCTTAATTATAAACATACATGCATATAATAAGATGAATTATTAATTATGTCCTAAAACAATTACATAATTGTCTTTCGGGCACTACACCTAACAGAATCTACTTGATCCAGTTACAAATTGTTGAAAACATAACTTGAGGAATACATAAAGCATATTGATATGAATCATGATGATATTAAAAACCTTTGACATCTATACCTAGTCAAGATCCGTTAATAATTACTGATGGTCCAATAACGAGACTTCAAGCAAAGAGGGTCCGAGAGGCATTGAATGTTTTGATATGCGACATTAATATGACACATGAAGAGTCACACACAGTTGAAGAAATACTAGTTAAAATCATCATTTATGCACATGGAATGGATTGAAGTCGTGTTAACCATTCGAGGTTCACGCCAGTTAGTATCAGGGACTACGGATTGTTGGTATTTCTAGTATAATTTTCGTTTTACATATAAAAATATAAATAAATAAATAAATACCTGCGTTTCTTTTCATATTGTTCATCAATTTTCGTATTTTTGTTCTTGCAATTGTTGCTGTTATCAAAAAAAAAAAAAAAAAAACTTTCCTTTGATTCTGTTCGTGCACCATCCTTGATAAATTAAAATAAAATAAAATAAATAAAAAAAAAACTTTGCCTAGCCCGGATAATATTGCAACGACACACCCAAAACAGTTGCAATTAACCCAGTCCTCCAGCCCAAAGTGCCCCCGGATAATAGTGCCACAAATCACCTAAAACAGTGGTACTCCCCCCTCCCCACACTACAACTTCTATCATTCTACCTACTCCTACTATAATATATATTTTTTACTTTCTCCTTGGATACTTGTCTCCGTTCTTCGTATTAGTTTCGTATTGACTTTGCTTGTGTTTCTTGATTCGTTCTACAATCGATCTCTACTTGTGAGAAAGTGAAAAAACGAGTGACTTTGTGAGGTTTATAATGGAAAATGAAGATGAAAATGTTACTCCGGATTCAACCTTTTTTATTCGGGCTCAACAGCAGGAGAATCTCATAACACGGGGACAAATTGAAGCTCTTACAGCTCAAATAGCCGCACTTAGAACTTTCTTGACTGGTAATCCTAATTTGGATGCACGTGGAGGTGGTGTACCTTGGGCACATCCACCTGATAATGTGGCGGAATTAGTTGATAAACAGGCTGCACCGGGTGCAGATCGTGAACATTGTGGCAATTATCTCCGCAATATCAAGATGAAAATTCCACAATTTAAAGGTACGAATGATCCCGAAGTTTTTGTAGACTTGTACGAAAAGTTGATCAGATTTTTAATTGTAATACGTACACTGAGATGGAGAAGATCAATTTGGCTACACTTGAGTTTGAGGGCTATGCATCGTCATGGTTTCAATAATTTAACTTAAATCAAATTAGACAAAGAGATGTGCCTATTGCTACATGGCCTGAATTAAAACGTGAAATGCAACGACGATTTGTTCCGGCTTCGTATCACCGTGAACAATTCAGAAAATTACAAACCATGACACAAGGGAACATGTCGGTTGATGAACTGTATCAAGAGATGGAGTTGACCATGATTCGAACAGGCACAGATGAGAGTGAGAAGGCAAAAATAGCTACGTTTGCAACTATTTTACGGTCAGAAATTTCTTATGAAGTGGGATTGAAAGATTGTGAGACTTTAGAGGCGACGGTACATGCGGCTGCCTTTGTGGAATAACAGTTGAAGAAGAAATCTCACTTTACTAAGTCTTCTATTCAATCGTCATCTTCTTGTCGTTCTGCACAGTTTCAGTCCAAGTCCAAGGGAGATGGTGGCAAGTTTTCTAAGTACAATTCTGTACATTTTACGCCTCATCGACCATATATTGACGCTCCCAAGGATGCCCCCAAGGCTAGGGAATTTAATAAAGGCAAATCCGAAGATGTTGGTCGAAAACCTTCAAGTCAAATACAATGTTTTGAATGTAAAGGTTTGGGACATAAACAATCTGAATGTCGTAATAAACGTACTATGATTGCCGTGGGTGAAAATTTGTTTGTATCGGAGTCTGATAATGAGGAGGATTCGGCTGACCTAGAGGTTGAATCCGATACCGAATATGTTAATACAGCCGTAAGTCTTAATACACATAGTATAGTTTTGGTCATATAAAAATCACTCAGCGCCAAGGCTAAATTAGTAGATGATATACAACGAGAAAATGTCTTCCAAACTTATTGCTTCATCGAAGGAAAAATCTTTAGCTTGATCATTGATTCGGGAAGCTGTACTAATGTTGTTAGTACTGACGTAGTGGAAAAATTGGGTCTTACAACATCCAAGCACCCACATCCATATCGTTTACAATGGTTAAAGGATTGTGCTGAGATTCGTGTTACTAAACAAGCATTGATCCCTTTCAGCCTTGGGAAATATGAGGATACAGTATTATGTGACGTGGCTCCTATGCACGTTACACACATTTTTCTCGGTCGTCCGTGGAAATATGATCGCCGGGTGATGTATGATGGTTTTGCAAACAAATACATGTTGACATTTAAAGGCAAAAATCACCACTTGTTTCTTTGTCTTCACAAGAAACACGTGCCGAATAGATTCGCCTTGCCAAGAACCGTGAGGGTGCAAAAAATAAAAAAGAGGGCGTGACAGTTGAAAATAAAACTTCTTACGGATGGGAGAAAAACAATGAGGGCGTTCAATAAAGAAATGAGGAAAAAAAATTTAATAGAAAAAAAGACCGACAGTGTGGGCGATTTAGTACCTTTTGAGTGTCGGAAAGTTGAAAAATTAAAGGTAAGTAAGGGTGCCATCATTAGCGAGGGTAAAAGAAATGGTGGATTATTTCACAGTGAGACATCATTAGGAAGTTCTTCGCGACAACCTGAAAAATTTGCATTCTTATTCATCTTTAAAGATACAATTGTTTCACCCTACACCACAATGACACACTCCCAACACTTTGAGGACAACTCAGTCTCCCCCCTTATGTTTTTCATCTCCTTGTTTATTGGTTGTTTCTGATTTGACGGGTTCTTTGCCTAGTGTTGTTATCTCTCTATTACAGGAATATGTTGACATCTTTCTAGAGGATGAACCGTCCGGATTGCCACCATTGCGGGGTATTGAACACCACATTGATTTTATTCCAGGTTCTACTTTACCAAATCGTCCGGCTTATCGAGCAAATCCGGAAGAAACATGGGAAATACAAAGGCAAGTCGAAGAGCTGCTTTCCAAAGGTAAAATCCAGGAATCTATGAGTCCTTGTGCGGTTCCTGTCATCATTGTGCCAAAAAAGACGGTAAATGGAGATTGTGTGTGGATTGCCATGCTATCAATCAAATTACAGTTAAGTAATATTATCCCATTCCGCGTTTAGATGATATGTTGGATGAATTGCATGGTTATTTACTATGGTAGATCTTCGAAGTGGTTATCACCAAGTTCGAATTCGTGAGGGTGACGAATGGAAAACTGCTTTTAAAACAAAGTTTGGCTTATATGAGTGGTTAGTGATGCCATTTGGGTTAACTAATGCTCCGAGCACTTTTATGCGACTTATGAATGATATTTTACGAGACTTTATTGGCCATTTCATGGTAGTTTATTTTGATGATATATTGACATACAGTCTCGATTTGGATTCACATATTGGTCATTTACGTGCTGTTTTTTATACACTTCGGCGTGCTCAATTGTATGCTAACTTAAAAAAGTGTTCCTTTTGCATGGATAGAATTATGTTTCTTGGCTTTTTTATTAGTGCACAAGGTGTCGAAGTAGATCGATAGAAGGTTCAAACTGTGTTTGATTGGCCGGAACCTACTTGTGTTGCGGATGTACGCAGCTTCCATGGATTGGCAAGTTTTTATAGACGATTTGTGCGCGATTTCAGCACTTTGGCCGCCCCTCTCAATGGACTTGTGAAGAAGAATGCTCCATTCCATTGGGGTCCAAAACAAAGGGAGTCTTTTGAAACTCTTAAATCAGAACTTATTTCTGCTCCTATACTTGCTCTTCCTGACTTTAGCAAGATGTTTGAAATTGAGTGCGATGATTCGGGGTAGGTATTGGTGGTGTTTTAATCCAAGAGGGTCGTCCAATTGCTTATTTTAGTGAAAAACTTAAGGGCGTGCATTTAAACTATGCTACGTATGATAAAGAGTTGTATGCCTTAGTTCGTTGTTTGCATGTTTGGCAACATTATTTGCGCCCCCGGGAGTTTGTGATTCACACCGACCATGAATCCTTAAAATACTTAAAAGGACAAATCAAACATAATTTACGTCACATTCGTTGGATGGAATTTATTGAGTCTTTTCCCTATGTCATTAAGTATAAGAAGGGGTAAAGACAATATTGTGGTTGATTCACTATCTCGACGGTACACTTTGATCACACATATGCAAACACGTGTGCTCGGTTTTGAACACATCAAAGATTTATATGAATCTGATTTGGATTTTAAAGATATATTTGCAGCAACTGCGACCGTGGCACAAGGGAAATTTTATAGACACGAGGGTTTTCTATTACGTGGGGATCGTTTATGTATTCCTCGAAGTTCTGTCCGTGAGCACTTAGTGCATGAGGCACACTGTGGGGGTTTGATGGGTCACTTTGGGATTATCAAAACTATTGATATGCTTGTCTCTCATTTCTTTTGGCCAAAATTGAAACGTGACGTTCACCGTATTTGTTCATCATGTCTTGTTTGTCGAAAGGCCAAATCTAAGTCTCAACCTCATGGTTTGTACACGCCTTTGTCTATTCCTCATTGTCCATGGACTGATTTATCGATGGATTTTGTCTTAGGTTTACCACATTCCAAGTCGGGTAAGGATTCAATTTTCGTGGTGGTTGACCGTTTTTCCAAAATGGCACATTTCTTGGCATGTGCTAAAACTAATGATGCTTCACACATTGCGGATTTATTCTTTAAAGAAATTGTTCGTCTCCATGGTGTTCCAAAGTCAATTGTGTCTGACCGTGATGTTAAGTTCGTTTCCCATTTCTGGCGTGTCTTATGGATGAGATTAGGCATGACACTTTTGTATTCTACTGCTTATCACACACAAACAGATGGCCAAAGTGAGGTGGTTAATCGTGTTTTGGGTCAACTTCTTCGAAATTTGGTGCAAAAGAATTTAACCAATTGGGAATCTTGTTTACCATTTGCTGAATTTGCTTATAACCACTGTGTTCATTTTCCCACTACGCCTTTCAGCTCGTCTATGGATTCAATCCTAATGTTCCTTTTGATTTTGTTCCTATTCCTCCAGGCGCTCAGGTGAGCATTGATGGAGATCGTAAGGCTGATCTGGTCCGCGAGTTACACACCAAAGCTATACAACACGTGGAGGCTCAAACACAACGTTATCTGAAGTATGCGAACAAGGGCCGCACGGAAGTCATCTTTGAACCCGGAGATTGGGCTTGGCTACATTTCCGGAAAGAAAGATTTCCACACAAACGCTAGACTATGCTGCATCCGTGAGGTGATGGTCCTTTCAAGGTGTTGGAACGGATTAATAATAATGCCTACAACATAGCTATTCCGGACGATTGGGGCGTCTCCAACACAATCAATGTTGCTAATTTAACTCTCTTTGACAACCCATTTGATTTGAGGACAAATCCTTCGCAGCCGGGAGGGACTGATATGAATCATGATGATATTATTTCACCTTTGGCATCTATCCCTAGTCAAGATCCGTTAATAATTACTGATGGTCCAATAACGAGACTTCAAGCAAAGAGGGTCCGAGAGGCCATGAATGTTTTGATATGCAACATTAATATGGCACATGAAGAGTTACACACAGTTGAAGAAATACCAGTTAAAATCATCATTTATGCACATGGAATGGATTGAAATCGTGTTAACCATTCGAGGTTCACGCCACATCTTTAAGAGCATATCTTGAAACATAAGGAAATGCACTTTAAAACCACGTTGAACAATAAATAAAAAACATTTCTATTAAATACATTTCGTTCATCTTGCATATCCTTATTCATTTCATTAATTGCTTATTTATCATTTTGTCATGTCTTTCATGTTTGTGTTTCATTACATTGCACCAAAATACTTAGTTCGAGGGCAAGGTGTGTGCACCACGGTGAATATGACTAACTATATTTTCAACTTGGAACTTTGAATAATACATGAGGTATTCCATACAATTCACCGTCTTAAGAACGACATGGCTAATACAACTAGTCGTACCTTCGACACGGGACTTTGAATAATACCCATGGGACTTGTTGGAGAAAATAGACATAAAATGGTCTTAATGTCATGGTCTAATGTCATAATGTCTTTTTAGTGGTCATAATTTTTGGTTAGTGGCTTTATGTGCTTGTTAGTGGCCATAATGCCTAAGCAGTGGTTAGGGGTGTATACTGTTCTGTTCGGATTGGTTAATGGCCGTAACCGAAACCGAACCGAAATTTTTGGATAATTGCAAATCCGAACCGAAACCGAACCATTTGTAAAAGAAAACTGAACCGAACCGAAATAACCGGTTTGTTTGGTTAACCGAAAAACCGAAATAAAATCAAAAGTAAATAATTAGAGATAACCGAATTGAACCGAACATAAATAACGGTTGATTAACCGAAAAACCAAACCGAAATAACCAAATTTCATCCAAATTATACAATTACAACATTTTGATTCACTATATGGTTATAAACGGTTTGGTTTTTCTATTTGGTTTCGGTTCGGTTCGGCTTCAGATAATTTACAGCACTAACCGTAACCGACCAAAAATTCATGTTTTTCCATTTTGAAAACCGAAAATTGAACCGTAGAACTTATTAGACAAACCGAATTACCTCGGTTCGGTTCGGTTTTCGGATTATCCGTATCCGTGTGCACCCCTAGTGGTTATAATGGCTAAGTAGTGGTTACAATTCCTAAGGTAGTGGCCATAAATGTCCTTAAGGTTTGGAGTTACATCTCCACCTATATAAACCCTTATGGTGAAAATAAATTTCAAAAACTCTAGATTTTACAACTTCATAGTACTACATTTTTATCTCATATATTAAGTTGCATTTTGTCAAAGAGAATGTCAGGACACCAGAAGAGTTTGTCGTCTGTTCAAAGTTTGAAGTGTCACTACATCTGATATTGTTAGAAATATTACGGTGGCGGTAACGGTGTTTTCAGGTGGATATCTAGCTATATATTTGTGATTTTACCGGTGAAGTGCAGCGGTTATTATGAATAACGGTGGTCGGACTCAATGTTTGAAGAAGACGAAGACGGAGTCGACAAATTGGCAAAGTCGGGTCTGCCTTTTCTATTATTCGGTGTCTTATGATTTACAAAATGCTGCTATTTATAGGCAGAAGGATAATGACTAATTAATTAGGCTAATGAAGACAAGACGTAATTAAGTATGATGCGACATAATTAATTGTGATTACAACATAAATATCTCGGATAAATGTTACGGCGGTTTCGTTTGGAGCGGGTCCAGTGTCTAGTCACTGGCTGAACTTGTCTTGCCTTTGTCGCGTTTGAGTCTTGACTTCCTTGATGAGCGAGCAGGGTCCGGTTTGGCGGACATCGGATAGAGAGCAGCGGGCTCGGCCCCCAATCCATGGCGTAGAGTGAAGTTTGATGGTTCATGTCGCTTCTCGGCCCGCCCCGACTTACGTGTGTACGGGTAGGCGGCTCCGAGGACCATTCCGTGTCTTTAGCTTCCCCGTTCGGGTAAACCGAGGATCCGTAGGATCGCTTGCAGGTTTTACATATCAATGTCCCCCTACTTCATGCCTTGTTTATTTTCACAAAAGAGGAAGGCGGGGAGTAAAGTTGTTGGCGACTCGAGCTGCTTTATCCCGGTGATTTCCTATGGAGCAGTTGTGTGCCGATCGGAGAGTGACCGGGCTTAGATCAGCGTTTATGGCATAAGCGACTTGCTGAGAGGTGTTGTGCTATAAAGAGGACATGCTTTGGAACCACGCTATTAAGCAGACGAGTTTGTGCAACTTTACGGCGTAAAGCGACTCGCTGCAAGATGTTGCGCTATGAAGCGGACAAGCTTAAGATCGCCGAGCTTGTTTTTTCGACAATGAGGGATATTATTTGGCCAGCAGTACTCGTTGAGGGAGTTGTGCGAGGTGTGACCTCGATCCCATTACTTAATTGATGGTTGACATGACAAGATGTGAATTCTGATTGGCTGAATAAGCATCGGTAACCGTGCCATCATAATGATTTTTAAATTTCAAATTTCAGAGGTAACGTTTCGCCTTCCCGCGCTGCCTATAAAAGGAGCGCTTCCCACACTTGCATACTTTTGCAAAATCCGATTTTCACTTAGAAAAAACTTCCGGCAAAGGCAATGGTTTCCCGGTCGAATTAATGAGATACCGACTGCAGCTTTGAGGTCTCCGGTGAGTTCTTGAATATTCTGGTGACGCTTTTGAAGATACCGGCCGACATTCAACTTCCCAACCTAGATTCCTTCAAATTTCCAGGTAATTCTTGGTATTTCTTCCGATTTACCACTTCAGTTGTTTGGGATGCTTGTAGTGTAGCCTAAACATATGTTTTTTTTTGAATTTATGGCCTGCCCATAACGGTCTTTTCGTAATTTCGTATGAAATTTGGCGTTTCTTCTACCATATCGCCCATGTACGCCTTTATTTCTCTTTGTTGTTGACAATAGGTGAATATGATACCTTGTAAACCTCCCCCGGTTTGGGCTTGTAGCTTTTAGGGTTTAAAGTTTTGTCCATGTTCCTGTGAAAGTGGAGGGGCGAGGTGTCGATGTGAGCAGGATCACTTACCTTGGCCCGACTTCTGAGTTTAAGTGACTACTACTCCACCTTTCCTTTCTTGTTTTTCAGGATGTCTTCGGATTCATGCACTGAAAGCGATGTGGTGGCCCTTGGGTATGGTTCCGGTGGAGAGACGGATATGAGTGGTCATAAGGAGGATTCGACAAGTGTGGGTATGCCTGTAAAAATGGTAAAACCGAGCAAACGAAAGGAGTTGTCATCGAATAAACCAGCTCCGGAGCCTAAAGAGAAGAAGAAATGATGGTCCCGAAATTTCGTACTCAATAGGCCATCTGAGAATTAGCTCGCTAGAAGGCTTTTGATAAGACCGTAGAGACCCGATGGAAGGAATTTTTTCATCGCGATAACTATACTCATTCTTTAACCGCTGATATCTCTAAATAGTACCACCACATATGAGTCCCCAGATAAAGTCCATCTAGCCACCAGGTTGGATGAGGCCCGTAACCATAGCGTCCGCGACGTAAATCTAGTTAAGGTAGCTGAATTTAGGTCCCCGCCAAGAGCCTTCATAGCTTTAAGGTCACTAGCAGCTTAGGGGGCCGATCTGCGACCCTAAAACAGGTCCATCTGAGACCTTACAAGCCCTTAGGGGAAGTGAGGAAGCGGTTGGGAGACAAGACAGAGAGCTCGCGTCCCGGCGAGTAGCGGCATGATCGCCCATATGATTATATGACGCGGCCCCATAGTATTTATTTTGTCTCTAGCTTAAACCCTAATCTTCCCTCTCTTCCTATAAAGGGAGGCAATGCGTAACTGAAAAAGACACAGGCTAATTGATAAAGAGGACTAAACTCTGTCAAAATATCTTCTCTCTCAAGAATTCATATACACAACCAGATCACCGCCGTGCACCACCGGCCACCATCACTTCAAACACATTCATATAAGCTAGATATCCACTTAAACAACCACCGCTAGACAGCCGTGATAATTCCTACATTATCTGTTGGCTCCGTTACCGGGAAAGCCACAAGCTTTTCGGTCTTTCATATGTGGAAATCGCCCAGAAAGCCTACCAACGGCGGAGTCGGAGATCATCATCTTCATTATTTCTTCCAGTCCAGCAAGGTTCCTTCGGTCAAAGGAGAGGTCTCAGAATCAACATTATCAAAAAGACAGACTAGAAAGAGGTAACTTTAACAAAGCTTGCACGGAACTCACGAGTTTGAGTTTGAGAAATGCCCTCTCTCGTAGGGATCTTCGCCCATGTTCTTGTTTTTAGTTAAGCTATTACAGTTTTAAGAGCAGTGCACTCGTGTTGTGTTGAAAAGCCAAGGATATACCGAGCTTGCGTTTGAGAAATCACATCTCTCAGAATCTTCAAGGTCTAACTTCTCCATTTTACCAGAAAAGCCAACATACCACCTTTGTTTTCTTGTCCTTCTGGAAAACACTTTGTCAAAAAGAAGCCATCTTGTTCTCTTGATAATACACCAACTTACAAGATAGAATCATACAAATTTTCAGGGTTTTTTTACGTTTGATCCATCACCTTCTTCCCCTGAAAATCATATTTCCGGCCACCCTCATCTGAGCTGTCATTATCCAAAAAATCTTGGTCCAAACTCCTTAAAAGTCAAAGAAAGTATGAAGTAGAAAAGATCAGGTTGGTAGACAGTCTGTGGTGACCAGATTAACGATCTTATCTCCAAGCTAAATCAGCTCGCATAAATTGTGATGGCAGGAAGTAATGGTTTGCCACTAATACCACAAACCCCGACAAAAGGGGGCGCACAAAATCAACCCCACACTGAGGGTGGGGGAGAAACTTTCGATAATCCTACTGCAGTTTGGGACAGATCGCAAAGAGAGGTTCTAGCCGTTGGTGATGCTAGAAATGTCTTGAATCATAAATCGAAATCCAAAGAGGCCGTTGCGGCTTTAGAAGAGGCCCGTAGAGAAAAAACCACAATCGGAGCGACTAGGCCGCAGCAAACCCAAGAGATGGTACCAGAAAAGGTACCCGAATTCCAAGAAGACCCAGAGGTCACGGAAATGAGGGAATATTTCAGGTACGCAGAGAGGATGTACTTAACCAATTCTCGGCTAGTTGCCCTAGGAAGGAACCCTCTCCGGTCCAGAAGGCGATCCTATCTAGGAGCGAGGTCAACCCAAGGGCGCTGGACAGAGGTCGCCTGAGCCAACCTAAAAGGATTGAGGTCAAAGAAAGTGTTCGCTCATAGGGCCGAAAGGGTCGCAGGGAGGATCAGGACGTCGTTCAAACTTCGGCTTATCCTGGTTGTGAAAATAAAAAAGGAAACAGCGAATAAAGGGGATCCATACTAAAAAGGTTGGGAGAGAAAGAGAAAGGCCCGGCCCTAAGCCGTCTAGGCCCCCTAAAAATAAACGTGACACCTAAACAGGAGGGGAGGACCGAAAAAGATGCTCGCTTGATCATAAGAGAAAAGCGGGCTTAACAGGAAGAATCATGAAACCATGCGGAATCATAGTACGTGTCTGAGTGAGCAGCTGAATCATCCCCGCCCAAGCACGGTGTTGACCCCATCATGATTGAGCAAATGGATATAATGAGAAGAGAGATTGTAGAGCTGAAGAAGTCGAGGCCCGCTGAAAAAGCCGCTCCGATCTCCAGAATTGATGTGCTCGCCAAAAGAATCACCGAAACACCGCCGGCAAAGAGGGAAAAAGTTCTCTAACCCAGTTACAATTACTACAATGGGAACACTTGTCCGAACGATTGGCTCACTGCATTCCAAGGCCGCTTCACTTTAGCAACCCAAAACAGATCGGCCTGGTGCATCG